>CM057771.1:15482528-16696278 GCA_030064435.1 Trapa incisa
TAGCTGTATCACTTGTCTTTCATGCCCATCCTATTGTTATTAGTTACTTATTTCTACCAATTTCTCCTAGAATCGTTATTTGACTCTTTTGCTCATTCAAAGTAGGTCATACTTGGCCTTCGATACATCCTTCCTTCAAGAAGTTTCTAACAATGGGTTGGTTCCTTGCACTCCACATTATGACAATCCACAATTAATGATCCCTTCAAGGGATACTTAGTCTTATGCATCCTTCCAAAGTTCTCTTTCATAGCGTATTTTTTTTCTTCTTCCCTATGTCCTACCTTAGAGTTTATGGAGGACATTTTCCGTGTTAATCCCTCCCAATGGGGTTCTAGGTGTACTTTCAATGTACCTTACCTCTATTCTTATGATATTCATCTCTGTTTGATCTTCTTAAGACTTTAAATTTCACTTTACTTCTCCATTTATTGACCTCTTTGCGAACTATTAACCTACTTCATGGTTTTAGTCACCAGTCCTTCCTATCTTTCGTGACTTTTCAGAAGGTATTGCCTGAATTTATGAGGTGTGGGACAATCCTTCTTTACCTGTCCTATTTCCCTTGTACCTATAACAAATTATCTTAGTGTTTGTCTTTAGGTTTGGGCAATTCTTCACGTAGTGTCCCCATCTTTCACGTGTAATGGTTATTCCCAGGCATGAATCGTTGTGGTTCCTCCTTTACTTCAAGCATTGTGGGGTCTTTCTAGGGTTGTTGGTGGTTTGGTGCTTCACTGTCCTTGAGTTTGAACACCTTGATAGTTTCCTTGTTGAGTCTCCCTTGCTAAGGGTCATTCTAATAGTCCTTCTAGGTTTCTTAATTCCCTGATTCAATTTCCTTAACTGAAATGGAAAATTTCCCTAGTTTTTATGGTAGTTTTGTTTAGTTACTTTCCTTAGGGCCATCTTCCTAGCAAGATCACATCATTGAGAGATAGGAATTTAAGAATTTTGAGTACTTCATTATTAGAGGAATAAAAAAGGTTTGGGTTTTAGCCCTATTACAAAAAGTAGTCACATAATAGATAGTAAGCTATGGTTTTCCTCGCAAGTATCCTCCTTGGTAAGATTATACATCTGTACTGGCATTCTTGGCTTTAGGCTTGGCTCCCTTAATACACAGGACAGTGACCCTAACATGTCCTAGCATCATACTCCTTGGTGATACTAGATACTTCCCCATTTGTTCTTTTGAAGCTTCTACTATGTCTCAGGCATTAGGAAGCTTCTACTATGTCTCAGGCATTAGGAAGCTTCTAGGATTGTCTTCCTATGAGTACAGGGTGTTGAGTAGAGTCATTCTTAGTTTTCTTGGTTCCTCTCCTAGGAGCCATTTGAAAATTTTAAGATCAATCATGTTAGTTACTATATTTTCTAGTTTTGATTATGTATTCGAGGAAACATGCTCTAATATTATTCAAGTTGTCATGCCCTGACCTGGTTTGGTCGGATCCCCATAATCAACCCGCCACTCTTCTAGTTTATTAAGGGTTACCCCTTGTTTATAAATCGTGAAGAGTAATGCATCCTTTAAACCTACACCTTTCCTGGAATAGCATAAATCAAAACTGCATAAGAATTTTAAACTGAAATACCTATCTTACAGAAATATTAGTTGATGGTCCTTGGAGTAGGATTTTCCAGGATTTCCTAAAAGGGATATAAGGGAGGGGGTGAGTACAATGACTCAGTGAATGGGTTTGCAAAATTTAACTTTCTAGGAAAAATGTTTGATTCGGAGTGTGCTAGACTCCTTTTTCTCTTTCAAAAACCTTTCATTTCAAATTTCGGCTTTTATCACCATTTCTTGTTAATCACGGTGTGTGATCACCCAACACACATCCTTCATCATGAAGGTCAAACACACAATCGCATGCCAGTACCGGCATTTGAGAATTTGAACAAAATTGAGGTCCAAGGTGAATTTTAAAAGTTTCAGGACTCAATTAAAGGAAAAACTGGCATTAGAGACTTAAAGAAAAATAACTTTAGGGACCTATTTGGAAATAAATGAATAGTTTGGTTTTCTCATTCATTTGGGATGAATGAAGGCTATTAGACCACAGGATAATGAACAAAGATGTGCATATCGTGTAGGAACTCGAAGAACTGGGAACTCCAGCTAAGACAAGTTCGCGTAAAGACAACAAGTTGGCTTAGAGGAAAATTCACTGCATTATCTGGTGAATAGAATTTAATATCATACCCGGTTGTGATGATAAGCACCTCGAAAATGAAAACCCACTGCCAAGTGGTATTTTAAACATCACACTTGAGAGGTGTGATGTGAAAATCACACGGAAAAACTACTTACCGATTGTAAGTAGATCATACCCGGTTGGTATGATGAAACTTCCTAAAAGCAAGTGGAAAACCCACTTACTGGTTATAAGCAGAGATGTCCTCATAATCAGTTGGTATGATGGATGACTGAAAAGTTTATTTTTTCGGAAGCGCTCCCCCCTAACGGTGTGCCACTGCTTAAAATTTTTCAAAGACCTTCTTGATGGGAGCTCGAATAGCTCATATAGGCCAGAGGCCTTGGTTTTGGAACATGGGGGCTAATATGCTCAATTTTGAAAATCTCGAATAGTGGGCCCTAGGCTAGTTGGCACGAGTAGGAGCTTGTAAATAAACATGATTATTAAGCCATGAAAACTTAAGTAAATTAGTTGTTTAGCCATGGTACCGAGACAGGACCAACATACTCGATGGACTAGCGGCAATGCGACATGATAGGTCTTCGGACTAGTCAAGACAAACAACTGCAGATCGATGTTGAGAGTTGGGGCCCTTGCACCAGTGGCACCACAAATTATATGGCTTATGTGAAAATTTGTTGATTGTGCATGTACTATGATGTGGGACCTTTAAGACGCCTAAGAGGGGTAGTGATGCACCCTAGAGCTCTAGACAACCTGGTAGAAATAAGAGCAGTTTGTCGTACTAGAAGTCTTGTGAAGCTCGACGTAACTTCATGCACATGTGACATGGGTGGGGGCGGGATGGGGTTTCTGTACTCATATGGACACAGAGTATTTTTGGTCTGATGGTAGGATGTTAGAGACGTTCACTCAGACTTTGTGGTTCAAATTGGTTCAGGTGTGGTTCACCTAAATCAGTTTGGTTTTCTCTTCCAATTCATCATAA
The DNA here is from genome assembly GCA_030064435.1 of Trapa incisa. NCBI lineage: Eukaryota > Viridiplantae > Streptophyta > Magnoliopsida > Myrtales > Lythraceae > Trapa > Trapa incisa. Next base: position 15,485,682 of record CM057771.1, read on the forward strand.
AGTCCTTTCCCATGACTTTTGTGACTATTTAGGTCACTCGAGATTTATAAATTTACCGGTTTGCCCTTTCTCTATTGGTTACGATTTATAAATCGACTCGATTTTCTCTTTGGAAATGACCGGTTCTTTTCCCAGTTTTTTTCTTATTATTAATGGACAGTGTTTACAACTCTCTCCTTCTTTTAGTGGTTTTATCCCCAAAACACTTACATGTTAAATAATTGAGGGTAACCATTCCTCATTACACTCAGTCTCCCATGTCTCTTCTTGCAGAAGTTCATTTTACCAAAGAACTTTGACCATAGGAATCCTCTTTTTCCTCAAAATCTTATCCCTCTGGTCGATGATTCATACCGGTTCTGTTTGATAGGTCAATTTCTCTTCTAGTTTTGGTGGAGGTCAGTCCAACAAATGGCTAGGATCAGACTAGTACTTCTAAAGTATCTAGACATGGAATACATTGTGTTTTCTCTGCAAGTCTGGAGGTAGTTCCAATTTATAGGCCACCGGTCCTATCCTTTGGTCGATAGGATAAGGACCGATATACCCCGATTTCATCTTTCCCCATTTTTGAAACCTAAGTATTCCCCTCCATGGGGATACCTTTAGAAACACTTGATTTCCTACATCAAACTCTAGATCTCTCCTCCGATGGTCCGCATAACTCCTTTGCCTGTCCTGAGCGGCCTTAAGGCAACTCCTAGTTAACTTGATTATCTCAGTGGCATCCTCGATTAGCTTGACCTTTTCCAGCTTCCTTTCCCCTACTTCTTCCCAAAATAAAGGGGTACGACAAGGTTGCCCATAAAGGGCTTCATAAGGAACCATATGAATACTGGCATGATTACTATTATTGTAAGCAAATTCTATTAGGCACAAGTATTCCTCCCAACCTTTATCCATGGTGAGTATGCTTGCCCTCAACATATTCTTCAAGGTTTGAATCATTCACTCAGACTGTCCATCGGTCTGAGGATGAAACATCGTGCTTATGTGGAGCTTGGTTCCTAAGGCACTTTGTAAACTTAGCCAGAACCTTGAAGTAAATCTAGGGTCTCTATCTAATACTATGCTCACCGGGATGCCATGGAGTCTTACTATCTCCCTCATGTACAAGACGATCAGTTGTTCCATTGTATCCATCACTATTACATGGAGGAAATGAGCAGATTTGGTCAATTTATCCACGATGACCCAAATTGCGTCTCGACCGTTCCTAGTCACAGGTCGTCCTATGACAAAGTCTATAGTAATGTGCTCCCATTTCCATTCTGGAATTGGCAAGGGTTGGAGCAGTCCTGATGGTTTCTGATGTTCAGCTTTAATATGTTGACAGGATAAGCATCGGGCTACATATTTCGCAATGTTGCTCTTCATTCCCTTCCACCAATATCCTTGTCTGAGGGTGCGGTACATCTTAGTACTGCCTAGATGCATCGCATGCACCGAATTGTGTACCTCTTCCAGAATTAACCTCTTCAGTTCCTTATCTTGAGGCACACACACTCTACTCTTGTAGATTAGCACTTCGTCGCCTTGCAAGTTGTAGTCTAGTTTCATCCCTTTGTTAACCAGGTCCAAATAGGATTGAAGCTCCTTATCAACATTTTGCTCGGCCTTAATCTACTCATTTAGACAAGGTCTCACCACCACATTAGCCAATAACCATTTCTCCTGCTTGTCCATCTTCTGATCCACCAACATTCACCTCAACTGTTGCAATAAGGGTATGTAACTTGTCTTTATATGTGTTGCCTCGGTTTGATATTTGCGACTTAGGGCATCTGCCACCACATTTGCCTTTCTAGGGTGATACTCTATAACAAGGTCATAGTCCTTTACCAATTCCAGCCATCTCCTATGGCAGAGGTTCAACTCCTTCTAAGTTAGAAAGTATTTAAGACTCTTGTGATCCGTGTATATCTTACACTTAACCCCATAGAGGTACTGTCGCTAAATCTTTAAGGCGAGCACTATTGCTACTAATTCCAAGTCAAGGGTAGGGTAATTCCTCTCATGTACCTTTAGTTGTTTCGAGGCGTAGGCGATAAACTTTCATTGTTGCATCAGTATGCATCTGAGTCCTTATTCGAATGCATTACTATAGACGGTGTACTCCCCCGCACTTGTATCAGTATGCTCCCATCTTTTTTCTTCACGAATAGGACTGGTGCACCTCATTGAGACTGGTAGGATGTATAAAATTCTTCTCCAATAGCTTATCTAGTTGCTCCTTCAATTCCATCAATTCTGATGGAGCCATGCGATAAGGGGCTTGAGATATGGGGTTTGTTCCTGGGATAATTTCTATGGTGAATTCCGCCTGTCAACTTGAAGGTAGTCCAGATATTCTTTTGGAAATACTCCTGGATAGTGTTTAACCACCGAGATATCTTTGGACCCCTTCTCTTCAGTTTTTTCGTTGATGACCATGGCTAGAAAAGCCGTATAGCCTTTCTATATCATCTTTTGGGCCTTTATATGGGACACCATGTGTACTTCAACCTTCCTTCAGTCTCCTTGGAATTTTAGTTTGTTTGCCTCCAAAGTGTGGAAGGTTACCATCTTCTTTCCATTGTCCATACTAGCCTGATGGTTACTTAACCAATCCATCCCAAGGATCACTTTTACCTTCTCTTAGAGTTAATAGAATCAAATCTGCTTTGAGTTTTATTCCTTCAATCTTTATCTCACATCCCTTAAGCTATTTGTTCCTATTTAACCATTCTCCTAAGGGTGTGAGAATGTTGAGACTTTGTCCTAGAGGGGTGAGTTTTAGGGGTAAACTTGAAATCAGGTCCTCTTTGATGAAATATCCTTCAGCTCTTGAGTCGAAGAGGACGTAGACCTGTTGTCTCCATAAATGCACATACCTTGATTGGAGAAACCTATATTTTTTTAGGAAAGACTTTCTTTATTAAATAAAATATTCAATTACAAGTTTTTCTTAAGCTAATTGGGAGGGTTTTGGGATGTACCCGCTGTACTAGGGTTCTTCCTAGCCTCTTCCTAGGTGATGTTGTATACCCTAGTCGGTACTCTCGCTGTAGTATCTAGCCTAGGATTCTTGGGGGTTCCCTTGTGACGGTCCAAGTGTATTCCTTTGCTTGTTCTCCCTAAGAGTGGGGCATTCCTTTGCAAAGTGACCCTAGGAGGGTTTCCTCGTGGCAAGGTGGGGATTACTCTCTGGAGAGGTGCTGACATATCCTTTCTCTTTTGAGATGCCACTCTACTTCCCCATCTTGGACCATTCTTGTCATGCCCCAACCCGATTTGGTCAAATCCCCATGAACAACCCCCCACTCCCTTAGTTCAAAAGGGGTTTCCCCCTTCTTTATTTCAAGAGGAGCCAATTGAAATCTTAACCTTTTCCCCTAGAATAACAATAATCAATAATAATGCAAGCTCAAGAGGAGATTAAGCATACCTGACAGAAGGTAATTCCTGGTGTTATCCCTAGTCATTCTCTAATCATGAAAAGGGATAAAAAAAGGTGGGTGAGTTTCTACAACTCAGTTAATGGGTATTTTAAAAAATATTTCTATAAAATAGTTTTTGAATTGGAGTGTATCAGACCCCTTATTTTAAAATACTTTCTTCCTTAATTTTCTCTGTTTTTAAAACCATTACACATCATTAAACACAAACGGTGTGTTTATCAACCAACACACACCCTTCATCATGAAGGGATCACACGTCCACTGCACCCACTTGTGGCATTAGAGAGATTTTACCGGCCACCTAGATAGAAGCCCGTCCACTTCTACCCTAGTAATGAGTGGATGTACGTGACATCTGACCGTCAAACCTGAAAAGAAAACTCTGTGTTCGTATGAGGACAAATACCTCATATTGACCCACCTCCTCGGTCTCATGTGCATGAAGCTACATTGAGCTTCCCTGACTGTTGGCATGACAAACTGCCCTTATCTCCACCATGTCGTTCAGTAGCCCCTAGGATGCATCACTACCCCTCTTGGGTGTCTTGATGGTTCCAAACCTCAATGCATGCACAAAACAATAATTTTTCACATAAGCCATTTAATCCTTAGTGCCACTAGTTTAACAGCCCCGACCCTCAACTTGACCTGCTACTGTTTGTCTCGACTGGTCTATTGACCTATCTTGTTGCACTACCACCAATCTATTGAGTATGTCAATCATGTCTTGGTACCATGGCCTAATCACATCATTTAATAAAGTTTTCATGGATTAGTATCATGTTTGTTTACAAGCTTCTGCTCATGCCAACTGGCCTTGAGCCCAAAATCAGGCATTTTAGCCCCCAAGTTCCAAAACCAAGGCCTTTGGCCTATTTGAGCTCCTGTGAAGAAGGTCTCCCAAAATTTTTAAGTAGTGGCACATAATCAAGGGAGAACACTTCTAACAAAATAATTTTTCATCTATCCATCACACCAACCGAGTGTGAAGACATCTCCGCTCATAACCGGTAAGCGAGTTTTCTACTTCCTTCTAGGAAGTTAATCATACTAAGTATGATCTACTTACAACTGATATGTAGTTTTTTCGTGTAATTTCCACATCACCCTATCTAGATGTGATGTTTAAAATTTCCACTTAGTAGTGGTTTTTCATTCCGATGTACTCCTCATCCTAACCGGGTATGATGTAAAAATTTCCACTCACCCGGTAATGCACTGAATTTCTCTTAACAGTCTCTTTTCCTTCACGTGAGCTTGTCTTTACTGGCGTTCTTGGTACTTTATGTTCCTACACGATATGAACATACTTTTTCATTATCCTTTAACCTAATAGACTTAATTCATTACAAATGAATAAAACACACAAACCTTTACGCTATGTTTGGATGGAGGGGTTTGGAGGGATTTGGAGGGGTGGAGAAATCAATTATTTGGTTAAAAAATGGAGGGGTTTGGAGGGGCGGAGAATCACCTCCAAACCCCTCCAACCCCTCAATTTACACTACGACACAATCTCTCCAAAAGTGGAGGTATTTTGGAGAGATTATGTCATTTGTTGCTTAAATTATTTTAACACCCTCATTTATTGTTTATATTATTTTTTATTTATTTAATTTTATTCTTATATACTTTAAATAGATTTATATATTAATAATATTATATATAAAATTATATAATATACTTATATAATATAAATATTATAAATAAAAATTATTGTATAAAATGTTTTTCATATAATTTAATTATATATAATAGCTAATAAATTATTTAATTTAATTAAAATAGTAAATTTGTCTTTCTAGTTTTTTCATTAATAATCCTTACCCTCACTTCAATTCCATCCAAACAATTGATTGTTAAAAAATTTTAATACCGCCAAATCCATCACTTCACTTCCCCTCTGAACACTTCACCTCCAAATCCTTCTAAACCCAATCCAAACATAGCCTTAATTATTTGTATTTAGGTCCCTAAAATTATTTTTCCTTTACTTTAGGTCCCTAATTCCAATTTTCTCCTAAATTGAGTCCCAAAACTTTTAAAATTTACTTTAGGACATCAATTTATTTAAAATCACAAAAAGGGGTTTAAGTTTCCCAAATTCCCAATTTGGTCCCCAACTTTTCAAAAATTTCCATTTGCCCCTACTTTACAAAAGTGGTAAATTTGACCCCCAAAATTCCAAAAATTGATCAATTGGTCCTCCATTATCTATTCCATGGCCAATTGGCCCTCAATTTTAGGAAATTGTACATTAGTCCCTTGAAATTTTGAAATACCCAATTTCCCCCCTTTCAACCTGGCCAAATTTGATTTCATCAAATTGACTGATCAATCAAGGTAAATAGTTGAAATTGAAGGTAGATTTGAGTTCCTACACATCCATATGATTCAATTGCACTTTGAATCGCATGAATTGACGCTGGGATGAACTCAAACGGAGCTTCACCAAAAAACTGGATGTAGAGAGAGAAAGCATCGAAAGCTTTCCATCGGGGGTGTGGCAGTCCGAGCTTTCGATCTAGGCAGATAGCTCTCATCTTGATGTTCCTCCTAGAATTAAGAATCAACTCAATTCATGTGAAATTGAGGGAGAATTCGGTTAGTAAAGATTCATCGACTCTCTCTCTAGCACTAATTAGAATTTACAGAGGGGAGCCAAATTGGCCTACCTTTCCGCTCTAATTCAGTTGTATGAGAGCTGAGGGAGTGTTGGGAGAGCTTGGTTTAGCTTGAGGAGGGCTCAAATCAGCTAATTTCAACTCAACAAAAATATGGCAGTTTCGGTCCATTGGAGCTGCTTCACTGTTTGATCACACCGACGCTTCTTTAGTGATCCTTAGAGCAATTGGAGACCACTGTTAGGTAGTTGACTTCTCTCCGAGTCTAAAGAACCCGACCACACCATCTTTGGCTCAGAGAAAGCCCTATGTTAGAGCTCTAGTTCGAGTTTCATTGGAAAACTGAGTAGCTAAGAGAGAGTGAGGTTTTTAGGTGTATGGAGGATGAATGGAGAAGGGCTCTTTATATAGGGAGATCGAGGACTCTCCGACCGTCCGCTTGGAACCTTAATGACAGTCATTGATGGCCTGAAATGTACTGAACACAAATATTTCTTCTTCGGTGACGCTATTCAATTTTTTAGCGAGTGAACAGTGCTGTCATCTAAAGGTAGAAGATGACACTATTTTGAACCGAACCGGGTTCAATGCTTAAATCGACCGGTTCAGGCCCGATTCGACCGAGTTTTTCAAAATTAAAAATTCTAAATTCATTCTCTATCCAATGATGGCCTCAATTCTCCAATTTAAAATTTTTAAGCTACTTAGAAAAATGAATTTAGTATTTGGTTCAATATTGGTTTAAACCGGTCCAAATCAGTTCAATCCGGTTCGAAATCGGTTCAATTGAACTAGTCTGGCTTTCTCTCCCAAATTGTCCTAAGGTCCCTTTCCAAGGTTTTTATGACTCTCTAGATCACTTGGAAGTTGTAAATTCCCAATTTTCTCATTCTCAAATGGCCAGGGTTCATGAACCGGTTTTGTTTTTCTCACTTGGGTTGACTGGTTCTTTCCCCGATTTTTCCTTAACTCCAAAGGGCGAGGTTTACAACTCTCCCCTCCTTTTAGGAGTTTTGTCCCCAAAACTTATTGCACATCCTTTGTACTAGAATGAATTTCCATTGATATCAACTTGTAGTTTATCGACATACAACCTTCTCGGTTGTTTCTATTTATCCCTTATATCACATACACTTAGGATTTCCTTTTTCCTTCCCATCACTTTCTCATTCCATGGAGCTTACTTTAGCTAAGCATATCTCACTAGAAGGTTTAAGGTCATATCCTTAAATTCACATCCTTCTTTCCTTAAAGTATAATTTCTCCATCTTGAGATTCTTTACTTAAGATTTCAAGATTGGGAGTTCCAAAATGCCCAATCATTCTTGTATCCAGTTATTTTCTTTATTATTGACCTCATTAGTTCAGTGTCCATTCAAGCACCACGTTCATGCTTCTACATGTGTCGATGTTATCACCTTTTCATCCTATACTGATACTTCCCTCATTCATTGGTTATTGCAGCTTTGTTCCAAATTTAATACCTGACCTTGTGCTGCTTAACTAACGGATTCTTCCTTACTTGAGTCATATTTCCCTAGGACTGTTGGGTTTATATGTCCCCCACCGCACGACATTCTTTAGAACTCGTCTTTGACCTTTTAACATTTTTAAAACACTTCTATGATGATTGTTCTCAACCTTTCTACTTCTTAGGGATAATATAACCTCGTCCCTCTTTTGTTTGGTAGTATTTCTTGACTATCTTTATTGTTATCAAATTGTCCATTTGCCTTTGTCATCATATCCCATATAACCATATTGGTTTTCCTTACTCATATTTTCCCCACTTCTTTATTGGTTCTCTCTAGTTTCAAGTCTTTGAGTTTCCCGATAACTTACTGACATGCTAAAACTTATGTCATTTCTCATTTCCAGTGGCATTTTTCCTCAAAAACTTTACTTTTTCTTCAACCACTCTTACTTACTCGTGATCATTGCACGATTCCTTATAACAAGTTAATTCCTTTCTTACTCGTATGACATCCTTTTGATGTTGTCTTCCTACTTACCTGTTATTTGGGTTTAACTTACCCCTTGGACTCCTATGATTACTTTTCCTTTGCACTTGATCCTTTCATCTCCAACAACTTGTCTTTGAGGAGCTTATCTTCTTTCCATTTCTATTTGTTCCATTACCTCATAATTAAAACATATATGTTTTTCCAAGGTTTCCTTCCTTGGTAAGTCTTATACTCTTTTTCTCTCGAAATTCTTTTCTAGTTTTACAATTGCGAATGTCTAACCTTAAATGACATTCCTTGATGCTACATTCTCCTGCTTCCCTTCTCCCTTGAGATCCTACAAACACTTCTTGTATACCTCATCTTCATTCTCACTTGCTCCCAGTAATCATCTATTTCCTTGAGGTGGAGTTCACATCCCCATTGTTTCATATTCTATCGTTCATCCTGCAGAAAGCCTATTTAACCTTTTCATAGCTTTTGGGTCATAACTCTGGTCTTAGCCATTAATCTCTTTAAGATTTTCCTCTGCCCTCATTTCCCAAAGGTTTTAGCCTTTTCATCCTTTCCTTCATTACTTGGATTGTTACTTGGAAGACATATACCCAATAAAATGCAAGCTTAAGGAAATTTAAGCATACCTGATAGAGGGTAAGGCTCAATATTATTCTTAGTCATTTTTCTTTTTCCTAAAAAAGGGATAGAAAGTAGGGGGTGTGTACGACTACTTAGTGAATGATTTTTACAAGAAAATATCTTTAAGGAAAAGAGTTGTATTGGAGTGTGCCATGCTCCTATCTTTCAAAAATTATTTCATTTAAAATCTCAGGTTTTACAACCATATCCTTATTTAATCATGGTGTGTCATCACCCAACATACAACCTTTATCATGAAGGTTAAACACACATTTGCAGGTCAGCACGACCGCTGAACCCACTTGTGGCTTCAGAGCGACTTTACCGGCCACCTAGATAGAAGTAAGTCCACTTCTACCCTAAGAATGAGTGAATGTAAGTGACATTCGACCCTCAATCTCGAAATCAACTCTCCGTGTCCGTATGAGGACAGAGACCTCATCCCATCCCCACCCCGATCTCATGCGCTTAGTGCTAATCCAAATTTCGCACAGTCACTTGGTACGACAAACTACCCTTATACTCACTGGGTCGTCTAGGGCCCTTAGGATGCATCACTACCCCTCATATACGTCTTGATGATCCCGTAATTAGAGTGCATGCACAAATAGTATTTTCTTATCATGCTATATAATATGTGGTGCCACTGATCCAACAGCCCTTACTCTCAACTCAACATGCAGCTGTTTGTCTTGACTAGTCCAGAGACCTGCCATGTCGCACTGCCGCTAGTTGACTGAATATGTCAGTTATGTCTTGGTACCATAGCCAAACAATTCATTTATTAAAGTTTTATGGCACATATCTCATGTTTATTTATGAGCTCTTGCTCATGCCCACTGGCCTATGGCCCACTTGTTCGAGATTTTCAAAACCAGGCATAATAGCCCCCAATTTCCAAAACCGAGGCCCCCGCCCTATAAGAGCTATTCGAGCTCCCATCAAGAAGGTCCCAAATAGTTTAAACATTAGCACATAGTCAGGGGAGAGCACTTTCGAGAAAATTATATTTCTAACTGTCCATTATACCGATCGGGTATAAGGACATCTCCGCTCATTACTGATGAACGAGTTTTCAACTTCCCTCGAGGAAATTTCATTATACCAATTGGGTATGATCTACTTACAACCGGTAAATACTTTTTCTGCATGATTTTCACATCACTTCTCTAAATTGTGATATTTAAAATACCACTTGATAGTGGGTTTTCACTTTGAGGTACTTATCATCCCCAACCGGGTATGATATAAAATCCCACTCACCCGTTAATGCCGTGAATTCCACTAGACCGGTTCCTTGATTTCACGCGAGTTTGTCCTTGCTGGCGTTCTCAGTGCTTCATATACCTACACGATATGAACATCTCGATTCATTATCTCTCGACCTAATAGCCTTCATTCATTCCAAATGAATGAGAAAAACCAAACTTTTATTCATTTGCAATTAAGTCCTTAAATTTTCTTTAACTTTAAGTCCATAATGCCGATTTGAAATTCATAAAAAGTGGGACTCATTTTTCCTCAAAATGTGTCCCAAAACTTTTGAAATTCCCCTTGGAACGTCAATTTATTCAATTTCATAAAAAGTGGTTTAATTTTCCAAATTTCCAATTTGGTCCCCCAACTTTTCCCAAAATTACCATTTTGCCCTTCCTTTACAAAAATGGTAAATTTTACCCCAAAAATTATAAAATTCCTCAATTGGCCCTCTAACATTTTTATCATGCTCAATTGATCCTCCATTTTAGGAAATTGCATTTCGGTCCTTCGAATTTTTGAAAATCCCCAATTTTCCCCCAATTCCAACTTCTTAACACAACCGAATTTGATTTCATCAAATTAACCAATCAAACATTTCCAATTGTTGAAATTGAAGTTGAAATCGAGTTTCTACATGTTCATACGATTCTTTAGCAATTTGAATCGAAAGTTTTAACGTCGGAACGAATTCAAACGGTGCTTCGCCGTAAAATGAACTATAGAGAGAGAAAGCTTCGATTACTCACCGGTGAGGGTACGGCGGTCCAAGCTTTCTATCTAGGCAGGTAGTTTTCCTCCTGAGGTTTTTTCTAGGATCAAGAATAACATCAATTGATGTCGAATTGGATTAGTATTTGATCATTGACATTCGGTCAACTCTCTCTAGCACTGATCAGAAATTGTAGAGGGGAGCCGAATTGGCTTACTTTCCGTCCTAATTCGGTCATGGGATGGGTTGAGGAAGTGTTGGGAGGGCTTGGTTTGGCCTGAGAAGGGCTTGAATTGGCCGATTTCAACTTGTTCAAAATAGGACAGCTTCGGTCTGCTAGAGCTACTTCATTGTTCGATCACGCTGTCGCTTCTCCGATGACTCTTTGATCGAATGAATATCACCACCGTGTAGCTAACTTCTCCCCTATTCTAATGAACCCCACCTCACCTTCTTTGGCTCAGAAATGACCCTATATCGGAGCTTTAGTTTGAGCTTCACCGAAAAACTAAGAAACTAAGAGAGAGTGAGCTTTTCAGGTGTGAAGAGGATGAGTGGAGAGGGGCTCTTTATATAGGGAGCTCAGGGACTCATTGGTCATCTATTTGGCACCTTTATGACAAACATTGATGGCTAGAAACATATCGAATGGAAACGTTTCTTCTCCGCTGGTGCTACTTCGATTTTTCGGCAAGTGAACAATGCTGTCATTTGAAGGAAGAAGACGACATTGTTCCAAACCAAACCGGACAGGTCCGAATCGAGTTTGAAGCTTAAACCGGCCGGTTCACCCCTCATTCGACCGAGTTTTTCAAATCTAAAAATTTCTAAATTCATTTTCTATCCAATGGTGGCCTCAAATCTCAAATTTGAATTATTTAAGCCACCTAGAAAAATAAATTTAAGATCCGGTTCAATAGTGGTTCAAACCGATCCAGATCCGGTTTACCTGAACCGGTTCGGTTTTCATCATGAATTCCTTCACAAGTCCATTTCCATGACTTTTGTGACTACTTAGGTCAATTTGGGTCCATAAAATTCCTGGTTTACCATCTCTTTATCGATTTCAGTTCATAAACTGACTTGGTCCTTAAACTGGTTCGGGTCCGGTTCACCCGAACCGATCTGGTTTTTCTCTCCCACTTTGTTCTAATGTTCCTTCCCAAGGTTTATAAATCTCTTTGGATCACATGGGATCCATAAATTTCTTGGTTTACCCATTCTCTATCAATTTTGGTTCACGAATCAACTCGTTTCATATACCGGTTCTATTCGGTTTGGACCCAGTTCTCTTGAACCGATCGATTTTTCTTCCCCATTTCGTCCTAAGGTTCTTTTCCCAACTTTATGGACCATTTGAGTCACATGGGAGTTGAAAATTATCAAATTTTCTTGTTTCCTAATAATCGAACTTGTAGACCAATTCGATTTTAAAATTTGAAAATGATCGGTTCTTTTCCCGGTTTTCTCATTATCAAAGGACAAGGTTTACTTCTTACTAACGTACCTCTTTCCTTTCTCCTTTTCTCCTTATGTTATCTCATTCAACTTATCTTCTTTAGTGCTCCCATTTTGTTCTTTCTTTCTTCCTGGTCAACTTTCATTCCTTTGGTTTTTCTTGGGATAGTCTAATCTCTCTTATTTCCTTACTTTTATTCTTTAAGTCTTTTCTTAACTCCTTAGACTCTCACTAGTCCCATGATCATTGATGCTTTTCTTCCCCTGCTCCAAACTTCTCTTTCCCTTTTTTAGATTTTTGTCTCCATTGAATGAACTCTAGGAGTCTCTTCTTTGCCAAGTCTTACTATCCCATTGAGGGAAATCTTACTTTAAAGGTTGAGGTTAACTAGTAATGACCAATGTTTTTCCTTTCTTAAGTGACTTCTACCATTTACCTTGATCTTTTATTAGCATACTTTTATTACTTGAATTCATCAAGGAGACTCAAAATTTTATCGGAAAAATCATAATTTCATTCATTCTAGAAGTATTTCTTGCCATACTTGGCTTATTACAAAGTTTTCTGCCCCCTAATCCCTTGGGGTCATAGGCCGAGAGTTAGCCTTAGAACAATTTTGGGACTCTTGATCAGATGGCTCTGAGGAACTAGTTGGGGTTCATTTGTATTCCCTTATGGGATGAACTTCATGTATGGCCTCCAATCTGTACCACCTCAATACCTCTACCTCACACTCATATGTCCACTTCAACCATTGGGAGGGATTAAAGCTGGATTGAGTAGGTGGGGGTTCCTCTCCAGTTATTGTGGGGTTGGAGGAGGGGTTGGGCTCCTAGGAGGATGTACAGGTTTCTCTTGTATTGGAGGAGGGTATGTGATGCCTTCTGGTTCCAATAAGGCTCCCACAAGTTTTTGGTAATCTTCTACCATGTACTTGGGTACTCTTTTCTTGCCCTTTAAGAACCATTGAACAACTGCCTCCCTTAGAGTAGGTGTCTTTTTTAGGGTTATTTGAGGAGGATTGGATTTCATGGAGAATTTCCTAGGGATTCTCCTTTGTACACGATAGTTAAAGTTTTATTAATGTCAGGACATAGTATTGATAATGTTACAAGGGAACTTAGCTCTGATACCATTCAAGTTGTCACATCCCAACCTGGTTTGGTCAGATCCCCATAAACAACCCACCGCTCTATTGGTTCAAGAGGGGTTCCCCCTTCTTTATTTCAAGAGGAGCCAGACGAAATCTCAACCTTGTTCCATGTAATAACATTAATCAATAATAAAGAAAGCTTAAGATGAGATTAAGCATACCTGACAAAGGGTAAATCCTAGTGTTATCCCTAGTTATTCTCTAATCCTAAAAAGGGATAAAAAAGGGTGGGTCAGTTTCTACAACTCAATTAATGGTTATTTTAATAAATATTTCAATAAAATAGTTTTTGAATTGGAGTGTGCCGGACTCCTTATTTTAAAATCCTTTATTCCTTAATTTTCTCGGTTTTTGAAACCATTACTCATAATTAAACACAAATGATGTGTTTCACAACCAACACATGCCCTTCATCATGAAGGGATCACACGTTCGTTGGGCAACCCGTCCATTGCACTGAGCGACTTTACCGGCCACCTAGATAGAAGCCCGTCCACTTCTACCCTAGGAATGAGTGGATGTACGTGACATCTAACCCTCAAACCTAAAAACAAAACTCTGTGTCCGTATGAGGACAGAGAGCACATCCAAACCCCACCCCGTCTCACGTCTAGCTTCCCTAACAGCTAGCACTATAAACTGCCCTTATCTCCACCATGTTGTCTAGTAGCCCCTAGGATGCATCACTACTCCTCTTGGGCATCTTGATGGTCCCAAACCTCATTGCATAAACAAAACAATAATTTTTCACATAAGCCATTTAATCTTTGGTGTCACTGGTCCAACAATCCCGATCCTCAACTCGACTTGCAGTTGTTCGTCTCAACTGGTTCATTGACCTATCTTGTTGCACTACTGCCAATCCATCGAGTATGTCGGTCATCTCCTGGTACAATGGCTAAATCACATCATTCATTAAATTTTTCATGGATTAGCAACATGTTTGTTTACAAGCTCCTACTCGTGCCAACTGGCCTTGGGCCCACTGTACGAGATTTTCAAAATCAGGCATTTAGCCCCCATGTTCCAAAATTGAGGCCTCCGGCCTATCTAAGCTATTTGAGCTCCCGTCAAGAATGTCTCCCAAAATGTATAAGCAGTGGCACACAGTCAGGTGAGAGCACTTCTAATAAAATAAATTTTCATTTGTCCATCACACCAACCGGGTATGAGGACATCTCCACTCATAACCGTTAAGTGGGTTATCTACTTCCTTCTAGGAAGTTTATTATACCAACCGGGTATGATCTACTTACAACCATTAAGTAGTTTTTCCGGGTAATTTCCACATCACCCCATCCAGGTGTGATGTTTAAAATTTCAACTTAGTAGTGGTTTTTCATTCCGAGGTACTCATCATCCCAACCAAGTATGATGTAAAAATTTTCACTCACCCGATAATGTAGTGAATTCCTCTTAATCGACTCTTTGTCTTCATGCAAGCTTGTCTTTGTTGGCATTCATGATATCTCATGTTCCTACATGATATGAACATTCTTGTTCATTATCCTTTGCCCTAATAGCCTTCATTCATCACAAATGAATAAAATGCCAAAATTTAGTTATTTGCATTTAGGTATCTAAAGTTCCTTTTATTTAACTTTAGGCCCCTAATGCCAATTTTCCCCCAAATTGAACTCAAAACTTCTAAAATTTACTTTGGTACCTCAATTTATTCAATATCACAAAAAGGGGTTCAAGTTTCCCAAATTCCCAATTTTGTCCCCAACTTTTCAAAAATTACCATTTTGCCCCTACTTTACAAAAATGGTAAATTTGACCCTTAAAATTCAAAAAATTGACCAATTGGTCCTCCAACATCTTTTCCATGGCCAATTAGCCCTCAATTTTGGGAAATTGAGCTTTAGTCCCTCGAATTTTTGAAATCCCCAATTTTCCGTGAAATTTCCCCCTTTCAACATGGTCGAATTTGATTTTATCAAATTGACCCTTAAATCGAGGTAAATTGTTGAAATTGAAGGTAGATTTGAGTTCCTACACATCCATACAATTCAATTGCACTTTGAATCGCATAAATTGACGTCGGGACGAGCTCAAACAGTGCTTTACAAGAAAACAGGACGTTAAGAGAGAAAGCTTCGAAAGCTTTCCGTTGGGGGTGCGACGGTCTAAGCTTTTGATCTGGGTAGATAGCTCTCATCCTAAGGTTCCTCATAAAATCAAGAATCACATGAATTCATGTTAAATTGAGGGAGAATTCAGTCAGTATAGATTCATCAGTTCTCTCTCTAGCACCGATCGGAATTTATAGAGAGTAGCCAAATTGGGTTACCTTTCCGCTCTAATTCGGTCGTATAAGGGTTGAGGGAGTGCTAGGAGAGCTTGTTTTGGCCTGAGGAGGGCTCGAATTCATTGATTTTAGCTTGACAGAAATAGGGCAGCTTCGGTCCGTTGAAGCTGTTTTACTATTCGATCACGACGACACTTCTCCGATGATCCTTGAAGCAATTAGAGACCACTGTCGGGTAGCTCACTTCTCCCCGAGTCTAAAGAACTCGACCACGCCTTCTTTGGCTTCTAAAACCCCTATGTCAGAGCTCTAATTTAAGCTTCATCGAAAAACTAAGTAGGTGAGAGAGAGTAGGGTTTTCAAGTGTATGGAGGATGAATGGAGAGGGGCTCTTTATATATGGAGCTTGGGGACTCTCCGATTGTATGTTTGGCACCTTAATGACAATCATTGATGGCATGAAACGTATTGAATGGAAATGATTCTTCTTCACCAGCGCTATTCAATTTTTCAATGAGTGAACAGTGCTATCATCTGAAGGAAGAAAACGACACTATTCTGAACTGGACTGTACCGGTCCGAACCAAGTTCAATGTTTAAATCGACCGTTTCAGGGTCGATTCGATCAAGTTTGTATAAAATTAAAATTTTATAAATTCATCTAAATTCATTCTCTATCCAATGGTGGCCACAATTCTCCAATTTGAATTTTCTAATCCACCTAGAATAATGAATTTAGCATCCGGTTCAATAATGGTTCAAACCAATTCAATATTATTTGGATTTGGTTCACTTGAATCGGTATGGTATTCTCTCACAAATTGTCCTAAGGTCCCTTTCCAAGGTTTTTATGACCCTTTGGGTCAGTTGAGAGTTGTAAATTCCCAATTTGCCTATTCTCAAATGGTCGGGGTTCGTGAACCAGTTCAGTTTTTCTCACTTGGGTTGACAGGTTCTTTCCTTGATTTTTCCTTAACTCCAAAGGACGGGGTTTACAATTATGCTCCTTCCATCCTCCCTGATGATTTTGGCCCTTGTCCACTTTCCGAGTTGTCTGCTCCATCTGACGGCGTCGTGTCTACACCAGTCGCTCACATTTGTGAGTCATACTAATTATCACCGCCAGGTCCTTGGAACATCCTACTACTCCCATACGGTCTCTCTGTCTATATTAAGATAGTCCACGAACCGTTGGCATATATCTACTAGTCCAGCTAGGTCAAGAACAAAGGGTCTTAACTCGTTGAATTTAGATTCATACTTCAATATAGAGTTAAGCCCTTGCCGGAGTCGGAGGAAATCCTGGTTCTTCTCATTAATAAGATAAGGAGCTAGATACTCCTCTGCATACCTCTCCTTAAACTGCTCCCTGGTGGGTGTGGAGGTATGCAAGCTTCTGACATTGTCCCACCATCTTTTGGCACTTCCCTCCAGGAAGAATTCTATCAGGATCACCATGTCCTCTGGTCATATCCTAATTATCCCCATCAACTTCATGACATTAGCTAGCCAATCCATGACGGCACCAACATATTTCTCTCTGATGAAAGGATTACACCCTAGTTGATGGAGAGTCTTGAGATTTTTGGAAATGTCAACTGGAGGGGGATGGCTAACAGGAGGAGGATGGGATTGTACTTCTACCAGTTCATCCCAAGAGTTAGTGCCTACCTCAAGGACGAGGTTAGGTTGTCCAAATACAGGAGCGAACTCCCCGTACAACCTCTGGTGTTCCGAGCTAATTCCAGGTGGGGTTGTTTGGGCTCCTCGGTTAGTTTCCACAGGGAGGGGTGGCTGGGCAGTGTCGGAGACTGCAACTCTAGTTCTCTTGATTCATTTCTTGGGAGCCATCTATAAATTTTAAAATTATCCTTATCAGTTACTATGTTCTCTAGTCTTGATAATGTATTTGAGGAAACAGGCTCTGATACCACTCAAGTTGTCATGCCCCGACCCGATTTGGTCAGATCCCCATGACCAACCCGCCACTCTCCTGATTTATTAAGGGTTTTCCCATTCTTTTAGACTGGGAGAAGTAAGGCGTCCTTTATACCTATATCTTTCTGGGAATAACATTAATAAAAACTGAATAATTTAAACTTACATACCTATCTTGCAGGTTTAACTAGCAAAATATCTGTAGATAGGTTTTTCCCTTGGATACATGAAAAGGGGTAAAGGGAGGTGGTGAGTTCGACAACTTAGTAAATGTGTGTTTGAAAATGAGTTTCCATAAAATAGTTTTAAATTAGAGTGTGACAAACTCCTTATTTCCTTTAAAATCAATTCTTCCTTGAATTCTTGGTTATTCAAAACCATAATTCCTCATTATCCACAATCAGTGTGTTTAACAATCAACACACGCCCTTCATCATGAAGGGATCACACATTCGCAGGGCAACCCATCCACTGCACCCACTTGTGGCATCGGAGCGACTTTACCGTCCACCTAGATAGAAGCCCGTCCACTTCTATCCTCAGAATGAGTGGATATTCAAGACATCCAACCCTCAAACCTGGAAAAGCAACTCTATGTTCATATGAGGATATAGACCTCATCCCGACCCCACCCCGACCTCATGTGCATGGAGCTACATTGAGCTTCCCTGACTGTTGGCATGACAAACTGCCCTTATCTCCACCATGCCGTCCAGTAGCCGTTAGGATGCATCACTACACCTCTTGGACGTCTTAATGGTCCCGAACCTCAATGCATGCACAAACAAAATTTTCCATATAAGCCATTAATATTTGGTGCCCCTTGTCCAACGGTTCCAACACTCAACTCGACCTACAGTTGTTTGTCTAGACCGGTTTGTCGACCTGGTCTTGTCGCACTACTGCTAATCCATCGAGTATGTCGGTCCTGTCTTGGTACCATGGCCAAATCACATCATTTATTAAAATTTTCATGGCTTATCATCATATTTTTTTATGAGCTCCTTCTTGTTTTAACTACCTTTGGCCAATTGTACGAGATTTTCAAAACCGGGCATTTTAGCCCCAAGTTCCAAAACCAAGGCCTCTTGCCAATCTGAGCTATTTGAGCTCTCGTCGAGAAGGTCTCCCAAAATTTTTAAGCATTGTCACACAGTCAGGGGAGAACACTTCTAACAAAATAACTTTTCATTTTTCCATCACACTAACCGGGTGATGACATCTCTACTCATAACCGTTAAGCAGGTTTTCTACTTCCTTCTAATAAGTTTATCATACCAACTGTGTATGATCTACTTACAACCGATAATTAGTTTTTTCGTGTGTTTCTCACATCACTCCAACCATGTGTAATGTTTAAAATTTTCACTTAATTGTGGTTTTTCCTTTCCAAGGTACTCATCATCCCAACCGAGTATGATGCGAAAATTTCCAA
Organism: Trapa incisa; assembly: GCA_030064435.1. Classification (NCBI taxonomy): domain Eukaryota; kingdom Viridiplantae; phylum Streptophyta; class Magnoliopsida; order Myrtales; family Lythraceae; genus Trapa; species Trapa incisa. The sequence goes on from CM057771.1 coordinate 15,504,551, forward strand.
TCACTCGATAAGTGAAGTGTATTCCACTTGATTGACTTTTTGCCTCCACGCGAGCTTATACTTCCAGGCATTTCCAGTCCTTCGTGCTCCTACATGATTTGGTCATCATTGTGTATTAACATTTGGCATAATAGCCCTAATTCCTCACATATGGGTAAAATGCTCAAACTTTTCAATTATTTACATTTAGATCCCTAAAGTTCTTTTTCCTTAACTTTAGGTCCCAAATGAAAACATTTTCCCAAATTGAATCCTAAAACTTCTAAAATTTATTTTGGGTCCTCAATTTATTCAAAATCACTTCAGGGGTTCAAGTTTCCCAAATTTCCAATTTGGTCCACAACTTTTCAAAAATTACCATTTTACCCCTATTTTAGAAAAATGGCAATTTGACCCCAATAATTCCAAAATTTGACAAATTAGTCCTCCAACATCTTTTTCATGGCCAATGGGCCATCAATTCTGGGAAATTGCACTTTGATCCACCAATTTTATGAAATTCTCAAATTTCCCCAAATTTTCCTCTTTCAAACTAACCGAATTTGATTTCATCAAATTGACCATTCAATTGAGTTTATTTGTTGAAATTGAAGGTAAAATTGAGTTCCTACACTTACAAATGATTCAATGGAGCTTTGAATCACATTATTTGGATTTGAATTGAGCTCAAACAGGGTTTCGTCAGAAAACTGGACTTTGATAGAGAGCTTCAAAAGCTTACCGTTGGGTGTGTGGCGGTTTGAGCTTTCGATCAGGGTAGGTATCTCTCATCCTAAGGTTCCTCCAAGGATTAAGAATCATATCAATTCGTGTCAAATTGAGGGAGAATTCAGTTAGTGAAATTTTGCCAGTTCTCTCTCTAACATTGATTGAAAATTATAGAGGGGAGCCAAATTGGTTTAACTTTCAGCTTTAATTTAGTCGTATGAGGGTTGTGGAAGTGTTAGGAGAGCTTGGTTTGGCCTGAGAATGGCTCAATTTGGCTGTTTTTCAGCCCAGCTAAAATAGATCAGCTTTGGTCTGTCGGAGCTACTTTATTGTTTGATTACGCAAGAGCTTCTCCGAAGATCCTCGAATCGAATGGTGATCACCGTCACGTAGCTGCCTTCTCCCCGATTCTAAGGAATCCGACCTCACCTTCTTTGGCTCAAAAAAATGCCCAAGTCGAAATTCTAGTTCAAGCTTCACTAGAAATTGGAGCAGTAAAGTGAGTGAGAGAGAGAGAGAGAGAGAGAGAGGATTTTTCAAGTGTGAGTAGGATGAATGAGGAGATACTCTTAATATAGGAAGCTCGGGGAGTCCTTGGGCGTCCGATTGGTGCCTTTATGGCGATCATTCATTGCTTGAAACTCCCTGAGCAGAGACTTTTTATCTTCGTTGGCGCTGCTTGATTTTCTAGCGAGGGAATAATGTTGTCATCTAAAGGAAGAAGATGACATTGTTCCGAACCGGGTTCAATGCTTAAACCGAGTGGTTTAGGCTCGATTCAACCTAGTTTTTCAAAATTAAATATTTCTAAATTCATTCTCTATACAATTGTGGCTTCAATTCTCCAATTTAAATTTTTTAAGCCACCTGAAAAATTGAATTTAGAAACCGGTTCAATAGTGGTTCAAACCTCTTTAAACTAGTTCAATTCATTCTAAAGTCCTTTCCCAAGACTTTTGTGACTCTTTAGGTCACTCGAGATTTATAAATTTCTCTTTGGAAATAACCGGTTCTTTTCTCATTTTTTTTATTATCAAAGGATGGGGTTTACGGTCAACTCTTCATTAGCCAGTCCAGCTAATGAGGCTTCTCCACCAATGATAGTTAACCTCAGACATGTGTCACTCTCCTATTGTTTAATCATCACTGATTTGGATTTTCCTCTTTTGACCATTGACTAACGACATGTGTCACTCCCTCATTGGCCAACACTTCCAAGTGCTGACTAAGTGGTTGATACAACGCGCTTTGCCATGTGTCATACACTGATTAGTCGCTCCTACTAACAAGGTGCTGACCTGACAATGGTTTGTTGACCGGTTCGGTGAGACCGGGTTTGGTGACCTAAAATTGAAAATCAGTCAGTTCAAGCCCAATTCAACTAGTTTTCTAGATTTTAAAATTTTCAAAAAATTGTCTAAATTTATTTGCTATCTAATGGTGGCTTCAATTTTCTAATTTGATGTCTTTAAGCCACCTAGAAAAAATGAATCTTTGAACTGGTTCTCCATGATTCATTCTGGTTCAATCCAGTTTAGGTCCGGTTCACCTTAAACCGATCCAGTTTTTCACATCTAGTTTACTTCATGGTTCTTTTCAATGGTTTTTAGATCTTTATTAGCCACTTAGGGTTTTCCAAATTCCCATGGTTACTTCGAAATGATAAAGCTTCCCTTATGCTCCCTAAGCCATTGTGCTACCCTTATAACCAACAATACATCATACCAGGTGCCTCAATGGTTCAGTATCTAATATATATCACGCTTTGACTGAGTTTGGTCGGATCCCATGAGCAACCCACCACTCTCCCTATTTATTCAAGGTTTTCCCTTTCTTTAACCTGGGAGGAGTAAGACATTCCTTAAACATGCACCTTTCTTGAAATAAAATAAATCAAAACTACATCAAATTTAAACTTATCATACTAGTCTTTGGGTTGGTTTTCCTAGGTTACCTGAAAGGGGTATAAGGGAGGGGGTGAGTTCAACAACTCAGTAAATAGGTGTTTAAAATTTGACTTTTAGAAAATAGTTTGAATTGGAGTGTGCCAAACTCCTTATTTTCCTTTAAAACATTTCATCATCAAATCTCAATTTTCATAGCCATTTCTCATTACAATGGTGTGTTTATCACTCAACACACATCCTTCGTCATGAAGGGAACACACATTGACGGGGTAGCACAACTACTGCACCCACTTGTGGCATCGAAGCGACTTTACCGACCACCTAGATAGAAGCACGTCCATTTCTACCTTGAGAATGAGTAGATGTTACGCAGCATCCGACCCTCAATCCCATAAACAAAACTCTGTGTCTGCATGAGGACAGAGATCTCATCCCGACCCCACCCCAGTCTCATTCTCAATGAAGCTATGTCGAGCTTCTAAGACTACTGGCACAACTAACTGCCCTTATCTCCACCATGTCGTCCAGTAGCCCTAGGACACATCACTACCCCTCTTGGGCATCTTGAAGGTCCTGTAACTCAGTGCATGCACAAAACAACAGTTTTCCACATAAGCTATTTAATTTGTGATGCCACTGGTTCAACGACCCCGACCCTCAACTCAACCTGCAATTGTTTGTTTCGACTAGTTCGTAGACCTGTCATGTCGCACTATTGCTAGTCCATCGAGTATGTCAATCCTATCTTGGTACCATGGCCAAACAAATCATTCATTTAAAGTTTTCATTGCTTAACTCATGTTTGTTTATGAGCTCCTTCTCGTGCCAACCGGCCATGGGCCCACTGTACGTGATTTTCAAAATCGGGTATATTAGCCTCCAAGTTCCAAAACTGAGTCCTCTAACCTATCTAAGCTATTCGAGCTCCCGTTAAGAAAGTCTCCCAAAAAGTTTAAGTAGTGGCACACAGTCAGGGGAGACCAGTTCTGACAAAAATAAACTTGTAGCCATCCATCACACCAACCGGGTGTGAGGACATCTCCGCTGATAACCAATGAACGGGTTTTATACTTCCTTCCAGGAAGTTTATCATACCAACCGTGTATGATCTACTAACAACCGATATATAGTTTTTCTGCATAATTTTCACATCTCTCCTCACAGGTGTGATGGTTAAAATACTATTTAGTAGTGGGTTTTTATTTTCGAGGTGCTTATCATCCCAATCGGGTATGATATAAAAATCCCACTCACTCGATTGTTCAGTTAATTCCTCTTATTTGACTCTTTGCCTCTACGTGAGCTTGTACTTGCTGGCATTCCTAGTGCTTCGTGTTCCTACATGATATGAACATCCTTGTTCATTATCATTTTGCCTAGTATCCTTCATTCACCATGAATGAATAAAATATTCGAACTTTATTATTTATTGCATTTAGGTCCCTAAAGTTCTTTTTCTTTAACTTTAGGTCCCTAATGTCGATTTTCTCCCAAATTAAGTCTTGAAACCTCTAATTTCACCTTAGGACATCAATTTATTCAAAATCATAAAAAGGGGTTCAACTTTCCCAAATTTCCAATTTGGTCCCCAACTTTTCCAAAATTACCATTTTGCCCCTACTTCACAAAAATGGAAAATTTTTGCCCCAAAAATTTTGAAATTTGTCCAATTGGTCCTCCAACATCTTTATCATGTCTAATTGGCCCTCAATTTTATGAAATTGTAATTTAGTCCCTTAAATTTACGAAATTCCCAATTTTTCCCGCAATTTCAACTTTCCAACTCAGTCGAATTTGATTTCAGCAAATTGACCAATCAAATGAGTTTAATTCTTGAAATTGAAGTTAGATTGGAGTTCCTACATCTTCATACAATGCAATTGCACTTTGAATTGAACGATTTGACGCCAGAATGAGCTCAAACGGAGCTTCGCTGGAAAACTGAACTTAGAGAGAGAAAGCTTCGAAAGCATACCGATGGGGCGCGGTGGTCCGAGCTTTCGAAATGGGCAGATAGATCTTGTCCAATTGTTCCTCCTAAGATCAAGAATCACATCAATTGATGTCGAATTAAGGAAGAATTTGGTGAGAGAAGTTTTGTCGGTTCTCTCTCTAGCACTGATAAGAAAATATACTGTGGAGCTAAATTGGCTTACCTTTCTACTCTAATTTAGTTGTAGTAGGGCTTGGTTTGGCCTAGTAAAGGCTCGAATTGGTTGATTTCAGCATGGCTGAAACAAGGCAGCTTCGGTCCGTTGGAGCTACTTTACTGTTTTGTCACGCCATCGTTTCTTCAGCGACCCTCGGAGCAAATGGAGACTACAGACATGTAGCTGACTTCTCCTTGAATCCAAAGAACCCGACCATGTTTTCTTTGGCTTAGGAAAATGCCCAAGTTGGAGCTCTGGCTTGAGCTTCACCGAAAAATGGAGCAGTTGGGAGAGAGTGGAGTTTTCATGTGTAAGGAGCATGAATGAGGAGGGGCTCTTAAATTGACATGTAATATGTGGTGCCATTTGTCCCAACGGTCCTCACCTTCAACTCAATCTGTAGCTGTTTGTCTTGACTGGTCTGGAGACCGGTCATGTCGCACTACTACTAGTTGACTAAGTATGTCAGACCTACCTTGGTACCATGACCAAACAATTCACTTATTTAGATTTAATGGCACATATATAAATCATGTTCTTTTACGAGCTCCAGCTTGTGTCCATTGGCCTATGGCCCACTATTCGAGTTTTTTAAAAACAGGCCATATTAGTCCTCAACTTCCAAAATCGAGGCCCCCGATCTATAAGAGCTATTCGAGCTCCCATCAAGAAGGTCTCCTAAATAGTTTAAGCATTGGCACATAGTCAAGGGAGAACACTTAGAGGAAATTTAGGAATTTACAACTCCTAGGTAATCAAAATGGTTCAAAATACTATGAAAAAGAACCTTAGGATGAATTGGAAAAGGAAAATTAGACCGATTTGGACGAACCAGGTCCAACAAGATGGAACCGATAGAGATCAGGCAAAATAAAGGAATTCAACTCCATTGTACTCCAAAGAAATTCATAAACCATGGGAAGGAACCTTAGAACAAAGTGAAAGAGAAAAACTAGACCCGAACCAGATTGAACCGGTTTAAGGACCAAGCTAGTTTATGAATCGAAATCGATAAAGAGATGGTAAACCGGGAATTTTATGGACCCTAAGTAACCCAAGGAGTCACAAAAGACATGGAAATGGACTTGTGAAGGAATTGGGGATGAAAACCAAACCGGTTAAAGTGAACCAGATCCGAACCAGTTTGAACCACCATTGAACCAAATCCTAAATTCATTTTTCTAGGTGCCTTAAATAATTCAAATTGGAGATTTGAGGCCACCATTAGATAGAGAATGAATTTAGAAATTTTTAGATTTGAAAAACTCGGTCGAATGGGGGGTGAACCGGCCGGTTTAAGCTTCAAACCCGGTTCCGACCGATCCGATCTGGTTCAGAACAGTGTTATCTTCTTCCTCAAGATGACAGCACTGTTCACTCATCAGGAAACTAAAGAAACACCGGCATAGAAGAAATGCTTCTGCTCGGGGCGTTTCATGTCTTCAATGTCAGTCATAACGGTGCCAAACTGATAGCCAATAGGTCCCCGAGCTCTCTATATAAAGAGCCCCTCCCCATTCATTCTCTCTATACTTGAAAACTCCATTCTCTCTCAACTGCTCCATTTCAGGGCAAAGCTCGAACCAGAGCTCCAACATGGGGTCTTTTCTAAGCCAAACAAGGTGAGGTCAGGTTCTTTAGAACCGGGGAGAAGTCAGCTACACATCTATAGTCTCTGTTCACTCCGAGGGTCAACGGTGAGATGTCGGCGTGATGAAACAATAAAGCAGCGCCGACAAACCGAAGCTGCCCTATTTCGACCGAGTTGAAATCGGCCATTTCAAGCCCTCCTCAGGCTAAATCAAGTCTTCCCAACACTTATTCAGCCCTCCCACGGCCGAATTAGGACTGAAAGGTAAGCCAATTCGGCTCCCCTCTGCAATTTTCGGTCGATGCTAGAGAGAGAACCTGCAAAATTTCAATGATGAAATTCTAACTCAAATCGGCATCAATTGATGCAATTCTTGATTCCAGGATGAACCTATGGATGAGAGCTATCTGTCCAGATTGAAAGCTCGGACCGTCATGCCCTCACCGGTGAGTAATTGAAACTTTCTCTCTCTACAGTACATTTTCCGGCAAAGCTCCATTTGAGCTCGTTCTGGCATCAAAACTTGCGATTCAAAGTGCTATTGAATTGTAAGAAGATGTAGGAACTCAATTTTAACTTCAATTTCAACAATTAGAGGTGTTTGATTGGTCAATTTGATTAAATCAAGTTCAGTAGTGATAAGGACTTGAAATTGGGGGGAAATTGCAGAAAATTGGGGATTTTTTAAATTCAAAGGACCAAAATGTAATTTTATGAAATTGAGGATCAATGGGGCATGAAAATAATATTGGAGGACCAATTAAGGAATTTTAGAATTTTTGGGGCAAAATTTACCATTTTTCTAAAGAAGGGGCAAAATGGTAATTTTGGGAAAATTGAGGGACTAAATTGGAAATATGGGAAATTGAACCCCTTTGTGTGAAATTAAATAATTTGAGGTCCTAAGATAAAATTTTAAAAGTTTCGAGACTCAAATTTAGGAAAAACCCGGTAATAGGGACTTAAGGTTAAAGAAAAATAACTTTAGGGAGCTAATTGTAAATATATGTAAAGTTGGGTGTTCTCATTCATTTTGAACGAATGAGGGCTATTAGGTCAAAGAATAATGAACAATTATGTTCATTTCATGTAGGAGAACGAGACATCGAGAACGCCAGTCGAGGTCCAGCTTGCTAAGGACGGAACCCGACTAAGTGGAATTTAACTACACTATCGGGTGAGTGGGATTATATATAATACATGGTTGGGGATGATAAGTACCTCGGTATAAAAACCCATTGCTTAGTGGTATTTTTAATCATCAATACTTAGAGAAAGTGATGTGAAAGTTATGCAGAAAAACTACTTACCAGATGTAGGTAGATCATACTTGATTGGTACGATGAGACTTCCTCGAAGGAAGTTGAAAGCCCATTCATCGATTATCAACGGAGATGTCCTTATACCGGTCGGTATAATGGACAGTAAAAACCTAGTTTGTTGGAAGTGTTCTCCCCTGACTGTGTGCCAATGCTTAAACTATTTGGGAGACCTTCTTCACGGGAGCTCGAATAGCTCTTATAGGCCAGGGGCCTCGATCTTAGAACTTGAGGGCTAAAACACCCAGTTTTTGAAAAACTCGAACAGTGGGCCATAGGCCAATGGACACGAGCAGGAGCTCGTAAAAGAACATGATATATATATATATATATGTGGGTGTGTGTGTGTGTGTGTGTGTGTGTGTGTGTGCCATTAAAACTTAATAAGTGAATTGTTTGGTTATGGTACCAAGGCAGGTCCGACATACTCAGTCAACTAGTAGCGGTGCAACATGACCAGTCTTCGGACCAGTCAAGACAAACAACTACAGGTTGAGTTGAAGGTCGGGACTATTGGGACAAATGGCACCACATATTACATGGTAATTAAAGAAAACTTTGTTTGTGAATGCACCATGAGTACGAAATCATCAAGACGCCCATGAGGGTTAGTGATGTGTCCTAAGGGCCCTGGATGACCCGGTAAGTATAAGGGCATATTGTCGTTCCAGGTGTCTGTGCAAAATTTGGAGTAGCACCAAGTGCATGAGACCGGGGTGGAGACAAGATGAGGTCTCTGTCCTCATACGGACACAAAGAAGCAATTTCGGGATTGAGGGTCGGATGTTGCATACATCCACTAATTCCTAGGGTAGAAGTGGTCGTGCTTCTATCTGGGTAGTCGGTAAAGTCGCTCCAAAGCCACTAGTGGGTTCAGTAATCGTACTGACCTATGAACGTGTGTAACCTTCATTATGAAAGATGTATGTTAGGTGATGACACACTGTGATAACTAAGAAATAATGAAAAAAAAACTTGAATCTTTAAATGAAGGGATTTTGAAAAGAAAGGAGTCTGGCACACTACATATAAATGTTTTTCTTAAAAGTTAAAAGTAGACATTTGAAAAATCCATTCACCGAGTTTTAGAAACTCACCTCTCTTTCTACCCCTTTTCAGAAAAAGAGAAAATGACTAAAAGTAACATCGAGCCTTACCCTTTGTCAGATATGCTTAAATTTATCTTTAAGCTTGTATTTTATTTGATATATGTCTTCCAGGGGTTGAAATTTCACCTGGCTCCTCTCAACTAAAAGAAGGGGGAAACTCCTCTTGAACCGAGAAAGAGTGGCGGGTTGTTCATGGGGATCCAACCAAACTGGGTTGGGGTGTGACAACTAGAGTGGTATTAGTGCCTAGTTCCCTTGAAACATTATCAATAATATGCCTTGATATTAATCCAACTCTAAATTATCTTATAGGAATGAGAATCCCTAGGAAATTTGCAAGAAAATCGAGTCATTCCCCTATAAGCATGAAAAATAAATCCAACCCAAGGGAGGAAGCTGTTCAGAGGTTCCTAAGGGACGAACAACGAGTACCCAAAGACATGGTGGAGGACTACCGGAAGCTAGTTGGAGCCTTACTAGAACCAGAAGGCATCATATACCCTCCTCCCAGACAAGAGGAACCATCACCACCTCCTAGAAGTCCAACCCCTTCTCAAAGGAACCCTACCAAGAAGGAGGCATGGGATGATTATTGGGATGCTTATGCCACCTTTATGAAGGTTCACCAAGTACCTCCACCCACTCAACCTAATTTCAGTCTATCTCGATGGATGAAATGGACATATGAGTGTGAGGCAAAAGTACTAAGGCGGTACGGATTGGAAGCCACACATGAAATTCATCCTATTGAGGAGCACGAATGGACCCCAATCAATTACTCAGAGCCTTCCGATCAAGAGTCTCATAATCATTTTAGGGTTAACTCTAGTCATATGACCCCAAGGGATTAGGAGGTAGAGAAGTCATGTAATAAGTCAAATTTTTGGCAAGAGAATATTTCCCGAATGAATTAAGAGGTTTATTAAAACTCCTGAGTTACTTGGGAAAAATCTAAGTAGATGAAGGTGTAAGAGAAGAAAATCCTCCTAAGGAAGAATGGCTTATGAATAGCTAAACTCAAACTTAGGACTTAGAAAAGGAGAAAATTATCTGGTGGAAATCCTAAAGAAAGGAAAATGGATTTGGAGGAGCAACCATTCAAGGACACATAACTTTCGAGAGACCCAAGAAGAAGTATGACCACAAGAATAGAAGATAATCGATAGAGAAAAGATATTAAGATTTCACCTAGCAAGGATGAAGAGAAAGTGCAACGACGGGGAGCCCCAAGTGTAACAAATTTCTTAGAAATTTAAGAAGATAAGAAATGGATGAAAGGTAAAGTGTGAGTCGAAGAAAAAAAAGAGTAGAGGAGGCGTACCGAGTTTACAAGATAGGAGAGAATTTTTCAAAGAATAAGGCGATCAAACATCAGAGAGTACGAGTGGTTAGGTAAGAGTGTTAGGGGGTTGAGCATGATCCACTACAAGAAGGCCTAGAAAACTCGAATTTGGAACGTCAAAGGAATATTATGTAAGGAAATAACTAAATTGGACCAAACGATTTGGAGGAGTAAGCGAAGTATAACTAGAGATGGGAAATAGTGGGAGAATACACCTCAACCAACACAAAAAAAAAAAGGAAACACTAGGGATATAAAGGTACAAAAGCTTTGAAAATGATAAGGATAAGAAAATCACCTCAAGGGAGTAGGAGAATATGGAAGCAAGTGGAAATAAAGCAAGGTCAAGCGAAGGTACTACTTAATTCAAAGAGCAAGAATAGGCCCAAAAATTTAAGGAGCTCAATGGTAGAATTAAAAGGAAATACGGAGGGAAGGAGAATGGAAAGCTCATCAGAGAGAGAAATTACTTTACTCATGACTTAGAAATTAGCAGCGATAATGTTGGCCCTGAAGGTATGGTACCCCTACCCGCACAGGACTGAGTACAGGATATACACAAATCACAAGAACTATAAGTACTTCCAAACTAAAAAGGAATTAAACCCCGCTGGGGGAGACTACTAAAAATGGTGAAGGATTATGATCTTACAATGAAATACCGCCCGTAAAGGCTAATGTGATAGTAAATGCTTAAAATCACAAGTATCAAATTGAGACAACATAAGTAAAGACAAATTCCATATCCTGTTACAACAAGGGAGAGACGGAAAGGCAAAATACTCGAGGGAAAAAAAGGATGAAAGAAAACCCTTAAAAGGACCAAAGGCCAATTAACGACTAAAATCAAGCCAAGAAAGGGATAGACAAGACTCTCACAATATGGTCAAGAAATCTCGAAACAGGGAAGAATTGTAAGCTCCCTAAAGAAAAAGACAGGTACTGGGTACGAATGAGGATGCAGATAGAGTATAAAGGATGTGCCTGCAAGAATTGAGAAGTAAAGGTAAATAGGAGAAGACGACATCAAGGGATATCATTTAAGGGTAGAAATCCCCTAGAGCGAATTTAAGAAAAGAATGTCAGGGGAAAGGCTAAGAATCCTACCAAGGAAGGAAGCAACAAAAAGACATGCGTATCCCAATTAAGAGGAAATGGAACCAACCCTTAATTAGGAAATGTTTCCAAGGAAGGAAGTATTGTAATGGCCCAATGTGACCTATTTGGAGAGAACAGGAGAACCATGTAGAAAGAGGAAAACTAGTAACGGCGGACAGCCAGAGAGAATGAATAAAACCCTAAGAAAGGGTGAGATGTAGTAAAGACTACGCACTATGATGGACAATAGGATGGGCATGAATACAGCTACCCAGACAATATGACCAGAAAAATAAAGAGAAAGAGACATTTAAAGAACTGGTATTCAAGAGAACCATGGATTTAAACCACAACAAAGAAGGGAGAAGTGAAAAGGCCAAAACATTGGGAAAGGAGAACGAAGGAAAATCCGTAAAGCAATCGATGGCCAAAACCGAGTTTATAGTTTTAAGATGGTTAAGTGAGCCTCACGAAGGGCGAACAAGAGAATTTGAAACAAGGAGGATGTGAACCCTCTTTAAACAGAAATAATCTAACGGGTTGGCCCCAAAAGATGCTATGACAAGTATGAATGGGTGGACAACCCATACTAAGGTATTAAAGGAAAGAATGTTTGACAAACCTTGTGAAAGTAAGTCCCCCAAATAAATGTGGCTAAGAAGGAATAACCATAATTGGTAAGACGGGTCAGAGTCCACATGCGCATATGAAGTATAAAGAGTGGACAATTGAGCATAATGTGGAGTACATAAAATAAGACCGATAATCAGAATCTACTCAAATAAGGAATAAGGGATGGAATGAAGAATTTAAGACAATGGAAGACTGAAAGCGAGCAAATGCCCCAATATAGAAAGGGTGTAAGGAAATGAAGAAAGGAAACCTTCAAGAAATGGTGAGAAGGTGGAACATGTAACTCTGAAGGTGAAAGTCTCTACTTTGAAGGAAATAGTAGAGAACAAAACCATAAAAAGGGAAACTCCCCAAACCAAGCAAATCAACATGTAGACTGAAAGGAATCAACTCGGTAAAAAGAATTATGAAATGATTATGAACAAGTAAGAGTGGATTAAGGCCAAAGTAAAATTCTTGAGTATAGGATGTCATTGGGAACGAGGATGGACCTAAGAAAGGATGAATCCCAGCTGGTCGGTATAGTATTGGAAAACCTAATCAATGGGAACCGAAAGGACCCAATAAAGAAGTGGGGAAAGATGAGTAGGAAAGAAAACATTGTTTGTGCATGCACCATGAGTATGAGATCATCAAGATGCCCATGAGAAGTAGTGATGTGTCCTAAGGGTCCTAGACGACCCGGTGAGTATAAGGGCAGATCGCCGTTCCAGGTGTCTGTGCGAAATTTGGAGTAGCACCAAGCGCATGAGACCGAGGTGGGGACAGGATGAGGTCTCTGTCCTCATACGGACACGAAGAAGCAATTTAAGGATTGAGGGTCTGATGTTGCATACATTCACTCATTCCTAGGGTAGAAGTGGTCGTGCTTATATCCGGGTGGTCAGTAAAGTCGCTCCAAAGCCACTAGTGGGTTCAGTAATCGTACTAACCTGTGAACGTGTGTAACCTTCATGATGAAGGATGTGTGTTGGGTGATGACACACCGTGGTAACTAAGAAATGATGAAAAAAAAACCCGAATCTTTAAATGAAGGGATTTTGAAAAGAAAGGAGTCTGGGACACTCCATATAAATGTTTTTCTTAAAAGTTAAAAGTAAACCTTTGAAAAACCTATTCACTGAGTTTTAGAAACTCACCCCTCTTTCTACCCCTTTTCAGGAAAAGAGAAAATAACTAGAAGTAACACCGAGCCTTACCCTTTGTCAAGTATGCTTAAATTTGTCTTTAAGCTTGCATTTTATTTTATATATGTCTTCCAGGGAACAAGGTTGAAATTTTGTCTGGCTCCTCTCGACTAAAAGAAGGGGGAAACTCCTCTTGAACCGAGAAAGAGCGGCGGGTTGTTCACGGGGATCCAACCAAACCAGGTTGGGGCGTGACAGGATCGCACATGTTCGAACCGGGTTCAATGCTTAAATTGGTCGATTCAAGCCCCATTCAACCGAGTTTTTCAAAATTAAAAATTTCTAAATTCATTCTCTATCCAATGGTGGCTTCAATTTCTCAATTTGAATATTTTAAGCCACCTAGAAAAATGAATTTAGCAATCGGTTTAGTGATGGTTCAATCCGGTCCACCTGAACCGGTCTGGTTTTCTCTTCAAATTTGTCCCAAAGTCACTTTACATGGTTTTTATGATTCTTTGGGTCACTCGAAATTTGTAAATTTCCCCAATTGCCCTATCTCTAATGGTTGGGGTTTGTGAATCGGTTTGATTTTCTTACTTGGGTTAACCGATTCTTTCCTTGGTTTCATTATCGTTAAGGGACGGGGTTTATAGACTGGGCTCGAGATCCTCCATTTTATGAGTTGTTTAGATCCTCTTAAAAATTAGGGGCATTTCCTATAAATCAGTTTAACCTCAATTTGTGTCAATTTTCACTTGGGCCTCTTCCGCCCCTTGATTCATGATCCTTAAAGATCTTTTGAGGGTATTCCAATGGTCTTACCCATTTCCTCTGATCATTGGATTTGAATCGATTTACAGCCCGATTTTACCTCCAACCCTCTATTCTCGGGTTTTGGTTCTTGGTTCAACAACGGTGTTCCGGTCTAAGCAGGTTTAGCCCTAGATTTAGAACTTTTGATGTTATACTTATAAATCTCTAAGTTTCCACTTAGGTGCCTTATTTTCTCAAAACTGTATTTTGGTTCATATTTTTTGGATCCTAGATTTTTTTCTAAGTCTTTCACTTGGGTACTCAAGTCTCTTTGGGTCTCATTTTGATCCCCAAATTCCTTAGAATGTCTCAAAAGTCCCTATTTTTTAATATTTTCAAAATAGTCCTTAAGTTGGGCAAAATTATCATTTTGTCCATATACTTTAAAACTCAACTTTTCCTAACCCTAGATTCTCTAAATCATCCATTTGGGTCCCTAGACTTCCTTTAGTCTTATTTAGGTCTTTAAACTTCCCCAAAATCACTTTTGACTACACAAATTCCTTTATTTGTAATTTAGTCCCTAAACTTTCTCTTTTGTCCCATTTTGGTTCTTAGGCATTCAAAACATATCATCTAAGTCTCGAAATTTTACCAATCTTTCAAAATGGTTCTAAACCTTTTTGAGACCCTTAAATAAAGTCTCAAGAAAATTTATTCTCAAATATGTCCCTTTACTTATCCATATTTATACTTTGGTACTAGACCTTTGCCCCCTAACAAAATAATTCATAAAAATTCTCAAACTCAACTATGATGTCTTAGGACTCCTCCAAAGCCATCATGGCCTTTACCCGACCATAGTTAGCTGGAACAATGATAATCGAGGCTAGAACTAAGCTAATAGTTTATCAAGTAAGAGTCAATTCAAGATCGGTATCTCACCAGAGATGGCGACTTGGCCGACGACATCAATGCAATTTGAGAGATGACTCCTAGAAGAGTTCATGGCCACTGAAATCACCTCAAACGAAGCTCTAAGCAACCTGCAAAGTCTATTTTACTAAACTATAACACAACTAAAGGCTAGTCAACATCTCTTGTAATTTATTTGATCACAATACTTATAAAAAAAATGTATGAGACTAGTGGCATTAAAAAGTTGGGACTAAGAGGAATCTGTAGTATTTTTGTGGCCCTTGTTGGCCAGCAAGGCCACCGAAAATGGTTTAGAAAGTAGATGCTCTATTTTTGGCCGACAAAGTACGTGTACTTTTGATCACTCCAACATTGGTAAAGCTAATTTCGAAGGTTGAGAGAGATAACATTAGAAAGTTGGCTTGAGTAGCTTTCTATTGACACCTAAATAACTAATTATGGTGGTCAAGAGAGGAAGTTATGCTCTCTGCAAATTTAGTCACCAGAAAATGGAGGTAAGCATGGCCAAATTTGACCACCTCCAGCCATCACTTCGGTGGCCACTGGTGCCAAAGTGATAGCTTTCCTCTCCTCTACCTCTCCATAGCAAGGCCAACATCCAACAATGGGATAATCGACCACCAAGAGTCGATTTCTACTATTGGGATTATCCAACTTTGCCCAATTGTGGCCAATCAAGGGTCAAATTCTCCCAACACTAGCAACCACTCGGTCGGCCACCACCACAGAATGACTTACATAAACATTGGCTTCAAAATGCCTCAACTCCAACCACCTCTTCGATTGTCTTTAGTGAGAATTTTTAACAACTCCTATAGTAGCTTTGTTTCAACAAGTTTTGGATAACGACTAAATTTGGCCATGTTTGGTCGGGATAAGACCCCCCCCCCCACCCCGCCCCCCCCCCCCCCCCCCCCCACCCCACCCCATGTCCTACTCCCTCACGATTCATTAGGAGTATAATGATAGTATTTGAGAGTGATTTGTGAAATTAGAAGTTGATTTAGTTGATTTTTAATGTTTAGCAACTAAAGTGCAAAGTTGGAAAGTTTGGGGGCCAATTTTCAAAAATGAGGATATTTATGGAAAAGTCCCCAATGGTAGCCTAAGGGGTAATGAGGGAATTTTGAGACAAATGAAGATATATGAAGTCATTTTTTAGAGTTTAAGGGTAAAATTGTAATTTTTTATAAATAGGGGCAAAATGGTCATTTATGTCCAATAAAGGATAAAATAGTAGTTTTTCAAAAGTAAAAAGGCAAAAATGTTGCTTTTTGCAAGTAAGGGGCAAAATTATAATTTTGCTCATTCTAGGGATCAAAGTCTAATTAATAGAATTTTGGGACTCAAATGAGTGATTTGGGAGGTTTAGGGTCCAAAATGGGAAAGTTTTTATGACTGTGTGCAAAATAGTAATTTTGCACAGCTTAATAACCAAAATGTAAATTTTGCAAAATCTGAGTTATCTAAGTGGGAAACTTAGAAACTTTTGTCCATTTTGGTCAATATGAACAAATATGGATTTAACCTATGATATGTGGAATGAAATCATAGGAGGGGGTTAGCCAAAATCGATTCATCGACATGCGGGTCAAGAGAACCATACTTGATGGGCAAAACGTATTTTTTGGGAAATTACAACTGTAAACCCCACCATTTGGAGTTAAGGAAACCAGGGAAAAGAACTAGTCAAAACGAGTAAAAAAAACCGAAACTATTCACAAACCCAATCATAAGAGAATGAACAATTTGAGAAATTACAACTCCCAAGTGACCCAAAGAGAGTCATAAAAACCTTGGAAGAGGGCCTTAGGACAATTTGGGAGAGAAAACCTGACCGATTCAGGTGAACTGGATCCGAGTTGAATTGAATTGGTTTATGAACCGAGTTGGTTTATGAACCTAAACCGATAGAGTAAGGGCAAACCGGGAAATTTATGGATCCCGAGTGACCTAACGAGTCACAAAGGTCATGAAAAAAGACTTTAGAATGAATTGAAGATGAAAACCGAACTGGTTCAAGTGAATTGAATTTAACTAATTTGGACCGGTTTGAACCACTATTGAACTGGATGATAAATTCATTTTTTTTATGTGGCTTAGAAAATTCAAATTGGAGAATTGAGGCCACCATTAGATAGAGAATGAATTTAGAAATTTTTAATTTTGAAAAACTTTGTCGAATTAGGTTTGAACCGGTTGGTTTAAGCTTTGAACCCGGTTCAGACTGGTCCAATCTAGTTTGGAACAGTGTCGTCTTCTTCCTTCATATGACAATACTATTCACTCGCTGGAAAATCGAACCAGTGTTGGTGAAGAGGAAACGTTTCCGTTTAGTATGTTTCATGCCATCAATTACTGTCATAAAGGTTCCAAACGGACAGCCAACAAGTCCCCGAGCTCCCTATATAAAGAGTTCCTCTCCATTCATCCGCTCCACACCTGAAAACCTCACTCTCTCTTAGCTACTCAGTTTTTCGATGAAGCTTGAACCAGAGTTCCGATATAGGGTCTTTTCTGAGCCAAAAAAGGCGTGGTTGGGTTCCTTAGACTCGAGGAGAAGTCAGCTACACGAGGGTCGCTGGAGAAGTGTCAACATGATCGAACAGTGAAGTAGCTCCGCCAGACTGAAGCTACCTTGCTTTTGTCAAGCTGAAATCAGCCAATTCGAGCCCTGCTCATGCCAAACCAAGCTCTCCCAACACCTACCCAGCCCTCCTACGACCAGATTAGTGCAGAAAGGTAAGCCAATTTGGCTCCCCTCTGTAAATTTCGATCGATGCTAAAGAGAATCGACAAATTTTCAATGACTAAATTCTCCTTCAATTATGCATCAATTGATGCAATTCTTAATCCTAAGAAGAACCTCAGGACGAGAGCTATCTGCCCAGATTGAAAGCTCGAACCGTCGCGCCACCAATGATAAGCATTCGAAGCTGTCTCTCTTTATGTTCAATTTTCTGGTTAAGCTCGTTCTAGCATTAAATCGTGCAATTCAAAGTGCAATTGAATTGTATGAAGATGTAAGAACTCCAATCTAACTTCAATTTCAAAAATTAAACTCATTTGATCAGTCAATTTGATGAAATAAAATTTGGTTGTGTTTGAAAGTTGAAATTGGGAGAAATTTTGGGGATTTCGAAAATTTGAGGGACTAAAATGCAATTTCATAAAATTGAGGGCCAATTGGTCATGATAAAAATGTTGGAGGACCAATTGAGTAATTTTTGAAATTTTTGGGGCAAAACTTACCATTTTTGTAAAGTAGGGGCAAAATGATAATTTTGGAAAAATTGAGGACCAAATTAGGAATTTGGGAAACTTAAACCCCTTTATGAAACTTTGAATAAATTGAGGTCTCAAAGTATAATTTGGAATTTTTGGGACTCAATTTAGGGAAAATAGGCATTTGAGTCCCAAAAATAACTTTAGGGACCAAATTGTAAATATTTGAAAAGTTGAAAAGTTTATTCATTCATAGTGAATGAAGGCTATCAAGCCAAGGAATAATGAACAAAAATTTTCATACCATGTAGGAACACGAGGTATCAAGAATGCCAGCTAAGACAAAGCTCGCAAGGAGATGAAAGCCGATTTAGAGGAAATACACTGCAAATATCGGGTGAGTGGGATTTTATATCATACCCAGTTGGGATAATAAGCACCTTGGAAATGAAAACCTACTACTAAGTGGTATTTTAACCATCACCCTATGAGAAGTGATGTGGAAATTACACGGAAAAACTACTTACCGGTTGTAAGTAGATCATACACGGTTGGTATGATAAACTTCTTGTAAGGAAGTAGAAAACCTGTTCATCAATTATAAGCGGAGATGTCCTCACACCCGGTTGGTGTGATGGACAGCTAAAAGTTCATTTTTGTCGGAAGTGCTCTCCCCTGACTGTGTGTCACTACTTAAACATTTTGGAAGACCTTCTTGACGGGAGCTCGAAATGCTCATATAGGTTGGAGGCCTCGGTTTTTGGAACTTGGGGGCTAATATGCCCGATTTTAAAAATCTCGTACAGTGGGCCCTAGGCCAGTTGGTATGAGCAGGAGCTCATAAACAAATATGAATTAAGTCATAAAAACTTTAAATGAATGATTTGTTTGGCTATGGTACCAAGACAGTACCGACATACTCGATGGACTGGCGGCAGTGCGATAGGATAGGTTGATAGACTATTCGAGACAAATAGTTGCAGGTTGAGTTGAGGGTTAGGGCTGTTGGACCAATGGCACCACAAATTAAATGGCTTATGTGGAAAATTGTTGATTTGTGCATGCACTAAGTTAGGGGACCTTGAAGATGCCCAAGAGGGATAGTGATGCGTCCTAGGGCTACTAGACAACATGGTGGAGATAAGGGCAGTTAGTCGTGCCAGTAGTCTTGGAAGCTCGATGTAGCTTTATGTGCAAGAGACTAGACTAGGGTGGGGACGAGATGATGTATCTGTCCTCATACGGACACTAAGTTTTATTTATGGGATTGAGGGTCGGATGTCACATACATCTACTCATTCTTAGGGTAGAAGTGGATGTGCTTCTATCTAGGTGATCGGTAAAGTCGCTCTGATGCCATAAGTGGGTGAAGTGGACGTGCTGCCCTGTGAATGTGTGTTCCCTTCATGATGAAAGGTGTGTGTTGGTTAATAAACACACCGGTATTGATTGAGGATTGAGAAATGACTATGAAAAACCAAGATTTCAAGAATGAGATATTTTAAAGAAATTAAGGAGTCTGGCACACTCCAATCTAAAAAAAACTATTATATTAAAACTTCATTTTTGAAAATACCCATTTACTGAGTTGTAGAAACTCACCCACCCTTTTTTATCTCTTTTTCAAGAAGTATAAAGATGACTAGGGATAACATCAAGCCTTACCCTCTATCAGGTATGTTTAATTTTCTTAATCTTACATTTTATTTGATATATGATATTCCAGGGAACAAGGTTGAGATTTACGTCTAGCTTCTTTTTAAATAAAGAAAGGGAAAACCCCTCTTGAACCAATAAAGCGGCAGGTTGTTTACAAGGATCCGACCAAATTAGGTCGGGGCATGACAACGACATAATATATATGTACTGAGTTAAGATCTAAACTAACCTAGATATACAATCCGATTCATGTAGAATGAATACTATAACTAATTACATGTGGATAACACAACCCGAGTTAATGTAAAATACAGTCGAGACAAATAAATTCTAATAAAAATTGTGAGTGGAAGTATTAATGACGAGTTCGATTGGACTGACTTATGTTATTTACTATGTTCATAATATTGTAAATATGCATGCTATATATTTTGGAAAATACTTTGTAAATCAATGAAAAACTACATGGAACATTATCACTAAGTTAGACTTTTTTTTTAAAATATCTAAATGAGATAAAGTTGATAGATAGTGAGAAAATTATAGACACATTTATGGCTATTGGAATGGAGGCATTGTGTTCCGGTTTGATTTTTTGATAGGGAGTTGGTCGATTGAGAAGTTCCTCCTCAATACTTGAAATTTGAATATTCTTGTTTATTTTGTTATATGCATGCATATGAGATAGAGTTAATTAGTTTAAGAACTAAACTCTATGATAAGTGAGAATACTTTTTGTTTAATTGTATATAACATTATGAGAACATGCCTTTTTAAAAAAATATGGAGTAATGTCAAGATTTAATGGAGAAGGCATAAATTCATAGAAATCAAATTAAATGCATTTAGCCCTCATATATCATGACTACTTGGGTTGGAGAATAGTGAGTCAGACCTCAGAAAATTATATTTTGCTATAATTTGAATGATTTCGTGAATTTATATATATATATTGATTGTGATTTTGTATATGGGTCGAAGTATTCGAGTGCATAAATGGTGAGAAATGTTAGTACATGATTTTGTATACACAAATGGGGTCGAAGTATAGTGAGTGCATGGATACTGAGAAATGTTGGCTAAGATTACCTAGGTATATATATATATTTGTATGTATAATAGTGAATGGAAAATATAATTATATTTATAATATTAATGGCACGAAAGGTTAAGATATGTAAATAATTATTGCATGAATGACGGAAAATACAAGGTATAAATTATATTTGTAATGTGGTAAAAGAAAATTTTAAATTATATATATACTATTATATTAATGACATGAAATGCTAATATATGGATTATCGATTTCACAATTACAATATTTATATAATTGCATAGACTTTTATAATACTAGTTAATTATAGCCAAACGACTCAATTTCATTTATATAGCCAACTTTAGGTGAGTAGTTTTTGGGAAATAATATGGTAATATTGTTTGTGATATATAAATACCTATGAAGTTGCAACATGTTTTAATTTTACACCCTCTTATTATGTCGTGGATGCACTTATATAATGGAGTGCTAGTGAAAATTCAATTATTTTATATATAATATTATATATTATTATAATAAATTATTTCACCAAATTACAATTTTGCGTGTAACTTCAATGTAACTTTAGCATTAACACTTTGAAAGGTTATATTTGAGCATCAAATCTTTTATAAAATAGTTATTTATCAACAATTGTAACTTTTGTCAAATTTTGCTAATATGGTTTTAACATATACTTTTTGCCAATATGTTAAGTGCTGACTTGATAATTTAAATATAAAATAATAATTATAAATCAAAATAATTATTTAAAGAATCAAAATTTAAATTTCTACTTAAAATATTAATACCATAATCACTCTTAAAATTTTTAATTAACATTTGCTTATAATATAATAGTTTACTCTATTAATACAAATTATATTTAAATAATAGGTAATATTATATTTAAATTAAATTGTATATATTTAAAATAAATATAAAATAAATATATATTTTAGCTAGTAAAATTATAGGTAAAAATAATATATAATTAATATTTTATTTAATTAATTTAAAACAATAAATTAAATATATTTTATAAATACATTTATTAGTTTTTATAATAATATATTTTTTAGCAAATTATATAATTTAATATCATTAAAATGTTAAATTATGTAATTTATTGTTAAAATTGTGTTATTTAAAAAAATGAGAAATGTATTCATGTAATATATTTATTTTATTTCTTCAAATTAATTAAATAAAATATTAATTATATATATTTTTTATTTATAATTTTACTAACTAAAAATATATATTTATTTTAAATATATAATTTAATTTTAATACAATATTTATAGCGAAAATTATTATATTATAAACAAAAATTAATTGAAAATTTTAAATGAATTTATTATAATTCAGCTGTTATTAATTTGGTATTTTAAATAGAAATGTGAAGTTCAATTCTCTAAATAATTATTTTTGTTTTATAATTAAATCAATAATAGTAAAATTTAATTGCAAATTAAAATTGTTAATAAAATAACCATTTTATAAACGTTTTGATACTAAAATTTAAGGTTTTAAAAGTTTAATGCTAAAGTGAGATTGGATTTAAATGTTTAATGTAAAACTCGAATTTAACCTAAATTATATGTATAATATATTATTATATAATTAAATTGTATAATAAATTTATTATTATAATATAAATAAATGAATATTATTGATAAATTAATATATATATATTTTTAATAATATATATATATATATATATAGGAGGACGAGGTTTTTTCAGGATCTGCTGGGTGTGCAACCTTAGCTGTTTGATGGGATCGGGTACTGGACCAGGATCCGAAGCCCTCTCCGGTCTCTCCATTTCCCTTTCTCCAGACCTCCGTGCTTTTTCCTTGATCTGTTGCGTGGTTTAGTTTAATCTGGGTGTGGATAATGTAACCTAGCTGCATTTTCTTTCTGACTTGATGAGGTGACTTTGCCCGTTAATACATCAGGAAGTTTAGTATGTTTTTTTCTTGATATATGGTAAAATACACCAAGAAAGTTAAGATTGCAGATTGGAGAGGGCGTTTCTTGCTGGCTTTGGTTACTTTAGCTTCTCCATTTATGCTTCCTTTATTAATTATGTTGCAAGGGTGATTTCTATCTGACTGCACGGGTATGTTTCAAATTTCAGTTTGTAAATGTCATGATGGACTTGATGCTCAAAGATGTTTTGTTGTTTGGGAAATGCGCAATTTCGGTGGAAAAGCATGTTGTTTTTGCTTCATAGAGGAGACAATATGCGAATGGATGAACTAAGGACATGTATGTTTCGGATTCTCAATGGTCCAGCTGTGATCTAATTAATGCACGTCGTGCTACATCTAGCATCATTTTTAACCCCTTTATGGACAATTTGATGAACTTTGAAGTACTTGTTTTGATCTCGCAGTGGCTGTGGGATTTATCTTTTATAAAATAGTGTTACTCTTAACTTGTTGGGCGTATTACTTTGTTGTGAGCCTAGTTTTATGCCAATGTTTTCATGTGGACTATTGTGCTTCAGGAATCAGCCATTTCCGTATGTCATGAAGGCTTAAAAAGATATTCAAATTGGAAAACAAAGAACAGGAAGAATTTTGAGAATGTACTATCTTTGGGAATGTGATTGAGTTGACTATGTATTACAATCTTTTAAGAATGAAAGATAAGTTCCTTATATTATCACTTTTCAGAGAATCTTTTCATTTTCCATCCTGCTGATGAATTATGAAGAATTTTGCCACATTGCCTCTGTATGCATGGAGCAGATTCGCCAACAGTACGAATGGCTTTTCTTCCTATATTTTATGAAGTTTGAGAAAGATGAACCAGGAAGAATTGCTATTTTGCCCTTTCCCCTTCAGGTTAAGCGCATGATGGGTACCAATATGACTTGTATTTCTCTTGCTAGCTTTTCATTCTTCTAGTTTAAATATTTACTTATTTCAAAAAATTATGTTCTCAAGTTGGAAAAGGATATTTGTAGTTAATAGATTAGATTGAATGATTAATCCAGCACAAATTTTATCCACCGTCTCCTTTATGAGTTATAGTGTACTTGCTTACATAAAGGGTCTTATTTGCAATTTGTTGCAACTATGAGATACCTGTGCAGCATTTATTCTGATATACTGGTAAGTTTTTTTTCTTTTGTGGTCCTAATAGAGGTGGTATTCAATGAACAATATTCTCTTGCCAATTTGCCTCCTCATTCATCTGTTAGTAGTTTGTATCTTGTGTTTTGTTTCCTCTTTGTGATGTAGTTACTGTTCTATGTGCTTTTAATTTTCCCTATTTCCATTTTCATTTTTTTGGTTTGCTTGGAAGGAAGAGAGATACAAAAGGTTATTAGAAGGGCTTGAATTAGAATATAAAAATATAGTGGAAGGGTTGGGCTAGGGAGTTGTATATTTGGCGCACATGATCTCATATAGAGGGTGAGATCTGGGACATGAAGAAGCCTGCTGATCTGTTGAGAATCATACTGGCCGATCTTCTCATTTGTGAAAAAGGAAGGATTGTCTCAAACACATTCACATGCATATTCTGAATGATGTGCATAGCTTCTGCACTCACAAAAACAGAGATCCTTTTATAACAAGAGGAAGAACCCCAAGAGGAACAGTGATGCTCATCACACTCCCCTAATCACTAACAAAATATATTGACACATTTTTGTGGAAATATCCCCTTTTTTCAGATTGCATGCATAGTTTCAGTCTATTGTTGTAGTTAGTGGAGGAAGAATGAATTTATATCAAATATCATTTATCTTTTGTTATGTTAATGATTTTGAGCTTAGAAAATTAGTCAGTCTGAATAATATGGCACTGAACAAACATCAAGGCAAGCAGTAGAAACTTTCAATTACCTGAAGGCGTACTTCCTGGTTCCCAATCGGACAAACATCCAGTCTAGAACATTGATTTTCAAATGAAAGTAGGATCTACACTCTTCAACTCCCTAAATTGGAAGAGGGATACAAACCAAATAAATAGGGAGTAATTGCTTTGCACCTGACTTGATAAATTTCTTGAAACCATATTGGAGTTGTGTAACTAGTGGCTGGCTTCCAGCTGCCTCATCCATTAGGTCCTTACTGTTGTAGTTGATTTTACACCATCTTGTTGAACACTAATTGTGTTATTTATTTTCAAAAATATATATTCTGCTAATTTATTTTTGTTACCCTTTTAATCCTCATATATGGAGTTGCAACCTGCATGAATAGTTTATCAACTACAGAGGAATTTTGGCCTTCACCTAAATCAAAAAATAAAACTAGATGATGTATAGTGCTGAGTTTTCCATGTATAGGTTAAAGAAATTATAAATTATTTTATTGATGGGCAGCGCATCAATAAAATAATTGCTTGTGTGTTTATGAAAGATCATCCTAAATATTAACTATTTAGGATGATCTCAGAAACAAAACTGTATAAAAATGGTGCTGCTTTGCAACCGCCTTCAAGAACTGATGGAATTACACCAGGTTACTTGCAAATGCGCATTGCTTGCATCTGCTGTGGGAGTGAATAAAATATAAGTTGACAAAATTATCCTTGCATTATTGAAGAGCATTTAAGTGGATCAAATTGCCAATGATTTCTTCAATTACACGATTTGCATGGCACTTTTGGGAAGATTCAAGCAAAATTTTCATGGAAAACATTTGTGTGATTTCAAAGTGATTATGCTGACAGTACTACAAAAGTTTTCATTGAATGAGATTTAGCTAAAGGAAACTCTTATCTTTATTCTTTCAAGTCTATGACAGCCTTTGAAATGTAATGGCTCCATTCATCTTATTAGTGAGTTAGCATGTAATTGCAAGTGTTTGATGAGCATGTATGCCATAGCAAAAGTGGGGGAAATACAAAGGCATTTCTTGATTTTGTATTGGCTCTGGAAAACAAAGGCATTCCTGATATACCTGTTTCATTGTGTCTACATCAGTGGAAGAGGATATCTTACAACAGCTGACATTCATTCACTTTTGAGATTTACCTCTCCTCTGTTTGCTCATTAAAGTAGAACCTAGGATAAAGTAACTTTGAAGTGACAATATCCTCATCTACAATAGTTGTCCGTCTTTAGGGTTATGTTCATAAATTACTCTAAATGCGTGAGCTTTAATGTTCCCTTTGAGAGAAAAAGTGCTTTCAGTTATTGTTAAAATAGACAATGCAGTTTGAAATTGGAGAATGGAGATTGGACTACAATTGGGGATCTCTCATTTGTGAATTCTTGTGATTGGGTGGCTCCTACCTTCTTCTTGCATGGAAGAGAAGAAGGGTAACATCTATGAGCTGAGATGTTGACCCGATACAATCTTCCTACATGGAAAGAAACCCTGGATTTTTCCTGCTTGCAGAACAAGAGAAAGTTGTGCAAGTCTCAGAATTCCATAGACATGTTAACCTCCCCACTCACGCAATCTCGAATTTTGAAAAGAAAAAGATATTTGTACTTTTAAATACATTGTTTTCTCTTATTCACGTATCCTAGTGGACTGATCACTATGATTCTCAACTGATCAGTGTACTGTCTTGAAGCACATTCACATACATATTTTGATGCATGGCTTCTGGGCTCACAAAAACAGAACGATTTACAACAAGAGGAAGAACTTTAAGAGGTACAGTGATGCTAATCACACTCCCCTAATCACTACCAAAATATACTTACTTGTTTTTGAGGAAAAATTCCAGTTTTCATATTGCATGTTTATTGTTGTAGATATGGGCGCCTAATTGTGCATGTATGGATGTGTTAGAATAGGAAATAGTATTACTTGTAGGGTGTAAGTATCATTGAGAATTTGAATGGAATGAAACTATATGTATCCATGTCCTCAGAGGTCACATGGGGCTTCATCCCCTTTGAGCATGTAGTGTATATTATTAACCCGGACTACTTTATCGGACAATTCCAACATTCCTAAGGATTAACACAATTGTCTCTTAATTATCTTCGGCTACTAATATTTTACCTTTTAAATAATTACACATTTTTGTTGGTTATCTTTTTTTTTTAATGAATGGTTATCAATGCATAACATTTTTCTCCCAACCTACTCTTAGGCAACCGATTTTATATCTTGACCCAAGTTCCCGAATTGAGTATGCATACTAATCTATTGATTAAAATATAATACTCAAAATGTAAAATAGATATATTTCTATCTAAATATAAAACTTTTGTAAATATAATATAATCATTTACAAATAATTAAATTTTTTAAAAAATGCATTACAATGTAATTATTTATGAATATTTAAAATTTTTAAAAATACATAAATAAATAAAATTTATCGTTTTTTATTTGATGAATTATATCTTGATTTGAACTCTTAACTTTTCTTTATTTCCCTATTTTTTCTTGAAAAAATATATTATTGGACAGGGTTATCCATGTTCAATGTGTGAAAGAGGTGACATTAATGGTTAATGTCATTAATCTCAATTTTACTTAAAATAACTAATACGAATATATATTTTAATTTTTTAAACCAATTTATCAATCAATTATTTCACAAACATATTTTAAAAACACGCTAATATTTGGAGGTTTGCTTTCCTAACTAACCATTTAAGTATTGTACAATGATTTACACTTATATATCTTTTCAAATACATTAATCCAATCTGGTTTAAAACTATTTTACCAATCACTATCAAAATTTTGTAATCGTGGTCAATCAATTATTGTACTTATCATTCTCTTAATTAATATATTAGATCACATAACTATAAATTTTAGATAATACATACAAAAAATGAAAAATCTAATAAAAACACTTTTAAAATCGAAATACAAATCTAATTAGATCTAAAATTGATATTGAAAATAGAATAAAATCTTTAATTGAGAATAAAAACTTAAATTGGGAATATAATTTCAAATGGGGATTGAAAATCGAATCAAATTAAAAATTGAGATTAAAAATAAGAAGGTAAAGCCAAGTTTGGAATATGGATTCAATTGAATTATAAATTAATTTCCTAAGTAAAATATTAAAATTTTGAGTAAAAATAAGTTTTTAATCAAAATTTTAGGTTAAATTATCAAATAATTCAAATAGGATAAAAATGTAAATTTAAAAAAAATATAAAATTTAATAATAATAATAATTAAAAAATAAAAGGCGCCAAATTAAATCTAATTCAACTCCCTCGTCCCACAAGACTATTCACGCCCTATTATCTCTAACAAAATAAAGTATAGCGATATAATTGAAAAAATTGATTAAATCAATTCTAGTTAAATTTTATACTATAAAATCTATAATTGAGGTTAAAATTATATAATAATATATTCATGAAATTAATTGAGTTATTTTTTTTTTATCCAGATGAGTTTTAATTCTAAAATTGAAAAGTTTATTCTCATATACACTCACGAGATTAATCCAAAATTCTTCATTATTTATCTAACCATCAAATAATGTGATTTTCAGGTTAAAAACTAAAAGTTCAAAAACTGAAAGAGCTTGGAGCAAATAACTCCGTGGCCTACCTCCTCCTATCAAATATCTATGTTGATTCTGGTCTGTGGGAGGAATGCAGCAGGGTAAGGAAGCTCTTGAAGGACATGAACATTGGCAATGAAGTGGGGAAGAGTGCCATAGAACTTCAACACCATAAAGGCCAGACGGGGTTCAATTTGGAAGGATCCGACTCGGGTCCTTTTGGACCCGAGTCTTTGGGTTCCGGTCTGGTGTGGGTCCACCAAAACTTGTTCCAACCTAGATTTTGAGATCCTTAATTATTATTTGAGGTCAAAATTTTTTTCCTTAGATTTTATAGATATTATAAATATGTTCAATAGTAGTTCAACCCATATTATTTAAATTTAATTTACGGATTTATCTCCCACTTAATTCTTTTATATTAAATTAAAATTTAATATATATATATATATATTGTTTATCATTCTTATAAATTTATCCAAGTATATATATAACTTTAATTTCTTCTTAATGTGTATATATATAATATATTTACTTCTAAACCATTACTTTTTAGTTAATTCAACATAATTAACACGATTTTATCTAGTTATTTATTTCACTCAAATTAGCATTTATTATTTTATTTTAAATTAGATTTGTTCCAATTATATCAATTGGGTTTTAAATTTAAAATAAAATTTCGTAAAAATTTCCTAGCGAAATTTCGGGTTACTAAAACACAATGTTATAACTTTGGTCCCTAAAATGGGAAAAATTACAATTTTGCCCATTACTTGCAAAAAAAAAAAACTCATTTTTTCATATTTACTTTGGAAATATTATCATTTTGCTCTTAATAGCTTAAAATTAACTATTTGATCTTTTTTTGGCCATATATGACAATTTTACCCCAACTTTACAAAAATTTACGATTTTTCACCCGAACTCCCAAAAATAACTTTATGCATATCCATTTCTCTCAAAATTACATCTAAGCCCTTTAGGCTTCTCTTAGGCACGTTTTCTACACATGTTCCCACATTTGCAACTTAGCCCCCAAACTTTTCATAATTGTAATTTAGTCCATAAACATTGAAACTTAATCAAATAAACTTTCAAATTCACAATTCACTCCCAAATGATATCATTATACTCCTAATGGCTCATGGGAGAAGTGGCGGCTCTTACCCAGCCAACCACTGCTAAATTTTCCTATTTTTTCAAAATTGGCCAAAACAGAGCTTTTGAGTGAGTTTTTGGAAATTTTCATCGAAAGTGACCGAAGAGGAGGTGAGAGCTTGGGTATTTTATAGCTAAGGTCAAGGCGAAACTTTTTGTGGTGGTGGTCGGTCAAGAGGTTGCTAGAGTTAGAAGAATTTGGTTGTCAATTAGTCGCGATTGTACGAAACCTCACAAACCCACTAGTGGAAATTAGCTCCTACTGACCGATTTTCCCCTTTCTAGAGGCTAACCCTTCCTGTGAAGAGGTAGAGATGAGGCAAGTGATCACTTTTCCACTGGTGGCAACTGGAGTAGTGGCACGATGTGGTCGGGTTTAGCCTCGAAAGGCAATCGGTGGTGGACAGAATTTCCATCCCGGATCTGGGTCGGCCAAAACGGCCCCCGTGCAACATTTTCCTACCACTAACAAGTCTAGACACGACCATAGAACTCAAGAGGAGTCCATAAGTGGCATTTTGACACCATGATCATTCCATTTGGTGATCAGACTAGAGAGAATTGATCATTCAATCATCGGGGTATATGTGGTCGTGGAGAGACTCAAATTCATATCGATTGAGTACGAGCATAGTCGGGGGCTGAAGTCAATTCATTATGCGATCATGTCGAAGCTTCTCTCATCGTTCTCAAACTGAAAGGAGGCTACTGCTGGGTGGAGAACTTCCTCTGGGTCTGCTTGACCTAGTGTCGATCTTTCTCGATGAGAAAAAGGCCCTTGCTAGAGCTCTAGTATGGAAGTCGTGAGAAAAGTGAGTGATGGTAGGAATTTGGAAATTGAGTTGTGAGGAAAATAAGAGGGGAGGAGCTCTTTCTATAGGGAGCTCGGGGACCCTAGACCCTACAAATTTCCAAATTGACCGAACCTATCTCCTTTATATTTCCGGTGATCGAAGCAATATTTTATCACCAAATATGGAAAGATAATATTTCATTGTTCTGTTCATTCATTGTGCATATGAGTAGACGTTGAAAATGACATTATGTGCGTACGTGTGAGTTTTGCATGTGTGAGTTGCCACATAACACATAGTGATTGGTTGGGTTTGCTGACATGGGATCTGACTCACTATCAATATCATCCTTTGACACGTTGACTTGCCACGTGATGACCTATCATTGGTCACTAAAGTTAATGTGGCTGTTGATTATATATGGTCATAAAATGATCGTTGAGATCTTTCCACTTGGCGTTCTTTGATTCATTGATTTAAATATGCCAATATTCCTTTTCTCTCAATATTCCCTCTTGCCACTTGTCCTCTCCACATTGATTGTGGTTTTTCCCCAAAATTGTCACGTGATTTACTAATTGGCTAGTTCTCTCAAACGTCCTATTTAGTGTGACCATTGACTTTCGCTATGTGTCACTCTCTAATTGGTTTGCACTTCCAAATGCTGACCTAGCAGCTGATGGGGCGCACTCGCCACGCGTCGCTCGCTGATTGGTCACGTCAGCTGACCCGACAATGACCTGGTATCCGATACATTAACCTGGTCTTATCATTGACCATTTCAATTTAACTAGTTTTGAGTGACCCAATATTTAAACTAATTGGTTCAAGCCAAATTCGATAGGTTCTCTAAAAATAAATTTTTTTTAAATTAATCTAAATTTATTTCCAACATGGTGGTGACCTCAATTAATCAAATCTCCATTTTTCAATCACCCAAAAAATAAATATTTGAATTGATTCCTCTTGGTTTAGTATGGTTCTATTTCGTTTAGGTCCGACTCACATCGGTTTGGTGTGGTTCTTGTCTCAATTGGTTGATTTCTTTTCCAATTGGGGTTCTTGGGTTGCTTCTCATCCCATATTGATTATTTTGTGTAATCACAGTTCATTCGGGACCTTAGTTTTCCTTCAAAAAGTTGTAGTTCTTTTATTTAAGGGAGACTTACACACAATATCTGATCGGGGTAAACCGGAGCATCGAGGAGATAGAGAACGAAGAGAGAGAATGGAAGAGAGAGGAAGTGAAGGGAAGAACATGGGAATTTGGACTTATTCTTGCTACAAAATTGGAGAGGTTTGTGGATATTCAACAAAGAAATGGAAAAAAAGGATGCACCGGTAACGAAAAGAGAGTTGAAGGAAATTTTAGAGGGTATCGTTAAGTTGTTTGTAAGAAGACATGATATATCATCTTCATGTAATGAGATTCCTTGTCGAGACTTGAAGTTGGAATTACTCCCAATAGAGAAAAAACTTAGGGAATGAAAAGCTATCTAAGTTGGTCAAGAATAATGAGATTCATACTAGAGTCAAAGTATTTAGAACATTACATTAATACCCCATGTGTAGAATCCATTGATACTATTAGCAAATCATGGAGAGTGTGGATGACTACTAATTCTCTTGCGGTAGCATGTATAACAATAACACTTTGTCCTTCTATTGCGGGGTTGATAGAAGGTATTATGAATGCATATATTATATGGAAGGTCTTGGCTACTCATTTCTCTAGTATTAAGAATATAATGATCATGACTAAGATTAAAGATAAGTTAGATCCACTGAAGTAGGGGGAGTTAGGTATCATAGAGTATAGTATTGAGCTAAAGAAATTATAGTTTGAACTTGATTATTATAATCCCTTGATCATATATGATCCTACAAATACAACTTCTACTAGAGCACGGGTGGAGTGATGACATGCGATTCTCCTCGTGAGGGAATTAAACTCATAGTACGAACACAATAGAGCAATGATATGTCACCAATCTCCAATACCTCTAGTTGAAGAAGTTATTGTTGCACTTATCAATGAGAATTCAAGACAAAAAGTTACAATTACTCTTGAGATCTCAATAACACCAGTTTGGTCTGATCTAGCGATACCAGTTACAACTGACAATGCTACAATTGTGGTGAAAATTGGCATATTAGCTAGAATTTTCATCAACACACATCCCTACACAGGGTGAAACTAGTCATGGGAGTCTTAGAGGACGTAGAGCCCGAGGTTAGGGTCGTGGACAATCTTGGGGACAAACCTATCTTGTTTCTATCGAAGATGTTGACATTTTAAGCAACACTGTGTGATATATTAATATAGATTCAAGTACTATTGCACATACATTTTCTTCTAGACCATCTTTATAAACCTTGCCCTTTTTAGTTAAGGAAAACCTAAAAAAGAACCAATCAAACCGAGTAAGAAAATCGAGCCGATTCATAAACCCGATCATTTGGGAATGGGCAATTTGGAAATTTACAACTCTTGGGTGATCCATAGGGTTCATAAAACCTTGGAAAAGAACCTTAGGATGAATTAGATGAAAAAACTAGATCGGTTTAGATGAACTGGATCCAACTAGATCGAACTAGTTTATGAACTGAGTCGGATCATGAACCAGAACCGATAGAGAAAGGGGAAACCAGGAAATTTATGGATCCCAAGTGACCCAATGTAAACCCTGCACTTTTGAGTTAAGGAAAAACCGAGAAAAGAACCGGTCAAACTGAGTAAGAAAACCGAGTCAGTTTACAAAGCCAATCATTTGGGAACAAGTAATTTGAAAATTTATGAGGGGAGATGTTCTTATACCCAGTAGGTATAATGGACAACTGAAAATATATTTTTGTCGGAAGTGCTCTCCCCTGACTGTGTGTCAATGCTTAAACGATTTGGGAGACCTTCTTCACGGGAGCTCGAATAGCTCTTATAGGTCGAGGGCCTCGGTTTTGGAACTTTGGGGCTATTATGCATGATTTTGAAAATCTCAAACAAGTGGGCCATAGGCCAACTGGCACAAGCAGGAGCTCATAAACAAACATGAGATATGTGCCATAAAACTAAATAAATGAATTCTTTGGCCATGGTACCAAGCTAGGACCGACATATTCAGTTAACTAGTAGCAGTGTGACATGACAGGTCTCTGGACCAGTCAAGATGAACAACTGTAGGTTGAGATGAGAGTTGGGACCATTAGACCAGTGGCACCACAGATTATATGGCATGATAAGAAAATATTGTTTGTGCATGCACTATGATTACGAGATCATCAAGATGCCCATGAGGGGTAGTGATGCATCCTAAGGGTCATGGACGACCCGATGAGTATAAGGGCAGTTCGTCGTACCAGGTGACTATGCGAAATTTGGAGTAGCACTAAGCGCATGAGACCGAGGTAGGGACGGGATGAGGTCTCTATCCTCATATGGACATGGAGAATTGATTTCAAGATTGAGGTTCAGATGTCACGTACATCCACTCATTCTTAGGGTAGAAGTGGACGTACTTCTATATAGGTGGCCGGTAAAGTCACTCCGAAGCCACAAGTGGGTTCAGTGGTCGTGCTGGCCTACGAATGTGTGTTTGACCTTCATGATGAAGGTTGTGTGTTGGGTGATGACACACTGTGATTAAATAAGGAAATGGTGATAAAACCTGAGATTTTAAATGAAAGGATTTTTGAAAGAAAGGAGTTTGGCACACTCCAATACAATTCTTTTCCTCAAAGTGAATTTTTGAAAACTCATTCACTCAGTAGTCGTACTCACCCCCTCCCTTATATCCCTTTCGGGAAATTTTCAAAAAGTCTACCCTTTAAGACCATTAACCCATATGCTTGCGAGACAAGTATGATAAAAATTAAAATATTATGCAGTTTTGATTTATGTTATTCCAGAAAAAGTGCAGGTTTAAAGGACGCCTTGCTATTTATAGTTTATAACGAGGGGAAACCCTTGAATAAATCGAGAGAGTGGCGGGTTGATCATAGGGATCCAACCAAACCGGGTCAGGGTGTGACAGATAATAAACAAGGATGTTCATATCGTGTAGGAACATGAAGTATCGGGAACGCCAGCAAGGACAAGCTCGAGTGAATAAAAAGAATAGGTCAAGTGGAATTCACTGCATTAATGGGTGAGTGGGATTTTATATCATACCTGGTTGGGATGATAAGTACTTCAAAATGAAAACCCACTACTTAGTGGTATTTTAAACATCACAACTTAGAGGAGTGATGTGAAAATGACGCGAAAAAACTACTTACAGATTGTAAGTAGATCATACCCGGTTGGTATGATAAAACTTTCTCGGAGGAAGTGGAAAACTCATTTATCGGTAATGAGCGGAGATATCCTCATACTCAATTAGTATGATGGATAGTTAAAAATATATTTTTGTCAGAAGTATTCTCCCCTAACTATGTGCCACTACTTAAACGATTTGGGAGACCTTCTTGATAGGAGCTCAAATAGCTCTATTAGGCTGGAGGCCTCGGTTTTGTAACTTGGGGGCTAATATGCTCGGTTTTGAAAATCTCGAATAGTGAGCCATAGGCCAATTGGCACGAGCAGGAGCTCGAAAACAAACATGAGATATATGCCATAAAACTTTAAATAAATGAATTACCAAGATAGGATCGACATATTCAATCAACTAGTGGCAGTCTGACATGACATGTCGACATACCAATCAAGACAAACAGTTGTAGGTTGAGTTGAGGGTCGAGGCCATTAGGCCAGTGGCACCACAGATTATATGGCATGATGTGAAAATACTGATTGTGCATGCACTGTTTGTACGAGACCTTCAAGACGCCCAAGAGGGGTAGTGATGTGTCCTAGGGCCCTAGACGACCTAGAAGATATAAGGGCAGTCGTTGGACCAGGTGACCTTGTGAAGCTCGACGTAGTTTCAAGTTAACCGGAATTAGTAAAGAAGGGGTCATAACAGGAATTTGGGAAATTCCAAGTGGGCAAGAAATACCCAAACATAATGGAAAAGAACCATGAAGTAGATTGGATGTGAAAACTAGTCCGATTCAAGGTGAACTGGATTGAACCAAGTTGAATCGTGAAGAACTTATTCAAAGATTTATTTTCCTAGGTAGCTTAAAAATAGCAAATTGGAAAATTGAAATCACCATCCGATATAAAATTAATTTAGATGAATTTAAAAATTTCTAATTTTTGGAAAATTGGTTGAATCGAGTCTGAACCGATCGATTTACGATTTCGGATCATCGAACCCAGTCGGACCAGACCAGTCAATGGTCCAACCGTCAATGGACCGCTGCCAAGTCAGTGCCCAGTGAGCAGGCATGACCAATCAGCGAACGATGCATGGCGAAGCATGCGCCATTAGCGTACAGTCAACGCTTGGAAGTATTGCCCAATTAGAAGGTGACACGTGTCCCCAGTCAATGATCAAAGGAGAATAATTCACGTCAGTGAAGACTAGCCAATGAGAGAGTGACATGTGTCCCCGGTCAACGGCTGACCAAATACAGTCAGCAGCCATGTCGGAAGGAACGACTAATAGGAGGCCACCACGTGTCTAGTCAATGAGTCAAAGGCTGACTAGGCTGCTAAGTAGGAAGCCACGTCAACAAAGCCATCCAATCACATAGCGCCACGTGGCAAGTCCACACGTGCGATGCTCGCACATATGAAATAGTGTCATCATCTACCTTTTGAATGAGCAAAAGAGGGAAGGAAAAAAATGGATGCCTTCTTCGACGATTGATAAACTCCTCTGACAAGGTGATAAATTGAAGAGTTAATGGCCAATTGATGGGGTAATGGATAGAACGATCAGTCCCCGAGCTCCCTATATAAAGAGCTCCTCCCCATTCGTTATCTTCATCCTTCAAATGCCTGGAGAAGAAGAAGTGTCCATTTTTCAATGAAACACAAACCATAGCTTCGACTTGGGCAATTTTCTCCACCTACGAAGTCAAATTTGGGTTGTTTGGAATCCTAAGGAAGTCAGCTACATGAAGACACCCTCCATTTAGCTCAAGGATCGTCGGAGAAGTACCGACGAACTCGCACAGTACTGCCGCTCATCGGCGGTATGCAACCCGAACTACTTAAGCTCAATTCAAGCCATCCTTTGACCAATTCTAGCCAAACCAAGCTCTCTAAACCACCCTAGAAGTACCTCGACCTTCCATGAGCTGAATTGGTAAGTCCCCTCCACCGCCCTTTGCCGGAATTCACTGTTCACAATTGATTTTGCTTGAAAACTAAGTTGCAAAATTCACACTACTCAGACTATCAATTGAAGTGTGGTTTGATCCAAGAAGGATCTACAAGAATAGAGCAATCCATTGGAATCAAAAGCTCCGATTGTCAGATCCTCACGCGTAAGAAATCAAAATTTTCTCTCTCTAGATCAATTTTCTGGCGAAGCTTCATCCAAGCTCATTTTTTAGCCATTTTCAGCATGATATGGCTTGAAATGACAAGGGGGCATATGGAAGATGAATGAGATCATGAAAGGGGTCAATTAATTGAGTTCAAGGGGTCAATTGAATGAAATAAGATTTGGGTGCCAAATTGTAATTTTTGGCAAAATTGGGCAATTTGGGGATTTTGAAAAATTGGGGGCCAAATTGCAATTAAAGAAAAATTTAGGGATTTTTACAAAATTAACTCTCAATTGAGGTCCAATTAACAATTTTGATGAAATTGAGGTCAAATTGACAATTTGTGGAAAGTGGGGGACCAATTGGTAATTTTAGAAAATTAAGGAGCTCTATGTAAACACTTGGGAGTAAGAGTTCTTTTATGCCAAGTTTTCCTTATGAGAATACTCATACCTTTTAGGAATTGTTCTTGCGAGTATTGGTTCAAGGAAGCACATTTGCGATTGGAATTTAGTTGGGATGATCATGTCTTAGTACCCGGTGAGTGGGAATTTCCAATATCATTCCCGGTTGGGGTGATAATCACCATTTTTTTATTTTAAAAAAATCATTTTTTTCTAGAAATGGTCTCCACTGACCGTGTGAAATTACTTAAACGTTTTGGGAGACTTTTCTGTCGAGAGCTAAGATAGCTCCAATAGGCTAGAGGCCTCGATTTTGAAACCTATATGGGTCCAAGGCCCCGTTTTGGAAAACTCATGAAGTGGGCCCAAGGCTAGTTGGCATGGGCTGAAGCCCATAGATAAATAAAGTTTATGAGCCATGAAAAGTTTCATAAATTGGATATTGTGTGAATCACCATCATGCTGAAGCTGGACCATCAACTTGTTAGGCTAGTAGTTGCTAAGCTGAAGCCAGGTCGTCGAACCTATTGGGCATAGCAGTTATGGAGCCAAAGCTAGGTGTCAGGATCGTTGGGATGGTAGCACCAAAGATAATGGATTCAAATTCTAAAAAAATTATTGTTTGTGTATGCACCGATTTGAGGGATCATCGAGGCACCCAATTTGGGGTAGTGTTGGTTCCAAGGACTGTTGGATGAATTAGGGAGTTTAAGGGAAGCCTGTCATCCAGCGTG
This sequence comes from Trapa incisa, assembly GCA_030064435.1. NCBI lineage: Eukaryota > Viridiplantae > Streptophyta > Magnoliopsida > Myrtales > Lythraceae > Trapa > Trapa incisa. Next base: position 15,542,084 of record CM057771.1, read on the forward strand.
TCTTGAAGCTCGAAGTAGACCACATGAGTGGTGGGGTAGTGTTGGTTCCAAGGGCTGTTTGTATAATGTTATTACAGGGAATAATGACCGAAGGTATGCCTAACTCCTTGTGTGTTTTGGAACTTGTAATTCTTCCTAGATCCATAGGAGTGGTGGGCTGCTCACGGGGTTCCGACCAAACTAGGTCGGAGCATGACAAAATAAGTATAAAACATTTATTTTCTTTAAGGATTTTTTAGTTTTAGTGTAGACACAATATAATGCCAAAGTATGTATTCCTCATATGGATAATGGTACTGAATATGTGAATCTCAATTTCTCATATTATTTATCTACAAAAGGGATTTTGCACTACACCACTTGTCCATATACACCCAAATAGAATGGAATGGCTGAATGGAAAAATCAACACTTGTTAGAGGAGGCTCACTCTCTTCTATTTACAATGAATGTTCCAAAATATATTTGGAGGGAAAACCAAGCTTTAAAGTGAACCGGAATTGGTATAGAGCATCCAAAATAGGGATTTTGAAAATTTCAAGTGGTCAATAAAGACCCAAAAATCATAGAAAGGAAGCATGAATGGAATTGGATGAGGAAACCAGACCAGTTTAGGGTGAACCGGATTGAACTATGAAGAATCAGTTCAAAAATTCATTTTTCTAGTTGACTTAAAAACATCAATTTGGGAAATTGAAGTATCCACTATGTAGAAAATAAATTTATAAAATTTTATAAATTTAAAATTTTAGAAAACCGGTCAAATCGGGCCTGAACCAGCTGATTTTTTATTTCATGTCACTGAACCTGGTCCGACCGACCGGTCAACGATCCAGCCGGTCAATGGACCACCTGTCAGGTCAGCGCTGTCACGCCTCGACTCGGTTTGGTCGAATTCTTGTGAACAACCCACTACTACCTTTGGTCTAAGAAGGATCTCCACTTCTCATGACCACGAGAAGTCAAGCATAATATCTGACCTTATTTCCTGGAATATCATTATACAAAACTCAATAAACTTAAAAGAATTTTAAATATACATAACTTAGGATTTTGTTTCGAGAATTCTTTAAGGTTTGTCTCCTTTCTTGAAAAAGGTTAAAAGGAGGAGGTGAGTTTTCTACAACTTAGTGATCGGGTATTAGGGTGAGTTTTAAAACAAAGCTTTTAAAGGGTCATCTTAAATGTTTTTTCTGTTATGTGAGTTTAGCTCTTTTAACACTTCCCCTTGCTTGGGAGGTGATTAGCAAAAAATCACATGCCCTTTATCATAAAGGGTACAAACATTCCTAGATGCAGTACTCTGATTGCACCCACTTGGGGATCGGTGAGTCTTTACCATCCTCCCTGATAAAAGTCTGACCACTTCTTCCCAAAGTCTGAGTGGACATTACACGTGCGACCCTTAGACCTGAAAGTATTTTCTGTCCGTGATATGGGGACAAAGACCTCATCTTGACCCCGCCCCCATCTCAGTGTGCAAGAAGCTACTTCGAGCTTCATGACTCACTGGCACGACGGAACTGCCCTTATCATATCTTGGTTGTCCAGCAACCCTTAGAACCAACACTATCCCTCTTGGGCGTCTCGATGGTCCTGTATCATAGTGCATGCACAAACAATAGTCTTATAATTAACCAGCCATTATCTTTGGTGCCAACGGCCTCGACACTCGACTTGGGCTCCATAGTTGTTTGCCTCACCAGTCTGTCGACTTGATCTCAGCGCACTGTCACTAGCCCATCGAGCCTTGTCCATCTGAATTTGGCACCGTGGTGAGTCACACAAAATTAGTCAGTTATGAGAGTTTTCATGGCTTTTATCATTATGTTTGTCTACGAGCTCCAACCCGTGCGCACTGGCCTAGGACCCATTTCACGAGTTTTTCAAAATTGGGCCTTAAACCCTATAAGTTCAAAAACCGAGGCCTTCAGCCTATTGGAGTTGTTCCCAGCTCTCATTAGAAAAGTCTCTCAAAGTTTTTAAGTAGTTGCACATAGTTAAGGGAGATCATTTCTGGAAAAAATGGTTTTAAGCTTAAAATGCACTCAGCATCCCAACCGGGCATGATGATGAAAAATCCTACTCATTGTGGTTTTTAATTTTCAAAGGTGCTCATTACCCCAACCAGGTATGATATTTAAAATGTCTCACTCACCTGATGAATGTGATTTATTCATCCCAGTCAGACTTCGACGAATGTTCTTGTCCAATGTGTCCCTACACGGTTTGGACATGCTCATGAAGAAAGGTTTGGTGTGAAAGGCCTTCTATTTTTGTGTATTTACAGTTAGGCCTCAACTTCTACCTTATTACAATTTGGTCCCTAAATTTCATAATCTTTGACTTTAGATCCATATTGTTCAATTAATTTTAATTAAGTCCATGTGATTCCAATTACCCCTCATGGGTCCTTAATTTTTCTAAAATCACCAATTGGCCCTCAATTTTCCAAAATTACCAATTGGTCCTTAAATTTTCAAAAATTGCCAATTGGTTCTCAATTTTATCCATTTGCCTAATTATACCTCAATTGGGAGTTAATTTCATAAAAATCCCCCAATTTTTCTTAAATTACAATTCGGCCCATAATTTTCCCAAAATTACGAAATCACCCAATTTTCCCCAAAATTGCCATTTGACCTTGAAAACTTATTTCCTTCAATTGGCCACCCAAACATGGGCAATTGATCCCATTAATGATTGGAATCATCTTCCCTATGCCCTCCTCGCCATTTCAAGCTTTGAAAAACTTCATTTGGCTTAGAAATGAGCTCAAAGGAATCTTCGTAGGAAAATTGTTTTAGAGAGAAAAAGCTTCATTTTCTTACTGGTGAGGATCCAATGATCGAAGCTCTTGCTTTCTATGAATTGTTCTCTTCCTAAGGATCCTTTTTGGATCAAACCACGCCTTGATTGGTGGTCTGAGCAGTGCGAATTTTTTAGTTTAAGTTTTAGCATAAATGCATTGTGAACAGTATTTTTCGATGAAGAGGAATAGAGGGGACTTAGCAACTTTGCTCAAGGAAGGTCAGGGCACCTCGAGGGGTGATCTGGAGTGCTTGGCTTGGTTGAAATTGGTTGGGGGAGGGCTCAAATTGGGCTCAAGCAGCTCAATTTACCGATTATCGTGGAGCAATGGAACTGTGTGAGTTCATCATAGCTTCTCTAATGATCCTCGAGCTAAATGAAGGTTGTGGTTGGGTAGCTGACTTCCTCGGGATTCTAAAAAAAATCCAAATTCACCTTTTAAGGTGAAAAAAAGTGCCCAAATCGGAGCTCTTGTTCAAGTTTCGCCGAAAAATTGAGCACTTCTTCTTTTTCAAGCGTTTAAGTGATGAGGAAGATGAATGGGGAGCAGCTCTTTATATAGGGAACTCAAGGTTTGATAGACTTATCCATTCTCCGATCACTCGACCTCAATTGCTACAATTATGGTAGAAATCGGAGGCATTTATTGGTCATTGAATTTTCGGCGGCCAACTTGTCCCTTCTCTCTCTTCTCAAGTGCTAGGTTAAAGACGACATTGTTCCGCACATGCAGAAGTGCCACGTGGTGCCTCCTTGATTGGTTGTCTTTGTCAACGTGGCATTTGAATCAGCGGTCTAGTAAGTTGTTAATCAGACATGTGGTAGCCTCCCATTGGCTATCAGTGTCTACATGGTTGCTGACCTGGTTTCAACTGACCATTGACCGAGACACATGTCGCTCTCAAATTGGTCGATCATTTTTTAGGTGGATTTTCTCCCTCTGACCATTGACCCAACGCTGACTGAGCAGTTGACTGGCGGCTTCGCCATGCGTCACGCGTTGATTAGTCATGCGTGTTGACTGGGCACTGACCTGGCAACGGTCTGCTGATTGGCTGGACCATTGAATGATCTGGTCTAACCTGGTTTGGTGTCCCAAAAATGAAAATCAGTCGGTTTAGGCACGATTCAACTGGTTTTCTAAAAATTAAAATTTTCTAAATTTATCTTCTATTTAATGGTGGCCTCAATTTTCCAAATTGACATTTTTAAGCCACCTAGAAAAATGAATTATTGAACTGGTTCATCACGGTTCAACCTGGTTTGATTCAGTTCAGGTCCGGTTCACCTTGAACCGGTTCGATTTTCTCATCCAATTTACTTCATGGTTCTTCCCCATGATTTTTATGATTTCTTGGTTACTTGGGATTTTCCAAATTCCCATTTTAAACCTTTTTTTTTTACCATTTTTGGTTCATCTAAGTGCTTGGTTTTCTTATGGAAATTGTCGGTTCTTTTCTCGATTTCCTTGATCCGAGAGGACGGGTTTCACATCTCTTCCCACCTTTTAGGAGTTTTGTCCCCAAAACTTAGTTATGCATCCTTTACATCAGGAATAATTTCCCTTGATGTCAACTTGGGGTTTGCTTTGATATGCAACCACTTTGGTTAATCCTTCACTTAGTCCTTTCAATAATGCGCTTAAGTAATTTCTCTTACCTTCCATTATTCCCTTACTCCATGGAGTTTATCATGATCAGGCAAGTCTTACCCATTAGTCCAAAGGTACGTCCTTTGATTCAATTCTTACTCCGCTTAAGGGTAAGACCCTTCCTCTTGAGGGTTTTTATCTAGATCATTGGGTTGTGTATTCCACAAATGTTCGTCCCCATTTCTATTTATTTTCTTGGTTGTTGAAGCTCTTTAGCTCAACATCCTTTTGATCTTTTCATCCTTAACCTCACGAGTTTCAGCATTACCCCCTTCTTATTTTATTCCTTCCTCCATCTTTTCTTTATTACAACTCCATCCACCCAAATTTTTATATTTGACCTCGTCATGCTTAATTAACTGACTATTTCTTACTTGAATCACATTTTCCTGGGACTGTGGACCTACATGTCCCTTACAGCATGACATGTTCTAGAACTTGTCTTTGTCCATTATAATTCTAGAACATTTCCTTGATGGTCACCCTTGACTTTCCAACTTTTCGAGGATCGTATGATTTCGTCCATTCTTATCATCTGGTAGTATTCCTCAACTACCTTCAGCATTATCCTATCATCCCCTTTACCTTTGATGTCATGTCTTTCATGATCGTTTCGGATTTCATTATCTACTTGTCCCTTATCAACTTCCTTATTAGTTTTCCCCAATTCCAATCATCGGGTTTCCCGATCACTTCTTGACCTACAGACATGTTGGGATTTTTCCTCCCTTGTGTCCTTCCTCATATCCAATGGCATCCTTTACTCAAGGATTTTCTTTCTTCAATCCATCCTTACTTGCTCATGACCATTTCACAGTTCTTTATCCTGAGTTGATTCCTTATGGTCTACTCTTCCATTCCTTGAATTCCCCTGAAGGAGTTTCCTTCGTTGGTTTCATCCTTTACTCTCGTACTTTGAAGTAGGGATTTCCATCGTCGGAACTGCACGTTCATCCTTCTTACCATTCCTTAAAGGTTTCCTTCCTTCACATCCTTACACCCTTTTGTATTGGTGCTTTTGCTCACCTTAAATCCTTTACCGATTTAAATTCCCATTCCACACTTTATTTCTTATCTGAGTAATCTCCAATTATTAAGTCTTATTTCATGTCCTCTATATTATGCCTATACATCAAATCTTAAGCTCTATCAAGTAGGCATGGACCACAACCAATCTTGATGTTCGTGGTTGTTTCCCTTAATCACTTCTTAATTGAAGGGCCTACTTGTCCAAGGTTTCTCAGATATTCTTTCGTTTATTTCCTTATTATGGGCATTCCACCCATTCTCACTTGTTACGACATCATTTGATGCTATCTTCCTACTACTCATTCCTTAGGTTTAACTTACCCATTAGGCCCTCATGAGTACGCTTCCCTTGTACTTGTCTTTTCACCTCAACATCCATTTCATTTGCATGCTTATCTTCTTATTCCACTTCAATTGGGTCCATTAATTCTTCGTTGGGATATGTATGCCTCTCCAGGTCTCCCTTCCTTGGTATGCTTCTTTCTCTTTTTCCGGGGATTTCCTTTTTCATTTGTCTTCATGGGTATCTGTCCTTAAATCAACTTCATGGCATCCTTTGATGCCATCCTCTCCTGCTTACCCTTACTTTGGGAGTCTTGCAGGCACATCCTTTGTACCTTGTCCTTATTCCTACTTGTAATGTGAAACTCGTCATCTAGGATCAAGGAAAACCAAGAAAGAATCGGTCAATTAAATGAGAAAACTTAACCCCTTAAGTAACCGAGAATGATAAAGAGGTGTAAAAATGGGAAATTGGAAAATCCCAAGTGACCAAAAAGTCATGAAATTCATGGGGAAGAACCATGAAATAAAATGGATGGGAAAAATAGAACAGTTCAGGGTGAATCAGACTTGAACCGGATTGGAAATTTCATTTTTTTTAGGTGGCTTGAAAATCTCAATTTGGAAAATTAAGGCCACCATCATATAGAAAATGAATTTAGAAAATTTTAATTTTGAGAAAAGTGGTCGACTCGGGCGTGAACCAGTCGATTTTCTCCATTGAACCCGGTCGGACCGGTCCGGTCAAAAATAGTGTCGTCTTCTTCCTTGGGATGACAACACTGTTCATATGGAAGAAAAACTTTCCATCTCTGGAAAGGGAATATTCCCACCGATTTGGGCATTTTTTTGAAGAGGATAAACTCAACCATATGGAAATTGGTAGAGCAGAGGGTCCTTGAGCTCCCTATATAAAGAGCTCCCCTCAATTCATCCTCCACACACCTCAAATCCTCTCCTCCTCTGAATTGCTCCATTTTTTGGCAAAGCACAAACCAGATGTCACTCCTCGACCCGATATGGTCGAATCTCCCTAAACAACCTACCACTCCTTTTGGTCTATGAAGGGTTTCACCCTCTTCTAAACCGCAAGAAGTAAGGCATCCTTTATCCTGTTTTTCTTGGAATAACATTATAAAAAACTGAATATATTAAAATAATCATACTTGTCTTATAGTTCAAATACATGGGGTCTTTATGGTTGATTTCCCTCTATTACCTGAAAAGGCGTAAAGGGAGGGGGGTGAGTTCTATAACTAAGTGGGCGAGTATTAGGAGTGAGTTTTCAAAACATCTTTAGTTATCAAAACCATGTCAAGGATAACATTTACTTTTTAAATGATTTCCTCAAACTCAAATTTCCAAAACCTTTTTTCATTTCCATATTAAGTGTGTTTAGCTTTCTTAGCCCATCCCCTTGCCTCGAGAGGCATTTAGCAAATAAACACACCCCCTTCATTAGGAAGGGTACACACATTCCTAGGATAGTCCCAGACTGCACCCACTTAGGGATCAGTGTGACTTTGCTATCCACCTTGATAGAAGCCCATTCACTTCTACCCTGAGTTTGAGTGGACGTCCTTAGATCCAAATGCCACTTCATGTCCAGTCTCATCCTGACCCCACCCCAGTCTCATGCGCAAGAAGCTCTCACATCTTCATGATTAACTGGCATGACAAACTGCCCTTATCACCCCCATGTTGTCCAACAGCCCTTGGGACCCACCACAAACCTTCTTGGACATCTTGATGGTCTCAATCCTTAAGTACATGCACAAAGAACATATTTCATATAGTTATTCATCCTCTTTGATGCCAACGGTCCTACAGCCCCGACGCTCAACCCAACCTGTAGCTATTTGTCTAGGCCAGTCCATCGACCTGACCCTGACACATTACCGCCAGTCCATCAAGCACTGTCGGTCCTGACTGGGTACAATGGCGCAACACAAAATCAATTCCATTTTAATTAGGAGTTTTCATGGCTCTTCCTAATCAAGTTTGTTTATGAGCTTTGGTACGTACCCACTGGCCTTGGGCCCACTACACGTGATTTCTAAAATAGGGCATTAAGCCCTATGAGTTCAAAAATTGAGGCCCCTAGCCTATTTGTGCTATTCTAGCTCTCGTCAAGAAGGTCTCCCAAAATTTTAAGTAGCTATCACATAGTCAAGGGAGAACACTTCTATCAAAAATTATATTTTTATCTCACCATACCAACTGGGTGTGATGATGGATCTGCTTACAACCGGTAGGCAATTTTCTCCTTTCCTTAAGGGAACTCATCATACCAACTGGTTATGATGTTTGTTTCTTCCTACTCACAACCGATAAGTAGGTTTTATCGTTAAAAATAATGATCATCACCCCAGTCACCCGTTGATTGTGATGCGTTCGTCCCTAGTCAGCTTCCAAGTCCACGCTAGCTTTTTTCTTGTTGCCATTCTAGTCTCACGTATCCCTACACGATTTGGGTATCATTATCAATAAGGGTTCAGTATAACAGCCTTCGTTTTCTCACGTATGAGCGACTAGGCCCAAATTTTATGTTTATTGTACTTAGGTCCTTAAAGTTCATTTTTCTTGACATTAGGTCCATAATGCTAACTTTTTCCCCAATTTGAATCCCAAGGCTTCCAATATACTCTTTGGATCCTCAATTTACTCAAAATTGTGTAAGGGGTTCAAGTTTTTCCAAATTTCTAATTTGGTCCCCAATTTTTCAAAAAATACGATTTTGCCCCTACATTCCAAAAATAACCACTTGGCCCCAAATCTATTGAAAATTGACCAATTGATCTCCCAACATCTTTCCCATTGCCAATTGACCTTCAATTTTGAGAAATTGCATGGAGGTCCCCCATTTTTTCGAAATCCCCAAATATTCCCCAATTTCACCTCTTTATATTGATCGAATTTGATTTCTTCAAATTCACCATTCAATCGGAGTTAATTGCTCTAATTGATTGCATGGATTGGTTCCTACAATTCCACACAATCAAATGGAGCTTTGAATTGCAGAATTTGAGTCTGAAACGAGCTTAAACAAAGCTTCGCTAGAAAACTCTTCGTAGAGAGAGAAAGCTTTGAAAGCTTACCGTCGGAGTTGCGGCGGTCTGAGTTGCGGCGGTCTGAGTTGCGGCGGTCTGAGCTCTCGATCTAGAGAGATAGCTCTCGTCCTTAGGATCCTTCTAGGATCAAGAATTGCTATAATTGAAGTCCATAAGAGGGTGAATTTTGTTAGTGAAATTCGACATTTTCTCTCTAACACCAATCTGCAACGACGAAAGAGGGACAAATTGTCTTACCTTTCACCTCTGTGGAGGTCGTGTGAGGGTCGTGGAGACGTTGGGGATCATTAAGGGAAAAAAAAGTTTTAGGAAAATTTACTTTCGAAGTAGGATTACAAACTTATGGTTTTATCTTTTTTTTAAAGGGAGATTGTTACAATGGCGGGTCCGGAAGTACCTGCCACTACGCTAGGATCTTGAAGAGCTTCCTCCTAGATGTGGTTGAAATTTTTAGCAGGAGTTGTGTTTCTTCGGGTGGTCTCCTTTCGGTCACCTAAAGCTGAGTAGGCGTTGTTCTTGGAAGGTATTATTCTAAATCCTTGCGATGTAGGATAGTCCTTCACTACATGCCCCATTTCCCTTACACCTATAAAAGGTTATCTTGATACCTATCATTAGTAGTGTTGGGCACTTTCTCAAGTAATGTTCCTATTGTCCACACCTTGTAACAGGTCATTTCCTTTTCTAGTAGTTACTCCAAGAGTTCTCCTAGACTCCTTATTCACCTTGATAGTTTTCTTATCGTGCCGTCTTTGCCCAATAGTTCCCCTAAGGGTTCTCCTAAACTCCTTAGTCCCCTGGTTCATTTCCTTATTTGGGATGGAAATTTCCTCAGTCTCCGTGGATTTGTTTGGTTACTTTTCTTTGGATAATCTTCCTACAGTTAAGGCACAAGATCACATTATTTTTTCGAGATATGGTTTTAGGAACTTGGAGTTCTTCATTAATGGAGAAGAAGTACAATATGTTGAGGTCTTAGCCCTATTACAAAAAGGCGGTTACGAAATAGATAGGGAGCAACGGGGTTCTTGATAAGCGTACTCCTTGGTAAGGCTATTAGCCCTTGCTGGCATACTTGACTTTAGGTTTGGCTCCCTTCATACTCGGGGTTGTGACCTCAACAGGTCCTAGCACCATCCTCCTAGATACTTCCCCCTAATGTCTCTTGGTTCTTTGGGACTTCTACTATACCTTAGGTATTGGAGGGCTTTTAGGGTTGTTTTCTTACGATGATAGAGTGTCGGGTGGTGTTGGTGACGTTAGTCCTAGTTTTCTTAGTTCTTCTCTTGGGAGCCATCTATAAATTTTTAAAACTTTGTTTCTCTTAATTACTATTTTATATGGTCTTGATAATGTATTCGAGGAAACAGGCACTGATAACACTCAAGTTGTCATGCCCCGACCCGGTTTGGTCGGATCCCCATGAACAACCCGCCACTCACTTCGGTCTATGAAGGGTTTCACCTTCTTCTAAACCGCGAGGAGTAAGACGTCCTTTATCCTATTTTTTCTAGAATAGTATTATACAAAATTAAATATATTAAAATAATTATAATTGTCTTATAGTTAACTAAAAGGGGTCTTTAAGGTTGGTTTTTCTCTGTTACTTGAAAAGGGGTAAAAGGAGAGGTGAGTTCTACAACTCGGTGAGCGGGTGTTGGGAGTGAGTTTTTAAAATATCTTTAGTTATCAAAACCATGTCAAGGTTAACATTTCCTTTTTAAAGGATTTCCTCAAACTCAAATTTATGAAACCCTTTTTCCATTTCCATATTAGATGTGTTAAGTTTTATTAGCCCATCCCCTTTCCTTATGAGGCATTTAGCAGAAAAACACATGTCCTTCATCAGGAAGGGTACACACATTAGCAAGGCTGTCCCATACTACACCCACTTGGGGATCAGCGTGACTTTGTTATCCAACCTGATAGAAGCCCATCCACTTCTACCCTGAGATTGAGTGGACGTCCTAAACGTCCGACCCTTAAACCCGAATGTCACTTCGTGTCCGTATGAGAACGAAGACCTCATCCTGACGTCACCTCAGCCTCATGCACAAGATGCACCCAGAGCTTCATGACTGACTAACACGACACTACCCTTATAGTCTTCCGTATTGTCTAACAACCCTTAGGGCCCACCACTACCCCTCTTGGGCATCTTGATGGTCCTAATCCTTAAGTGTAGGCACAAATAGCAGATTTCATATAGTTATCCATCCTCTTTGGTGCCAACGGTCCAAGGCCCCAACACTCAACCCGACCTATAGCTGCTTGTCTAGGCCGGTTTGTCGACCTGGCTTTGACGCACTACCACCAGTCCATCGAGCACTATCGGTTCTAACTAGGTACCATGGTGCAACACATAATCAATTCCATTTTAATTAGGAGTTTTCATGGCTCTTCCGAATGAAGTTTGTTTACGAGTTTCTGTACGTACCCACTAGCATTGGGGCCACTACACGTGATTTCCAAAACGGGGCATTAAGCCCTATGAATTCAAAAATCGAGGCCCCTAGCCCATTTGAGCTGTTCTAGCTCTCATTAAGAAGGTCTCCCAAATATTTTAAGCAGTTGTCACATAGCTAGGGGAGAACACTTCTAACAAAAATTATATTTTTATCTCACCATACCAATCAAGTATGATGATGGATCTACTTACAACCGGTAGGCGGTTTTCTCCTTTCCTTAAGGGAACTCATCATACCAACCGGCTATGATATATGTTTCTTCCTACTCACAACCGATCAGTAGGTTTTATCCATTAAAAATAATACTCATCATCCCAATCGGGTATGACGTTAGATAATCCCACTCACCCAGTGACTATGACGCGTTTGTCCCTAGTCAGCTTACAAGTCCACGCGAGCTTTCTCTTGTTGGAATTCTGGTCTCACGTGTCCCTAAACGATTTGGGTATGATTATCAATGAGGGTTCGGCATTATAGGTTTCATTTTCTCACATATGATCGACTAGGCCCAAATTTTTTGTTTATTGCACTTAGATCACTAATGTTCATTTTTCTTTATCTTAGGTCCCTAAGGCTAACCTTTTTTCCCAATTTGAAGCCCAAGGCTTATATTATCCTCTTTGGATCCTCAATTTACTCAAAATTGTGTAAGGGCTCAAGTTTTCCAAATTTCCAATTTGGCCTCCAATTTTCCAAAATTTATGATTTTGTCCCTACTTTCCAAAAATAGCAATTTGGCCCCAAATAGTTTAAAAATTGACCAATTGGTCCCCCATCATCTTTCTCATTGCCCATTGGCCTTCAATTTTGAGAAATTGCATGGAGGTCCCTCAATTTTTTGAAATCCCCAATTTCACCCATTTATACTGACCGAATTTTATTTCTTCAAACTGCCATTTAATCGAGGTTCATTGCTCCTATTGATGGTGTGGATCGGTTCCTACACTTCCATATGATCAAATGGAACTTTGAATTGCAGAATCTGAGTCCGAAATTAGCTCAAACAGAGCTTCACCGGAAAATTATTCATAGAGAGAGAAAGTTTCGAAAGCTTACCATCGAAGGTGCGACGGTCTGAGCTCTCAATCTAGAGACATAGATCTCATCTTTAGGATCCTTCTTGGATCAAAAATTGCTACAATTGAAGTCCATACAAGGGTAAATTTTGTTAGTGAAATTTGGCACTTTCTCTCTCTAACATTGATCTGCAACGATAGAGGAGGGCCAAATTGGCTTACCTTTCACCTCTGTGGAGGTCGTGTGAGGGTCGTGGGGGCATTGGTAAGGCTTGGTTTGGCCGGAGGAGGTCTGAATTTGGCCGAATTCAGCTCGGCCAAAATAGGGTAGTTGCGGTCCGTCTAAGCTCCTTCACTATTTTATTCTGCCGACACTTCTCCGGCGGTCCTCAGGTCGAAGGGAGATTACTGTCAAGTAGTTGACTTCCCCAGAGTCTGTAGGACCCAACCTTGCCTTCTAAGGCTGAGAAAAGTGCCCAAGTCAAAGCTCTGGTTCAAGCTTCACCGGAAAATGTAGCACTTGAGAGAGAATGTCGATTTGAGGTGTGTGGAGGATGAATGGAGATGAGCTCTTTATATAGGAAGCTCAAGGACCCTCTACCTGACCAATTTCCATTTTGGTCAAGCTTATCCTCACTCGAAAATGCTCTGATCGAAGAGGATATTCCTTCATCGAAGAAGGAAAGTTTTTGAACCAATGAACAATGTTATCTTCCTAAGGAAGAAGACGACACTGTTCCAAACTGGACCGGTCCAGTCCGAACGGGTTCAATGGCGAAAATTGGTCGGTTCAGGCCCAATTCGACCAGTTTTATCAAATCTAAAAGTTTATAAATTCATTTACTATTCAATGGTAGCTTCAATTTTCCAATTTGATCATTTTAAGCCACCAAGAAAAATGAATTTAGAGTCTGGTTCATGTATGGTTCAAACCGGTCAATCTGGATCAACTCCGGTTCATCATGAACTAGTTCAGTTTTCTCATCCAATTTCTCCATGGTTATTTTCCATGATTTTATGACTCTTTGAGTCATTTGGGCTTTTTCAATTTCCCATTTTACCATTTCTTCATTGGTTTTGGTTCGTTCACTAGCTTAGTTTTCTCTTTTGAATCGACCGGTTCTTTTCGCGATTTTATTATCCTTAAAGGGATGGGGTTTACACCAGAGCTCCAACTTGGGCACTTTTCTCAGCCTCAGAATGAAAGGTTGAGTCCAACATACTCTAGGGGAAGTTAGCTACCTGACAACAACCCCCCTTCAACCCGAGGATCGTCGGATAAGCGTCGGCGAAATCAAACAGTGAAGCAGCTCCAACGGTTCGAAGCTGCCCTATTTTGGCTGAGCTAAATTTGGCCAAATTCAGACCTTCTTCATCTAAACCAAGCATCCCCACAGCCCTCACACGACCTCCATAGAGGTGAAAATAAGCCAATTTGGCCCTCCTCCGTCATTTCAAATCGGTGCTAGATAGAGAAAGTATCGAATTTCACTAACAAAATTCCCCTTCATATGGACTTCAATTATAGTGATTCTTGATCCTAGGAGAACCCTAAGGATGAGAGCTAACTCCCTATATCAAGAGCTCGAACCACCGCACCTCCGATGGTAAGCTTTCTCTCTCTACGAATAGTTTTCCGGCAAAGCTCAGTTTGAGCTAGTTTCGTACCCAAATTTTGCAATTCAAAGCTCCATTTGATCATATGGAAGTATAGAAATTGATCCATGCCATCAATTGGAGCAATTAACCTCAATTGAATGGCCAATTTGAAGAAATCAAATTCGGTCAGCAAAGGGGTAGAAATTGGGAGGAATATTGGGGATTTCAAAAAATTGAGGGACCTTCATGCAATTTCTCAAAATTGAAGGTCAATTTTCCATGAGAAAGATGTTGGAGGACCAATTGGTGAATTTTCAAAAGATTTGAGGCCAAATTGCTATTTTAGAAAGTAGGGGTAAAACCGTAATTTTTTGGAAATTGGGGGACCAAATTGGAAATTTGGAAAACTTGAGTCTCTCACACAATTGTAAGTAAATTGAGGATCTAAAGAGGATATTGGAAACCTTGGGATTTGATTTGGGGGAAAAGTTAGCATTAAGGATCTAAAGTAAAGAAAAATGAACTTTAAGAACCTAAATGCAATAAACCGAGAATTTAGGCCTAGTCGCTCATACATGAGAAAATGAAGGCTGTTATGTCAAACCCTTATTGATAATGATACCCAAACCGTGTAGGGACACGTGAGACTAGAACTCAAGCAAGAGAGAGTTAGCATGGACTGGAAACTAACTAAGGACGAACATGTAATAGTCAAAGGGTGAGTAGGATATATTAAATATAATTCTCGGTTGAGGTGATGAGCACACCTTTATTAAGCTAAAAACCTACTTTCTAGTGGTGAGTGGGACTTTTATACATCAAACAAGTTGGGATGATGAGTACTATTTTAAAGGTTAAAACCTACTTATCGGTTGTGAGTAGGATTAAACAAATATCATATCTGGTTGGTATGATGAGCTTTCTTAAGGAAAGGAGAAACCCGCAAAGCTGTTGTAAGCTAATTCATCATAACACCTGGTTGGTGTGATGAATTAAAGCAATTTTTGTCAAAAGTGTTCTCCCCTGACTGTGTGACAACTGCTTAAATAATTTGGGAGACCTTCTTGACGGGAGCTAGAGCAGCTCAAATAGGCCAGGGGCCTCGGTTTTTGAACTCATAGGGCTCAAAGCCTAGTTTTTGGAAAAATACGTATAGTGGGCCCAAGGCCAATAGGCACGGGCTAGAGCTCATAAAAAAAACATGATTAGGAAGAGCCATGAAAACTCTTATTTAAAATGGAAAATTATTGTGTGATTCTCCACGGTATCGAGTCAGAACCGACAATGCTCAATGGACTGGCGGTAGTGCGCTAGGGCCAGGTCGATGGACCGGCCTACACAAACAGCTATAAGTCGGGTTAAGTGTCGAGGTCGTTGGACCGTCGGCACCAAAGAGAATGGCTTAATCATGAAAACTCTTGTTTGTGCATGCACTCATGGTATGGGACTATCAAGACGCTCAAGGGGGTAGTGATGGGTTCCAAGGGCCACTAGACGACATGATGGAGATAAGGGAAGATCGTTGTGCCAATTAGTCATGAAGCTCTGGGAGCTTCTTGCACATGAGACTGGGGTGGGGTTAGGATGAGGTCTCCGACCTCATATGGACACGAAGTGGAATTCGGGTCTGATGGTCAAATGTTTGGGACGTCCACTCAGACTCAGGGTAGAAGTGGACAGGCTTCTTTCAGGGTGGACAACAAAGTCATGCAAATCCCCAAGTGGGTGCAGTATAGGACTGCTCTACGAATATTTGTACCCTTCCTGATGAAGTGCGAGTGTTTGTTTGCTAAACACCTCCCAAGGCAATGGGGTGTGCTAAGAGGGCTAAACACACCTAATTTGAAAATGGAAAAAAAATCCTGAGATTTGAGAAAATCCTTGAAAAGGGAATGGTAAAACTTGGCAATGGTTTTGATAAATAAACTAAATATTTTTGAAAACTCACTCCCAACACCTACTCACTAAGTTGTAGAAACTCACCCACTTCCTTTAACCCCTTTTCAAGAGAAAGGAAGACCAAGTTTAAAGACCCTTCATAGTTGAACCCTAAGATAGGTATGTAGATTCTAAATATATTGAGTTTTGTATAATGCTATTCGAGGAAAGACAGGGAAAAGATGCCTAACTTCTCGCGGAACCCTCTTGAATTAAAAGGAGTGGTGGGTTGCTCACGGGGATCTGACCAAACTGGGTCAGGGCATGACATGTAATCACTACAAGTTTATTTCATTAGGGAGGAGATTCGATCTCTTTTTGTTTCAAGGTTTCTTGACCTCCTTCTAAGAGGCATACTTAATCCTTCTCGTGTCTTGAATTTGGCCGCCAATCCATTTTCGGACATTGATTTCTTTAAGGATTTCCTTCATCCTTCTTTTCCAACGTTTGGCCTTTTCACTTCTCCCTTTTTCGTCGGGGGTTTAAATCCATGATTCTCACAAGGGTCAGTTCATTAACTACCTCGTCCCTACCACTCTTCTTTCCCAATTGTCTTGAGATAATTGTCTCTCAAGTTTACTCATCCTTGATGCCCATCATGTCGCCCGTTTAGGGTATAGTCATTACTACTTCATTATCCTTGTTATCGTTTATCCTCCTAGATCATCACATAGTTACTAGTCGCTTCTTTCCAATAGGTTCTTCTGTAACCCTACTTGGCTCCTCCGCTTTTCCAAAGTAGGTCACACTTCGCCATCCCGAGACATTATGTTTGTCATCCAACATTTGGAGTTTGCCTTCTCTTGTGGAGGCACTTCCTTCTTTGCTCCTAGATGGCTTGTAACTTTCCTTAAGGAAAATTTCCCTTCATCTCTACTCTACTTCGTTTGCGATCTCCTCAAGGTCCTACCTTTGGTCCTTTTCATGACCCCTCCTCATATAGATGAGGGACATGATCGCATTATTATTTGAGATACATAGTTTTAGGAACTTAGAGTTTTTATTAGTTGAGAAGGAGTACAATACGTTGGAATTTTATCCCTATTACAAAGAGGTGGTTACGAATTAGATTAGGAAGCTACTAGGTTCTTGATAAGCATCCTCTTTAGTAAGGTTATAAGCTCTTTCTAGCATTCCTGGCATTAGGTTGGCTCCCTTCGTACTCGAGGCTATGACCTCAACAGGTCCTGACACCACATTCCTTGGTGGTACTGGACACTTCCCCGCATAATGTCTCCATCGTCCACATCCAAAATAGGTTACTTCCCTGCATGGTCCTTTGTGGCTTCTACTATACCTCAGGTATTAGAGAGTTTTGGGGTCATCTACCTACAAGGTGGATAATTTTGTTTAGTCCTTAGGTTATATAGTCTTGATAATACATTCGAGGGAACATGGCTCTAATACCACTCAAGTTGTCATGCCCCGGCCCAGTTTGGTCGGATCCCCGTGAATAACCCGCCACTCCCTTTGGTCTAAGAAGGATCTCCAGTTATCATGATCGCGAGGAGTCAAGCATATTCTCTTACCTTGTTTTCTGGAATAGTATTATACAAAACTCAAAAACCTTAAAAGACTTTTAAACATACCTGACTTAGGATTTTGCTTTGAGAATTCTTTAAGGTTTATCTCCTTTCCTAAAAAGGGTTAAAGGGAGGGGTGAATTTTCTACAACTTAGTGAGCAGGTATTAGGGTGTATTTTAAAAAAAGCTTTCAAAGGGTCATCTTAAATTTTTTTTTTGTTATATGAGTTTAGCACTTTTAAAACTTCCCCTAGCTCGGGAGGTGTTTAGAAAATAATTACATGCCCTCTATCATAAAGGGTACAAATATTCGTAGATGCAGTACTCTAACTATACCCACTTGGGGATCGATGCATCTTTACCGTCCACCCTGATAGAAGTCTAACCACTTCTACCTTGATTCTGAGTGGACATTACACGTCCGACCCTCAGACTCGAAAGTACACCGTGACCATGATATGGGGATAGAGACCTCATCCTGACCCCGCCCCGGTCTCGGTGAACAAGAAGCTACTTCGAGCTTCACGGTTAACTGGCACGATGAAACTACCCTTATCGCATCATGGTCGTCCAACAGCCCTTAGAACCAACACTACCCCTCTTTGGCATCTCAATGGTCTCGTACCATAGTGCATGCAGAAATAATAATCATAGAATTAATCAACCATAATCTTTAGTGCCAACAGTCCAACGACCCCGACACTCGACTTAGACTCTGTAGTTGTTTGCATGATCGGTTCGTCGACTTGGTCTTAGTGCACTGCCACTAGCCCATCGAGCCTTGTTGGTCCAGATTTGGCACCATGGAAACTCACACGAAATTAGCTAGTTATGAGAGTTCTCATGGCTTTTATCATTATGTTTGTCTACGTGCTCCAACACGTGTTGTCACACCCCAACCCGATTTGGTCGAATCACCGTGAGCAACCCACCACTCTCTCGGTTTATTCAGGGTTTTCCATTCCTTTAACCTGGAAGGAGTAAGGCATCCTTTAAACTTATACCTTTACTGGAATAACATAAATCAAAACTGCATAAAATTTAAACTTATCATACCTGTCTCACATGTGTAGTTTAACTCGTAGTCTTTGAGTAGGTTTTCCTCGGGTTACCCGAAAGGGATATAAGGGAGGGGGTGAGTTCAACAACTTAGTGAATGGGTGTTTAAAGTATGACTTTAAGAAAATAGTTTGAATTGGAGTGTGCTAGACTCCATATTTTTCTTTAAAACATTTTATCCTCAAATCTCAGTTTTCATAGCCATTTCTCATCACAATGGTGTGTTTATCACTCAACACATGCCTTTGTCATGAAGGGAACACACATTCGCAGGGCAGCACGTCCACTACACCCACTTGTGGCATCGAAGCGACTTTACCAGCCACCTAGATAGAAGCATGTCCACTTCTACCCTAAGAATGAGTGGATGTATGTGACATCCGACCCTCAATCCCATAAACAAAACTCATGTTTGTTTACGAGTTGTCGGTCCATCTAGTATGTCGGTCCTGTCTTAGTACCATGGCTAAACAAATCATTCACTTAAAGTTTTCATGGCTTAACTCATATTTGTTTACGAGCTCCCGCTCGTGCCAACCGGCCATGGGCCCACTATACGAGATTTTCAAAATCGGGCATATTAGCCCCCAAGTTTCAAAACCGATTCCTTCGGCCTTTCTGAGCTATTCGAACTCCCATCAAGAAGGTCTCCCAAAAAGTTTAAGTAGTACCACATAGTCAGGGGAGAGCACTTACGATAAAAATAAACTTTTAGCCATCCATCACACCAATCGGGTATGAGGACATCTCCGCTTATAACCGATAAGCGGGTTTTCTACTTCCTTCCAGGAAGTTCATCATACCAATCAGGTATGATCTACTTACAACTAATAAGTAGTTTCTTCTCATAATTTCCACATCACTCCTCATAGGTGTGATGGTTAAAATACCACTTAGTAGTGGGATTTAATTTCCTAGGTGCTTAT
This sequence comes from Trapa incisa, assembly GCA_030064435.1. NCBI lineage: Eukaryota > Viridiplantae > Streptophyta > Magnoliopsida > Myrtales > Lythraceae > Trapa > Trapa incisa. The sequence continues at coordinate 15,561,458 of CM057771.1, forward strand.
CATCCCAACCGGGTATGATATAAAAATCTCACTCACCCGATCATGCAATCAATTCCTCTTATTTGGCTATTTACCTCCATGCGAGCTTGTACTTGCTGTCGTTCCCAGTACTTCGTGATCCTATACGATATGAACATCCTTGTTCATTATCCTTTGGCCTATTAGCCTTCATTCACCACGAATGAATAAAATACTCAAACTTTTTTATTTATTGCAATTAGATCCCTAAAGTTCATTTTCTTTAACTTTAGGTCCCTAATGTCGATTATCCCCCAAATTGAGTCTTGAGACCTTTAATTTCACCGTAGGACCTCAATTTATTCAAAATCATAAAAAGGGGTTCAAGTTTCTCAAATTTCTAATTTGGTCCCGAATTTCTCCAAAATTACCATTTTGCCCCGAATTTACAAAAAAGGGAAGTTTTGCCCCAAAAATTCTAAAATTTTCCCAATCGGTCCTCCAACATCTTTATCATGCCCAATTGGCCCTAAAGTTAATGAAATTTCACTTTAGTCCCTCAAATTTCCAAAATCCCCAATTTTCCCCCAATTTTAACCTTCAAACTTAGCCGAATTTGATTTCATTAAATTGACCGATCAAATGAGTTTAATTGTTGAAAATGAAGTTAGATTGGAGTTTCTACATCTTCATACGATTCAATTGCACTGTGAATCACACGATTTGACGTTGGAACAAGCTTAAATGGAGCTTCGCCGAAAAACTGAACTTAAAAAGAGAAAGCTTCGAAAGCTTTACGTCGGGGGAACAGCAGTCCGAGCTTTCGATCTGGGCAGATAGCTCTTGTTATGAGGTTACTCCTAGGATTAAGAATCGCATCAATTGATGATGAATTGAGGGAGAAATTGATCAGTGAAGTTCTGTCGGTTCTCTCTCTAGCACTGATCAGAAATTATAGAGGGGAGCCAAATTGACTTACCTTTTCACTCTAATTTAGCTGTAAAGGGGCTGTGGAAGTGTTGGAAGGGCTTGGTTTGGCATGAGAAGGGCTCGAATTGGTCGATTTCAGCTTGGCCGAAACATGGTAGCTACGGTCCACCAGAGCTGCTTCACTATTCTATCATGTCGGCGTTTCTCCGGTGACCCTCGGAGAAAATGGAAACTACATGCGTGTAGCTGAGTTCTCCCCGAAGCCAAAGAACACGACCACTCCTTCTTTGGCTTAGAAAAATGCCCAACTCTGGTTCGAGCTTCACCGAAAAATGGAGCAGTAGGGAGAGAGTGGAGTTTTCAAGTGTAAGGAGGATGAATGAGGAAAGGCTCTTTATATAGGAAGTTTGGGGACTTCTTGGTCGTCCGATTGGTGTCGTAATGGCGGTCATTCATTGCCTAAAACTCCCTAGCCAAAGACTTTTCATCTTCATCGGTGCTGCTCAATTTTCCAGCGAGTGAATAATGTTGTCACCTGAAGGAAGAAGACGACACTGTTCTGAACCGGACCGTACCGGTCCGAACCGGGTTCTAAGCTTAAACCGATTGGTTCAGGCTCGATTCAACCGAGTTTTTCAAAATTAAAAATTTATAAATTCATCTAAATTCATTCTCTATCCAATGGTGGCCTCAATTCTCAAATTTGAATTTTTTACGCCACCTAGAAAAATGAATTTAGCATCTAGTTCAATAGTGGTTCAAACCGGTTCAGATCTGGTTCACCTGAACCGGTCTTGTTTTCTCCCCCAAATTTTCCTAAGGTCCCTTTCCAAGGTTTTTATGTCTCTTTGGGTCACTCGCAAGTTGTAAATTTTCCAATTTGCCCGTTATCAAATGGTCATGGTTCATGAACCGATTTTGTTTTCTCACTCGGGTTGGCTGGTTCTTTCCCCGATTTTCCTTAACTCCAAAGGGTGGGGTTTACAACTCTCCCATGCTTTTAGGAGTTTTGTCCCCAAAACTTATTCAACGTTCTTTGCACTGGAAAGTACTTCCCTTCGATATTAACTTGTAGTTTATCAACATACAACCTTCTCGATTATTTCTATTTATCCATTATACCACCTACACTTAAGGTTTTATTTTCTTTCCCATCACTTTCTCATTCCATGAAGCTTACTTTAGCTAAGCATATCTCACTGGAAGGTTTAAGGTCATATCCTTAAATTCATATCCTTCATTCCTTAAAGTACAATTTCTCCATCCTGAGATTCTTTACTTAAGATTTTAGAATTGGGAGTTCCAAAATACCCAATCATTCATGTGTCTAGTTATTCTCTTCGTCGTTGAGAACTTAGCTCAGTGTTCTTTCGAGCATTACGTACTCGTGTTCACGGGTTTCTATGTTTTCACCTTTTTGTCTTATTTTGACCCTTTTTCATTCGTTATTTATTACATCTTTGGTCCAAATTCGATATTGACTTTATTATGCTTAACTAACTAACTCTTCCTTAGTTTAGTCATATCCTTCCCTGGGCTATTAGGCTTGTGTGTCCCTTACAGCATGACAATACTCCAGAATCTGTCCTTGACCATTAAAATTTTAGAACACTTCCTTACTGGGTGTTCCCAACATTCCAGGGGTTGTATAACTCCATCTGGTAGTACATTCCTGACTACCTTTACTATTATTCACTCATCCATCTTGCCTTTAATGTCATATCATACATAATCATGTTGATTTCCCTTATCGACTCGTCCTTCCCCAACTTCTTTATTGGGTCTTTCCGATTCCAATTATTGGGTTTTTCCCCATGACTTACCGACACTCAGGGATTCATTCCTTCTTATGCACTTCCTTATTTCTAGTGGAGTCCTTTCCTTAAGGACTTTCCTTTTTCCTTAATCCATTCTTACTCAATTGTGATCATTTTCATGATTCTTTATTCCAAGTTATTCTCTTTCGGTCTATGTGTTGATTACTTTGTTTGGGAAAGTTCCCTCCTTATGGATTTTGTTCTTTATTTTGTCCCTCATAGTGGAGGCTTTCACTTGGGAGCTACTCGCTCCACCTTCTTATCATTCCTTGAAAGTTTCTTTCTTCCTTTCCTCACTCTATATTGGGGATTTACCCACCTTTAATCATCCATTGTCTTAAGATTCCCATTCCTTCCCTCATTCCTTATCTGAGGGACTTCCAATTATTGGTCTTATTTAATGTTCTCCACCTTATGCTTAGCCGTACTCTTTTTAGGCTACATCAAGTGAGCATAGACCACAACTAGTCTTAATGTCAGTAATCGTTTACTTTAGTCACTTCTTAACTAGAGGACTTACCCCTCCAAGATTTCTTAGATGTACTTTATTATATTCCCTTTTTATGGTCATTCCACCCCTTTCTTACTCGTACAGCATCTTTTAATGATATCTTTTGACTCACCCATTCCTCGGGTTTAACTTACTCCTTGGATTCCTCCTAGTATGCTTCCATGGGTTCCTTTCATCTTAACATGCATTTTATTTGCAAATTTGTCTCCAAATCCCTGTCACCATGTTCCATTTCCTTTTAGTTGGGACATGTATCCCTTCCTAGGGTTTCGTTCTTTGGGAGGATTCTTACCTTTTTCTCCCGAAATTCCTTTTTTCATTCATCTTTGAGGGCACCCAACTTTAAATGTCATCCTTTGATGCCATTCTTTCATGCTTATCTTTACTCTTGAAATCTTATGGTACGTCCTTCGTACTCCATCCTCATTCTCACTCATACCCTAGTACATGTCTACTTCCTTTTAAGGAGAGCTCACATCCTTCTGGTTTCAAAATCTCTTGATCATCCTTTGAGAGGCTCACTTAACCATCTCATGGCTTTTGATCGTAAATCCGATCTTGGCCATTGATCTCTTTAAGAATTTTCCTTCGTCCTTCTTTTCCATTATTTTAGCTTTTCCATTTATCCCTTCTTTGTCGTGGTTTAAATCCATGGTTCTCCCGAAGGCTGGTTCGTTAACTGCCTCCTTTCTACTAGGTTATCTTGAGGTCATTATTTGGCTCTTCTGATTTTTTTTCAAGCAGGTCAGACTGGGTCATCCTGATACATCCTTCCTTGGAGAATTTCTTAATTAAGGGTGGGTTCCTTGCACTCCACGTCATGCCCATCCACCCATCAATGATCCCTTAAAGGGGTACTTAGTTGTATGCATCCCTCCAGAGTTCTCTTCGTAGTGTATTTCTTCTCTTCTTCACTCTTACTATGTCCTACCCTAAATTTTTCTAGAGGATGTTTTTCGTGTTTGCCTCTCCTGAGGGGGTTCTAGGTGTACTTTCCATGTACCTTACCTCTATTCTTGTGGTATCCTTCTCTATTTAACCTTCTTAAGAAGAATTTTGAATTTCACTTTACCTCGCCATTTCTTGACCTCTTTGTGAACCGCTTACTTAACCTGCTCCATGGTTTTGATCACTAGTCCTTCCTGTCTTTCATGACTTTTGAGGAGGTATTGCCCTAAATCTATAAGGTGTGGAATAGTCCTTCTTTACCTATCCTATTCCCCTACACCTATAACAGGTTATCTTAGTACTTGTCCTTATTAGGGTAGGGCACTTCTTCACGTAGTATCCCCATCATTCACACTTGTAATAGGTTATTCCCTTGCGTGGATCGTTGTGGTTCCTCCTTTCGTTTGAGTATTGCGAGGCCTTTCCATGGGTTACTGGTGGTTTGGTGCTTCATCGTCCTTGAGTCTAAACACCTTGAGAGTTTTCTTGTTGAGTCTTCTTTGCCAAATAGTCATTCTAGAAGTCCTCCTATATTTCTTAATTCCCTAATTCAGTTTCCTTTGCTAGGATGGGATTCTTCCTAATTTCTATGGTAGTGGGGGTTTGTTTGTTTACTATTCTTGGGGCAATCTTCTTAGCAAGATCTCATCATTTGATAGACAGGGTTTTTAGGAATTTTGAGTACTTCATTTATAGATGAGTACAAAAATGTTAGGGTTTTAGACCTATTACAAAAAGTTGTTACCAAATAGATAGGAAGCTACAGGGTTCTTGGTAAGCGCACTCCTTGGTAAAGTTATACGTCCGTGCTGATGTACCTGGCTCCAGACTCGACTTCCTTCATGTACAGGATTGTGACCCTAACATATCCTAGTATCATACTCCTTGGATACTTCCCCATTTGTTCCTTTGGGGCTTCTACTATGTCTCGAGCATTAGAGAGCTTCTAGGGTTGTCTTCCTATGAGGACATGGTGTTGAATAGGGTCATTCCTAGTTTTCTTGGTTACTCTCCTGGGATCCATCTGAAAATTTTAAAATCATCCCTATTAGTTACTATGTTCTCTAGTCTTGATAATGTATTCGAGAAAACAAGCTCTAATACCACTCAAGTTGTCATGCCCCAACTTGGTTTGGTCGGATCCCCGTGAGCAACCCGCCACTCTCCCGATTTATTCAGGGTATCCCCTTTCTTTAACCTAGGAGGAGTAAGGTGTCCTTTAAACATGTACCTTCTCTGGAATAACATAAATTAAAACTGCATAAAATTTAAACTTATCATACCTGTCTCACATGTGTAGTTTAACTCGTAGTCTTTGAGTAGGTTTTCCTCGGGTTACCCGAAAGGGATATAAGGGAGGGGGTGAGTTCAACAACTCAGTGAATGGGTGTTTAAAGTATGACTTTTAGAAAATAGTTTGAATTGGAGTGTGCTAGACTCTTTATTTTCCTTTAAAACATTTCATCCTCAAATATCAATTTTCATAGTCATTTCTCATCACAATGGTGTGTTTATATCTCAACACATGCCCTTCGTCATGAAGAGAACACACATTCGTAGGGCAGCACGTCCACTACACCCACTTGTGGCATCAGAGCGACTTTACCAGCCACCTATATAGAAGCACGTCCACTTCAACCTTGAGAATGAGTGGATGTACGCGACATCCGACCCTCAATCTCGTAAACAAAACTTTGTTTCCGTATGAGGACAGAGACCTCATCCCAACCCCACCCCGGTCTCATCTGTATGAAACTACGTCGAGCTTCCAAGACCGTTAGCACAACTAACTGCCCTTATCTCCACCATGTCGTTCAGTAGCCCTAGGACGCATCACTACCCCTCTTTGGTGTCTTGAAGGTCTCGTAACTCATTACATGCACAAAACAATAGTTTTCCACATAAGCCATTTAATCTGTGGTGCCACTGGTCCAACGGCCCCAACCCTTAACTCGACCTACAGTTGTTTGTCTCTACTAGTCCGTCGACCTATCATATCACACTACTACCAGTCCATCCAATATGTCGGTCTTGTCTTAGTACCATGGCCAAACAAATCATTCACTTAAAGTTTTCATGGCTTAACTCATATTTTTTACGAGCTCTTGCTCGTGCCAACCGACCTTGGGCCCACTGTACGAGATTTTCAAAATCGGGCATATTAGCCCCCCAAGTTCCAAAACCGAGGCCTCTAGTCTTTCTGAGCTATTCGAGCTCCCGTCAATAAGGTCTCCCAAAATGTTTAAGCAGTGTCACACAATAAAGGGAGAGCACTTCCGACAAAAATAAACTTTTAGCCGTCCATCACACCAACCGGGTATGAGGATATCTTCGCTTATAACCAATAAGTGGATTTTTTTACTTCCTTCTATGAAGTTAATCATACTAACTGGGTATGATTTACTTACAACCAGTAAGTAATTTTTTCGCCTAATTTTTACATCACTCCTCACAGGTGTGATGGTTAAAATACCACTTAGTATTGAGATTTCATCTCCAAGTTGATTATCATCCCGACCGAGTATGATATAAAAATCTCACTCACCCGATCTTGCAGTTAATTCCTCTAATTTGGTTTTTTGCCTCCACGCGAGCTTGTACTTGTTGGCATTCCCTATACTCCGTGTTCCTACACAATATAAACATCCTCGTTCATTATCCTTTGGCCTAGCCTTCATTCACCACGAATAAAATACTTAAACTTTTTTATTTATTACAATTAGTTCCCTAAAGTTCTTTTTTTTTAACTTTAGGTCCCTAATATCGATTTTCCTCCAAATTGAGTCCCAAGACCTCCAAATTCACCTTATAACCTCAATTTATTTAAAATCACATAAAATGATTCAAGTTTCCCAAATTTCTAATTTGGTCCCCAATTTCTCCAAAATTACCATTTTGCCCCTACTTTACAAAAATGGTAAGTTTTACCCCAAAAATTCTAAAATTTGCCCAATTGGTCCTACAACATCTTTAAAATACCCAATTGGTACTAAAGTTTATGAAATTGCACTTTAGTCCCTCGAATTTCCGAAATCCCCAATTTTTCCCTAATTTCAACCTTCCAACTTTATCAAATTGACTTATCAAATACATTTAATTGTTGAAATTGAAGTTAGATTGGAGTTCCTTCGTTTTCACACGATTCAATTGCACTTTTAATCATACGATTTGACGTTGGAACGAGTTCAAACGGAGTTTTGCTGTAAAACTGAACTTATATAGAGAAAGTTTCGAAAGTTTACAATTGGAGCGCGGCGGTCCGAGTTTTTTATCTGAACTCTTGTCCTGAACTTACTATTTTCATATGATTCAATTGCACTTTTAATCATACAATTTGACGTTGGAATAAGCTTAAACGGAGTTTTGCTAGAAAACTGAACTTATATAGAGAAAGATTCGAAAGTTTACAGTAGTGGCACGACGGTCCGAGTTTTTTATCTGAACTCTTATCCTGATCTTACTCCTAATATCAAGAATCGCATCAATTGATGCCGAATTGAAGAAGAATTTAGTCAGTAGAATTCTGTCGATTCTCTATTTAGCACTAAATGGATATTACATATTTTATTAAACTTTTTAAAGTTGTAATAAATTTTTCAAGAGAAGGAAGGCTATCAACCGCACAAGGTTTACATGGCACCACCAAGAATCTTTTGAAAGTCGCACCCATATTTTTAACTCTTAGATTGTATCAACACACGCCCGTCATCTCATCCATTCAAACGAGAGGCTAGATTAAGGTTGAACTTTAGAACCTTGTGATTATATATATTACAATCATATGTGGGATATGATGTGCCAACCCAGAATGTGTACGAGTAAACGTTTAGGGAAATGAAGAGTGTAAAGTGCATCATTAAAACAATCAACCGTCTGAGAATATCAAGTTGCAGGTGTTTAATCGGTTATAATAACATATTTACACTGTCCAAGCTTTAAGATACAAGGGGAAAACGAACCAATGTCAGAGGGAAACCTGGATTTCAGATTTCATCCTTGTTAAATCCAGTTTTGTGCTACACATGAAAGGGCTTCCTGGGGGTGGGAGCTCGATTCTCCATAGATTGCAGTCTCTGTTTGAGATGGAATACCTCAACCTGCACAAATGAAGTAAGATCAGAACAGAAAGTGGAAGGAAAAAAGAATGAGAACTTGTAAAGTATACCTAAGTGTAGTCAGAACCATAATATGAAACCATACCTGTAATTGGAAAGTTCTTGCCCTTTCACCATTAAGGACTCCCCTGGTTGAAAGCAGCTCCTACAAATAGCAAACTACTTCGTTGACACTTAAATTTAAATAGTATACATACTTTGCAGAATTGCTTCGTCAGGTTTTGTTGAAATGTACCTTCTGGGTATCATCCAAAACAGCTTTGAGAAAAGCAACATCATGCTCTAGCCTTACATTGTCCGAGTGGACAATATTGGACAGGCTGTTAGCCTCTTCATGTACGAGCTCAAGACCTGCAAGCCTCTCCTTAAGCAGTTCCATCTCCTTCATTGTCTCGCTCAACTTCTTCTCCATCTCTTGTCTGCTCTTGATAGCAGATGACAAGCTCTTCTCTGCAACTTCTTGACTGGCAAGTGTTGCTGCCAGCTGCCCTTCCAGATTATTATTCTTCTTAATAAGGTCAGCAATTTTACTCTCATAGAACTGGTATTTGGTTGAAGAAGCCGATGATGGTAACCCTAACCTAGAATTGGCTCCAGGGAATTCCACATCATCAACTGAAAAGCCCTCAAACCCTGTCTTGTGTGGGCTGAAATTCTCTGATTCATACACCAAAGATGTCTCTTCCCCATGAATTTTATCTCCAAAACTATTTATATGGGTCGCTACATCAGATTGATTTCTCCTGTGTCCAGGTGCCTAGAGTAAAAAAAGATACTTCTTTAATATCATTCTTATAGAGGAAAAACCTGTAAATGAAATAAAGCATCTATGCATTGCTACTTGGAACCATAATCTATCTAAGCTACTTATTTAAACCATATAACATATAATATAAGAACCTCCAGAAAACCATGAAACAGATGTTGTTCCATTCAAATCCAATTCACATAAAGAATGAAGCTGCACTCTAGGAAACAGGCTGGTTTTGTCCTGGTTAATTTGTAATCTGGTAATGTTGTAAGTTTTATTGCTATAACAAGACCACTGACCTGTGACAATGAACTCTCGTCTTCAAGACACTTAGCCATCTTAACAGTCTTCCTTTGTTCTTCCTCACTATTGAACTGCTTCCGAAGAGAGACATTACTGGGAGGATTGGGGTCTGATAGGGTAGCTTCAGACAATGATTTCCTACTAGAGCCATGCTGCTCAATAACAGATGCTAGGTTTTGTCTTGCAACAGAATCAATTAAACGCTGAGAAGAACCGCCACTAAGTTGACTAGCCAATTTTGTGGATAACCGTTTCCCAAATAGAGATCCTGGGCCTTTACAATCATTGGGTCTTCGACCCATTGAGGATTCCTTTTTATCCACAATTAGTACTTCAACCTGATAGGAAAGGCAAGAAATAATATAAAAGGGAACCGACATACAGATTTATACCAGTAACTTTTTACAGGAGACAAGTACCAGTGCTAACCTGATTTGACGGTTCCTTTTTGGAACCTCCAAATGCAACAAGGAAATCTTTTTCCCTATGATTTACAAGTACAAGACTAAACCCCTGGAAAAAAGAGAAAAGATCCTCAAACATTTGTTTATCCAGATGTTATTATACATTCAGTTCCACAAGAAAATGCAGTGTAAATTTAGGTGGATCACCTTGTTGAAGGCAACAGAACATGGAGGTGAGGAAACAGCTAGAGACCATTCCATTTTTAAAATATCAAAAATCAAAGTCTCTGCATGTCCTGGAAAAATATCAGATAGTATCAACACAGAGGACTACAAAAGCAACTCCACAATTAAAATAGAGTGGAATCACAGTTTAGATTCATCATTCAAAGTTGCAAGAACCTTTTAGGTGGCAACATGTACTAAAAACATTAAGTCAAAGAATTTAGGATACTATAACCATGGAACTAAATGTAAGGATTCCCTAGTATTGATTCTTATCATAAGTTTTCTTTCTGAGACAAATTAAAAGTAGAAATTGGAATTGATCATTCTATATCCACAAATAGTCATAGATTCAAGCAATCATGCGGGATAAAATTGCACTAAATGGATTGATATGATAGCTCCCATAGGCATACTTTTTTTCCTGCTCCCACCCCCCACGATGTACCATTTTGTTCCACAGAGAACTCCACATGAACCAGACCTTGGAGATGGATGATATCCTCGTATTTTGATTCTTGACCATATCATCTAAATATGAAACACATTCCATTTCAGAAACTGTGATAAATATGGATGCAATATAATGATTTATTTGTAAGTATAGCTGCAGGGAATTCATACAGAGTAAGCATATACCGTTTCAAAGTCCAATGAGTACAAGTCATTCATCGTTTTTGATTTTGATGATCCTCCAAATACAAAAAGAATTTTATCATCATAAAGAGTAGCAACATGATTGGATCTTGGAGATGGCCCAGCACCACTATTGACAAACAGCACAGTTGTCACAATATGTGCATTTCGTCAATAATCTTGTTCAAATAAACAAGCGTCACTTACGTGCAATGCAGGGGAAGCCATGTAGAGGACTTCAGGTCAAACATATGCAGATCGTTGAGTTTTCTCCTTCTAGCATCTTCACCCCCAAAGACAATCAAAACAGTGTTTGCCCTAACTACAGAGTGACCACTACGAGCAACCTGCAGTACACATTATCTCCAATGAGGGAATGCATTCAGCGGCTTCAGTAAGCAGTGAAAAAGCATTTGAATGACTAACAGCCCTTATACACTGTGATAACCCTACTAAATGGCTAGTCATAACTACCACAAATTGATCCATTCATATTTCTTGGACTTGGAAGAACATTCCACAGAGTCGCAACAAATTAGTTTCACAAGGAAGATGTACTAAATAAAAGAATCAATTTCACCTAATAAACCCTAAAATATTTTACTACAAAGTTCAGGAATCCAATCCACCAAACACTTGCAGCACCCCTAATTTATACAAATAGATTTATCTTTTCAATGATGAAGAAGATGGAATGATATGGAAAACAATTAATAGGCACTGCTCTTCAGTAAGGTAGCATACCGGAATGTCTCCTTTTGCTTCCATTAGAGACCAGCATTCAGTTTCAGTATCGAACACCCAAACTACGAAAGTTAAGACATAAAAAGGTTTAGTAAGATCACATTCATCATAGAAGCTTCACATAATAATAAAAAGTCAATTACCTGCAACCCTATCACTCCCTGGTTCAGTTTTTCCTCCAATCAGGAGCACCTTCTTCCCCCAAGAGACCTAGTAAGGGTAAACCATTTTGCATTTAACACTGTTATATATAGGCCTTCCAAGCATAGCATGAGAGATTAAGGCTACCACTGGAGTAGTGTTCAATCAGAGAAGTAATTTTTCCTCATACCAGAGAATGTCCCTTGCATGCAGGGATCTTTAAGGGAAAGCTACTTGGGGATAGATAAAGCTTGGATGAAGCTGTGCTCCAACTAAATTGATCAAAGTTGAGCACCTTAAATGTAAAGACAGACATTAGCATTCCCTTGACAACATAAATAGATTCACACATCCTAGTGAAATCTTCAAAATTCAACAATTCAAAAACAAGCCAACACTGACCACATCCTGGATGTCTATACCTGAACGTCATCCAGCAAGCCGCTTCCAGATTCCCCACCCACAGTTATCATCTTATTCCCAACAACAGTTGCAGCATGCTACTCAGAAGAAAAGAAAGGATGTCACCTCAAACGCATAAGAAAAGCAACCTTTATTCAAGTAGGTTTTAGGTATTAAAAAAAAAGGATTTACATTGAAACGAGAAGTTGGCTTGTCCCCGGATATTGACAACACCATCCAATTCTCAGAGCTTCCTGGAGTGCAGGCGTTAATCTCAGGCACTGGAGGGCTAGAACAATCATTGGTATGATCAGCCCCATTCTCCGTGCCTCCATTCTGTAAACATCAATGGTCTTGAATCAAATACCCTACACCCACACCAACAATATAACCCAGAAAACCAACCAAAAGCACCGTACATTTTTATTGTTATTTCGTTTCAACTGCCTAATAGGACTCCGGGTAACCTGTGCAGCATCTGAGAGCTGTACTTTCTTGACCCTGAAACAGCAAAATGTACCGACTGTTCTCAGGAAATTTTCCAAAGCACACAACACCCTCGAAGTCAACGAGAACATTAAGTAGCATTTCTCTGCAAAAGCAAAGAAAAACCCACAAATGAAACCAAATGCCAAATTCCCCGACCTGCCGAGCTTCATACGCCGACGGGAGATCCCAAACATTTCCTCCTATTCTCAGGAACTAGCTTAACCACCAGAAAACTTCGGATAAACCACAGTCACAGAGCACAAGACCTAAAGAAACAGAAGGCAGACACAACATTATCGCCATGTACGGAAAGAGAACTCCACGGGCTCGGCCTCGAGGGGTGCAGGAACGGTAGAAGGCGCCAAAAGATGAGAGGAGCTTTGACTGACCTGAGAGTAATACGCAGCTCCGAAGCTCACTGGACGGGATGGAGACGATTATCTGAGATAGGGGAGCTGACTGTGAGAGAGTACTGTGGATACTGAATGTGAAGTTGAGCTGGTAAGATGAGAGTCATTTATTTAACCATATAACTCTCTCTCTACATATTTTTCTCTAGCTATGGATTTAATATATATGGTCCAATTAATATTCAGTCAGATGACAGTGACCAAGGAAAAAGGGAAGACCTGGCGGGAGAGAGCGTAAGTTAGCACCTCTCTACCCACCCTCGTCACGGACACAAGGTAGTTTTTTTTTTTGCGTAATATCAATTGTGTAAAAAAAAAATTGTGTCTAGAGATTCTCTTGCAAAAAAAATTTTGTCAAGAGATATGACAAAAGAAGAGAAGATTTGGGGTTGCTCCATAAGATCTAAGGTGTAAATCAAAGTTTTAAAATGTTTTTAATAAGTGTCATATTTTACTCGTGAGTTTTAGAGACTTATTTTCAACTATTTGGCAACTATGCCTACTATCTATCTTAATTAATTATTATATTTATTATGGTGAATTTACCAGTTAAATGTGTATTTACAAGTTAAAATAGTGAAAATATAAGATAATGAATAAAGTATAAATTTGTAATAAAGTTTTGGGAAATATGGAAATAACGAAATCAAACTCTATTATCCATCTACAAATTAAATAATAGATTTAATTGAATAATATATAAATATTAATAAAAATAAAATTCTTACTATAAATTATCTAAATTTACCTAAAAAAATAAGTGAATATGGAAGTGGGCTTCGGGTGTTACTGTGAAAATTAACTTATATGATTTATTTAATTCATTTAAATGAAATTAAGGTACAATAATAATGATTAGAAATGAAAATAACCCTTTATTACACGCTAATATCTCTATTTTATTATATACATGTATTGAAAATTGAGTAATTATACGTATTTTAATAATTAAAACTTATATAAAAATAAGATTTATCAAAATTATACTTAAATTTTACCCTATTACACTATTTATTAATATAATTAATAAGTAGAAACGAATAAGTTAAATTAATTGTGCACCCATAAATCGTTATATTTATAGGCTTTTTTAGAGTTATAGTATTAAAATAATTAATAAATTTCATATAAATTATAATATTTTTAAAGTAAAAATGGAGTATTAAAAGTTTTAAATACTGATTTATTCATTAATATTATATGTATTATTGAAAATTATATAATTATTTTATTTTTATATTTTTATTATACAGATATTATAAAATATTTAATATATTAATAAAATAGTAATTTATTAAGAAAAAAATAGTTTAAATCCGATCGGTCGAATGAAGAACCAATTATTGTGGACGATGATTCTGAGTTCCCATTTTTGAAACTAGATCTTGCTGGAGTCTGGATGCGAGTACTCCTTCCGAGTCGCAGAAGAGACCTAAAATAGCGAAACGGGTCGAGGTCGAAGTGATTATTCAAGACTGGGCGGTTCCCGTTACGGTGAATTGCGCCTACAGGACGGAAAAAATTAATGCTGGATGCTAACCTACGCCATGGTGAGACAGTAATTATAATGCGCCGTTGAAGAGAAAGAAAGAGACGGAGACACTCGAGGATCGAGGCAGAGCAGAAAGGCAAGAAAAAGCGTCTGCCATTGACTGGCATAGCATTTATTTCGTGCGAACTCTCGCACGAGTAACTTCTTTAATACACCCGGTGCTCATACACCCGGGATAAGTTGTGTACTGGGCATACATGCACCAGGACTTTTGAGTTTCGCTTTTTTTTGGGCCTTTTGGGTATTGGGACTTGTGGATTAGAAGAAAGAAAATTTGATACGGGGATCTATCTGATGTGAAAGATTTCCTTCCACGCGCGGCCCGTACAATGAGAGCTTTTTTCCGGACAATATTATTTTGTGATTATCATGTAATCCTAAATCAATATTTTTATTTGATATTGATAATTATAATAAATTGTAATTAAGTCAAATTCAATGAACCCATTTAGAAAATAAATGGTTTAGATTTAAATAAATAAAACTCGAATTTAGAGCATTTGGGTGGGACATGTGTGTTCCGTAATTAACAATGCATTATCAATAAAGCCAATCAAGTGAGAATATTGGGCAATGATTGCATCCTTTTTCCTCATCAAATGAATGATTGCATGTTTTAAAATGAACTTATATATTAGTCTTTTTGTTTTATGAGCCTATGTTCTACACCTTTTTAACTTTTTTATTATAAAAGATCAAACATTTCTTTATTTAATTGCAAAAGACCAAGCTTGACTTGGTGAACATTGATTCTTAGAAATAAATGAGAGATAAAATACACTTTTTGTCCCTATTATTTATTAATGGTTTATTTTGTTTTTGCCCAAGCAATAACTCAATGTATCAATCATTGTCACTTGTAGAGATATGATACTGACAGAATAATTTGATAGTAAATTCACAAACTTCACTTTAACCTTATGAAAGTATTGTATAAAACAACGTAATTCAGGCTTCCCATGTATTGTGTTGGTCACTATCTTTAAATATATTTTCACGATCAACTCATTTCAATTATTGTACTGAGTCATTCTGACTATGACTCCAATTCTTTCACACAAACGCATTATAATAATTTATTTTAATCTTTAATGCAGATGATCGGTTCCATGCTAAATTGGTAGATATTATGGTTTGTGATCGGGATTCCCCGCTTTGGTAATGATGCTTGATAGTTCTACATACAAAGTTTGATATTTTTATCATATCACGCCCAACCTGTTGTAGGAGTGTAATACCGTGTTCTCGAAAACCAAATTAAATTGGTAATTTAAACAATAAAATAAAAAGAATAAAAAATAAAATTAATTCAAAGTGAAATTATAAATAATTACTAACTTTTGTTAAAATTAAAAGTAATTTATTTGATATTTAAGTCCATTCTATCAAAATAAGAAATTAGAAATAACAATCGAAATTAAAAAAAAAACTATATTTTAAATTGAATCGTAATTGGAAAATAGAAAATTAAAATAGGAATTGAAATTTTTTAAATGTTTAATAAATATCCAAAAATAATAGAAATAATTTATAAACTAAATTAGATATGCCGAACCAATTAAGGGTAAATCAGTCCGGTATTATATATTTGTGCCTAGATGGATGGACGCAGTGTTTTTGGAAGTTAAATCTCCAATTTTGGCCTTATATTTGCTTTCCTTAACTATTATCTTTTCATATATATATATATATATATAATATATATGTATTAAGCCCTTAAAACATAGTCTACCAACCACTAGCAACAAATTTCCAATAAATGACATTTGATGGAGATTTAAAACCAATCTACTTAATCAGTAGCCATAGCTTTATCTTCCTTTCAACAAGTTTTTATCCACATTTTCCGACTCCATAATGACGATTTTTGGTAGAAAATAAATGGTGAGGTGGAGCAGAATTTATAGACAATAGTGTTGGGCATGATATAGTAACATTTGCAACCTAAATTTATATTAGGTCAATAGTGTACACTCGATTGTGAACTGTAGTCTGGGTGGGACGTAAGGGTACATAAAGTAGGCCATGAAAGCTTCTCCACTCAGACTGCAGAAAGTAAAGGACAGAGCCGAGCCTACCCGCAAAATCATACGTCCCCATTAATCGCTCAAACGTATCCGAGTAGATAAAAGATTACTTGCATGAAAGGCGGTGAAACCTCATCTCATCATTAATGATCTATACCTTCGGGTCCATGAAAAGTGTACCCAGGCTCGGACCTGCATCCTCTATAGACCCGGGTCCAACGTACAAACCCAAACCCGAGCATGGACTCAACCATTCTCGGATCCGCTCAAGTTTTTTTAGGTACAGATCTCTAGTCCGATTGACAAGCCTAGATGAGGGCAAGTGCGTATCCGGTAGATGTACAAAAGATTGTCACAGGGGTGAGAGGAAGATAACTGGGAGAAAACTATCCTTTGGCACCAAAAGTTTTGACACAGCCAAAAAATATGTTAACATAAAATGTACCTATCTGATGCAATAGCTTAGTTAACTAATTAGTATACAAGTACAAAGATCCACTGGCGCACATAGAACAATGGCACTACATACCTCTCTTAAGAGTTGAATTAGCCACAGGCTATTTAACTAGAAATACAAAACCTAATTAAATGCTTGGTTTTCTCTGGTGTGCCAAGAAAAATGATGTTTTCCCAGAGAAAAAACAGAAAATAAGGGTCTCTTTCAAGTTCCCATCACTTTTTCCTCTTACCCTGTGGAAAAGAAAAGATGCCATTGAAATGAAACTAATCTGCATAGTGCTCATGTAAAATGAACTTGTGAGCGGGTGATTGAACATGGGAGTTGAGATATGAGTACCGTGCTTATATAGTCATCCATGGAAGACTGCCTACGCTTTTTAACAGAACTGGGGTTTTCAGTGGTGATGCGTTTAGATGGAGTGGCCGTGCTCTGAGAAACAAGGCCCAAAACAACAAGATTAGAAGAGACCTGAATACCAAGATTAAAGCCACCCCGTATTACACATGCGCCCACACGAGAGATTGACAGGTAAAATGTGTACCTTGGCAAGCTTTTTCTCCTTCCTAGCCTGTCTCTCCCTCTCATCATACTCCTGATTTTCCTTCTCCACTAGACGGATGAGTGTGTCACACCTCCTTGCCAGCTCTTGGGTCGTTCTGGATTTTACAAACCAATCAAAACGGAAAAGTGGTGATGTCCTAAAAGCTGCCTTAAGCTCATCCCAGTTTCCATATCCGAGCTTGTGGACCATACATATCTGTAATTGGTTCAATGGTTGATGAAGGATCAACATATTTTCAGCAGTTTACACAATGTTCAATGAATTGGACAAAGATAGCAGTCTCACCATGAACCTGTCACATTCTTCATTGTACAGCTTTCCTTTGTTCTGCCCATACTGGATCTTCAGTTCAAGCCATGGATTTTTGTACCGGTCCAACTTCTTACCAATAGCTTTCATGATCTCATCTTTACGGGAAATCCTGGCTTCTCCTCTCTCAATATTCTTAATAATCCGGTCGTAGTCTGGCAATAATGAATAAAGAGATGGCACAACATTGAGTACCCAATTGGAGAACAAAACATTCAGTCTCTTTTACTTTATGCCAAGAGAAAATGGGTCTCCAACTAAGCCAATAAAATTGGGATGGGGGACTGGAGCTGAGATAACAATATCACTAATTCTGCAAAAGTTGCAGCATGTCACTTGAGAAAACAGCATCAACTCAGATGACTCACCACTTAATTCTTTGTATCTTTCCTTGAAAACCTTGGCATATCTTTCTACTTCCTCCTCCATCTTGCCTTCCATCTCTGAAGCTATACTTTTTATGTCTTTCCGACCATACTTCTCACAAGCCCTGATGAAAGTATTGAAATCTCTTCTACTCCATGAGGAAAACCCCTGATAATGGACACATTTTCAATTAGAATACTGAGGTCATAAACAAAATCCTGGCAACATAATTAGAAGTACTGGATTAACACACAGGATAAATACCTCTTCTAATAGCCGTTCCTTTTCATCAAGCTCCTCAGCAGTAAGCGGATCTCCCACATCTATTAAAAGTCAATAGGCACTGAAACAGAATTCTAAAATTTCAACAAGAGATCATTGTGTGAATTGTGATACCTTCAGGTTCATCTACTTCTATGGAGTCCTTCATTTGCTGGTTCTTCTGATGAGTTTGCTGCAACAAAAAATAGACTGTCATACTTAATACATTTGCCACAATTTTTTTGCTCAACATTTGCCACAATTCAATGAACATGCAACAAAGAATTAAACAATCAAACGCCCACCATGAGATAGCGCACTTCTTTTTCATACAACTCACTTAACCTTTGAGTGTTAAAGAACTGAAAATCATGCCTGCAGGTAAAATGTAGATTTATGAATAGTTTGCTAACCAAGGGGGAATTAACAAATCTAAAAAAATCATACAGCTGAGGCATGCGGGGAATTCGAGGCTCCTTAGGTTTTGCAGGGGCCCCTTGCCGCATTGTCTGCTTGAAGTATTCAGATTCCGAATAACTAGTTGCAAGCCCAAGAAACTTACATTACATTTCTGCCTATGGAAAAAACCATAGCAGTAGTAAATCCACAAATAGGAAAAAAAAATGTAAAATACATACTTGCGCTTTCGCTCTCTTCTTGGTGGTTCAATCCAGTTGTCACTGACGATTTTCTTGAAATCAAACTTATTCTCATCCTATAATGAACAGAGAACAAATAATAGATAACATGAGCATTGCAACACAGTTAAACACATTAACAGGTAAAACAGTATATACCTTCTCATCATCAAAATCATAGAGTTCAGCGTCTGCAAAGGAGGAAGAAAAATAATATCAGGAGATATTGCAAGGACAATAAAGCTACTAATCATGATGTTGCATACTATCATCCATCTTGAATTTAATAGCATCTTCAGTGAACTTCTTCATCTTGGCATCAAGTTCAGCAGTAGCCTCTTCTCCTTTAGCAATGATCCTATCTATATCCTCATCTGTGATAGTGCTGTCCTTGGAACTGAAAACCATTTCAGCACCAAATCTGACCATCTGAAGGAGCTCATCTTTGTTGACAGCTGTGAGAAACAAAATGCAAAACGTTTATTGTTAACTCAGTATGCATTTCTATCAAATACATTAATGCACATTTTGCTTACTTTTCTGCTCTGCCAGTCTCCCTTGCTGAATAACCAAGGCATCAAGAGCAAGCTTTTTATAGGCTCTTTCAATAACTTTTTCCTCAATGGTGTACTGTTAAAAATTAGTTGCAAGAGAACATGTCACAACAAAAAGATTGATATTCAAGTTAAAACTTATTACAGATACGAACCTCCGTACAGAATCTGAAGACCTGGACTTCCTTTTTCTGACCAATTCTATGTGCACGATCCTGTGCTTGTAAATCAACTTGAGGATTCCTGGAACAAATCGCATCTCCAGTTCAAGCACAGAACAGTGAAGCAGAAAATAAACATAAAACATTTGAGTGTATTGCCTAAAATTCCAAAATTCTTCAAAATAAACAGTCTTTAATAATTTCATAAAATGTACAACCCTTGTTATCTAGTTTATAAAAATAAGCATATGTACACACTTTAGAAAAACAGTGCATACAGATCCCTATTTTATGAACTAAATAACAAATGTCAAGTTTTTCTAGACAATTAAAAATGTCCTCTTTATTTTGAAGAGATTCAAAAAACCTAATGCTTTTTTTAGGCAATTTCCCCAAAAAATTAAGGATATCTTACCAGTCACTATCATAGAGAATGACAACATCTGCAGTAGCCAGATTAATACCCAGGCCACCTGCTCTTGTTGACAATAAGAAAACAAATTTCTCACTTCCAGGCTTATTAAAAGCTTCAATGGAAGCATCTCGATCTTCTCCCCCAGTGTTGCCATCAATACGGCAGTACTGGTATCCACGAAACATCAAATAATCTTCGAGAATGTCCAGAAGCCTGGTCATCTAATGGTTAACATGCCCAGTCTCAGAAAACATGTACAGAAGTCTATGAGAGAATTAAACACAGCAGGATGCCTAAAAGATCCCATCAATAAATCAACCTGTGAAAATATGAGGACCCTGGAATCACGTTCTTTCAGTTTTGGAAGCAGTTTATCCAAGAGAACCATCTTACCTGCAGATGTAAAATATGCAAGGGGCATGCTCAATAGATGCATATAAAGGGAAATATTCATTAACAAACTTAACAGGCATTGATGAGTGCCACATTAGAAAGAGGATATACTGACCAGCATTAGTGATAAGATGCTCTCCAGTAGTATAAGGAGGGCCAGGTTCTGCTCCTTGGAAAAGGTATGGGTGATTGCAGCATTTACGAAGCTGCATTGCTATGTTCAGAAGCCTCTTGCGCTCTCCACCAGCATTAACAACTTCTAAATCTTTCTGTAGCAAAGCTCTATAGTAATGTTTTTGCATCTGGGACATACCAACTTTTAAAATTGTTTCTTTCTTTGGAGGCAACCCCTTCTCAACATCCGACTTTAATCTTCGAAGGAGAAATGGTCGAAGCACCTAATCAACAGAAAAACATACTGATCAATTAATAAATGATCTTTCCACAACTACCATGACAAAGTTCAGCACCCACCTTGTGAAGTTGTTGTACAACTTCTTGTTGATCATTCTCACCAGAGATTTGAAACCATTCATCAAAAGTCTCAGCAGAACTAAATATTTCCGGCAACAGAAAGTTCAGAAGAGCCCACAACTCATGTAGATTGTTCTGCAGGCAGATATCCAAAAGAATATACATACATTGAGAAGTGGGAAGTAAAATATGATATAGCAAAAGAACATTAAACTATTCAAGAGAATCTCAAAACCAATGAAAGCACTTCCAAAGTTCTGATAATTTATAACAAGTATCTTAAAACAAAAAAAAAATTCACTGTTCAAAAGAACCCAGCAGGAAGGAGGGAAGTAAGCTCAAATCTAGACAAAACACATGAAAGAGAAACAAAATTTATCCATCACATCCAACACAAAGAAAGGTTATATTGCATCAAAGAAAGACATCATTTAAGAATACCACAAAGATAGAATATGTTATGCTTATTAGTGTTATATATATAACAGGAAACTCCTCTTATACACTGCATGCAACATTCATTAAAAAAAAGATACAAAACAAGAAAAACTAAAAGAATTGCAGCTAACATGTATACCTGAAGTGGAGTGCCGGTAATAAGAAGGCGGTAATTTGTAGTATAAAGCCTCATTGTTTTAGAGAGCAAAGAATTTTCGTTCTTAATACGGTGGGCTTCATCAATGATGATGTATCGCCAACTAAACCGGCGCAAGGCAGACTTCTCTTTGATTGCCATCTCAAAACTTGTGACACATACATCAAACTTCCCAGCAACCAATAATTCATCTCTTATGTACCCCTGCATAAACACAAAATTAAAATAATTGTGACTTTCTTCAAATCATAAGTTAGAAAATAAATCCTCGAAGTTTATAAGAATTTACCCTTTCTTCAGGATTTCCAAGAAACTTCACAGCACGCAGAACTGGACAAAAGCGACTAATTTCATTCATCCAATTGCCCAAAGTTGATTTTGGAGCAACTACCATGTGAGGGCCAGTAATTCCTCTGAACTCATGTAGATAACCCATTAAGGAGATTGTTTGCAGTGTTTTTCCAAGCCCCTGACAAATACAAGTTATCAATAAATGATATTATAACATTTAACATGTCATCTAGCAAGTGCTACACTGCAACTTTCACTTTCAAATGATCCTAATGTTTGATTTTTCAGAAATATCCCAAAATTGAAAATATCTCCTCAGGACTAAGGAAAGATAATTGTGAAGAGACTACAATAAATAAGAATAACATTCTATCTATGATTAATTGGCTGCAAAATTTGACAATTAATAGAGACAAAACAAAGAAAACAGTAGCCTGGGAAGAAAATTGCAATTGGATTCAAAGTAACAGAGAAAATCGTCTAGTCCACAAATACATGGATAAAATTTAGTAGATATATTTCTTTTAGATTATCTAGATATCCATATAGCATGGATCCATAAATCAACTTATGCAATTACAAATAATCATTAAATGCTTCCCCACAATATCAGACAGCAAAATACTAAAAGCTTCAACAAATCCATTGAGAACAAGACCCAAAAGAAATTTCCAACCATAGCAAACAAATTCAGAAGAATATCAAGGCACCAGCTTATCCATACCATCTCATCTGCCAGTATACCATTTATACCATTCTCATAGAGTCTAATCATCCAATTCAACCCTGCTAACTGGTAGTCCCTCATTTTCCCCTGGATACCTATAACAAATTATCAAAAGCACATAAACTGCAAAATTCAAGCAAAACTATGATCATTAATCAGTGATTTCTTTTTCTTATTGAAGACAATGTAGTTACATCTATATGCAGGAATTACAAAGTGTACATCCATAGTAACACTGATTGCCAGGATACAATGAGGATATGTAAAAAGTAATCATTTCCTTCAGGCATTCCTCAGAGACATTGTCAACACCATATCTTCAGCATTACAAAGGAGAAACTCTAAACAAGATTCAGGCAGCATCTTATAAAACCTGGAGGTGCTAACAAAACACTAGCACAAAAATGATCAGCCAGATTAAACAATGTGAAATGAACCAAAAAATCCAACACATAGAAGGATACATAATAACAGAATGAAAACACAATTGGTATAATGAATTGTATTCCTTACAATTCAAAATAAATAAGGTCAAGTCCTAAAAAATTTTCCCCTCCAAATACATCTCATACATTAGATTCCATAAGGAATCCTTGATCATCCATTAGTAAAATATGTATTTAGAAGAATGCAGAACCAAAGTCATTAAATTAAGTGATAGTGACTATCATTCAGGCATATAAGAAAGAGGCAGAGAGAATTTACAAGAGGGTTGCGCCACCAGCCGTGTATTTCCTGTGCCGGATAAGCCATCTTCTTCCTCCTTCAGGCATTCCTCATCTTCTTCCTCTTCAGTCATTTTAGATGCATGCCGACCCCTGCACTTTTTAAGCAAATATCACAACCAAATACTTCAAACTCAGGCTTCAAAGACAAAGTCCATTCTACCATGGGATATCCATTCTCAAGAGTATAAAAATCGTACCTCCCCCTGATCTTCTTCTGAGAGGCAGCTTGATTGCCTTTGGCAAAATGAGCAAATATCTCTGTCTGCTCCAAGAGATACTTCAACCGACCCTTCCCTCTATTGTTCTGCATTATAATTACACCAGGAAAAAAATCGTGATGACTAGATTAAGCTTGGTAACTTGGACGAAATGGAAGTTCTAGAATCTAAGGGCACCATGTCTGCATCAATTTTAGCATTTTGTGCATCCAGCATTTCCTGAATCTTTTGTTTCTTCATCTTCTGCATTTCCTTCAGTCTGGCCTTCTCACGCTTACTAATTTCAGTTTCCTCTTTTTCATCCTGTATTGATGGGGAAAACTGGAATTGTAAGATTCAAGTAATCATGCTTCTTTAGAACAGATGCACATTATAGCCATTCAGAACAATAAGATGCTTATATCAAACGGTTCACCATACAAGACAAAATCTAGATCATCATTTTTACAGAAACAGGCATCACTCAGCTCGAATAACTATATACAACTCAAACGCCCATTTCAATTTTTACTATGGTGTGGCAAGTAGACATCTAACATAGATCCTCAACTACAAATATACCAAACTTGAAGTCCAATCTAGATGCATATTCCCTCACCGACAGCGCAATAAGAGACTTGAAGAGTTAACCATGAAAAAGCCCTATAAAGCGCGCCTAGATACATGGTAAATAATCGGATATGTAACAAAACAAACAAGGGGGCAGCCCGGTAAACCCGCACCTCATCATCATCATCACCATCATCACCGCCGTCTTCCGCCGCAGCACCAGCAGGCTCGTCCTCTTCTTCGGCAGAACTAGCGGATCGGTCGACGGCCTCGAGCTCCTCCTCATCGATGTCTTCTTCGGCGGCCTGCTCCTGGCCCTCGTTGTTGACTAGCTCCTCGTCTGACGGATCGGATCCATCCGACATGGACTCATCGGACGAAGACTGGCGCTTCGACGGCCTCCCCATCCTAGGACTCGCAATCGGAGTCACGGAGTTCGCTTCCTTCTTCTCCAAAAGAGTGCGAGCGACGAGGGGAGAGTATGTTAAACTGATGGAAGAAAGAATTAGGAAGGTCTCGGCCGATTTTATTTATACAGGCCTTCCAACGACGTCGTATGAGAAGGACGTGCTTTACCTATCTATCTATAAACGGGTCCTTGAGAGGTAGCAGCGGGAAGAATATGGAGAGTTTCCAATTTTCCCTCCAATTGAACGGAAAACTGAGGTTTCCCGCCGCCTGCACGATCGGCCGTTCAGCGGTTGGCCCACCATCGATGGCCATGTCGCGGCCCGACTCCCGAATGGCTCGGTCGGGGCCTAATGCTGCGTTTCAAGTCTTAGACCTATGCATCCTAACTTACTCAAATTCAAATATTAGGCACACTATCAATATACAAATAATATTAACTATTATACTTCATTTTTTGGTAAATAAAATATTAGAGGCTCTGGTATAATGCACTTTTCATAAAATTAAATTATAAATAATATATAATTTTGCACAATTTCTTAATTTATATATAAAACTTTTTATTTGAGTGAATTACCTAGCATTATCATGCTAGTCATGACGAGATTAATATGATTTTGATAATTTATGTAGTATAATTATACTTTTAAATTATTTTACATGAAACTTTAAAAAAATTATATTATTACAAGTTTAAATTGTTATATATATAATACGTAATGTGTCATAGATTCCAATAGATCCACACTCTGGGACATATGCTTAGCCCAGTCTTTTAAAATTACCAATCTTCTCCCAGTCTTTTTTTCTCTATGCATTTCGACATGTGCTTAGCCCCCCAAATTATTTTCAATGCAACAATTTGAGTGTCATTCAAGATTGGAGTACCGGTCTCATTTGCTATAGTTCATATTAATAATCGTATAAATACTAGTCTTCAAAAATAAGTAACAATATATCATTATCTAAATAAGTTAAAAGATAATTTAAACTGTATTTAGATAGTGACTTGGAGTGTAGTAGTTTGAAATTAGAAATAAATTACTAATTTAGTAAATAAAATAAAGTGATTTATAGTAATTTATAGATTAATAATTATTTTCAAAAGTCTCCGAACCATTCTATTTATCCTAATACCCAATTTTTCAGTTTTGGATTTAAAATAATTATTTTATTATTATTATATACTTTAAATAAATAAATATACATATATTAATATTTTATATAAAATTATATAATAAAATATTATACAAAACATATATAATATAATTTATTATATATATTTATATTATTTTTTATTATAATAATAATATATATTAATTAATATTAATTTTTTATTATAATAGTAAATTAATTATTTTATATAATATTATTAATTAAGTATATATATTATATTTAATATAATTTAATTATAAATAATATATAATAATTTATTTAATTTAATTAAAATAATAAATTTATATTTTTAATTTTTTATTAATAATTATTTATTTTATTTTATTTCAATTCAAATAATATATTATTAAAAAATTTTAACAACAGCAAATGTACCCATTTATTTCCCTCCAAATAAGTTTGATCCCATCACTAAATTTAAAAATAGAGTTAAAAGTATGTAAAAGCAAATGTATTATGATTAATTGAGTAATAAAAGAAGATATTGACAACATTTTCTAATTCTCTTTCCTTCACTTATAAATTTTTTATGGTATAGATCATTTAATCTTCCAGAAGAATTTGCAGGACGTGAGTACTCAATCTCAACTCCCAAGCCATTTACTCACAATTCTCGTAGGATACACCTATGGGACAATCATACATCCTGCCTACCTTATTAGTCAAAACCGTCGACAGGACCAATTAAATGCAAAGTATACTAATTGGCTCAGTTTCGTTTGTTTTTGCCTCTTTGTCAATTTGTAGGTCCTGGAATATCGATCCTCTTCAAAAGTGAGGCAGAAGCTAGAAATCATTTTTTGAGCACTCCTGTTGAACTAGGAGGCCAAACGTGAGTACTAGAGGAGCCACTAATATTCCTCACTCCTCGCACCCGTATCCCAACTTGGCTTGCTCGGGCCATCTCCACTAGAGGGAAGCCTTGCCACTACTGCAGTCGCCTTCTCCTGTGGTGGATTCCATGATTTTGACTCTCGTTGGCAAGTTTTCCCTCCGGTCACTCGCGGATTGTCGTCACCGTGAGTGGGACTTCCCTTCTTCCAGAATCGATTTTACCCTGATCAGGGTCGAGGTCGCGCTCTCACGTGCTCCTCTCGCACATGCCCGTGGAAATGGCCCAGATACTCTTCTCGCGCAAGCCTAAGCTTTGAAGGTTTTGGGCTGCGTTTTTCAAGTCAAATGTTTTCGTGGATTTATGGTAATTCCACCCGATTTAATGCATGTCGAAACGGTTCTTACCAATCCTGATCTAATGCAGCTTCTCCAGCCAATTCAATTCGTCATATTGAAATTGCCTATCAATTATGGGGTCATACAAGTCATATTGCCCCAATTGCCCAGTCTTTACCACTAAATTTTCAATCGGGGCCAAGTGAAAGTGAACGTAACACCTTAAATTTTAATAAGATAAGTTAATAAACTTAGTGAAATCGAACCCAACAATAAGTCAGTTGGAAACTCGAATACATATGTCAGTCACATTGAGATCAATTCTATAAAAACCTTTTGCTTGACAGGGAATAAAAAATCATATACTTTAATTGTAAATTTTGATTAATTAAATAGTTAGGTCAGATTATATTAAGCTGAATCGTAATTTAATTTTTAAAAAAATAATAAAATTATAATTTTAGGTACAAAATATAAGTAAATAATTTTAGAAAATAAAATAAATTATAAAAGTGGTCGAATGGAGATTTAATTTTTTTAAAAATAATTAAAAACTTAAAATGTTAATTTTAGATTTAAAATATAAGTAAATAATTTTAAAAAATAAAAAAATTATAAAACTGATTAAATTGATCGTGAATCGACTGAAAACCATACAAATTATTAGATTATAATCTTATTAAATTATTTAATGGTTATTAAATTAGTTAGCATAGTCAACATGAGTCGAGTTAGCCATGTTAGTGGACGTAATTAATTATTGCATGCAGCGTTACAAATTTAGACCATGGTAGCAACTAAAACCAGTCAAACATGTACAGTATGCCATTGAGACCGCCATATGAGTCATTGCCACCCGTCACTCCATACTACATGATTCACATGTCCAAAATGTGCATGTACACACAATTTCATTTTTTCTAATAAATTTTATTTAAAATTTAACCCAATTCCAATGACTTATCTTAGTAAATTTTCTAACCATAGAAAATAAGATAAATGGCTATCGAAGGACATGAATCCCATATTTTTAGATTCATTTTCAATCTAGGAACTTCTCAAGATAAAATATCTTATCTCTCATTCCTAACTAATCAGAATTTCTTTTGATAAGTAAACTGCTATACTTTTCAAAAATCTCTCACTTTTTACTTTGTTGAGTACCTTATCGAACAAAAAAAAATTCCACTTGATATCTTGACACCCTCTACATGGTAGTATCATTTCTAGACTTCACCCTAACCGATGCTCTACTGAATGAGGTCAAACAATAAGTTTACATAAGGAGTAGAAAATTGAGCCTATTCTTTATGAGGCTCTCTAACCTCCACCGACGACCAACAGAGATCGGAGAAGGTTCACTGAGATCCTTAATTTTTTTTTTATCTTGTCACGCCCTAACCCGGTTTGATTAGAATCATATGATTAACCCATCACCCCTTCTTATACTAAAATGATATTTTTACTACTATAGACTAAGGAAGGTAAATGCTTATAAACATAAATGTTTTCCATAATAAAATTTACAAAATAACTTAATAAAAATTACCTTCTCTTGATAACTTGTCTTGCTCTTCATGTTGTTTCTTTCCCTAAAGGGAAAACTTCCCTAAAAAAAGTTAGGAGAGTGGGTGAGTTTATAACTCAATAAGTGAAGTTTTAATAATATCATGATTTACTATACATGATTCATCATGTACTCAAATAGAAATTTTTCTTATCTTTTAAAATAAATGGTTTATATGACCTGATAAACAAGCTACAACTTGTCTTATTTTTTAGAAAATAATTTTCATATAAGTTATTTGATTGTTTCCCTAAGTTCAATGTAGATTTCTTCATAGTTGGAAGAATTTTCATAAATGTTTATGTTAGACTTACCATGGGTTTGTACCACACAAACACCTTTTTTCAATAAAGGGATCAAACAGTCTAAGAGGCTACAATCTCGATCTGTTATACTAGTGACCCATAGCGCCTTTACCGTCCATCCTGGTGAGAGACCACATCCTCCACCACATTGTCTATTTGAGCACTAGAGCATAACCCCTAGACATTTATCGATTCTTCTGTCCGCTATTGAGGGATGCGATCTCTCCTCCCCCTTCTTCTTCGATCTCAATGCACACGAAGCTCCCGGAGTTTCACGATATACCAGAACAACATAACTTCCCTTATGCCGACCTTGCTGTCCAGCAGCCCTTAGGACCAACACTACAACGTACCAGACATCTCTTTGCACTTCTAGCCCAACGGACTTAAACTCGACTTTGACTCAACATCATAAGCAAATATTATCAAATTATGATAATTTTATCAGACTCTTAAATCAGAATTTATTTACGGGATTTGACCCATTTCCCATTGGCCTTGTGTCCACTTGAACGAGTTTTAAAAAATGAGGCCTTGGGCCCACTTTCATAAAACTAAATCAAATTGACCCTTTTGTTGACCTAGGGCCTCACCCATATTATGCATTGACAAACGAGATTAGATCATCCCCTGATGTGTATCCATACACCATTAAAGGGTAGTCATAAACATGCTTCATGCTTTCTTAAGAAATGTATTCCAAAATATTTTGAGTGGTTTCATATAGTTAGAAGATTACATTTATGGAAAATAGGTTTTCTAATCAAGCATGCTTTTAATTTGCAAGTAGTAACACATCATCGATCCAATCGGACTCAATGCCAAAAATCATACTCACCCGATATTCGTGACTCGTTCGTCCTATATGGATTTCCTATTCCTTTGGATAGCCTCCCGGTTGTAGATAAAAGTTTTTTTTTCACAACTACATTATCACAGATAATTAATCCATCAATTATCCAAAATTTCAACTTAGATCTCTATGCTTGCTTTAATTTACATATAAGTTCCTTAGTTTATTTTATTGACGAATAAATTCCCAATTATTTACCATAATTTCCTCAATTTACTTTATTTGTAATTTTATTTATAAATAATATTATTAAAAATAAAATTATCCAAAAGTACAAATAGAGCATTATATTTATTTTTAATTGTAATTAAATACCCAAAAATATCTTTAATTGTAATTAAGTCTCTAAATTCATCTTATTTTCCAATTGACCCTCAATTTATACTAATTGCACAAAAATCCCTAATTTTGCGAAAATCCCCAAATCGCCCAATTTTTTCAAAATTGCACTTTGCCCTTGAATCTTCAATTTATCAAATTGACTGTTAAACTCAATTAATTGCCTCCTATCATACTGCTAATCATCTTTACTACCTCTTCACGATCATTCCAAGCTTTAAGTTGTTCAATTTGGCCTATAATTGAGCTAGAACGAAACTACATCGAAAAATATTTCTATAGAGAGAAAGCGTTAATTTCTTATCGATAATAGCAAGATTTTTGGAGCTCTTGATATGAGAAGTTAGCTCTCGTCGAGAGAGTGCTTTCAAGATCAAATTTCACTTCAATTTATAGCTTGAGCAAGGAGAATTTGATTAATAAAGTTTGCAAAGTTTCTCTCTATAAATTTATTATTCTAATGAAGGGCAATGACAATTGCTTACCTCAAAGTCTCAGGAAGAACGAGGCTCAGTTGTGGGAGGGTTGTCCTGGCATGAGAATGTTCGAGGGTGGCCATAATTTAGCTAAAAAATCTATGATCACACTTGACTGTTGGAGTGACGGTATAGTGCGACCACACCGATGCTTTTTCCAGTAACTTTTGAGTTGAAAGAAATATGCAGCAAGCTAGAGGACTTCCTCAGGATTCCAAAGAACCCAATTGCATATTCAGAGGTGAAGAAATGGGTCGATGTTGGAGCTCCAGTTCAGAGATGGTTGAAAATTGGAGTAGTTCATCTTTTTGAGGCTTTTGAGGGATGGGGAGGATGAATGGTGGGTAGCTCTTTATATAGTGAGTTCAGAACTTCTGTTCCTATCCATTCATCCATATGTCGACCATTAACTCTCCGATTTACTCCCTTGTCGGAGAGGTTTTATGGCCACCAGAGTTTTGGTGACTTCTGGCTTCCTCTCATGTTTAGTTGGCCAAAGGAAGAAGACAACACTGTGCGTGCATATGCGAGCTACCACATGGCACGTAGTTATTAGCTGACATCATTGACGTGACGTCTTACTCAGCATCCGAGTCGTTGGTTGACTCATTGACCGACCACATGGCGACCTCCCATTGGTCGCTCTATCCGATGCTATAGTTGATCGAATCTGACCGTTAGTTGAACATGACATATGACACCCTATGATTGGTTGATTAAAATTCATCACTTTTTCACACCTTACGCACTATACCTATAAACCCCACCCTTTTGAGTTAAGGAAAATCGGGAAAAAGAATTGGTCAAACCGAGTAAGAAAACTGAACCGGTTCACAAACCCGATCATTTGGGAACGAGCAATTTGGAAATTTACAACTCCTAGGTGATCCAAAGGGTTCATAAAACCTTGGAAAAGAACCTTAGAACAAATTGGAAGAGAAAAACCAGATCGATTTAGATGAACTGGATCCAACTGGATTGAACCGATTTATGAACCGAGTCGATTCATGAATCGGAACCGATAAAGAAAGGGCAAACCGAGAAATTTATGGATCTCGAGTGACCCAAAGAGTCCCAATAGTCATAGAAATGGACTTGAAAATGAATTGAAGATGAAAACCAAATCGGTACAAGTGAACCGGATCCAAATAGGATTGAACCGGTTTGAACCACAATTGAACCGGATTCTAAATTCATTTTTCTAGGTGGCTTAAAAAATTTAAATTTGAGATTTGAGGCCACCATTGGATAGAAAATGAATTTAGAAATTTTTAGATTTGAAAAATTCGGCCGAATGGAGGGTGAACCGTCCTGTTTAAGCTTTGAACCTAGTTCGGATCGGTCTGATCTGGTTCGGAACAATGTTGTCTTCTTCCTTCAGATGACAACACTGTTCACTCGCCAGAAAATTGTGCAGTGCTGGCGAAGCTGAAAAGTCTCTAGCTAGGGAGTTTTAGGCAATGAATGGTTGCTATTAAGGCACTCATCAGACGGCCAAGATGTTCTTGTGCTTCCTATATAAAGACCCCCTCCCCATTCATCCTCTCCACACCTGAAAATTCCATTATCTCTCAACTGCTCCATTTTTTGATGCAGCTCAAACCAAAGCTCCGATTTGGTCCCTTTTCTGAGCCAAACAAGGTGAGGTTGGGTTCTTTAGAACTGGGGAGAAGTTATATACATGCATGGAGTCTCAAGCGCCGTTGTGATGGAATAGTGAAGCAGCTCCGGCGGACCGAAGCTGCCATGTTTCGGCCGAGCTGAAATTGACCATTTTGAGCCCTTCTCAAGCCAAACCAAGCCCTTCCAACACCTCCACAACCCTTATATAGCTGAATTAGAGTGAAAAGGTAAGCCAATTTGGCTACCCTCTGCAATTTTCGATCGGTGCTAGAGAGAGAACTGACAGAAGTTTGATGATTAAATTCTCATCCAATTCGGCATCAATTGATGCAATTCTTGATTCTAGGATGAACTTTAGGACGAGAGCTATCTGCCCAGATCGAAAGCTCAGACCGCCGTGCCCTTGACGATTAGTAATTGAAGCTTTCTCTCTCTATAGTTTGTTTTCTAGCGAAACTTCGTTTAAGCTCGTTCCAGTGTCAAAACTTGCGATTCAAAGTGCTATTGAATTGTATGAAGATGTAGGAACTCATCTTTAACTTTAATTTCAACAATTAGAAGTGTTTAATTGGTCAATTTGATGAAATCAAATTCGGTTGTGTTAGTAAGTTGAAATTCGGGGAAAAATTGAGGATTTTTGAAAATTTGAGGGACCAATATGCAATTTTGTAAAATTAAGGGTCAATTGGGCATGATAAGAATGTTAGAGGTCCAATTGAGCAATTTTAGAATTTTTGTGCTAAAACTTACCATTTTTGTAAAGGAAGGGCAAAATGGTAATTTTGGAAAAGTTGGTGGACCAAATTGGAAATTTGGGAAATTAAACCCTTTTTTGTGAATTTGAATAAATTGAGGTCCTAGGATAAATTTTAAAAGTTTCGGGACTCAATTTGAGGATAAACCGGCATTAAGGGCTTAAAGTTAAAGAAAAATAACTTTAGGGACCTAATTGCAAATAAATAAAAAGTTTAGTTTTTTAATTAATTTGGAATGAATAAAGGCTATTAGGCCGAGGGATAATGAACAAGGATGTTCATATTGTGTAGGAACACGAAGTACTGGGAACGCCAGCAAGGACAAGCTCGCGTGAATACAAAAAACCGGTCGAGTGGAATTCACTATATTAACGGGTGAGTGGGCTTACTAACATCTTAACCAGTTGGGATGATGAAAACATTTTAGAGTTAAAAACCGCTTAACGGTTGTGAGTGGGATTTTATGTCATACCTGGTTGGGGATGATAAGTACCTTGAAATGAAAACCCACCACTTAGTGGTATTTTAAACATCACAACTTAGAGAAGTGATGTGAAAATGATGCAGAAAAACTAATTATAGATTATAAGTAGATTATACCCTGTTGGTATGATGAAACTTAATCGGAGGAAGTGGAAAAGCCGTTCATCGATTATGAGTGGGGATATCCTCATACTCGGTTGGTATAATGGATAGTTGAAAATTTATTTTTGTCGGAAGTGCTCTCCCCTAATTGTGTGCCACTGCTTAAATGATTTGAGAGAGCTTCTTGACGGGAGCTTAGATAGCTTTGTTAGGCTGGAGGCCTCCATTTTGGAACTTGGGGGCTAATATGCCGGTTTTGAAAATCTCGAACATTGGGCCATAAGCTAATTGGCATGAGCAGGAGCTTGTAAACAAACATGAGTTATATGCTATAAAACTTTAAATAAATGAATTGTTTGGCCATGGTACCAAGATAGGACCGACATATTCAATCAACTAGTGGCAGTGTGACATGACAGGTCGACGAACCAGTCAAGACAAATAGCTGCAAGTTGAGTTGATGGTTGGGGCCGTTGGACCAGTGGTAGCATAGATTATGTGGCATGATGTGAAAATATTGATTGTGTATGAACTGTGATTACAGGACCTTCAAGACGTCAAAGAGGGGTAGTGATGTGTCTTAGGGTCCCGGATGACCCGTAGGTATTAGGGTAGTTCGTCGGACCAGATGACCTTGTGAAGCTCAACGTAGCTTCAAGTGCACGAGACCGGGGTGCGGTCGGGATGAGATCTTTGTCCTCATATGGACATGAAAAATTGATTTCCCGATTGAGGGTCAGATGTCATGTACATCCACTCGTTCTACGGGTAGAAGTGGACGTGCTTCTATCTAGGTGGTCGATAAAGTCGCTCCGACGCCACAGGTGGGTTCAATGGATGGGTTGGCCTACGATTGTGTGATTGACCTTCATGATGAAGGATGTGTGTTGGGTGATTACACGTTGTGATTAATAAGAAATGGTGATAAAAATAAAGATTTGAAATAAAAGGATTTTTGAAAAAAAATAAGGAGTGTGGCACACTCCAAAACAAATCTTTTTTTCCTAAAAGTTAAATTTCGAAAACCCATTCATTGAGTAGTTGTACTGAACCCCTCCCTTATATCCCTTTTAGGAAATCCTGGAAAATCTACCCTTAAGGACCACTAACTAATACACTTGTGAGACAGGTATGATAAATTTAAAATTTTATATAGTTTTGATTTATGTTATTCCACGAAAGGTGCATGTTTAAAAGATGCCTTACTCTTTATAGTTTATAACAAGGGGAAACCCTTAAATAAATCGGGAGAGTGGTGGGTTGTTCACGAGGATCTGACCAAACTGGGTCGGGGCGTGACAACTTGAGTGGTATCAGAGCCTGTTTCCTCGAGTACATAATCAAGACTAGAAAATATAGTAACTAATAGGATTGATCTTAAAATTTTCAGATGGCTCACAAGAAAGGAACCAAGAAAACTAAGAATGACTTTACTCAACACCCTATCCTCGTAGGAAAACAACCCTAGAAGCTTCCTAATGCCCGAGACATAGTTGAAGCCCAAAGGACCAAATGGGGAAGTATCCAGTACGACCAAGGAGTACGGTGCCAGGACATGTTAGGGTCATAGTCCTATGTACAAAGGGAGCCATGCCTAAAGCTATGAAGGCTAGTACGATCATATGATCTTACCAAGAAGGATACTTACCAAGAAAACTATGGCTTCCTATATATCCTGTAACTATTTTTGTAATAGGGTTAAGACCCAAACCTTTTGTACTACTCCAATAATGAACTACTTGAAATTTCAAAAATCCTATCTCTCAATGACGTGATATTACTAAGAAGATGGTCTTAAGAATAGTAAACAAACAAACCACCACTACCATAGAAATTAGGAAGAATCCCATCCCAGTAAAGAAAGCTGAATTAGGGAATTAAGAAATATAGGAGGACTCCTAGAGTGACCGTTTGGAAAAGAAGAAAACTCTCAAGGTATTCAAGAACGAAAAAGCACCAAACCATTAATAACTGTCATGCCTTGATCCGCTTTGGTCGGATCTCCGTGATCAACCCGCCACTCTACTGGTTTATTAAGGGTTGCCCCTTATTTATAAACCATGAAGAGTAAGGCGTTCTTTAAACCTGCACCTTTCCTGGAATAGCATAAATCAAAATTGCATACAATTTTAAATTAATCATATTGTCTTACAGGTGTAACTAACAGGAGGTCTTGGGTAGGTTTTCCTTGGTCTACCTAAAAGGGATATAAGGGAGGGGGTGAGTACAACTACTCAGTGAATGGGTTTTCGAAATTTAATTTTTAGGAAAAAGATTTGTTTTGGAGTGTGCCAGACTCCTTATTTTCTTTCAAAAATCCTTTCATTTCAAATCTCTATTTTCAACACCATTTCTTATTAATCACGGTGTGTCATCACCCAACACACATCCTTCATCATGAAGGTCAAAAGACACAGTCGTAGGCCAGCCCATCCACTGAACCCACTTATGGCGTCAAAGCGACTTTACTGGCTACCTAGATAGAAGTACGTCCAATTCTACCATAAGAATGAGTGGATGTATGCGACATCTGACCCTCAACCTCGAAATCAATTCTCCGTGTCCGTATGAGGAGAGGGACCTCATCCCGACCCTACCCCGGTCTCATACACTTGAAGCTACGTCGAGCTTCGCAAGGTCACCTGGTCCGACGACTATCCTTATATCCTCCAGGACATCTAGGGCCCTAGGACACATCACTACCCCTTTTGGGCGTCTTGAAGGTCCCGAACAAACAGTGCATGCACAATCAGTATTTTCACATCATACCATATACTCTGTGGTACCACTAGCCCAACGGCCTCGACCCTCAACTCAACCTGCAGCTGTTTGTTTTGACTAGTCCGGAGACCTGTTATGTCACATTGCCACTAGTTGATTGAATATGTCGGTCCTGTCTTGGTACCATGGCCAAACAATTCATTTATTTAGAGTTTTATGGCATATATCTCATGTTTGTTTACGAGCTTCTACTCGTGTCCACTGGCCTTGGGCCCACTATACGTGATTTTCCAAAAATGGCATTTTAGCCATCAAGTTCCAAAACCGAGGCCTCCGGCCTATCAGAACTATTCGAGCTCCTATTAATAAGGTCTCCCAAATCGTTTAAGCAGTGGCACATAGTTAGGGGAGAGCACTTCCGACAAAATATGTTTTCAAATGTCCATCATTCCGACTGGGTATAAGGACATCTCTGTTCATAACCGATGAACAGGTTTTCTACTTCCTCCGAGTAAGTTTTATTATACCAACTAGGTATGATCTACTTACAATCGGTAAGTAGTTTTTTCGCGTAATTTTCACATCACTCCTCTAAGTTGTGATGTTTAAAATACCACTAAGAAGTACATTTTCATTTCAAGGTACCTATCATCCCCAATCGGGTATGATATAAAATCCCACTCATAGTGACTTCTAATTTAGAAAATGTGCTCATCATCCCAACCGGATATAATGTGAATAACCCACTCACCCGTTAATGTAGTGAATTCCACTAGACTGGTTCTTTGTATTCACACGAGCTTATACTTGCTAGCGTTCCCAGTATTTCATGTTCCTACACGATATGAACATACCAGTTCATTATCCCTCGGCCTAATAGCCATCATTCATTACAAATGAATGAGAAAACCAAACTTTTATTTATTTGTAATTAGGTTCCTAAATTATTTTTCTTTAAGTCCCTAATGCTGGTTTTTCCTCAAATTGAGTCCCAGAACTTTTAAAATTGCCCTTGGGACCTCAATTTATTCAATTTCACAAAAAGGGGTTTAATTTCCCAAATTTCCAATTTGGTCCTCCAACTTTTCCAAAATTAGCATTTTGCCCTTCATTTGCAAAAATGGTTAGTTTTACCCCAAAAATTCTAAACTTCCTCAATTGGTCTTCTGACATTCTTATCATGCCCAGTTGACCTCAATTTTATAAAATTGCATTTTGGTCCATCAAATTTTTGAAAATCCCTAATTTTCCCAAATTTCCCCCAATTTCAATTCCTTGATACAACCAAATTTGATTTCATCAAATTGACTGATCAAACACGTCTAATTGTTGAAATTGAAGTTGAAATTGAGTTTCTACATGTGAGGGTGCTTCAATTGCTCACCGGTGAGGGTGCGGCGGCCTGAGCTTTCTTTCTGGGCAAGTAGCTCTCCAGGTGAGGTTCCTTCTAGGATCAAGAATGACATCAATTGGTGTTGAATTGGATTAGAATTCTGTCATTGAAATTCTGCCGACTCTCTCTCTAACACCATTCAGAAATTGCATAGGGGAGCCAAATTGGCTTACCTTTCGATCCTAATTCAGTTGTAGGAGGGTTGTGAAGGTGTTGGTATGGCTTTGTTTGGCTTGAGGAGGGCTCGAATTGACTGATTTTAGCTCTACCGTAACAGGGCAGCTTCGATATGCCGGAGTTGTTTCACTGTTTGATTATGTCAACGCTTCTTCGGCGTTCCTCGGATTGTATGGAGGTTGCTATCAGATCGCCGACTTCCTCCTGGAATCTAAAGAGTCCAACCTCTCCTTCTGAGGTTAAGAAAAATGCTCAAGTCGAAGCTCTAGTTTGAGCTTCACCGGGGAATGGAGTATTAGATAGAGAGAAATTTTCATGTGTTAGGAGAATGAATGGGTATGAGCTCTTTATATAGGAGTAGAATTGTGTATTAAATGGGGGAGATTCCCGGGAGGTCACTCATCCTACCACTACTCTTACACAATCATGCCTAACTTTGATGTTTTTGATGGGATCTAGTTCATCTAAGCCAATCTGATTTTTCTCTACTAATTTGTTTTAATATTTTTTTTAAGGTTTTATGAACTCTCAAATGGTCGGGTTTGTGAACTGGTTCAGTATTTCTCACTCGGTTAGAACGGTTATTTTTCCAGTTTTCCTTAACTCAATAGAGAGGGGTTTACAACTCTCCCCTCCTTTTAGGAGTTTTGTTCTCAAAACTTAATCAATTTATTTCACATCTAGGTTAATTTCCTTTAATGTCCACTTACTCCTCTACTTAGGACAAGATTTCTCCTCTTGAGTGTTCTTGCCCAGTATTTCAAAATTGGGAGTTCCAAAATACCCAACCATTCCCGTGTCAAATTATTCTCTTAGTAGTTGAAACCCTTAGCTCGATGTTCTTTCAAGCATTACGTACTTGTTTTCACGGTTTTCTTTGTTATCACCTTTTCGTCCTATTTGACCCTTCCTCTGTTCGTTGTTTATTAAAACTTCGGTCCAAATTTTTATATTCGACCTTGTCATGCTTACTAGCTGGCTTTTCCTTACTTTGAGTCATATTCTCCTTGGGATTGCTGGGCTTACATGCCCCTTACAACATGACATTTTCTAGGACCTGTCTCTATCTATTAGATTTCTAGAACATCTCCTTGAGGGTCTCT
Source organism: Trapa incisa (assembly GCA_030064435.1). Classification (NCBI taxonomy): domain Eukaryota; kingdom Viridiplantae; phylum Streptophyta; class Magnoliopsida; order Myrtales; family Lythraceae; genus Trapa; species Trapa incisa. The sequence continues at coordinate 15,600,176 of CM057771.1, forward strand.
GTTAGCTTTCTGACCTTTCAAGGATCATATAACTTCATCCCTCTTTTCTTTTGATAGCATTCCTCAACTATCCTTTTATTGTTTTCCTCTCTTCCATCATACCTTTTAAGTTATGTCTCACATAACCGTATCGATTTCTCTGTTCTACTCATCCTTTCCCAACTTCTTTATTGGGTCTTTTCGATTCCAATCATTGGGTTTCCTGATGACTTGTTGACATAAGAGGATTTTTCCCTTCTTATGACCTTCCTCTTCTTTAGTGGCATCCTTTATTTAAAGACTTTCCTTTTTTTCCTTAATCCACTCTTACTTGCTCGCGACCATTTCACGATTCATGTAGAGGTTTTAACCGTAAGAGTTACATGTTCAACCTTCTTACCATCCTTTGGAGATTCCTTCATTTCCTTACACCTTCTTCTATATTGAGGCAATTGCCCACTTTAAATCCTTATTCATCTTAAAATTTCCTTTCATTCCTTATCTAAGGAATTTCTGATTGTTGGTCTTATTTCATATACTCTACACTATGCTCATCCGTCCATTTTTTTAGGCTCCATTAAGTAAACGTGGACCACGACACGTCCTGATGTCAATGGTTATTTTCCCTAATTTATTTCTTAATTGAGGGCTTACTTTCCAAGATTCCTCATATATTCTTTCTTTTATTCTCTTATTATTGTAGTCCACCCACTTCTATTTGTTACGTCATTCTTTGATGCTACCATGCTATTTATCCATCCCTTTGGTTTAATTTACTTCTTAGGCCCTCGTGAGTATTTTTCCTTGGTACTTGATCTTTCCATCTCAACCAGCATTTCATTTTTGAGCTTATCGTTCCTTCCATTTCGGTTGATTCTATTTCCTCTTAATTGGGATACGTATGTCTTTCCGGGGCTTCCTTCCTTGGTAGGATTCTTTCCCTTTCTCCTAAAATTCCTTTTTCATTTGCTCTAGGAAATTTCTACCCTTAAATGACACCATTTGATGTCGTCTTCTCCTGTTTACCTTTACTCTTGAAATCTTGCGGACACATCTTTTGTACTATATCCTCATCCTTACATGTACGTCAATACATGTCTATTTCTTTTAGGGAGAGCTCATATCTTCCTTATTTCAAGATCTCTTGATCATGCGAGGGGCTTACCTACTCCTCTCTTGGCTTATGTTTGGTCATTAATTTGGCCATTGGTCTTTTTAAGGATTTTCCTTCATCCTTTTTTTCCACAATATTTGGCCTTTCCACTTATTCCTTCTTGGCTGGAGTTTAATCTATAACCCTCACGAGGTTAGTGTATTACCTTCCTTGCCTCTACTATTCACCTTGTCTAATTCTCTTGAGGCAGTTGTCTCTTGAATCTTCTTGTCCCTGATGACTCTTCCAATGTCCTTTTTAGGGTGTATTCATTACTACTTCCCTGTCCTCCCTAGGGTGTTGTTCATTCTCTTTGACTATCTTATTTTTATGGTTTGCTTACTTCTGCTATGTTGGTTAGGGACTCCAATTTTGACTTTTCTGTTTTTTAAAAAAGAAGTTGTACTTGCAATCTCAAGACATCCCGTTTGTCATCAAATGCTCGGCTTGTCTTCTCTTGTGGATGTACTCCTTTCTTTGCTCCTAAACTGTTGGAATTTTCTTCTTTAAGGGAGTATTCTCTTCAGCTACCTTTTGTTCTATGTGTGGTTTTATTAAGGTCCTACCTTTAGCCCTTTTTCCTTCCTACCACTTCGCTAAAATCTTGAAGAGCTTACTCTTGTCTATGGTTGAAACTACAAGCTGGATTCGTGTTTCTTGGGATGGTATCCTTTCGGATTTCCTATAGCTATAAGAGCATCTTTCTTGAAAAGTATTGTTCTAAATCCTAGTGGTTTGGGACAATCCTTCATTTTATGTCCTATTTCCTTTGTACCTTATAATAGGTTGTTCCTTGCTTAATTACCCCAAGAGTTCTCCTAGACTCCTTACCTTGACGGTTTTCTTGTCATGCCTTCTTTGCCTAATAATCTCCTTGATTCATTCCTTTATCCTTGATCTCCATGGTGTCTAGGGAATTTTGGTTTTGTTTGGTTACTTTTCTTTGGGCCATCTTCCTAACAAGATTACATCCTTTGAGAGACAAGGTTTCTTGGAATTGGGAGCACTTCATTGGTAGAAGAGTACAATATGTTGAGGGTTTTTACCCTATTACAGAAAGTGGTCATAAAATAAATAGGAAGCTACGAGATTCTTAATAAGCATCCTCCTAGGTAATGTTATACGCCCTTTGCCGGTGTTTATAGCTTCACGCTTGGCTTCCTTTGTACTTAGAATTGTGCCCTCAATAGGTACTAACACTATTTTCCTAGATACTTCCCCATTTGGTCTTTTAAGATTCCTACCATGCCTCAGGCTTCTAGGGTTGTTTTCCTAAGAGTACAGAGTGTTGAGTAGAGTCATTCCTAGTTTTCTTGATTCCTCTCCTGGGAGCCATATGAAAATTTTAAGATCAATCCTATTAGTTACTATATTTTCTAGTCTTGATTATGTATTCAAGGAAACATGCTCTGATACCACTCAAGTTGTCACGTCCCGACCTGGTTTGGTCGGATCCCCGTGATCAACCCGCCACTCTCCCGGTTTATTAAGGGTTGCCCCTTGTTTATAAACCATGAAGAGTAAGACGTTCTTGAAACCTGCACATTTCCTGGAATAGCATAAATAAAAACTGCATAAAATTTTAAATTAATCATACTTGTCTTACATGTGTAACTAACAAGAGGTCCTAGGTAGGTTTTCCTTGGTCTACCTAAAAGGGATATAAGGAAGGGGGCGAGTACAACTACTCAGTTAATAGATTTTTGAAATTTAACTTTTAGGAAAAAGATTTGTATTGAAGTGTACCAAACTCCTTATTTTCTTTCAAATATCCTTTCATTTCAAATCTCTGTTTTCATCACCATTTCTTATTAATCACAGCATGACATCACCCAACACACATCCTTCATCATGAAGGTCAAAACACACAATTGTAGGCCAGCCCGTCCACTAAACCCACTTGTGGCGTCGGAGTGACTTTACCAGCTACCAAGATAGAAGCATGTCCACTTCTACCCTGAGAATGAGTGGATGTACGCGACATCCAACCCTCAATCCCAAAATCAATTCTCCGTGTCCATATGAGGACAGAGAGCTTATCCTGACCCCACCCTGGGGTCATGCGCTTGAAGCTACATCGAGCTTCGCAAGGTCACTTAGTTCGACGACTGCCCTTATATCCACCAGGTTGTCTAGGGCCCTAGGACACATCACTACCCCTCTTGGGTGTCTTGAAGGACCCGAACAAATAGTGCATGCACAATAATTATTTTCACATCATGCCATATAATCTGTGGTGCCACTGGCTCAACGGCTCCGACCCTCAACTCAACCTGCAACTATTTGTATTGACTAGTTTGGAGACCTGTAATATCGCACTGCTACTAGTTGACTGAATATGTCGGTCCTATCTTGGTACCATAGCCAAACAATTCATTTATTTAGAGTTTTATGGCATATATCTCATGTTTGGTTACGAGCTTCTACTCGTCTCCACTGGCCTTAAGCCCACTGTACGTGATTTTTCAAAAATGGCATTTTAGCCATCAAGTTCCAAAATCGAGGTCTCTGGCCTATCGGAGCTTTTCGAGCTCCCGTTAAGAAGGTCTCCCAAATCGTTTAAGCAGTGGCACACAGTCAAGGGAGAGCACTTCTGATAAAATATTTTTTCAACTGTCAATCATACCAACCGGGTGTAAGGACATCTCCGCTCATAACCTATGAATGGGTTTTCCACTTACTCCGAGAAAGTTTCATCATACCAACTGGGTATGATCTACTTACAACCGGTAAGTAGTTTTTTCGCGTGATTTTCACATCACTTCTCTAAGTTGTGATGTTTTCAATACCACTAAGTAGTGGGTTTTCATTTCGAGGTACTTATCATCCCCAACCGGGCATGATATAAAATCCCACTCATAGTGACTTCTAATTTAGAAAAGGTGCTCATCATGCCAACTGAGTATGATGTGAATAACTCACTCACCCGTTAATGCAGTGAATTCTACTAGACCAGTTTTTTGTATTCACATGAGATTGTCCTTACTGATGTTCCCGGTATTTTGTATTCCCACACGATATGAACATCCCGGTACATGATCCCTCGACCTAATAGCGTTCATTCATTCCAAATGAATGAGAAAACCAAACTTTTATTCAATTTCACAAATGAGGTTTAATTTCCCAAATTTCCAATTTGGTCCCCCAACTTTTCCAAAATTACCATTTTGCCCTTCCTTTACAAAAATGTACCCCAAAAATTCTAAAATTCCTCAATTGGCCTTCTGACATTCTTATCATACCCAATTGATCCTCAATTTTATAAAATTGCATTTTGGTCCTTTGAATTTTTGAAAATCCCCAATTTCCCCAAAATTTCCCCCAATTTCAACTCCCTAATATAGCCAGATTTGATTTCATCAAATTGACTGATCAAACACTACTAATTGTTGAAATTGAAGTTGAAATTAAGTTTCTACATGTTCATACGATTCCATAGCACTTTGAATCGCAAGCTTAAATGCCAAAACGAGCTCAAACAGAGCTTCGCCAAAAAAGAGACTATAGAGATAGAAAGCTTCAATTGCTCACCGGTGAGGGCGCGACAGCCTGAGGTTTCTATTTGGTAGGTAGCTCTCCTCCTGAGGTTCCTCCTAGGATCAAGAATGACATCAATTGATGTCAAATTGGATTAGAATTCTGTCATTGAAGTTATGCCGACTATCTCTCTAACATCGGTCGGATATTGCATAGGGCAGCCAAATTGGCTTACCTTTTCGATCCTAATTCAGCTGTAGGAGGGCTGTGGAGGTGTTGGTAGGGCTTGGTTTGTCCTGAGAAGGGCTCGAATTGGCTGATTTTAGCTTAGCCGAAACAGGGCAACTTCGGTCTGCCGGAGCTGTTTCACTGTTTGATTATGTCGGCACTTCTTCGATGATCCTCGGGTCGTATGGAGGTTGCTATCAGATAGTTGACTTCCCGTAGAATCTAAAGAGTCCCACCTCTCCTTCTTAGGTTAAGAAAAATGCTAAAGTTTATATTAATGTTGCCATAAATTGATGGATATTTATTAATATTAATTCCAATAATTTAATTTATGTATTAAATTATGGGTATTAATTCCAATAATTAAATGTATATATTAATTTATGACTATTTATGATAGGGTATAAAAAAATACTTTCCAAGAGTTCACCCATCCTAACACTACTTTCACACAAGCACGCTTAACCTTGATGTGAATATGGGATCCGGTTTATCTGGGCCGATCTAATTTTTCTCTACTAATTTATTTTAATGTTCTTTTCCAAGGTTTTATTAACCCTCAAATGGTCGGGTTTGTGAATTGGTTTGGTATTTCTCACTCGGTTTGACCGGTTATTTTCCCGATTTTCCTTAACTCAAAAGAGCGGGGTTTACAAAGAATGGAGAAGTGAAAAAGGCTAAAACATTGGAAAAGAAAGAGGAAGGAAAACCCTTAAAGAAATTAATGACAAAACTCGAATTTATAATTTAAAAGTCTTGAGACAGTTAAGTGAACCTCACGAAGGACGATCAAGAGATTTTGAAACAAGGAGGATATGAACCCTCCTTAAAAGGAAATAAGTTAACGGGTAAGTATGAAGTTAGCATCCAAAGATGCTATGACAAGTAAGAATGAGTGGACTACCCATACTAAGGTAATAAAGAAAAGAATGTCCGAGAAACATTGGGAAAGTAAGCCCTCCAAATAAGATGTGGTTAAGGAGGAATAACCACAATTGGTAAGACGAGTCATAGTCTACATGCGCATATGAAGCCTAAAGAGGGGACGATTGAGAATAGTGTGGAATGCATGGAATAAAACCAATAATTGGAATTATCCCAAGTAAGAATAAGGGATAAAACAGAAGTTGTGGATAGAGAAGGAACCAAAGCAGACAAATGCCCTAACATAGATAGGGGTGTGAAGAAATGGGAGAAAGAACCCTATAAGGAATGATAAGAAGTTTGAGCATGTAACTCCTAAGATGGAAATCTCTATTGTGAGGGACATAGTAGAGAATGAAACTAGAAGAAAGGAACCTTTCCAAGCAAAGGAATTAACACATAGATGAAAGCGATTATTGTAGAATGAAGAATAATGAAATGATTATGAGTAAGTAAAAGTGGATTAAGGAATAAGGAAAAATCTTTAGATAAAGAAGGACAAGGACTTAAGAAGGAAGGAATCCTAGCTTGTCGGTAAACTATTGGAAAACCCAATCATTGAAATCAGAAAGACTCAATAAGAAAGTTGAGAAATGACGAATGGGTAAGGAAAATCGACACTGTTGTGTAAGTTGATTTGAGAACGGTGAAGGTAGTCGAGGAATACTACCAGATTAAAAGAGGGATAAAGTTATACAATCCCTGAGAGGTTGGAAAATTGGGAATAACCTTAACGGAGGTGTTCTAGAAATCTAATGGACATAGAGACAAGGTCTAGAAAATGTCATGCTGTAAGGGGGCATGTAAGCCCAACAGTCCTGAGGGAAAACATGACTCAAAATAAGGAAAAGTTAGTTAGTAAGCATGGCAAAGTCAAACATAAAATTTTGACTAAAATTATAATGAACAACAGATGAAGGAAGAGTCAAAATAGGATGAAAAGGTGATAACATGGAAACCTGTGAAAATAGGTAGGTAATGTTCTAAAGGACATCGAGCTAAGGGTTTCATCGACCAAGAGGTTAACTAGACACAGGAATAGTTAGGTATCTGGGAATTTCCAATCTTGAGTATGGGACCTCAAAGGGAAAAATATTGCTCTAAGCAAATAAAGATGTGAATCTAAGGATATACCCTTAAGTAAGATATGTTTAGGTATGATAAACTCCATTGAGGTAGCAAATAATATAAAGGAAAAGAAATTCCTTCAGTGAATGATGTAAAACGGGTTAATTGAAAGAACAAGATAAGAGTTTGCATGTTAAGCATATACCGAATGGACATCAAAGGAATTGGTTCCTCATGCAAGGTTGCTAATTAATTTTTGGGGACAAAACTCCTAAAAGGAGGGGAGATTTGTAAACCCCACCCTTTTGAGTTAAGGAAAACCTGGAAAAAAATCGGTTAAATCGAGTAAGAAAATTGAACCGGTTCATAAACCCGATCATTTGGGAACGAGCAATTTGGAAATTTATAACTCCCGAGTGATCCAAAGGGTTCATAAAACCTTGAAAAAGAACCATAGGACAAATTGAAAGAGAAAAACTAGACCAGTTTAGATGAACCGATTTATTAACCGAGTTGGTTTATGAACTGGAACCGATAGAGAAAGGGCAAACTGGGAAATTTATGGATTCCGAGTGACCCAAGGAGTCCCAAAACTCATAGAAATGGACTTGAGATTTAATTGGAGATGAAAACCAAACCGGTTCAAGTGAGTTGGATCCGAACAAGATTGAATTGATTTGGACTAGTTTGAACCACTATTGAACTAGATTCTAAATTCATTTTTATAGGTGGCTTAAAAAATTCAAATTTGAGATTTGAGGCCACCATTAGATAGAAAATGGATTTAGATAAATTTAGAAATTTTTAGATTTGAAAAATTCGATTGATGAGGGGTGAACTGGTTGGTTTAATCTTTGGACCTGGTTCGGACTAGTCCGGTCCGGTTCGGAACAGTGTTGTCTTCTTCCTTCAGATGACAGCATTGTTCACTTGTCGAAAAATCGCGCTGTGTTGGCAAAGCTAAAAAGTCTCTGGCCATGGAGTTTTAGGTAATGAATGACCACCCTTAAAGTGCCAAGCGGACGACCAAGAAGTCCCCGACCTTCCTATATAAAGACCCCCTCCCAATTCATCCTCTCCACACTTGTAAAGACTATTCTATCTCAACTGCTCCATTCTCCGGTGAAGCTCAAACTAGAGGTCCGACTTGGGCACTTTTATGAGCCAAACAAGGTGAGGTCGGGTTCTTTAGAAGCGGGGAGAAGTGAGCTACATGCTTGTAGTCTCCGTTTACTCCGAGGGTCGCCGAAGAAGTGTCGATGTGATGGAACAGTGAAGCAGCTCCGGGGGACCAAAGCTGCCCTGTTTCAACCGAGCTAAAATTAGATGATTTGAGCCCTCCTCAGGCCAAACCAAACCCTCCCAACACCTCCACAGCCCTCCTACAGCTAAATTAGAGCATAAATGTAAGCCAATTTAGCTCCCCTCTACAATTTATGACCGGTGCTAGAGAGAGAATCGAGTTTGATGATAAAATTCTCATCCAATTCAGCATCAATTGATGCAATTCTTGATTTTAGGATGAATCTCAGGACGAGAGCTATCTTCCCAAATCGAAAGCTCGGACCGTCGTGCCTCCGATTGTAAGTAATTGAAGCTTTCTCTCTCTACAGTCTGTTTTTCGGTGAAGCTTCATTTGAACTCGTTCCGACGTCAAAACTTGTTATTCAAAGTGTATTGAATCATATGAAGATGTAGAAACTCAATTTTAACATCAATTTCAATAATTAGAAGTGTTTAATTGGTCAATTTGATTAAATCAAATTTGGCTATGTTAGGAAGTTTAAATTAGAGGAAAAATTGGGGAAAATTGAGGGTTAATTGGGCATGATAAGAATGTTAGAGGGCCAATTGAGCAATTTTAGAATTTTTGGGGTAAAACTTACCATTTTTGTAAATAAAGGGAAAAATGGTGATTTTGGTTTAGTTTAGTTCTCCATTTCACTTTAGTTTTTTCTATTCATTTTTTGGTGTTTAGGTTGCGTGAGTTTTAATAAACTTTAGTGGCCAATTGGGGTAGGACTTGATCTAAAGAGGTCTGCAACCTTCTCATGCCCTTGACCACTTCTAACTCACCATCGATGGGCAATTTCTAATGAATTGTGCCAATTGCACAATTTTACAATGAAGCTCCAATTAGGGGCTAAAATATTTCAAATTGATCCGTTCAAAGCTTGGATGAATTCTAAAAGGGTGAGGGAGTTGATTAGAGGCATATAGGGTTGAATTTTGAGTTTCTTGGAAGAATTTGAATGAAGTTTTAAATTGTGACTAATTGTGTAAATTTAGATAAATTGTGTGACTTAGTTACAATAATTGGAAATTTAGGGACTCAAAGAGAGTATTAGAATGCTTAAAGGGATGATGTTAAAAAATGGGAACTTGTTAATCTATTATGGGGAAATTTAGAAGATATAATGAAATATTGATAGAAGTGATTTAAGATACCCAAATCTACATATTAATCTATTATACGAATTATTGTATGATAACTGAACATAGATCATAGTACAAGGAACAAATTTGATAATCACTATCGGAACTAGACACTTGTTCATTTGATTGGGTTTTTGTGGATATCGGGTCCAATTGGACCGACCATTGCTTTCTACAACTTTTAAAGTATATTGGTTGTGGTGATTTGAAATAATGTTTTGAACTAAAGAAAATGACATGAAGGTCAATCAACAAAAAGAGGGCTAAGGAGGGGCCCACTATTTATGAAAATGGTGCAAACTCAATATTTATGAAATGGGTTAACGTCCAATATTAAAAAAAAAGCTAAAACCACTATTTTTCAAAATAGATTAACCCTATGTTTATGAAATGGGCTAAAACTTAATATTTATAAAAAAGACTAAAATAGATTATTCATGAAAATTGGCATAAGTCCAATATTTATGAAAATATATAAATGACCTCCATGGATTTAGGGACCCTGATGGTCCAACATAGTTTTATTTGTGAATTTATTAGAGGGGTTGAGGAGATAACAATCCAATCTCTAATACTTATGTGTATTGTTGTGATTGAAGGGATGTTGTTTGGTAACTCGGTAGATGTCTACATATAGAGGTTGTGCTTGTTGCCAAATGATATCTTGTATAGGAGGTAATAAGGGAAGATTATGCTTTTTCCATTATCTAGGAATGAGAGTCATATGACAATATTCATGTTATTGATAAGGAGTTGGTGGGAAATGGTTACCATTCTTGAAAAGAGGAGAATTCCCACATTTATAGAATGGATAGGGTCCTTATAAGACCAAAATTTCTGAAATTGATAATTAAAACCAATTGGGCCAGAAACTAATGTTAGACTAGCCATGGAAATCCAAACTAAGATTGAAAATTGAACTAGGTTAGAAATCAGTTCATACCACAACTTTAGGCAATGGATAAGGGTCATAAATTACCCTCAAAGAACCTTTATTAGTCTGAAATCATAGATCAGGAAAACTTCGATTGAAAACCGGTTCGAATTAGGATCAAACCAGCATGGAACACAAATTCCCCCAATTTTTAGAAGGGCTATGTCACGCCCTGACCCGGTTTGATTGGAACCCCATGAGCAACCCGCCACTCCCGTTGATCTAGGAAGAGTCGCCACTCCCTAGACCATGAGAAGTCAGGCATAATTTATGTCATCGTTTCCTGGAATCACATTATGCAAAATTGGAAGCGTAAAATTAAATTACCTAGGTTAGAGGTTTGATGGAGGGACTCTTTAAAGATCTTCTATCTCCTAAAAAGTTTAAAAAGGGAGGGGGTGAGTTTCTATAACTAAATGAGCGGGTATTAGGGTGAGTTTTCAAAAGAATTCATAGCATCTTTCTTGTTCAAATGTTTGTGAGTTTATCTTTCATTTTGAGAAACATTTCAATTCTTCCCCTTGCTCGGGATTTGTTTAGCATTCAATCACACACTCTTTAACAAAAAGGGGTTCAAACATTCACATATGTAGTACGCCGACTACATCCACTTGTGGATCAGAGCATCTTTACCATCCACCCTAATAGAAGTCCATGACTTCTACCCTGAATCTGAGTAGACATTAATTGTCCGACCCTCAGACCCAAAGATACTTTGTGTATGCGATGTGGGACAAGACCTTTGCCCCTCCAACCTTTGCCTCAATGCACATGAAGCTCTCGGAGCTTCTTGACTTGCTAGATGACAAGCTTCCCTTATACTCTCTGGGTCATCCAACTGCCCTTGGAAGTAACACTACCCCATACTAGGCGCCTCGATGGTTCCTAACTCATAGCATGCACAAACAATAGTTTTAGAAATTATATCCATCATCTTTGGTGCTACCAGCCTAACTAGCTTAACACTCAGCTTCAGCTCCATAATCGCTTTGCCCAACAAGTTCGACGACCTGGCTTCGGCTCAACAACTATTAGCCCATCAAGTTGACGATCCCGCTTTGACACAGTGGCGATTCACACAGTTAACAAGTCATGAAAACTTTTCTTGGTTTATAAGCATATTTTTCTTGGGCTCACTTCACAAGTTTTTCCAAAACTAGGCCTTGGGCCCTATTATTTTCAAAACCGAGGCCTTCGAGCTATTAGAGCTATCCCAGCTCTTGTCAGAAATGTCTCCCAAAATGTTTAAGTAGTTTCATGTAGTCAGTTTAGAACAATCCTAGAAAATGATTTTCAAAACTTAAAACGGTGCTCATCACCCCAACTGGGTATGATGTTGGAAAATTCTTGTGAAACCCGTCCTCTCGGAACCAAGGAATCCGCGAAGAAGAACCGGTAATTTACATGAGAAAATTGATCCATTTAATGAAATGAAAATGATAAAGAAGTGTTAAAGTGAGAAATTTGAAAATCCCAAGTGACCAAGAAGTCATAAAAATCATGGGGAAGAACCAGCAAGTGAATTGGATAAGAAAACTGGACCGATTTAGGGAGAATCAGACCCGAACAAGATTGAATCGTGATGAACCGATTCCTTAATTCATTTTTCTAGGTGGTTGAAAAATATCAATTTTGAAAATTGAGGCCACCATTAGATAGAAAAATAATTTAGATTAATTTAGAAAATTTTAATTTTTAGAAAACCATTTAAATTGAGCTTGAACCGATCGATTTTCTTTTTCAGGTCACCAAACCTGATCAGACTGGACCGGTCAATGGTCAACGGACGCCTGGTCAGCAATCATGTAGACATGAGCAACCAATGGGAGGCTGACACGTGTCCGATCAACCGGTCAATGATTGACGTGGCGACTGAGTTGGATTGCCATATCAGCTGAACCAGCCAATCACATGATGCCACGTGGCTGATATGCACGTGCGAAGGATAGTGTCGTCTTCCTCGTTCGTTCGATGACATTGTTCATCAAGGCATTTCCTTTTCCGATGAGGGAATATTCACTCTGATTTGGGCAATTTACGGTGAGGATAGGCTTGACCAATATGGAAACTAGTAGAGGAGAGGGTCCCCAAGCTCCCTATATAAAGAGCTCCCCTCTATTCATCCTCCACACACCTCAAAGCTCCGAAGAAGAAGTGCTTCATTTTTCGACGATGCTCGAACTAGAGCTCTGACTTAGGCACTTCTCTCAACCTCCGAAGGTGAATTCAAGTCCTACAGACTTCGGAGGAAGTCAACTACTTGATGACCACCTCTACTTGACGACAACCTCTACTTGACCCGAGGATCGCCAGAGAAGCATCGGCGAGCCCAAACAATGATGCAGCTTTGTCGATCCTAAAGCTGCCCTATTTTGCTTGATCTGAATTTAGCCTATTCAGACCTCCTGTGATCGAATCGAGCCCTCCCTTAGCCCTCATAGCCATCACACGACCTTCCCAAAGGGAAAAGGTAAGTAAATTCGACTCTTATTCGTCGGAGCAGTTCGATTCTTGAGAGAGAAAATGCCCAATTTCACTAACCAAATTCCTACTAATCCTAACATGAATTGTAGCAATTCTTGATCCTAGAAGGACTCTGGGGGTGAGAGCTACCTTCCTGAATCAAGAGCCCAGACTGTCACACCTCCGATAGTAAGTTTCTAATATGTGAGAATAAGAAGGCTTTCATGTCGAGCCCTTCCTTACAAGGACACTCAAACTATGTAGGGACACTTTGGACCAGAACATGAGTGAAGGGGATCACAACTTGGACTTGGAAAATCGACTGGGGTTGAACACGTCACAGTAATCGGGTGATTAGACATATTTATACATCATACCCTGTTGGGGGTGGGGAGCACCCTTTTGAAATGAAAAACCACTTGTGAGTGGAACATTTTTAATGTCATACCCGGTTGGTATGATGAACTCCTTTACTAGAAGGAAAGGCCACAAAGAGTGGGAATTTCTATCATCATACCTAGTTGGTATGATGAGTACATTTTGAGTTAAAAACTATTTTTCAGAGATGATCTAAATGTGTGCTAATGCTTAAAACGTTTGGGATACTTTTCTGACAAGAGGAGGGACAACTCCCATAGGCCGAAGGCCTCATTTTTTTTTGAACTTATAGGGCTAAAGGCCTAGTTTTGAAAAACTTGTGAAGTAGGACCAAGGCCAGTGAACACGAGCAGGAGCCCATAGACAAACATAATGATAACAGCCATGAAAACTTTCCTAAAATGGCAAATTGATGTGTGATTTGCCACAATACCCAATCGGGAATGACAAGGCTTTGTGAGCTAGTGGCAGTGCACTAGGACTAGGTCGACGGACTAGTCAGGCAAACAACTACAGGCCAAGTCGAGTTTGGGCCATTAGACCATCGACACCAAATATAATGGCTAATATGTTAAGACTATTATTTGTGCATGCACTCTAATTCAAGACCATCGAGACACCCATGAGAGGATAGTGATGGGTTCCAAGGGCTACTGGATAACCTGGTTACGGTAAGGGTAGTTTTGTCGTGCCAGTTAGTCATGAAGCTAGTTGAATCTTCTTGCACATGAGACTGGGGTGGGGGTACGATGAGGGTTGGATGTCTAGGATGTTCACTCAAACTCAGGGTAGAAGTGGTCGGACTTCTGTCAGGGTGAACAACAATGTCATGTTGATCCCCAAGTAGGAGCAGTCTTGGACTGCCTTGCAAATGTGTTACCCTTTATGATAAAGGGCATGTGTATGTTTGCTAAACTGCTCTTGAGCAAGTGGAAGGGTTAAAAAGAGCTAAACACACATGCTAAGTGAAAAGTAAGAAATGTTTTGAAGAAAGATTTGTTAAATGGTTATTTTTTTGAAAACTCAGTCCCAACACCCGCTTACTAAGTTGTAGAAACTCATCCCCTCCTTTTATCTCTTTTTTAGGAAAAAGGAGACCAAACTTAGAGAATCCACAAAGATGAATCCTAACTCAGGTATGCTTAAAATTTCTTTTTAAGCTATTGAGTATTTGTACAATGTTATTTTAGGGAATAAGAACATGAATTTTGCCTGACTCCTTGCGGTCTTAAGAAGTAGTGGCTCTTCTTATACCAAAGGGAGTGGCGGGTTGCTTATAGGGGTCCGACCAAACCGGGTCGGGGCGTAACAACTTGAGCGGTATCAGAGCTATGTTCCCTTGAATGCATTGTCAAAACCATAACCTGACACTAATAAAATTTATTCACCCTGTAGGAAGAAGGATCCCTAGGAAATTCGCCATTCGAACTCCCCCCACTCATGGACCTTTGAAGAAGCTCCCCACCTCAAGCAAGAAAAGTGGCCAAGGGCATGTCGAGTTTGAAAAGAAAGTACCAAAAGACTTGGTTGCGGATTATAGGAAACTCCTCAGAGAGGTACTAAAACATAGCAACTTATAGAATCCTCCTCCAAGGTGAGAAGAGCCTACGCCTCCCCGGAGAGACCTAACTCCTCCCCCAGCACCAAGAGAGCCGGAGAGGACCCCGACACAAAGGGAAGCCTGGAACAACTACTGGGAGGCTCATGCAAATTATATGAAGGTGTTTTAGGATCCCCCACCCACCCAAATCAACATGGAACCCACAAACTGGATAAGATGGGCATTTGAGCGTGAGGCTGAGATGCGGGGAAGGTATAGACTTGAAGTGTTCCATGGGGTTAGAGCTCTCCCTAATATGGATGCCTACTAGGAGTACGTATGGACATCAATGAGCCTAACACCTTCAAAGCCACCAAACCAGGAGTCCCGAAGCAAGTCTGAGGCATACTCCTGACCGATGACCCCAAGGGATTAGAAAGAGAGTAGCAATAAATGCATGTAATAAGCCAAGAATGACAAGAACTTCTTGGTGATAAATAAAATCAATAATTTTTCAAAATACGATAAGCCTTTCTTATTAAAGATAAGTTATCACATGAATATCAAGGGATTGAAATTTACCTAAGGAAGAAAAGTCAAATGACAAGGTCAAAGTAGTATATGGAGGTAGGAATAAGAGAGGAAAAACCATCCAAGGAAAGGAGAAAGACTATAACTAAGAATCTTACTCAGAGTAGAAGTTCCAAGAAAGGAAATCGAGGGAAGAGAAGGAATTGGTGTTAAATGATAATTCTAGGACAGCCTAACTCGAGCCTTGGGTAGTCTCGGATTTGGCAAAGAAACTTTAGAACTACGGGACCCGAATGTTTCTTAAGTCAGAAAACTCATAAAGGATACAAATAAGATGAGGGAAAAGGGTACCAAGGATGGTTCGCAAGATTTCCACAGACAAGTAAGGGGGTGAAGATGATGAATCCAGGTTAAAGATTAGATAACCTCAAGAATGAATTCCAAGAAGACAAGGAGTCTACCAAAGAAGGCAGTCGTTAGGGAGTACATATCCCAATAAAGAGGCAGTTTACCCAACTGAATTTGAAAAAGAAGATAAGCTTGCAAACAAAGTGCATTTTGAGGTGAAAAGGCCAAGCACAAGGAAAGCATACTCTCGAGGGTCCAAGGGGTAAGATAAACCCAAGGAATGGGTCAATAGTAAGATAGCATCAAGGCATACTATTTATGATAAACTCCATGGAGGGAGTAAACAATGTAAAGGGAAAAAAATTTATGAGTATGTCTTATACCGAGGCTAAATGGAAATAGCCAATATGGTTGTATGTAATAAATAACAAGCTAATACCCAGATAAGTTCTTTTCAGTACGAAGGATGTTGAATAAAGTTTTGGGGACAAAACTTTTAAAAGAGTTAAGGAAAACCGAGAAAAGAACCGGTCAAACCAAGTGAGAAAAATCAAACCAGTTCACAAACCCGATCATAAGGGAACAAGCAAATTAGGGAATTTACAACTCCCAATTGACCCAAAAGGGTTCATAAACCTTGAAAAAGAACTTTAGGAAAAATTGGAGAGAAAAACTAAACCGGTTCAGGTGAACCAGATTGAACTAGTTTATGAACGAGTTGGTTTATGAACCAGAACCCAAATAGAGAGGGCAAACTGGGAAATTGATGGATCCCAAATGACCTAAAGAGCACATATGTCATGAAAAAAGGACTTTAGGATGAATGGGGGGTGAAAACAAAACCAATTCAAGTGAATTAGATTGAACCGGTTTGGACCGGTATCAACTACCATTGAACCAGATACTAAATTCATTTTTTTAGGTGGCTTAGAAAATTAAAATTTGAGATTTGAGGCCACCATTGAATAGAAAATAAATTTATAAATTTTAATTTTGAATATTTTGTTGAATCTTACCTGAACTGACCGGTTTAACCTTTGAACTTGGTTCGAAATAGTGTCATTTTCTTCCTTCAGATGACAACACTTTTCACTCGCTGGAAAATCACACAGCTCTAACGAAGCTGGAAAGTCTTCGGCCATGGAGTTTCAGGCAATTAATGACCGCATTAAGGTGCCAATCGGACAACCAAAAAGTTCCTGAGCTTCCTATATAAAGAGCCCCTCCTCATTCATCCTTTCCAGACCTGAAAACTCCATTATCTCTCAACTGCTCCAATTTTCGGTGAACCTCGAATCAAAGCTCTGACTTGGGCATTCATCCTTTCCACACCTGAAAACTCCACACTAGAACCTCGACCCGGTTTGGTCGGATCCCCGTGATCAACCCGCCAGTCTCCCGGTTTATTAAAGGGTTTCCCCTTATTGTAAACCGTAAAGAGTAAGGCATCCTTTAACCTGCACCTTTTTCCTGGAATAGCATAATCAAAATTGCATGAAATTTAAAACTTTACATACTTGTCTTATAGTCATCTTAGTTGACGGTCTTTAAGGGGAGGCTTTCCGGGATTTCTTGAAAGGGATATAAGGGAGAGGGTGAGTACGACTACTTTGTGAATGGGTTTTTAAAAGCTTTTGACTTTTAAGAAAAACATTTATATGGAGTGTGCCAGACTCCTTTGTTTTCAAAAATCCATTCATTTAAAAATTTGGGGTTTTCCATTATTTCTTAGTTACCACGGTGTGTCATCACCCAACACACATCCTTTATCATGAAGGTTACACACATTCGCAAGTTAGTATCACTATTGAACCCGCTAGTGGCTTCAGAGCGACTTTTCCTGCCACCCGGATAGAAGTACGACCACTTCTACCCTGGGAATGAGTGGATGTACGTGACATCCGACCCACAATCCCGAAATCACTTCTTCATGTCCGTATGAGGACAGAGACCTCATCCTGTCCCCACCCCTGTCTCATGCGCTTGGTGCTACTCCAGATTTCGCACAGACAGTTGGAACGACAAACTGTACTTATAGCCACCAGGTCGTCCAGTGCCCTTAGGACGCATAACTACCCCTCATGGGCGTCTTGATGATCTCGTAATCATAGTGCATGCACAAACAATGTTTTCTTATCAAGCCATGTAATATGTGGTGCCACTGGTCCAATGGCCCTAACTCTCAACTCAACCCGCAGTTGTTTGTCTTGACTGGTCCGTCGACCTGTCATGTCACACTGCCGCTAGTTGACTAAGCATGTCGGTCTTATGTTGGTACCATGGCCAAAAAATTCACTTATTAAGTTTTATAGCACATATATCATGTTTGTTTACGAGCTCCTGCTCGTGCCAACTGGCCTTGGGCCCACTGTACGAGATTTTCAAAAAACTGGGCATTCTAGCACGCAAGTTCCAAAATCGAGGCCCCCGGCCTATAAGAGCTATTTGAGCTCCCGTTAAGAAGTTCTCCCAAATAGTTTAAGCATTGGCACACAGTCAGGGGAGACCACTTCTGACAAAATAGGTTTTCATTGTGCATTATACCAACCGGTATAAGGACATCTCTATTCATAACCGATGAATGGGTTTTCAACTTCCTTCGAGGAAGTCTCATCATACCAACCGGGTATGATCTACTTACAACCGGTAAGTAGTTTTTCCGCATAATTTTCACATCACTTTCTCTAAGTGGTGATGGTTAAAATACCACTAAACAATGGGTTTTTATAGTGAGGTACTTATCATCCCCTACCGGGTATGATATAAAATTTTCACTCACAACTGGTAAGTGGTTTTTATCTTTAAGTTGTGCTCATCATCCCAATCAGGTATGATGTTAGTAAACCCACTCACCCGTTAATGCCGTGAATTCCATTAGATTGGTTCTTGGTATTCACGCGAGCTTGTCCTTACTGGCGTTCCCGGTACTTCGTGTTCCTACACGATATGAACATCTTGGTTCATTATCTTTCGGCCTAATCGCATTCATTCATTGCAAATGAATGAGAAAGTTAAACTTTCATTTATTTACAATTAGGTCCCTAAAGTTATTTCTCTTTAAACTTTAAGTCCCAAATGCCGATTTTTCCTCAAATTGAGTTCCAAAACTTCTAAAATTTATCATAGGACCTCAATTTATTCCATTTCACAAAAAAGGGTTTAATTTCCCAAATTTCCAATTTGGTCCCCCACTTTTCCAAAATTACCATTTTGCCCTTCCTTTACAAAAATGGTAAATTTTGCCCCAAAAATTGCAAAATTCCTCAATTGTTCCTCAAACATTATTTTCATGCCCAATTGACCCTCAATTTCATAAAATTTCATTTTGGTCCTTTAAATTTAAAAAATCCCCAATTTTCTCCAAATTCCAACTTCTTAACACAGCTGAATTTGATTTCATCAAATTAACCTATCAAACGTTTCCAATTGTTGAAATTGAAGTTGAAATTGAGTTTTTACATGTTTATACGATTCTTTAGAAATGTGAATCGCAAGTTTTAATGCTAGGATGAGCTCAAACGGAGCTTCACCGAAAAATGAACTATAGAGAGAGAAAGCTTCGATTACTCACTGGTGAAGGCACGACGGTTCGAGCTTTCGATCTGGGCAGATAGCTCTCGTCCTGAGGTTTATCCTAGAATCAAGAATCGCATCAATTGATGCAGAATTGGATTATAATTTCATCATTGAAATTCGGTTGACTCTCTCTCTAGCACCAATCGAAAATTGTAAAGGGGAGTCGAATTGGCTTACCTTTCGATCCTAATTTGGCCGTGGAAAGGCTGAGGAAGTGTTGGGAGAGCTTGTTTTGGCCTAAGGAAGGCTTGAAATGGCCGATTTCAGCTTGGCCGAAATAGGGCAGATTCGGTCTGTCGGAGCTGCTTCACTATTCTATCATGCTGACGCTTCTCCAACGATTCTCGAATTGATTGGAGTTTGCTATCAAATAACTGTTTTCTCCCCGGTTCTAAAGAGCCCGACCTTTGTTCAAGTCGAAGCTCTAGTTCGAGTTTTACTGGGAAATGGAGTAGTAGTGAGAGAGAGAGAGAGGCGTTCAGGTGTGAGAAGAATGGAATGGGGATGACCTCTTTATATAGGCGTAAAACCCGTGTATTAAATGGGCGAGATTTATTACTAATATTAATATTACCATAAATTATTGGTATTAATTTCAATAATTTAATTTCGATATTAATTCCAATAAATTAAATTTCGGTATTAATTCTAATAATTAAATATATATTAATTTATGGTTATTTATGATAAGGCGTACATACAAATTTTTGACCGAAATTTCGGGTTACAAAAAAATTCATATTTCCCAGGGAGGTCACTCATCCTCACATTACTCTCAAGTAAGCACGCTTAACTTTAAAGTTTTTATAAAATCTAGTTCACCTGAACCACTTTGGTTTTTATTTTGTAATTTGTCTTACGTTTCTTTTTCAAGGTTTAATTAACCCTTCCACCTTGCCCGTTCAGAAATAATCGGGTTTGTGAACCGGTTCTGAATCCTCACTTGGTTTGACCGATTCTTTTCTTGGTTTTCTTTAGCTCAAAATGGTGGGGTTTACAACGCATGTAGTCTCCATTTGCTTTGAGGGTCACCAAATAAGCGTTGGCGTGATAGAACAGTGAAGCAGCTCCGACGGACCGAAGCTACCCTATTTCGGCCGAGCTGAAATTGGCCAATTCGAGCCCTTCTCAAGTCAAACCAAGCCCTCCCAACACCTTCACAGCTCTCCTACAACTAATTTAGAAAGAAAAGGTAAGCCAATTTGGCTTCCCTCTATAAATTACAATTGGTGCTAGAGAGAGAACTAGCAGAACTTCGATGATAAAATTCTCATTCAATTTGGCATAAATTCATGCAATTCTTTATTACAAGAGGAACCTTGGATGAGAGCTACCTGCCCAGATCCAATGCTCGGACCGCCGCGCCCCCGACGGTAAGCTTTCTCTCTCTAAATCCAGTTTTCCGGCGAATCTCCATTTGAGCTCATTCTGGCATCAAATCGTGCAATTTAAATTGCAATTGAATCGTATAAAGGTGTAGGAATTCCAATCTAACTTCAACTTAAACTCATTTGATCAGTCAATTTGATGAAATCAAATTCGATTGAGTTAGAAGGTTGAAATTGGGGGAAAATTGGGAATTTTGAAAATTCGAGGGACTAATGTGCAATTTCATAAAATTGAGGACCATTTCGGTATGATAAAGATGTTGGAGGACCAATTGGACAATTTTTGAATTTTTGGGGGAAAACTTACAATTTTTTGTAAAGTAGGGGTAAAATGGTAATTTTGGAAAAGTTGGGGGACCAAATTGGAAATTTGGGAAATTAAACCCCTTTTTGTGAATTTGAATAAATTGAGATCCCAAGGTGAAATTTAAAAGTTTCAGGACTAAATTTGAGGAAAAACCGGCATTAGGGACTTAAAGTTAAAGAAAAATAACTTTAGCGACCTAATTGCAAATAAATAAAAATTTTGGTTTTCTCATTCATTTGGAATGAATGATGGCTATTAGGCTGAGTGATAATGAACTATGATATTCATATCATGTTGGAGCATGAAGTACCGGGAATGCCAGCAAGGACAAGCTTGCGTGAAAACAAAGAACTAGTGAGAATTTAATATCATACCTAGTTGGGATGATAAGCACCTCAAAAATGAAAACCCACTATAAGTGGTATTTTAATCATCACACCTAAGAGGAGTGATGTGGAAATCAAGCGAAAAAACTAATTATCGGTTATAAGTAGATCGTACCCGGTTGATATGATGAAACTTTCTCGAAGGAAGTGGAAAACTCGTTAATCGGTTATGAGCGGAGATGTCCTCATACTTGGTTGGTATGATAGGCAATTGAAAAGTATATTTTGTCGGAAGTGCTCTCCCCTGACTGTGTGCCACTACTTAAACATTTTGGGAGACCTTCTTGACGGAAGCTCGAATAGCTCTATTAGGCCGGAGGCCTTGGTTTTAGAACTTAGGGGCTAATATGCCCGATTTTGAAAATCTCGAACAGTAGACCCTAGGCTAGTTGGCACGAGCAAGAGCTCATAAAAAACATGATTACTAAGCCATGAAAACTTAAGTAAATGAGTTGTTTGGCCATGGTACCGAGATAGGACCAACATACTCGATGGACTAGCGACAGTGTGACATGACAAGTCTTTGAACTAGTCAAGACAAACAATTGCAGGTCTAGTTGAGGGTCGGGCCCGTTGAACCAGTGACACCACAAATTATATGGTTTATGTGAAAAAATTGTTAATTTGTGCATGCACTGTGTTATGGGACCTTCAAGACACCCAAGAGGGGTAGTGATACGTCCTTGGGCTATGAACGACTTGGTGGAGATAAGGGCAGTTAGTCGTACTAAAAGTCTTGAGAAGCTCGACGTAGCTTCATTGCGCATGAGACCAGGGTAGGGACAAGATGAGGTCTCTATCCTCATATGGACACGGAGTATTTTTTGTCTAAGGGTAGGACGTCATAGACGTTCACTCAGACTTCGAGTAGAAGTTAGAGACTTCTATCAGGGTGGATGGCAAAGATGCTCTGATCCACAAGTGTGTGCAATCAGTATAACTGCATCTCGCGAATGTGTATGATCCCTTCATGATGAAGGGTGCGTGTTGTATGTTAAACACACCGAATATGGAAATGGGAAAGAGGTTATGAAAACTGGGGAAAGGATTTGAGAATCCTTGGAAATGAATTGGGAAACCTTGGAAAAAGATTTTGATAAACCGAAATTTGAAGAAAAGCATTTTTATGAAATACGAAGTCTGGCATACTCTGATTATTAAAATTGATTTTGTGAAAAATTTCACCCAACACCCATTCACTAAGTTATCGAACTCACCCCCTCTCATTACCCCTTTTCAGGAAACAAGGGAAAACTAACCTTAAAAATTTATCGGTAGCTGAACCTTAAGGCAAGTATGTAAAAATTTATATTAAGTTTTGATTAATATTATTGCAGGAAAGGTACATGTAAGAAGGATGCCTTACTCAGCACGGTTTACTAGAGGGAAAACCCTGAATAAACTAGGAGAGTGGCGGGTTGTTCACGAGGATCCGACCAAACCGGGTCGGGGTGTGACAGATGGTCCTAATAACTGTTGGACAACAAGGTTAATACAATGAAAGTTATTGCTGGTCTAGTATGTCAAGGCTCTAGGAGTCATATGCACAATAGACATGATAAGGTGAAAGGTCTAGTCCCTCATTAGTGCACAACTAAATAAATACTGGAAGAGGGAAATGTGCCCATACAGACAGTCTAATCTTATCATACTAATAGACGAGGTTGTAGCATTTTACCATGGTGGTTGGTAAAGATGCTTTGAACCATAAGTGGAATAGATGAAATTTCTATTCTACGATTGGGTGATCCCTTCCATGATGGAGCGGGTGGTTGTGTTGTGTGCTATGTTTTTCCCAATTATAAAACCCCATAAACCAAATTATAATATGTGTTATTCCTTCTAATCATATAAAATCGTATAGAGAAGATGTTAAGGTATGAAACTAGAGGATTCCTACTCACTGAGTTGTCAAATTCACCCACTCGCTTAACCTTTTAGGCATTATGAAGAGAAACCTTAAAGCTGGCATTCATGCATGGTACATATAAAATTAGCACATTTATATACAACATATATTCATATTTACTCCAGTATATTCATTTTCTAAAACAATTTTTTAGAAATGGATTTATTATATCATTACCTTGAGTCTTACTCTTGTCAAGACTATAATGGTAATTGTTATTATAGTATTGGGAGGTGTGGCGGGTTTTTTACAGGTTCCGACCGACCAAACTAGGTTAGGGCGTGACATCACATCCTTTCATCCACCCTTTATAATAGAATATCACAAGTGATGCCCAGACCCCTGCCATAAACCTCCATTTTGGTCCATGGGAAGATCTGGAAGCCATCTCACTTCCTTTGTATCCCCTCTTTCAGTCCTCCCTACACGCTCGACATCACCTCTAATAATAGGTGTCATGTCGGCGTCCAAAAATGTCCACCCAATAATAACACACATATGATCACATATTAAAATGGTCATTTTTATTCAGTCATAAGGTATGCTATCTGACCGACCCTGCTACTCATATTCTTTAAAATGCAATCAACATTATAATATACAATAGTCTTATTTAATTTACATGGGCTCGGTGTGTTATTCGACCGACCCCATTAGTTGAAATTCTTATTTTGTAAATCATATCATATGTGTCTTTATCATAATTTTATGGTTTTGGTTTTGGGACAACTCATTCGTTGTTGACCACTTAACCAAACTCGTAAGAACTAGTCTTATTTTCATGTTAGGAAAAAATCTCGATCTTTTCATATATTGACATTTATGGTTCTTACTTCTATTCGTGCAACATCAATCCCATCATATTTCATGTTCCACTTGTGAAACCTATCATGTCAGGCCCCAACCTGGTTTGATAGAATTCCCGTGAGCAACTTGCCACTCTCCCCGTTTATTAAGGGTTTTCCCCTTCTTTAAACCATGAGGAGTAAGGCGTCCTTTAAACCTGTACCTTTCCTGGAATAACATCAATCAAAACTGCATGAAATTTTAAACATTCATACATGTCTTGTAGATGTAGCTAACTGGAGGTCTTTAGGTAGGCTTTTCCTTTGGTTACCTGAAAAGGGGTATAAGGGAGGGGGTGAGTTCGACAATTTGGTGAATGCGTGTTTAAAACTTGATTTTTAGAAAAATAGTTTAAGTTGGAGTGTTCTAGACTCCTTAATTTCTTAAAAACCATTTCCTCAAGTTCTCAGTTTTCAAAGCCATCATTTCCTCATTAACCACAGTCGGTGTGTTTAACAATCAATACACACCTTCATCATGAAGGGATCACACATTCACAGGGCAGTCCGTCCACTGCACCCACTTGTGGCGTCGGAGCGACTTTACCGGCCACCAAGATAGAAGCCTGTCCACTTCTACCTTGAGAATGAGTGGATGTTCATGACATCCGACCCTCAATCCCGAAAAGAAAGTCCATGTCCGTATGAGGATAGAGACCTCATCCCGACCCCATCCCAATCTCATGCGCATAAAACTACGTCGAGCTTCCCTGACTGTTGGCACGACAAATAGCCCTTATCTTTACCATGTCGTCCAATAGCCCCTAAGACACATCACTACCCCTCTTGGGCATCTTAATGGTCTCGAAACTCAATGCATGCACAAAATAATAATTTTGCACATAAACCATTTAATCTTTGGTGTCATTGGTCCAATGGCCCCGACCCTCAACTCGACCTGTAGCTGTTTGTCTCGATTGGTCTGTCGACCTGTCTTGTCACATTGTCGCCAGTCCATCGAATTTGTTGGTCCTCTCTTGGTACCATGGCCAAACACATCATTCATTAAACTTTTCATGGCTTAATCTCATGTTTGTTTACGAGCTCCTGATAATGTCAACTGGCCTTGGGCCCACTGTATGAGATTTTCAAAATCGGGCATTTTAGCTCCCAAGTTCCAAAACCGAGGTCTCTAGCCTATTTGAGCTATTCGAGCTCTCTTCAAGAAGGTTTCCCAAATGGTTTAAGTAGTGGTACACAGTTAGGGGAGAGCACTTCCGACAAAATAATATTTTCATTCATCTATCACACCAATCGGGTGTGATGACATCTCCGCTTACAATCGGTAAATGAGTTTTCTACTTCCTTCTAAGAAGTCTATCATACCAACCGGGTATGATTTACTTACAACCGGTAAGTAGTTTTTTCACCTAATTTCCATTTCACCCCATTCTAATGTGATGTTAAAATCACCACATGATAGTGTGTTTTAAGTTACGAGATACTCAACATCCCAACCGGGTATGATGTGAAAAGTCTCACTCACCCATGAATGTAGTTAATTCCTCTTAACCGACTTTTTGTCTCCACATGAGCTTGTCTTGGCTGGCATTTCTGGTACTTCATGTTCCTACATGATATGAATATCCTTGTTCATTATCCTTTGGCTTGATAGACTTAATTCACCACGAATGAATAAAATACCTAAACTTTTCAATTAATTGCAATTAGGTCCCTAAAGTTCTTTTTCTTTAACTTTAGATCCCTAATGTCATTTTTTCCCCCAAATGGAGTCCCAAAACTTCTAAAATTCACTTTGGGACCTCAATTTATTCAAAATCACAAAAGGGGTTCAAGTTTCCCAAATTCCCAATTTGGTCCCCAACTTTTCCAAAATTACATTTTGCCACTACTTTAAAAAATGGTAAATTCCACCCCAAAAATTCCAAATATTGACAAATTGGTCCTCCAACATCTTTTCCATGCCCAATTGACCCTCAATTTTGGGAAATTGCACTTTAGTCACTCAAATTTTAGAAATCCCCAAAATTTCCCTAATTTTTCCCCAATTTCCACCTTTCAACCTAACCAGATTTGATTTCATCAAATTGACCGATCAATCGAAGTTAATTATTGAAATTGAAGGTGCATTTGAGTTCCTACACATCTATACAATTCAATTTCACTTTGAATCATATGAATTAACATTGGAACGAGCTCAAACAGAGCTTCGCCAAAAAACTGGATGTAGAGAGAGAAAGCTTTGAAAGCTTATCGTTAGGGGTACAGTGGTCCGAGCTTTCGATATGGGCAGATAGCTCTTGTCCTAAGGTTATTCCTAGGATCAAGAATTATATCAATTCATATCGAATTGATGGAGAATTTGGTCAGTGAAGTTTCGTCAATTCTCTCTCTAACATTGATAAGATTTTATAGAGAGGAGCCAAATTGGTTTATCTTTCTGCTCTAATTTAGTTGTATGAGGGTTGTGGAGGTGTCGAGAGAGCTTGGTTTGGCTTAAGAAGGGCTTGAATTGGCTATTTTTCGCTCGGCTGAAATAGGGCAGCTTCGGTCCATCGAAGCTGCTTCACTATTCTATCACACTAGAGTTCCTCTAGCGATTATCAGATCAAATTGAGACTACCGTTGGTAACTAACTTCTCCCCGAATCTAATAAACCTGACCTCACCTTATTTGGCTCAGAAAAATGCCCAAGTTGGAGCTTTAGTTTGAGCTTCACCAGAAAATGGAGTAGTAGGGAGAGAGTGGAGTTTTTAGGTGTGAGGAGGATAAATGATGGGGGGCACTTTTTATAGGAAGCTCGGAGACTTCTTGGCTGTCTGATTGATGCATTTATGGTGATCATTCATTGCCTAAAACCCCCTAGCCGAAGACTTTTCATCTTTGTCGGCACTACTCGATTTTTCGGTGAGTGAACAGTGTTGTCATCTCAAGGAAGAAGACGACACTATTCCGAACTAGGCCGTACCGGTCCGAACTGGGTTCAACACTTAAACTAGCTGGTTCAGGCCCGATTCAACCAAGCTTTTTAAAATTAAAAATTTGTAAATTCATTATCTATCAAATGGTGGCCTTAATTCTCCAATTTGAGTTTTTTAAGCCACCTAGAAAAATTAATTTAGAAATAGGTTCAATAGTGACTCAAATCGATTCAATCTAGTTCAGGTCTGGTTCACCTGAACCGATTTGGTTTTCACCTCCAATTCATTATAAAGTCTTTTCTCATGACTTTTGTTACTCTTTAGGTCACTTGGATCCATAAATTTCCTGGTTTTCCCTTTCTCTATCGGTTATGGTTCACAAACCGACTCGATTTTCTCTTTGGAAATGGCTGATTCTCTTCTCGATTTTCTTATTATCAAAGGACGTGGTTTACATATCATCCTCTTATATTCTTATTAATTCAAGAAATTTTGGTAAAGAACCACAATCGGTCCAATAGGACTCGTCGTCTATAAACCCACTCATTCATATATCCATATACATATTCGTTCCGGTCTATTTCCGAGTGTCTCTGTTTGATGGTTTCTACTTGGTTATTCTCAATAGTATAAGCTACAACATCCATATAAATAAAACATGATCAGGTCTGGTTCTAGATGGTATATTATGGTATCGTCACGTAACTTCTCAAAATTATGATTTTGCCCCTCGGATCGGGTTTGCTCAAATCTCATATTTGAAACCCGTTTATATGACTCTCATTTGTAGGTTCCAAGTACCCAACATTATCCCATCTTTTTTGGTCATATCCTCACCAGGATCTTAAACCATTTCTACTTTTTCATTAAGTTCCTTATACTTTATACTTAATGCACATTAGTCTGTAACTTTTCCAAATTTATATTTTAGTCCTTCTACTTTCTCTTTACTACTTTTGAACTTAGATTTTGAATCTAACATCTACCTCAGGTCCTCAAAATTACCATTTGGTTTATTAAACTTTTCTAAAA
Source organism: Trapa incisa (assembly GCA_030064435.1). Taxonomy (NCBI): domain Eukaryota; kingdom Viridiplantae; phylum Streptophyta; class Magnoliopsida; order Myrtales; family Lythraceae; genus Trapa; species Trapa incisa. The sequence goes on from CM057771.1 coordinate 15,627,960, forward strand.
GTTACACTTGAGTCCTTAGCCTATTTTAAGCTACCATTTCATATCTCTAAATATTTTCAACTTTCTTTTAAGTCCATATACTTCTACTGAACATCATTTGGGTCCATATTTTCATGAAATCACATTTTGGTCCCTAAACTTTCCAAAAATTACGAATTGGTTCTTGAACTTTTATCTCTTTAAAATGAGTTCTAATGACCTTTCAAAAATTTTACCTAGATCCCTCATCATCTTCCTTAGGTCCCCACTGTCACTTTCCAACTATCATTGGTCGGAATCATGTCGTTTTAGCCTCGATCATTCTCTCTCAATAAAATAAACATAAAATAGGGTTTTGGTCGAAAACTCACTAGTGATTAAGCGGTAACAGCCATGGCAGTAGAGTTGTATAGTTGACTCTATTACGAGATCGTGGACATCTAGATCTCACTTTATAGTGGTTGGAGTTGCATGTAAGGTCTGGTTTAGAGGGGTGTCAACAATGGAGAGCTAACGGAGTTTCTCATATTTTTTGTGGTTAGGAACCTTAGCTACAACCCAAAAGACCATTGTGGTTGGCAAGAGGGGATTGAGAGGATTATCTAGAAAAAGTTTGGGTCATAGTTGTCCGTCTAGGAGATCAAAGAGTGCTTCAAAATCCTCTGCTTTGTTTTCGACCAATGGAGTAGTGTTACTATTCTATCAGATTGCTGCTGGTAGAGGCCATGTCGGTGGCCGAGGGAGGTGGAGTTCAAAAGTTGACTCCCCCAGTTGTAATGACACCTATTTGGCCAAGTGTGGTGGTCGAAGGAGAAAATGGGAAACTCTGGTTTGACTATCACCGAAAAGTAGAGGAGACTAACTTACGAAGAGAATTTTGGTCATCCTTTGGTAAGAGGGTGGCTAACAGTTATACTCGGGGGGGGGGGGGGGGGGGGGGGGGGGGGGGGATTCTATATCATGCCATATCCATAGTTGACTAGATAAGACTCTCTAACCTTTGCTTTTTACTTAATTTTCTTGGAGGGTAAATGTAGAAAATTATGCAAGTTGGGTTATTTTCGAGTACGTGTCGGGTTTTCAGATCCTAAGTTGTGTGAAGGAGATAACACGCACGTGCATGGGTGTGCCCCACACCCCACATGTGTGTGCATCTGACGTGTCGCATTGACCGGTTTGCACTATAGTGAACCGGTGTTTGGTGAATTAATCGGCAAGTTTAATTAATTTTAATTTTTTCTTGGTCAATTCATCTCAAATTCTAACGACTATTTACCTAATTTATTTTTTAAAATTTTTTCACCTAATTTCCTATTATTTGGGCACGAGAATATCTATTTTCCTATTTGTATAGTTTCTTCTAAAAATTGAGAAGTTTTATCACTGTAAGCCAACTCGATCGATTTTAGCCTTATTTTGTTTGATTCACCTTTGATCCGACTAATTATTGACCCAATTTTTTTTAATTATTTATCATATTCCATGTTGATTGTATTTAATAATTGTCATTTTCCAATTCATTTGATTTATCTTTAAAATTGAGTGATTTTTTTCTTAAATCGGTTCGATCCCAATTTAAATTAGTTTTAACGTAAACTTCTCCCAATTCGTGATTTTTTGTCATAGGATTTTCTCCTAGAGTAATTTTGTGATTTTTCACATTATTCAATTTTAGGGTATGAACTAATTCTTAATCAAATTTAATTTCAATTTATTAACTCTCTGGTTTTTTTTCCTTATTCAAAATCAATTTTTTGATAAATTGGGCTTAACTCTCTGTTTCAAAATTTTCGTTAATAAAATTACACACTTTCTCCCAATTTTTTTCATTGACTAACTCACCCAATCTTGCATTACCAATTAGATTCATAGGTTGCCAACTCCTGAAAAACCTCAAGTCTCTGTACATTCACCAAACTTGCCATAGAAGGTACTCCATACCTTTCTTTTCAAAACCTATCAAATGATGTTAATTGAAGACCTAACAAAGAAATCGAATTAGTCTCATACCATATGGGTGCACACCAAATTTTCTATCATAATTGGCATCGACCCCATTCACTAAAAATAGATTGGAGAGTCCATTTTAACTACTCTACCAACGTCTAGAAAACTAGTGAAGTTCAAACACATATAGAGATGAGCTTAATCATCCATTGAAAAAATCCACACGGTTGAACAAAAAGAGTTGTTCCTATATGGAACAACCTAGTTTGAGAATCAAGAAAGCAAGTGAATATCAAGGGAAGAAAGTGCACATCATAAAAGATGGGAGTGTGAGATTCGAAGTGGATGTGATAGCCCGTATTGTATGAGATTTAATCTTCTCTATCTCATGTCAATTTATATAAGCCATAAGTGTCATTTTTCTTGTCAACCTCGTAGAAGGTAGGTTTAACAAGGTCTTACACGAAGGAATCACGCGTATAGGAAACTCTAAGACTTGAATTGTGAGGGCGTAAGATAGGCGTGAGAGGTAGAGATGTTGAAAGGTGAAATACACACATCAAACCCGCAATGTCATTTCATCTTAGTATAATGTCATTTTTCCAAATGCAATCAATTGCACTAACATGAAATAATTCACAGATATTTTATATCAATGGGAAATACAAAACAATATATATTTTGTGCTAATTTATAATAATTCATGTTCAAGAAAAAAAGCAGCGGCTTAGAAGAAAAAGGATAATAAAAGTTGGAAAAGGTACTCCAAGAGTTGACTCTCTTTTTACTCTCTCTCTCTTTAACTTTGAAGTCACAAGCTGGCAAAAATTAATGACCATTTGTGTTTGTTTCTTTTCTTTTTCCACCTTTTTCGGTACATCAAATTCTCAACCAAAAAGTCCGACCCACAAAATAAACCACACATCAGTATCACTCTTAGTGCGGCTGATGGGAACCTCTGCATCTGTTATCGCCACTTAATATGAGAAGGCATCTAATCAAAATGGACCAGAGCAGCATCAATTATTATACAAGTATTATGTAACAATCTCTGTTTTATATTTCCAGTAAAACGATCTTGTTAATTTGTTCCTTCCATTACCATATGATACATCACTACCCAAAAGAATTATTAAGCCGGAGGAGTGATTTAAGATATTATGATGCATGTGGGCATAAGTCACAGTTAGGAAAGAGTCACCAACATGTCTCATTATAATGGAGATATCACTTCTCTTTTACTTAAAAGATCTATCTTCGACTTGGATTGATGGGATAGGGTAAAATTTGACTTCCTATAGTTCAATTAGATTTTGAATGCCGCATGAAATAGGGAACAAAAAGTAAGATATAATGGAGAGATAGCGCTTGCTTTCATGCTAGCTAGATATATCTTGCTTTAGCCACTTTCTCTTCCTCGCTTTACATATATTAATAAACCCTTATCTTCTGGTGTGAGAAAGTCAACCTTCTTGTTTGTTACTTTCTTTTTCTTCCTTTCTTTATTGAGGGGAAGCCAAGATAAATCAATTTGAACCTACTGAAAATTATCATTCACTAGAAGGAATGTACATCTATGTTCAACTGACATGAAAATCAAAGGATGCAGCATGCATTATTTGCCTTGACCTTGATCATACCCTAAAAGTCATGCATGAGAAAAAAGAAAATGACAGTAAAGACTGAACTATATTCGGCCAAAAAAAATTAATTCTTATGGCTTACTGGGTGTTATCATTATTCTAATATTGATCTCATTTTCTTCATCTAGGGGGTGTTGTAGTGATAAGGTAATAATAGTTATAATGGCATGTTCAACCTTTTAAATTTGAGATTTTTTACAATTATGATAAAGTTATATTTTTACAATTCTTCCTCCACTCCCTTCCCATTGGTCACTCCACCCACCCACCACAGTGAACTCTTAGCTGCCATTGACATCAAGCAACATGTCATGCTATTCCACTAATAATTAGACCTTGCGTGGTTAAATATTTCCACTATAAGATATTTGGAGATATGCTAAAAAAAATCCTAAAGTACTTAGTAAACTGCCATGAAATATAAATTTTGGTTGGGGCTAGGGTCCAATAATTTGTGAATGAAATATTAAATGAAGGAAAGGGTTGAATGGAGAAAAATAAGAGATCTAATATGTGAGTGTTATCATAAGAAGTTAAGTTAATAGCATTTTTTCCGTGCGTCTCCTATCATCCAAGCTCTCAACTTCATATTTCAAAGTTTTAGTTATTTTGAGTAATCAATATCAAGAAAACTTTCATATGGAAGTTGTGTACAACTAGTTCAATCCCTTTATATATTATATTATGATATTTATTGTGAGCTCATTTTTTTTAATTTCCTTGATCATTAAATGAACTAAATATGGTCTTTTAATGGAATGTGGATAACATAAGTGCCGGAGAACTAAATGTAGGTAAGCATAGTATGAGGTATGTAAACCAAAAAATAACCTACTCTGTGGGATAATATGCTCTTCTAGCAATTTGTTATTAGATGGGACTCATAGGTGAATTGACAAATTCTTTATACATTAGACAATTGTATGGATTGTCCTACCCACATTTACAATATGGGGGAGTGGAAGAAATTACTGAAGATCTTGATATTACTTTACTCATATTTCATATAAAATTGTGTATGGATAAGACATATTACTATTATAAAATAGGTAGGACAGTACAATAATACTTTGATAGAGATGTTACAAAGTGTGGATGGTACATTGTATACCATGTCCTCCCTAGAGAAGTTACAAAGAGTGAATGATACATTGTATGCCATGTCCTCCGTGATGGATTCTCGAGGTGACAACCTAAAGTACGTACATTTAACATCCGGCTATTGATATAATTTGATGAATATGCTCAAACGTATGGTAATGATACATTTTAGTCAAACACTCCGAAGCTAATAGCCCAATTTAATGGCTGGTTTTTAGAGATTATCTTTGGATGCTTGATTGATGGAGTCACTCTTTCCAATTATTAGGAGTAAATAAATGATAATGATAGGAAATGAAGTAGACATATGGAGAACACATATTATTTGGTGTACAATAATAAAAGAAAATATGACAACCACTTTTTACAAGTTTGGATATTCTAAGGATTGCTAGGAAGGGAAATGAAGAAGGTGGAAGGAAAATGAAGAAGAATGGAAGAGGGATACTAGATAGAATAAAGTGTAATATTATTTTAATAATTTGATTGAATATTTGCAAAATATAATAGTTTATGAAGGTTTAATAAAGATTTTAAATAAATATATATATAATATATTTAAATTTTACCAATATAATTTAAGAATATCTTAAAATAATATGAAGAACATCATTAAAGTGGCTTATATCTATTTATTTGTACCATGATATTTTATGGTGTCAATGTTATTTATTGTCTATTAATACTTATATAAATGATGCAATTGAATCATTAATTGTATATTATTTTAATATGTATAATAAGAAAAATAATAATAAAAAAGTTTAATAAAGTGAAATGAGTAAAATATGAAAAATATTTTTAAATAATTATATATATTGACCATTTTATATAAGTTTGAAAATAAAAAATTGAAGTGAAATTTAATATAATGATTAGATATTCATATAAGATAATATATTTTTTAAAAATAAGAGAAATTTTAAATAACAAAACATATATTAGAATAAGCCTTGCGTTAAAGATATAAAAAATAAGAAACTCACTAAAAATTAAGATATATTTGTTGACATTTGAATTAATTTAGGTCAATTTAAATATAATATGTTAAAAATAAAAGGAGTTTTTATATTATTTAAAGAAAAAGATATAATGATTACTCAAAATTTCGAAATAAGAAAATTGAAATAGGTTGATGTTTTATTAGAAATACTTTTTTTCTTTAGATTACAATAAAATCGATTAAATGAGAGAGCCCACTAGTTAATAGGTGATATAAATACTGAATAACTAATTAAAAGTAGGGTGGTGACACTCAATCTTGTAGAATAATATTTTTACGATGAAAAATAATAGTAGAATAGTAGCTTAATATTGTAATAATTTAATCGAATATTTGTATAATATAAGTGTTTATATAAAATTAATAAATATTATAAATAATAATATCAATATAAGAATAGTAGCGTAATATTGTAATAATTTAATTGAATATTTGTATCAATATATACCAAACATTCAAATGTTATAAAAATAATATAAGAAAAATATAGCCGTATATAAATATATTTATTTATTTATTTAGAATTATTTTACTAGAAAAAATCTAGCGCATACTAGTGTATATCCAAATTTTGGCTTGTAAAGTACTTTTGGGTACTCTTGTATCGGGGTAAAATAAAATTTAATAAATAAGTTATAATAGAATTAAAAAATAAATATAAATTATGAAAGAAATAATATCACATTTAGTATATTAGAATGAAATTGAAATGAGAATTTAAATAAATTTCATAATAAAATTACTTGGAATTAAATTGAATAAATTTTATCATTCATTTATTCGATATAAAATTTAAAATAAGGGAATATGAATGAAATGAAAGATAATAACAATTTATCATAAATTCTATTATTACATAATAAAAATAATGATGCACACATTATTATATTTTAAAATAATAAAAATATTCTGAGGGGATCATAAAAAATTATAAAAATTATCAGGTGTGGTGGATGAAGTAAACATTTTATTAAAAAATACTGTATTATTTTTTTGACAAAAATACATATTACTTAATAGATAAATAAACTAAAATACAAAAAAAATGCACAAATAAAGCATTTTATATATCTCCAATGAAAACTAAATTCAGGAAAAGAAATAAAAACTGAGAATTAAATACTTCACGGGCAAATAAATTCTTAATTTGTGCACATAATATCTGATAAAATAAATGTATATAAATGATGAAAATCAATATGCACAAGTATTAATAAGAGATGTTATCTTTTGGCACGAATAATTATAACTGAAATATAATATAAAAATTGTAATTGTTTATAGAAAAGGTATAACAGTATGTTAGGGCTAGAGATGTGAACTTTTGGAGATCTAAACCTGCCTTGTCTTACTCAAGGAAATGTTCCTCTTGACTTGATATTAGTAATGAGTCCCCCAGTGTGCCATTAGTTCGTATTAAGTTATTATATTAAAAATATATCAATTCTTTAAATATATTATATCAGTGTTATAAATAAACTTCTTAGTGTAGGATTAGCATATAGTAAACTATATATATATATATATATATTAGTCAACTTAAGAAGTATACCCATCTATAAAGAAATATAGTGTAAAACTTATAATCTTCACAAATAAATAATCTCACCCAATATTTTATAATAAATATAATAAAATTTGGGGTTTTTTGTAAATAAAAAAAAAATATATATATATATATATATACATATAATAGTACATGTTTGACGTATCCGGTCAGGGATCACGAGGGATCCGTGATTGACCCCGCCCGGCACAAGTGCGGGCCGGGCTCACCCGACACGGGCGAGGCTGGGGTTGACGGCCTCATGAGTAGGTAGGGCGGACGCACCTTTCTCGCAGTTGACACTTTGACTTTAGGTTCGGGTGGATCTGCAAGAAAATCATGGCAAATTCTCCGCAGAACTAATGGCAGGCAAAAATTTCATCTGCCACGCCACTCATTTCTAATAATAAAGGATGCAGTTTGTAGTGGATAATATTGAATCTCACACGACAATAAAAAAGGATTGTTAGAGAAAGAGAATTTACTATTTAAAGAAAAAGTAAAGGATCCAACAAGTGAATGAAATGTGGAGTGGAAAATAATTAGCATAAACTCTTTTATTCTTGCTGATCCACAAGGCAAAGCAGGTCCTCCATAGGTACATGAACCAAATAGAGAAATAGTAGAATGGATGTTCGGAATAAATTATTATGAAATTAACGGTTAAGGGCTCTTCTTATTCTAAGTTGAAAATGATATCTTTTTGTATCAAAACCTTCTTCCTTTGTTTGCTCTATCAGTGTAACCAAAGGCTAAATGATCATCCATGTGTGTCCATTTTAGCCATCGTCTGTCTTCGTATGGATGATTCACCCCTTTTCTTACCTTCCAACTTCGCGCCATTTTTTCCAAAGGGAGATTTCGACCGGTGATGTCTCATGTTGCCAACATTTCTCGTGATTCCTCGACTCATTGAGCCGTTCGGCAGAGGAATTCGGCGTCGGAGACGGCCGAGTGTTCGACCAGGTCATCTTCATCGACCGGAGCGGGAAGGTTGAGATCTATCATGGCCTCCACCGACGGGTTCTTGACGGTAGGGATAATGGGAACGGTGATCGAAGTGGTTCCGTAGTTGGCAGTGTGGGATCGCTTGTGGCCACCGAGGGCCTGGCCGGAGGAGAAGACACGAGAGCAGTACGGGCACTCGTGGACCTTCGCGGGCTTGCTCTTGTTGGCCTTGCTGGGGACGTTCACCGCCGCGTGGACGGCCGAAAGGGGCGGTGGTAGCAGCTGGGCGGCCTTCCTGTGGCTTGCTCGGTGGCCGCCCAGCGCTTGGTAGGACCGGAACATCTTCTTGCACGTCTCGCACCTGTACCTCCCTCCCTTGCTTCTGTTGCTGTTCTTGTTATCCTCGGCCGCCATACCCGTATAATTCTCGAGCTCCTCCGACTCATCTGTCTCTTCTTCTTCTTCTTCTTCCTCCGCTTCTTCATCTTCATCTTCGTCGTCTTCTTCTTCCTCCTCAACCTCAAAATCTTCATCTCTCACGAAACCTCCATCCTTCTTCTTCTGCCGCTTCCACCGATCCCTCGAGAGCATCATGAGACAGAAAGCCACATCCTCCGCGTCGGAGATCGACGAACTCACGGGCTCCGGCTCGACGCTATTCATTTTGATCCTTTTTTTATCATCTACAGGCGGAGGGTGAAGAGAAGAAGAAACAGGAGAAGACTTCTGATGGTTATTCCGAACCCTCGTGGATCGCCTCCTCGTAGGGTTCCTCGAAGACTCCGACGTCTCGCTCTCTCTGTCCTGAAGAACGACCGAGCCAGCGAACGAGAACTCCGGATCTGCTAACCGGACGCTCTTTTTCGGATTCTCTCTTAGGCCGTATCCCTGATCCCTACCTTCTTCATCTTCCTCCTCCGACGAAGATGAGGCCGAGGAAGCCAACACAGTACGGCACACGAGCTTAGGGCCCAATTCATCTACCGGCATTTCTCGGTGGTGCAAAAGGTGGGAGAGGGAGTGGGAGGGCCTCACGTGACCTCTCAGAGCTCCGCCAATGGAGAAGCTCGAGGAGCAGAGCTTGCGGTCTTGCTTCTCCATTGAAGGGAAATGCATCGAACGATCGATCCAGAGGTCCGGCTTGGGGAGGAGGGTCGTCTCTAAGAACAGAGCGATTTTCTGATCTTACGAGTTAGCTGAGGGAAGGACTGTTTCTAGAGAGAGAGGACGAGAGCTAAGAAGAGGGAGAGTAGGTGACGTGACCAGCATTGGCATTGCACTCCACCTTCCATAGTGGTGTTGGGTGGTATATACAAAGCAAAAATATGCCAGTGGAATCGAGTCTACTGATGCATTGCGATTTTATGGGATCGCTTCGATGTTTTCTCTATATTTCTCCTTTTTATAATAGAATCAGAAAAATTACCCAATTGAGAAATTAGAAGAAAAGTTTGAAGAAGATAGGGTGCAGCCTTGGCTCGGAATAGGGTGCAGCCAATGGCGGCCCATTGACTCGGGAGGCTTGCCCCATCCCTCTCTCATTCTTCTTATCCTTTTTCTAAATTCTCTTCTTTTTTTTTTAAATAGCACGTTTAATAGGGGATGAGATAAATTTCATCCTTAATTTTTTATTTATACCAATAAAAATTTGACAAGTCGGACGAAAAAAAGATATGACATGTAATCATGAAAACCAAAATAACACCCACGATCTTGATACAAATATTAAAAGTTGACTTTAGTTATGCCAAAACAAAAAATTTCAAGTCAATGGTAAGAATACTTTCATTTGATTTCTACATGATGAACACATTATTGAACTTGATTTTACATTATTGTACAAAAGAAAGGTAATCTTCTCCAAGGACTTATTACGTGCATGAAGCGGTAGACATGATTCTAACTTGTGAGTCATTTATACTTGTAAATCATTTCCGATATTATATTTATTATTTTTTGTATAGAAGCACAATTTTATTAGTATATTTTATTCACCAAATTCACAATTTTAAGATAATACATCTAGTATAATCTAAAACAATTGGCCTTGGCTTCTAATTTTTATTCTCCTCAAATTTAATAAAATCATAAATTATACTTTTTTTTCTTTTTTAAGTTACTTTTTCTAGTTATACATATATAATCTTTAAATAATTAAATAATTCTATTTTTTCTCTACAGTATTAACATATTTAACAAATAATATTTTAAATATATTAACAATTGTGCCTATTTCTTATCCTATCACTTCATTTGATTCTTAATCATAACAATATACTAAATTTTACATATTTAATCGTGTATTAATAATTGTTGTAATTCCTAATATGTCATTAATTTTACACCAATATTTCTCAACTTTTTTTTTTATAATTTCAACCGTCATAATTTCAATGCATAGTTATACCACAATACATTAACCTTCTAACAACAATTTTGATCGAACAAATAATAACCATATATGAATTTGCAGTGGGATAGCTTCTACTAGAAAATATATTAGTGAAATTATTAAACACACTAAGTTTGTCACTAATCTCATTTACTATTGACCAATCTAATTCAGTAGGCAAATATTTGTAGTGTGTATCACACAACTTCAAACGAGGAAAAATATTTTTGTACTCTAATGCTACCCACAACATGTTATAAGTTAAGTTCTAATGGATCTTAGAATAAATAGCAAGCTTTTTACCCGATTCAATATGTAGTTTATGAAAAATTTTCTCAAATTCCTCCCATTTCTTAGGAGTACTAGTAAAATACAATTTTGCGTATATTATCGATGCTTCCTACAATTGTTTCCAACCCTACTTTTACAATTAAATTTAGAATGTGTACACAACACCCATTTACAATATCTTTACTTCCAAAATCATTGAATCCTAATGCGATTTATCAGTTAAAAGTTGTATCATACTATCATTGGTAGGACAATTATCCAAAACGATGATGGACAGTTTGGAATCAATATTTCAATCAATAAGAGAGGTTGATAGTTTCTCACACAAAACTTCACTTGTGTGTGGACAAGGTACATGAAAAGGCATACATAAAATTAAATACAAAAAATTTAATAAATAAAATGTACCAAATAATACAAATGTCACGTCCTGACCCGATTTGGCCGGATCCTCGTGATCAACCCGCCACTCTCCCGATTTATTAAAGGGTTTCCCCTTATTATAAACCGTAAAGAGTAAGGTATCCTTTAAACTTGCACCTTTTCCTAGAATAATATAAATCAAAACTGTATAATATTTCAAATTTATCATACCTGTCTCACAAGCATCTTAGTTGATGGTATTTAATGGTAGGCCTTTCGGAATTTCCTGAAAAGGATATAAGGGAGTGGGTGAGTATGACTACTTAGTGAATGTATTTTCAAAACTTATAACTTTTAGGAAAAAGATTTGTATTGGAGTATGCTAGGCTCCTTTCTTTCAAAAGTCCTTTCATTTCAAATCTTGCTTTTTACCACAATTTCTTATTAATCATGGTGTTTCATCACCCAACACACGTCCTTTATCATGAATGTCATACACACATTCACAGGCCAGTACGTCCACTAAACCCACTTGTGGCGTCGGAGCGACTTTACCGACCACTTAGATAGAAGTACGTCCACTTCTACCCTTAGAATGAGTGGATGTGCACGACATCCAACCCTCAATTCCGAAATCAATTCTCCGTGTCCATATGAGGACAAAAACCTCATCCCAACCCCACCCCGGCTCATGCACTTGGTGCTACTCCAAATTTCGCACAGTCACCTGGTACGACGAATTGCCCTTATACTCACTGGGTCCTCCAGGGCCCTTATGACGCATCACTACCCCTCTTGGACGTCTTGATGGTCCTGTAATCATAGTGCATGCACAATCAGTATTTTCTTATCATCCCATATAATTTGTGGTGCCACTGGTCCAACGGCCCCGACCTTCAACTTAACCTGCAATTGTTTGTCTTAACTGGTCCGTCGACCTGTCATGTCATACTGTCGCTAGTTGACTGAGTATGTCGGTCCTGTCTTGGGACCATAGCCAAACAATTCCTTTATTTAAAGTTTTATGGCATATAACTTATGTTTGTTTACTAGCTCTTGCTCGTGCCAACTGACCTTGGGCCCTGTCACGCCTCGACCCGGTTTGGTTAGATCCCCGTGATCAACCCGCCACTCTCCCGGTTTATTAAAGGGTTTCCCCTTAATGTAAATCGTAAAGAGTAAGACGTCCTTTAACCTGCACCTTTTTCCTGGAATAGCATAATCAAAACTTCATGAAATTTAAAACTTTACATACCTGTCTTATAGGCATCTTAGTTGACAGTATTTAAGGGTAGGCTTTCCGGGATTTCCTGAAAGGGATACAAGGAAGGGGGTGAGTACGACTACTCAGTGAATGGGTTTTTAAAGGTCTACTTTTAACTTTTAAGAAAAATATTTATATGAAGTGTGCTAGACTCCTTTCTTTTCAAAAATCCATTCATTTAAAAATTTGGGCTTTTCCATTATTTCTTAGTTACTAGTGTGTCATCACCCAACACACATTCTTCATCATGAAGGTTACACACATTCGCAAGTCAGTATCACTACTGAACCCGCTAGGGGATTCGGAACGACTGTTCCTGCCACTCGGATAGAAGTACGACCACTTCCACCCTAGGAATGAGTGGATGTACGCGACATCCGACCCACAATCCCGAAATCACTTCTTCGTGTCCGTATGAGGATAGAGACCTCATCCTGTCCCCACCCCGGTCTCATGCGCTTAGTGCTACTCCAGATTTCGCACAGACACCTAGAACGACGAACTACCCTTATAGCCACCAGGTCGTCTAGTGCCTTAGGACGCATCACTACCCCTCATGGGTGTCTTGATGATCCCGTACTCACAGTGCATGCACAAACAATGTTTTCTCATATTGCCATGTAATCTGTGGTGCCACTGATCCAACGGCCCCGACTCTCAACTCAACCCGCAGCTGTTTGTCTTGACTAGTCTATCGACCTATCATGTCGCACTGCTGCTAGTTGACTGAGCATGCCGGTCCTATCTTGGTACCATGGCCAAAAAATTTACTTATTAAGTTTTATGACACATATATCATATTCGTTTACAAGCTCCTGCTTGTACTAACTGGCCTTGGGCCCACTGTACAAGATTTAAAAAAAAAACTGGGCATTCTAGTCCTCAAGTTCCAAAATCGAGGCCCCCGACCTATAAGAGCTATTTGAGCTCCCATCAAGAAGGTCTCCCAAATAGTTTAAGCATTGGCACACAGTCAGGGGAGAACACTGATGACAAAATAAGTTTTCACTGTCCATTATACCAACCGGTATAAGGACATCTCCGTTCATAACCGATGAACGGGTTTTCAACTTCCTTCGAGGAAGTCTCATCATACCAACCGGGTATCATCTACTTACAACCGGTAAGTAGTTTTTTCGCATAATTTTCACATCACTTTCTCTAAGTGGCGATGATTAAAATACCACTAAATAGTGGGTTTTTATACCGAGGTACTTATCATCCCCTACCGGGTATGATATAAAATTTCCACTCACAACCGGTAAGTGGTTTTTATCTTTAAGTTATGCTCATCATCCCAACTGGGTATGATGTTAGTAAACCCACTCACAACTGGTAAATGATTTTTAAATTTCAAGTTGTGCTCATCATTCCAACCGGGTATGATGTTAGTAAACCCACTCACCCGTTAATGCCGTGAATTCCACTAGATCGGTTCTTGGTATTCACGCGAGCTTGTCCTTGCTGGCGTTCCCGCACGATATGAACATCTTGGTTCATTATCCTTCAGCCTAATCGCCTTCATTCACTCCAAATGAATAAGAAAGTCAAACTTTCATTTATTTGCAATTAGGTCCCTAAAGTTATTTCTCTTTAACTTTAAGTCCCAAATGCCGGTTTTTCCTCAAATTGAGTCTCGAAACTTCTAAAATTTATCATAGGACCTCAATTTATTCATTTCACAAAAAGGGGTTTAATTTCCCAAATTTCCAATTTGGTCCCCCAACTTTTCCAAAATTACCATTTTGCCCTTCCTTTACAAAAATGGTAAATTTTACCCCAAAATTTTCAAAATTCTTCAATTGGTCCTCCAACATTATTTTCATGCTCAATTGACCCTCAATTTCATAAAATTTTATTTTGATCCTTTGAATTTTGAAAATCCCCAATTTTCCCCCAATTCCAACTTCTTAACTTAGCCGAATTTGATTTTATCAAATTGACCCATCAAACATTTCCAATTGTTGAAATTGAAGTTGAATTTGAGTTTCTACATTTTCATACGATTCTTTAGAAATGTGAATCACAAGTTTTAACGCCGGGACGAGCTCAAACGGAGCTTCGCCGGAAAATGAACTATAGAGAGAGAAAGCTTCGATTACTCACCAGTGAAGGCACGACTGTCCGAGCTTTCAATTTGAGCAGATAGCTCTCGTCCTAAGGTTCATCCTAGAATTAAGAATCGCATCAATTGATGCCGAATTGAGTTAGAATTTCATTATCGAAATTCTACTGGTTCTCTCTTTAGCACCAGTTGAAAATTGCATAAGGGAGCCAAATTGGCTTACCTTTTTGTTCTAATTCGGCCGTGGGAGGGCTGAGGAAGTGTTGGGAGGGCTTGATTTGGCCTGAGGAGGGCTCGAAATGACCGATTTCAACTCGGCCAATATAGGGCAGCTTCGGTCTGCTGGAGCTGCTTCACTATTCCATCATGTTGGCGCTTCTTCGGCGACCCTCGGCGTAAACGGAGACTACAGGCGTGTTGCTAACTTCTTCCTAGTTCTAAAGAACCCGATCTTGCCTTCTTTGGCTCAGAAATGACCCTATATTGGAGCTCTGGTTCGAGCTTCACTGAAAAATGGAGCTATTGAGAGAGAGTGAGCTTTTCATGTGTGAAGAGAATGAACGGAGATGGGCTCTTTATATTGGGAGCTCGGGGACTCGTCGGTCATCCGTTTTACACCTTTATGATAGATATTGATGGCCTGAAATGTATTGAATGGAGACGTTTCTTCTTCGCCGGTACTGCTTTGATTTTTTGGCGAGTGAACAGTGCTGTCATCTGAAGGAAGAAGACGACATTGTTTTGAACCGGATTGGACCGGTCTGAACCGGGTTCAAAGCTTAAACCAATCGGTTCACCCCCCATTTGACCGAGTTTTTCAAATAAAAGAATTTCTAAATTCATTTTCTATCCAATGGTGGCCTCAAATCTCAAATTTGAATTTTTTAAACCACCTAGAAAAATGAATTTAGAATCTTGTTCAATAGTGGTTCAAACCAGTCCAAACCGGTTCGCCTGAACTGATTTGGTTTCCATCTCCCATTCTTTTGCAAGTCCATTTTCATGACTTTTGGGACTCTTTGGGTCACTTAGGATCCATAAATTTCCCGGTTTACCATCTCTGTATCTGTTTCGGTTCATAAACCGGCTCGGTTCTTAAACCTGTTTAATCTAGTTGGATCTGGTTCATCCCGGTTTCCTCAAATGTTTTCTCAGATAACTTGTACCTTGTTTATCATCTCCAACATACAAGCTTACACAATACTTGCATTTCACTTTTAATCTATTGTTGATTGTAAATTTTGTGTAATACTGCCAAACAATAGAAGTAACTCTACCCCGATGAGCATTTTGGTTGTCAGTACTAGGGCTAGCACCTCCAATACCTACAATACCCATAGATATATATATCCAACCGTTGATTACGATTGCACATGATTTAGTGTGGTATGTTCACCGTCTGCCATTGTGTATTACTATACAAATAAATAATATAAATAATTAGTTATAAAAAACATAAAAGCAAGTCATAAATTAATAAAATCTTGACTGTAATGTGGTACTAGAAAAAGTACTAGTATTGTGATTCAATACTAGTAAAATTACTAGTACCGTGATATGGTTTCAAAAAATGTTACTATTAAAATTACTAGCACCGTGATCCGACATTGGGTCATGATACTTGTAAAATTACTAGCTTAATGATCCGACACCATAACATAGTGCTAGTAATTTTACTAGTACTGTGATCTAGTACCGGATTACGATGCTAGTCAAATGGATTAATATTTGACCTGAGTGGGGCTCGGAGTCTGGAGTCGGGCATCAGGGGCTCGGGAGTTAGGTGAGGGCTCGGTTCAGCTGGTGGGGGGAGAGAGATAGGGAGTCGGGGCTCGAGTGGGGGTTCGGGCAGGGGCTCAACTCAGCTAGGGGGAGACAAGGAGTCGAGGTCGTGGCGCAGGGCTTGAGCTCAGTCTCTGGCTCGCGGGGTGGTCTTCAGGCTCGAGTAGGTCCTCGATAGCTTGGGGCATGCGAGTGGGGACTTGGGGGCGGTAGGCACGAGCAACGACTCGGGGCATCGGACGTGGGCAATGACTCGAGGCGATGGGTGCATGCAACAACTCAGGGTGAAGGACGCGTGGATCCTTCCTTAATCTTCCTTCCTCATTGAAAATACTAGGGTTTTCAAATGATGATGGGGGGAGGGGGGTGGGGAAGAAGAAATCCCCTACGAAGCCATTTTAGGATTGGCCCAAAACAACGCCGTTTTATTTTTTCGCCCTTTACTAAGTGAAAAGATGTATCAAAAGTCCCACTTACAACCAGTAAGTAGGTTTTTAGTTTAATAAAGGTTTACTCATCAACCCAACTGAGAATGAAGTGTAAATAAGTCCATTCACGGTGGTTTCATTTTAAAAATATGCTCATCACCCTAACCGGGTATGATGTTTAAAATATCCCACTCACCCGATGACTGTGATGTGTTCGTCCCAATCAACTTTCCAAGCCCTGCTCGAGCTCCTTTTCTCACGTACTTGTCCGAAATCGTTTTCTACATGGTTAGAGTATCTTTGTGAGGAATGACTTGGCATGAATAACCCTTCTATTTCCATGTATTTACACTTAGGACATTATTTTTTCCTTATTGCAATTAGGTCCCTAAAGTCCATAATCTTTAACTTTAGGTCCCAAATACTCAATTATTTTTAATTAAGTAGTTGGAGCTTCTAATATCACTCTTGTCTCCTTAATTTTCTCAAAATGGTATATGGGGCTTAAATTTCTCAAATTTCCAATTTGGCCCCTACTTTTACAAAATTACCATTTTGCCCCTGAGTTCCAAAAATGGCAAATTGGTCCTAATTCTTTCAAAAATTAACCAATTGGTCTTCCAACATCTTTCTCATTGCCAATTGACGTTCAATTTTAAGAAATGACCTTTAGGTCCTTCAATTTTTTGAAATTTCCAATTTCCCCAAATTTCACCCCTTTCTACTGACCAAATTTGATTTCTTCATATTGGCAATTGAAACGGAGTTAATTGCTCCAATTGATGGCATGTATATGTTCAAAAATTTGGGTTTGAACCGAGCTCAAACGGAGATTTGTTGGAAAACTGTATGTAAAGAGAGAAAGCTTCGAAAATTTACCATCAGAGGTGCGACAGTCTAAGCTCTCGATTTGGAAAGGTAGCTCTCGTCCTTATGGCCCTTCTAGGATCAAGAATTGCTACAATTGATGTGAGGATCAATGTGAATTTGGTTAGTGAAATTCAACACTTTCTATCTCTAGAATCGAACTGCAATGATGGAGGGGGGCTGAATTCACTTACCTTTCACCTCTATAGAGGTTGTGTGATGGCCGTTGGGACTTTGAGAAGGCTTGGCTTGGCCGTAGAAGGTCTGGATTAGTCGAATTCATGTCAGCCGAAACATGGCAACTTCAAACCGACATAGTTGCTTCAATATTTGATCTCGTCGGCACTTCTCCGACGATCCTTGGGTCAAGTGGAGGTTGCTATCAGATAGCTGACTTCCCTCAGAGTCTATAGGACCTAAGCTTGCCTTTTGAGGCCAAGAAAAGTGCTAAGTTGGAGCTCTTGTTTGAGTCTTGCCAGAAAATTGAGCACTTTGGAGAGGGAGGTGATTTGAGGTGTGTGGCGTATGAATGGAGGAGAGCTCTTTATATTGGGAGCTCGGGGACCCTATGTTATACCAATTTCCATACTGGTCGATCTTATCCTCACTTGAAAATGCCAAATCAGAGAGAATATACCTTTGATGAGAAAGGAAAGTTTTTGCATTGATGAATAGTGCTATCATCCCAAGGAAGAAGACAACACTTGTCACGACCCGACTCAGTTTGGTTGGATCCCCATGATCAACCCGTCACTCTCCCGGTTTACTAAGGGTTGCCCCTTCTTTATAAACCATGAAGAGTAAGGTGTCCTTTAAACCTGTACCTTTCCTGGAATAAATAAATCAAAATTGCACAAAATTTTAAACTTATCATACCTGTATTACAAGCGTATTAGCTAGTGGTCTTTGGGGTAGGCTTTCTAGGGTTACCTAAAAGGGATATAAGGGAGGGGGTGCGTACAACGACTCAGTGAATGGGATTTCAAAATTTTAACTTTTAGGAAAAATGTTTTATTCGGAGAGTGTCAGACTCCTTATTTTTCTTTTAAATTTTCTCATTTTTAAAATCTTGGTTTCATAGCCATTACTCACTCTTCAACCATAACCGGTGTGTTCATCAACTAACACACGCCCTTTATCATGAAGGGAACATACATTTGTAGGCCAGCCCACCCACTATACCCACTTGTGGCGTTAGAGTGACTTTATCGGCCACCTAGATAGAAGTACGTCCACTTCTATCCTAAGAATAAGTGGATGTATGTGACATCTGACCGTCAATCTCGTGAATAAAACTCCATGCCTGTATGAGGACAGAGACCATATCTCGGTCTTGTGTGCATGAAACCCAAACACAGAAGCTTTAGGAAGCCCCAAACATAGTAGCTTCATGTAGTCCAAACACAGACACTCCGTGGAGTACAAACACAGAACTCTATGAAGTACAAATACAGAACTCTATGGAGTACAAACACAGAACTCCATGACTAACTAGTATGACGAGAAACACAAACCCAGTAGCTCCTCTTTTCCCTTATTGCCACCATGTCATCGAACAACCCTTAGGACACATCACTACCCCTCTTGGGCATCTTAATGGTCTCGAACCTCAAGTGCATGCACAAACAAAGTTTTCCTCAAAAGCCATTTAATCTTTGATGCCACTAGTTCAAAGGTCACGACCCTCAACTTGACTTGCAACTGTTTGTCTTGACTGGTCCATCGACCTGTCATGTCACACTGCCGCCAGTCCATCGAGTATGTCGGTCCTGTCTTGGTACCATGGGCAATCAATTCATTCTCAAAATTGGGCATATTAGCCCTGAAGTTCCAAAACCGAGGCCTTCTTCTTATATGAGTTATTCGAGCTCCCATCAAGAAGGTCTCCCAAAATGTTTAAGCAGTGGCCCATAGTTAGGGGAGAGCACTTCCGACAAAATATATTTTTCAACTGTCCATCATACCAACCGAGTATGAAGATATCTCCACTCATAACCGATGAACGGGTTTTCCACTTCCTTTGAGTAAGTTTTATCATACCAACTGGGTATGATCTACTTACACCAATAAATAGTTTTTCTGCGTGATTTTCACATCACTCCTCTCCTCTCAGGTGTGATGTTAAAAATACCACTTAGTAGAGTTTTTATTTTTGAGGTTCTTATCATCTTAACCGGGTATGATATAAAAATCTCACTCACCCATGAATGTAGTGAATTTCCTCTTAACTGGCTTGTTGTCCTTACTCGAACTTGTCTTAGCTGGCTTTCTTGGTACTTCGTGTTCCTACACGATATGAACATTCTTATTCATTATTGTTTGGCCTAATAGCCCTCATTCATCACAAATGAATGAGAAAACCAAACTTTTCATTTATTTGCAATTAGGTACCTAAAGTTATTTTTCTTTAACTTTAATTCCCTAATTCCGATTTTTCCTTAAATTGAGTTCTAAAACTTTTAAAATTCATCTTAGGACCTCAATTTATTTAAATTAACAAAAGGGGTTTAATTTCCCAAATTTCCAATTTGTTCCCCCAATTATTCCAAAATTACCATTTTGCCCTTACTTTATAAAAAATGGCAAGTTTTTCCCCAAAAATTCCAAAAATTGCCCCATTGGTCCTCCCACATCTTTATCATGTCCAATTGGTCCTCAATTTTATGAAATGGTACTTTAGTCCCTCAAATTTTTGAAATTCCCAATTTTACCCAATTTCAACCTTCTAACTTAGTCGAATTTGATTTTATCAAATTGACCAATCAAATGAGTTTAATTATTAAAATTAAAGTTAGATTGAAGTTCCTACACCTTCATACAATTCAATTGCACTTTGAATCACACGATTTGGTGCTGGAATGAGCTCAAACGTTGCTTCGCTGGAAAATTGGTCTTAGAGAGAGAAAGCTTCTAAAACTTACCACCAGGGGCGCAACAGTACGATCTTTCAATCTGGGTAGATAGCTCTTGTCCTGAGGTCCCTCCTAGGATCAAGAATTGCATCAATTGATGCCAAATTGAGTGAGAATTTTATCATCAAAGTTCTGCCGGTTCTCTCTCTAGCACCAGTCAGAAATTATAGAGTAGAGCCAAATTGACTTACCTTTCAGCTCTAATTCAGCTGTAGAAGGACTGTGTAGGTGTTGGGAGGCATAGTTTAGCCTAAAAAGGGCTCGAATTGGCCAATTACAGCTTGGCCGAAATAGGACAACTTAGGTCCGCTGGAGCTGCTTCATTGCTCGATCACGCTAGCACTTCTCCAATCATCCTCAAAGTAAATGGAGACTACAGGCGTGTAGCTGACTTCTTCTCGGTTCTAAAGAACCCAACCACACCTTCTTTGGCTAAAAAAAAGACCCTATATGGGAGCTCTGGTTCGAGCTTTGCCGAAAATTAGAGCAGTTGAAAGAGAATGGAGTTTTCAGCTGTGGAGGGGCTCTTTATATAGGAAGCTTGGAGACTTCTTGGCCCTTCGATTGGTGCCTTAATGGCGGTTATCCATTGCCTAAAACTCACTGGCCGGAAACTTTTCAGCTTCGCTAGCGCTGTGTGATTTTCCGGCGAGTGAACAATGCTGTTATCTAAAGGAAGAAGACGACGTTGTTCCGAATCGGACTAGACCGGTTCGAACTAGGTTCAAAGCTTAAACCGATCGATTCACCCCCAATTCGACCAAATTTTTCAAATATAAAAATTTCTAAATTTATCTAAATTCATTTTATCCAATGGTGGTATCAAATCTCAAATTTGAATTTTTTTAAGCCACCTAGAAAAATGAATTTAGCATCCGGTTCAATAGTGGTTTAAATCGGTCCAAACTAGTTCAATCCAGTTCACCTGAACTGATTTGGTTTTCATCTCCAATTCATCCTAAGATCCTTTTCCAAGGTTTTATGAACCCTTTGGATCACTCGGGAGTTGTAAATTCCCCAAACTGCATGTTTCCTAATGATTGGGTTTGTGAACTGGTTCGATTTTCCTCACTTGGGTTGACCAGTTCTTTCTCCAAATTTTCTTGTTTTAAAGGGACGGGGTTTACAACACTATTCTGGACCGGACTGGTCCGGTCCGACCAGGTTCAGTGACAAAAATTGGCCGGCTCAGGCCCGATTCGATCGGTTTTCTCAAAATTAAAAATTTCTAAATTAGTCTAAATTAATTTCCTATCTTATGGTGGCTTCAATTTTACAATTTGAGATTTCCAAGTCACCTAAAAAATGAATTACCTAATGTAGCTCATTATAGTTCGACCCGGTTCAATTTGATTCAAGTCCGATTCACCCTGAACCGGTCTGGTTTTCCCCTTCAATTTACTTCATGGTTCTTCCCCATGATTTTCATGACTATTTTGGTCATTTGGGATTTTCCAATTTCCCATTTTACCCTTATTTACCATTTTCGGTTCGTTAAATAGTTCAGTTTTCGCTTTAGAATCGAACGGTTCTTTCCTGATTTTTCTCATTATTAAAAGGATGGGGTTTACACGCTGACCTAGTGGCTAGCGAAGAGCCACTTGGTATAGGGAGTTTGTGGATTTTGTTTACCGCATTTACAGTATGATATGTTTTCGATTATCAAACTCATATGTTTGGTCTTAAAGCTCACAATATGTAATAGGGTTTTTATAGTATGTATGAACTTTAGAAATATATCTACTCTTTATCATGAATCACGAATTTGATCTTCGTTTCTCTTTGTGGAAATGGCTACAGTTAGGGAACCATGTTATATGATGATGATGATGGTCCTCTTTACTGTTTCCTTACTTTCTTCTCGTCCATTGTGCTATCCAATTTGCCCTGTACAAGATTGATGGTGTATTGCTGAAAGGTCATTTCTATAATCCCAGAAATGACCATTTCTTTTGATTTGATGATGGATCATTCCTTCCAACACAAGAAAAGTATCATAGCTTCAAAAAGGACTTGTGAATTCAGTTCCAATACAATAACGTCATTTCTTTTGTTTTAAGAAAAGTATCATTCATGATTTATGACATATTCTCCATTAAGAAATATGTTACATTTGTCTAAAATTTACGATTGAAGTAAGACACATCTATAAAATCAATCACTGAATTTATAATTAACCACAAAATTAATGAATGGGAAACTGTCTATCTGGACTTGGAATGACATACCATCCAAAGTCAACTTCATGCTACATACTAAAGAATCATAGATTTTTTTGTTTTACATTTTACGTGAACGATTAGTTATTTGGAGAGAAATCAAAATACTATATTCTTGAATTGATCGTGATCAACACGAGAAGTTAAGAGAAAAAAATGTATACATATAAATCAATTGAATACAAAATTAATTCTCACTTTGGTGTGTCTTCGTGGTGATGATGAGCAGTTGCCATGGGACCAATTCCCATCTGCAACCATGAAGAACCTCCACTCGCATTCATGTCCTTCAGTTCACTTAGCTTTGCTATCTTCGCCTTATTCTCACCCTCATCGTCTACATTACTTTCCCTATTGTCGTTGACATTGTTATGTGCCTCATCATTTTTGTTGCTTTTGCACTCTTTCCCAGTGTTTACTTGTTGCTGACTCCTCACTGCTTCCCTTTCTTTACCATCGACCCCTAACCATGACTGCAGGTAGATCCGAGTCGATAGTTGGTATCCTGCAGGTTGTTGGTTTCTTGTGTTCCTCCGATCATCAGAAGTGGGCGGTACGTTCAAGTCGAGCTTTAGGGCGAGAGGATCCGCATCAATGAGCTTAGGTCTCTGTTGGATCAGCTCTAGATCATCATGGAACTTCTGCAACTTTGCAAGAGAGTTCGTGTCGGGCGAATTGGAGGTGATCCAGTGGCACCTCTTGTGCCCTCCTAATGCCTGGCCGGACGAGAAGACCCGGTGGCAAATCGAACACTCATGGACCTTGGATTTCCTCTTTGAAGTCGAGGGAATGAGAGGGTTTGATCTGTGATCAAAGGACACGCCACATGCCAGCTCATTCGGGATGAACTCCTCATGCGTAATTACATCATCGTCCGGGACGTAATCGTCGACCGCATCAAGCCTCGCAGCAAAACACCCTTTTACCTTCTTGTGGCTGGCCCTGTGGCCACCTAATGCCTGGTGAGAATTGAACACTTTCTTGCATGCTTTGCACTCAAACAATCCCCTAGAGACCCCTTTTGCCTTGTCTGTGTTGGTATTGCTCGGCATCCGGTAAGAGAAAGGGGAGACGAGATTGATGGGTTTTCTTCTTTCCTCATCCTTGCTGGCCGAGGCACATGACTCCTCCGGCTCAGCCATTGAGGGATCCACCTTCGCTTTCGAGAGCATCATCAGGCAGTTCGCCAGGTTCTCCTCCTCGCTCGATGGACAAGTAGAGTTCTCATCGTCAATCTTGACCCTAAGGGATCGCTTTCGTTTCGACCACCCGTATCCTCTCCGTCCAATGTCCTCCTCATCATCTGAATCATGGGAGGAAACAAGTGACTCCATGTCCTCCGAGGTGCATTTCCCGTGCTCGAGGAAGGACTTCCATGATGAGAACTCCTTGCTGCAATTCTTGCAAACCCGACAGCTCTTGAGGCGGTTAGGGTTTGTCCTCAATGCGTACATCCTCTTAGCTCCAGGTGGCACGGCATCTCCCTGGTGATCCTCCCAATCGCTAACAGGATCCTCATCATCGAGATGGACACCCTCATCTCCGATCCCGTGCGCCCTCATGTGGCCGCCGAGGGCCCGCCCACACATGAAACCCTTCTTGCAAATCTTGCAGAAATGCTTGAAATTAGATTGCCGCTGTTGGTCCATAATCAAGGCCATGATACAGCTAATCAAACAAGATGAAAAGGAGTCAAAAAAGAAAATAAAACAAAGATAATTGAGCCCTAGAACATTAGGAGGAAGAAGAGGAGGACAAAAAACTAGAAAAGGAGCAAGGAACAGCTTAGACGAAATGGGCTGGAGTTTGTTCTTTGTAGTGGAAGTAATTGTAAGTTTGTATGGTTAAGAGAGGTGAATTGTTCTGGTTTATAGAGGATGGAACAAGTGGAAGGCGACAGAGTGAAGGAAGACTTTTTCTAAGACCCGTGCATGGCGGAGGTTGTCGTGGTGGTGGCGGGGATAGTGGCGCCGCCGCACGGCGGGGCCATGAGGTGGAGCGATTTGCGTGTGTCCGTACGTATGAGGAGGCCCAACATACTGAGATAAGTGAGAGATCAGCTTGCCTGAGCGTGACTAGTTCATAAGAAAGAAAATCTTCTAGTTAGTTTGGCCTCCCTAATTAACTAGCTAATTCCCTTTGTTCAGCTATTATGTTTACATCCCTTCAATGTGGGACAATATTTCAGACAATTTTATCATATAATCATCACACGATGAAAAATAACCAATATTTGTTCTTAGAAATTAATACCCAATTAAATCATTATAATTAACTGTGATTAATGTAGCGGTTGACAATGGCTTACTTATTCAGTATGATTTGATCAGCAGATGATTCTATTTTTTACTTGAGATTTAGTCAACTACTCTATATTTAGTCAAACTAAATGTAGTGAACTTTATCCCATTAGTTCTTATTCTTCCAACTTTCATGATAATAGGGCATCTTAAAAGGAGGGGGAAAACGAAAGACACGTAAATGTGTGGATCCTGCTAATACTTGGGGAGAAGAAAAATAAAGGAATGGCGTGTTTTAAAGTTTAGAACTTGTTAAGAGGACTGAATTAGTCAAATCTCTTATATTAGCCAAGTCCATTTTCAGAAGAAAAAAAATGTTTGCTGATTTTTGTATAAACTTATTTGATTACTTTTATATTTGAGAGTACTATCTAACAATTTTTTCACATGATTTTGAAATAAAAAAGTTGGACTTTCTAGATCAAGTAAGAAGTAATCAAACATATGAATGTCTATTTCCTAGAGCTCTACAATTGTTCAAAATTGGTAGCCAACATTATACTCGTCCGAGAAGAATAATGGAAAAGTTGATCTACATGGATTATTGGGACTTCAATGGAGTCAATCCTAAGGCATCTGATGTACTCATTCAAAGATGGACTATTTGAATACAATCAAATTCATATTGCTTGAAAACATAAGATGAAGATGACTTTCATAACCACTTATGACACATTGTGCTAATAGATGATTCATTTGAGAATCAAGTCTAGGTCAACCTACTAGTGTGTTATGACCACATTTTTCATTGACATATTCACCGATAATTTGATGTCAATATTGATTACATAAATTCTAAGTCTAGAGAATAATAAGATAAGAGAGAATTCTCACCTCATTTTTAAACTATCCATCTATTCTATATTATTAGGTATCTGGTACCTTTTAAAAATTATTCGAGATATATCCTGTTTTTCAATAAAAGTATTTATGTTAACTTTTTTAGTTATTTCTTAAAAATATTTTTAAAGTATGTATATCAACATTTTATAAAAATGGTAAATGTTGATTTTATCCGATAAATTAGATATGAGTATTTATTTGAGACTTATGTGTTCTAAAAAAATTTTAAATATTCAGTGTTGTGCTTATTTAATCATTATGTTAGTATATATGTTACTGTAAATAATATATTATGATTTTCCATTAATAGATAGTTCACTCTATTTAGACATTGATGTTCTCTTACACACTATATTCTCCAACAATCCTATTAATGTTCTCACATTTTTAAAAATACTATTTCTCCTAACTTGTAAAAATATTATAATTTTGCCAATAATTTATAAAAAATGACAAACTGTCCCTAATTTATCAAAAATAAAAAATTTGTCCCTAATTTGTCAAAAAATAATAAATTTGCATCTATTTATGTGAACTAGTTTTCAAACTTCTCAATGTTTGCTTTTTAGTTAACAAAATTTAAAAATTATTTATGAGACTCTATACTTCCCACAAATTACATTATAGTCCACAAGTTTTCATCTATAGCATTTCCCCAAACTTTCCAACTTGGTCGGAATAGTAATAACGGAACGTTTGGCCGAGAAACTTATCGAAGATGGCTAGGGAAGAAGCCATAGGTAGGGGGGAAAGTTAGCTATGATACTATAGGGCTTAGTAGGGTCGTGGGAGGAGGTAGAAGTGGTCGAAAATGAAACTCGACTTTTCTACTCATAATACATTGCTGTTGTCACGCCCCACCCGGTTTGGTTGGAACCCCATGAGCAACCTGCCACTCCCTTTGGTCTAACAAAGATTTCCCTTCCATCTAGACTGCAATGAGTCAGACGTCTTTTTTACCTGGTTTCTTGGAATAGCATTATACAAAACATGAGTGAGGCATCATTCGAACCAGATTGAACCAGTTTGAAATATACATGAACCACTCTCTAAATTCATTTTTCTTGGTGGCTTAAAATGATCAAATTGAGAATTTGAAGCCACCATTGGATAGAAAATAAATTTGGATAAATTTTAAAATTTTTAAATTTGAGAAAACTGGTCGAATCGGGCCTGAACTAGCCGATTTTCGCCATTGAACCAAGTCAGACCGGATTGGTCCGGAACAGTGTCGTCTTCTTCCTTGGGATGACAACGCTGTTCATTGATTCAAAAACTTTCCATTTCCAATGAGAGGAATATTCCTCCAATCAGGGCATTTTCGGGTGAGGAAAAGCTTGACTAGAATGGAAATTGGTCGAGCAGAGGGTCCTTGAGCTCCCTATATAAAAAGCTCCCATCAATTCATCCTCCACACACCTCAATTGGTCATCCTCTCCCAAGTGCTCCATTTTCCGGTGAAGCTCAAACCAGAGCTCCGACTTGGGCACTTTTTCAGCCTCAGAAGGCAAGATCAGGTTCCACAGACTACGGGGGAAGTAAGCTACCTGACAACAACCTCCCTTTGACCTGAGGATCGTTAGAGAAGCGCCAGTGAAATCAAACAGTGAAGCAGCTCTAATGGTTCAAAGCTGCCATGTTTTGGCTGAGCTGAATTTGACCAAATTCAGACCTCCTCCGGCCAAACCAAGCCTCCCTAACATCCTCAGGGTCCTTACACGAACTCCACATATATGAAAGGTAATCCAATTTGGCCCTCCTCCATTGTTGCAGATCAATGCTAGAAAGAGAAAGTGTCGAATTTCACTAATGAAATTCCCATTTGTATGGACTTCTATTGTAGCGATTCTCGATCCTTGGAGGACCATAAGGATGAGAGCTACCTCCTTAGTTCAAGAGCTTGGACCGCCACACCTCCGACGGTAAGTTTTCGAATCTTTCTCTCTATATGAATAGTTTTCCCGCAAAGCTTCATTTGAGCTTGTTTTGGACCAAAATTCTACAATTCAAAGCTCCATTTGATCGTATGTAAGTGTAGAAAATGATCCTAGCCATCAGTTGGAGCAATTAACCCCAATTGAATGACCAATTTGAAAAAAATCAAATTCAGTCAGTAAAGCGGGTAGAAATTGGAGGAAACATTTGGGGAAAATTGAGGAGTTCGAAAAATTGAGGGACCTCCATGCAATTTCTCAAAATTGAAGTTCAATTGACAATGAAAAAGATATTGGGGGACCAATTGGTCAATTTTCAAAAGGATTGGGGTCAATTGGCTATTTTTGGAAAGTAGGGGCAAAACCGTAATTTTTTAAAAATTGGGGACCAAATTGGGAATTTGGAAAACTTGAGCCCCTTATACAATTTTAAGTAAATTGAGGATAACATGGAGGATATTGGAAGCCTTGAGACTTGATTTGGGGGAAAAGTTAGCATTAGGGACCTAAAGTCAAGAAAAATAAACTTTAGGGACCTAAATGCAATAAACCAAGAATTGGGTCTTGTCGCTCATATGTGAGAAAACGAATATTGTAATACCGAACCCTTACTGATAATGATACCCAAACCATATAGGGACACTTGGGACTGGAACGTAAGCAAGAGAAAGCTAGCGTGGACTTTAAACTGACTAGGGATGAACACGTCACAATCAAAGGGTGGGTGGGAATTTTCTAACGTCATACCCGGTTGGGGTGATGAACACGTTTTGAAATATAAATCCAATGTGAGTATGACTTATATACATCATACCGATTGGGTTGATGAGCACCATTTTAAAGGCTAAAAACCTACTTACCGGTTGTAAGTAGGATTAAATAAACATAATAACCGGTTGGTATGATGCGTTTCCTTAAGGAAAGGAAAAATCTGCCTACCAGTTGTAAGCGAATCTATCATCACACTCGGTTGGTGTGATGAATCAAAAGAGATTTTTGTCAGAAGTGTTCTCTCCTGATTATGTGACAGCTGCTTAAACAATTTGGGAGACCTTTTTGACGGGAGCCAGAACAGCTCTAATAGGCTAGGGGCCTTCATTTTTTTGAACTCATAGGGCTCAAGGCCCAGTTTTGGAAAAACACGTGCAATGGGCCCAAGGCCAGTGGGCATGGGTTGAAGCTCGTAAACAAACATGATTAGGAAGAGCCATGAAAACTCCTATTTAAAAATGGGTAATGATTGTGTGATTTACTATAGTATCAAGTTAGGATCGACAATGCTCAATGGACTAGTGACAGTACGTCAAGGCCAGGTCGACGGACCGACCTAGACAAACAACTGTAGGTTGGGTTGAGTGTTAGGACCATTGGACCGTTGGCACCAAAGAGAATGGCTTAATCATGAAAACTCTTGTTTGTGCATGCACTCATGGCTATTGGACCATCAAGACATCCTAGGGGGTAGTGATGGGTTCCAAGGGCTGTTGGACGACATGGTGGAGATAAGGGCAGTTCGTCGTGAAGCTCTGTGAGCTTCTTGTGCATGAGACCGGGGTGGGGTCAAGATGAGGTCTCCGTCCTCATACGGATATGAAGTGGAATTCGAGTCTGAGGGTCAGATATCTGGGACGTCCACTCAGACTTAGGGTAGAAGTCTGAGACTTCTATCTGGGTGGACAACAAAGTCTCACTAATCCCCAAGCGAGTGCAGTCTAGGACTACCCTGCGAATGTTTGTACCCTTCCGATGAAGAGTGTGTGTTTGTTTTCTAAACGCCTCCCGAGGCAAGGGGATGGGCTAAGAGAGCTAAACACACCTAATATGGAAATGAAAAAAGTCTTGAGATTTGATATTTGAGAAAAATCCTTGAAAAAGGAATGGTAAACCTTGGCAATGGTTTTTGATAAACTAAGCATGTTTCTTTTTGAAAAATCACTCCCAACACCCGCTCACTGAGTTGTAGAAACTCACCCTTCCCCTTTAACCCTTTTCAGGAAAAAGGAAAACCAACCTTAAAGACACCATCGCAATTGAAGCCTAAGATAGGTATGTAAATTCTTAATATATTGAGTTTTGTATAATGTTATTTTAGGAAAAACAAGGTAAAAGAACGTCTGACTCCTCGCGGTTTAGAAGGAGGTGAAACCCTCTTGGACCAAAGGGAGTGGTGGGTTCCTCATGGGGATCCGACCAAACCGGGCTAGGGCATGACAACTTGAGTGGTATTAGAGCAAAGTCTCCTCGAATACATTATCAAGACTATATAACATAAGAATTAAACGAAAACTACCTACCTTGTAGGAAGATGGCCCCAAGAAAAGTAACTAAACAAACCCGCGCTACCCTAGACACCACGGAAACCGGGGGGAATCCCATCCCAAATAAGGAGAAGAACCAGGGGACTAAGGAGCCTAGGAGGACTCTTGTAGTTACTACTAGGCAAAGAAGACTCGGCAAGAAAACCGTCAAGGTGTTCGGACTTAAGGAAGCACATATCCACCTGCAATCCCCTAGAAAAGACCCCCCCCCTCCCCAATGCTCGAAGTGTTGGAAGAATCACAAAGGTCTACGTAAGGAGATAACCTATTATAGTTGTGGACAATGGGGACACTACATGAGAAGGTGCTCAAGACTATTGAGGATAGGTCCCAAGAGAACATGTTATAGGTGTAGAGGAATAGGACATATAGAAAATGGTTGTCCCAGCCCGTAAGGATTTAGAGTGATACCTTCCAATAATGACAACTCCTCACCTATGGAAGTCTGAAGGGATAACACCACAAAAACCATGATTCCAACTAGGGATTCTAATCTCACCCAAGAGGAAATTCTTTGAGACCCTAGCATAGTGGTGGGTACTTCCCGACTCGTCATTGTAATAATCTCCATTTAAAAGGAGTTAAATCCCCTAAATTGTATTTCTATTTCAATAATAAATACCAAAAAAATTTATGTTCCTCAATGATGATGTGATAGTGTGCCTCAAATACATGAGGAAGAATTACGGGAAAAAGGGCTAAAGGCAGGATCTTGAGAAAATGCAAACGGAATAGAATATAAATGAAGGGAATTTTCCCTTAAGAAGAGCTACAAGCCATCTAAGAGCAAAGAAGGAAGCACATCCACTAGAGAAGACAAGCCCCGAACATTGAAAGGCAAATAGGATCTCTCGGCATAGCAAGGTGTGACCTGCTTTGGAAAAATAGAGGAGCCAATAGGGTTATAGACGAACCTAGCAAAAAGATGCAACTATTGACTATGGGATGAACAATGAGACGCCCTAGGGAGGATTGGAAAGTAGTAAAGACTACACCCTAAAAAGGGCGACATGATAGGTATCAAGGACGAGCGAACTCAAGGGACAACTGTCCTAAGACAAGTGAACAAGGAGAGTAGTAGGGACGAGGAAGTTAATGAATTGACCCTCATAAGAATTATGGATTTAAACCCACACGAAGAAGGGAGAAGTGAAAAGGTCAAACGTTAGAAAAGAAGGATGAAGGAAATCCTTAAAGAAATCAATGGCTGAAAATGGATTAATGACCAAACTCAAGCCATGAGAAGGATTAAGTAAGCCTTTCACAAGGTGATCAAGAGACCTTGGAAACAAGGAGAATTTGAACCCCTCCCTAAAAAATAGACTTGTCTGGGATACAAGTGGGAATGAGGATAGGGCACAAAAGACGTGCTCCCAAGAGTTCAAAAGTAAGAGCAAGTAGGAGAGAGTGACATCAAAGGATATCATGAGATCAATTTAAAAGATAGATACCTACAAAGACGAAGGAAAAAGGAAATTTCAAGAAGAGGAGCCTACCAAGGAAGGGAATCATAGGAAAGACATATCCCAACAAAGAAGCAAAGGACCTGACTGAGTTGGGAAGAGAAGGCAAAACTCACAGACAAAGTATAGGCTGAGATGGAAAGAGGTACACAAAAGGAAAAACATATTTTCAAGGATATAAGGGGTAAGATAAACCCAAGGATAGGGTAGATAGAAGGAATGTCCCAGATGAGAAATACAATGATCGAAATGGGTTAGTAACCAAACCCAAACCATGGAACGGGTTAAGAGAGCCTCTCAAAAAAGGGTCGAGAATATTAAGTGAAGGAAGCCTGAACGCTCTCCTTAAGGAGGTTAACTAGAAGGGAATACAACTGAGAACAAGGATAGGGTACATAGGATGTACCCCTAGGATTTCCCGGAAAAGGAAGACACAGAAAATGACATCTAGATGTTCTAGGTTAGACAATTGTAAAAGCAAATAAGGGAAGAAATGTGTTAGAAAAGGGAGTCCTAGAAGGTGGTATACGACAAAAGGCTACTCAAGAGAAACCATAATTGGACAGCTGGACATAATGTGAAGTACATAGAACAAAACCCTATAATTAGGAACTCCTTGAATAGCAAGCAAGGGACGAAAAGGAATTGGAAGACAATGATGGATCAGAGGTGGATAAGTACACCAATATAAAAGAGTGTAGGAAAAGGAAGGAAGGAAAAAACCATTAGAGAACAATAGAGGAGGTTGAGCATGAAACTCCCAAGATGAAAGTCCCTATGTTGAAGGAAATGGTAGAGAATGATTGGAAAAGCATGAAACAACATCGAGGGTAATCGAGGAACACTATCGGGTGACAAGTAGGAGCGAAGTCTAGCAACTTCTAAATGGTTGGAAAAGCATGAATCCTTATCTAGACATTTTCAAGAACTATAATGGACAAAGACAATTCTAGAACAAGTAATGCTGTAAGGGACATGTAAGTTCAACAGACCTAGGAAAATGTGACTCTGATAAGAAAGAGTCTGTTAGTTAAACATGACGAGGTAAAACCTAAAAAAAACTTGGACCGGAGTTATAGCAAATGAAAGATGGAGGAGGGACTAAAATAAGATAAAATGGGAATAATATCAAAACCCTTGGTGTTAAGGACGAAAAGTTCCAAAGGATGCTGAGCTAAAGAGTATCAAGGACCAAGGAAATAAATGGAAATGGGTACGATCGGACATTTATGCAACACCCAACCCAATGACATGAACAAGAATACTCAAGAGGAAGAGCTCTACCCTAAGCAGAGTAAGAAGTGGACCTAAGGATGTACGTTTGGACTAGTGGGTAAGACATGCCTAATCGTGATAAACTCCATGTAGTGGGTAGACAATGAAAAGGAAGAGAAATTCCCTAGGCATATGGATTAAAGGGTTAAGTGAAAAGGGGTAACCAAAGCGGTGGCAAGTCAAAGCAAACCCCAAGCTAACATCA
This sequence comes from Trapa incisa, assembly GCA_030064435.1. Lineage (NCBI taxonomy): Eukaryota > Viridiplantae > Streptophyta > Magnoliopsida > Myrtales > Lythraceae > Trapa > Trapa incisa. The sequence continues at coordinate 15,661,048 of CM057771.1, forward strand.
AGGGAAATTATTTCCAATGTAAAGGATATGTAAATTTAGTTTTGGGGACAAAACTCCTGAAAGGAGGGGAGAGTTTTGAAACCCATAACATCGGATTAAGGAAAATCGGGAAAGAACCAGTCAATTAAATGAGAAAACCGAGCCATTTAACGAATCGAAATTGGTAAAGAAGGGTAAAATTGGTAATTTGAAATTCCCAAGTGACTAAAAGAGTCATGGAAATCATGGGGAAGAACCATGAAACCAATTGAAAGGAAAACCAGACCGGTTCAGGGTGAACCAAACCTGAATCGGATTGAACCAAATTTAATCGGTTTGAACTATACATGATCCAGTCTCTAAATTCATTTTTCTTGGTGGCTTAAAATGATCAAATTGGGAATTTGAAGCCACCATTGGATAGGAAATGTGTAAACCCTACCCTTTTGAGTTAAGGAAAACTGGGAAAAGAACTGGTCAATTTGAGTGAGAAAAACTAAACCGGTTCATAAACTGGATCATTAGAGAATGAGCAATTTGAGAAATTTACAACTCCTGAGTGACCCAAAAGGTTAATAAAGTCTTGGAAAAGAACCTTAGGACAAATTCGAAGAGAAAAACTAGACTGGTTCAGATGAACCGGATCCAACTAGATTGAAACAGTTTATGAACTGGAACCGATGGATAAAGGGAAAACAGGGAAATTTATGGATCCCGATTGACCTAAATATTCACAATAGTCAAGAAAAAGGACTTTAGAATGAATTGGAAATGAAAACCAAACCAATTCAAGTGAACCTGATCCGAAGCGGTTTGGACTAGTTTGAACCACTATTGAACCGAATGCTAAATTAATTTTTCTAGGTGGCTTAGAAAATTCAAATTTGAGATTTGAAGAAACCGTTGTATAGAAAATGAATTAAGATAAATTTAGAAAATTTTAGATTTGAAAAGTTTGGTCGAATCTTGGGTGAATCGGCCGGTTTAAGCCTTGAACCCGATTTGGATCAGTCCGGTCCGGATCGGAACAGTGTCGTCTTCTTCATTCAGATGACAGCACTGTTCACTCACCGGAAAATCACGCAGAACTGGCGAATTTGAAAAGTCTTTGGCCATGTAGTTTCAAGCAATGAATGACCGCTATTAAGGCGCCAATCAGTTGGCCAAAAAGTCCCCGAGCTTCCTATATAAAGAGCCCCTCCTCATTCATCCTCTCTACACTTAGAAACTTCATTCTCTCTCAGTTGCTCCAATTTCCGGTGAAACTCGAACTAGAGCTCCAATATAGGGTCTTTTCTGGGGTAAAAAAGGCATGGTCGGGTTCTTTAGAATCGAAGAGAAGTTAGCTACATGCCTGTAGTCTCCATTTGCTCCGAGGATCGCCGGAGAAGCGCCGGCGTGATCGAATAGTGAAGTAGCTCCACTGGACCGAAGCTGCCCTATTTCGACCGAGTTGAAATCGGGCAATTCGAGCCCTTTTCAGGCTAAACTAATCCCTCCCAACACCTCCACAATCCTCCTACAGCTGAATTAAAGCTGAAAGGTAAGCCAATTCGGCTCCCCTTTGTACTTTTTAATTGGTGCTAGAGAGAGAACCAACAGAACTTCAATGATAAAATTCTCACTCAATTCGACATCAATTGATGCAATTCTTGATCCTAGGAGAAACCTCAAGACAAGAGCAACCTACCAAGTCCAATTTTCCGGCGAAGCTCCATTTGAGCTCATTTTGATACCAAATCGTGCAATTCAAAGTGCAATTGAATCGTATGAAGGTGTAGAAACTCCAATCTAACTTCAATTTCAACAATTAAACTCATTTGATCGGTCAATTTGATAAAATCAAATTCGGTAGAGTTAGAAAGTTGAAATTGGGGGAGGGAAATTGGGAATTTCAAAAATTCGTGGGACTAAAGTGCAATTTCATAAAATTGAGGACCAATTGGGCATGATAAAGATGTTGGAGGACCAATTAGATAATTTTGGAATTTTTGGGGCAAAACTTACCATTTTTGTAATGTAGTGGCAAAATGGTAATTTTGGAAAGGTTGGGAGACCAAATTGGAAATTTGGGAAATTGAACCTCTTTTTGTGAAATTGAATAAATTGAGGTCCTAAGGTGAATTTTAAAAGTTACAGAACTCAATTTGAGGAAAAATCGGCATTTGAGACTTAAAGTTAAAGAAAAATAACTTTAGGGACCTAATTGCTAATAAATTAAAAGTTTGGTTTTCTCATTCATTTGGAATGAATAAAGGCTATTAAGCTAAAGGATAATGAACAAGGATGTTCATATTGTGTAGGAACACAAAGTACCGGGAACGCCATCAAGGACAAGCTCACGTAAATACAAAGAACTTGTCGAGAGGAATTCATTACATTAACGGGCGAGTGGAAATTTAATATCATACCCGGTTGGTATGATAAGCACCTCGAAAACGAAAATCCACTATTAAGTGGCATTTTAATCATCACATCTGAGAAGAGTAATTTAGAAACCATGCAGAAAAACTAATTACCGGTTGTAAGTAGATCATACCCGGTTGGTATGATAAAACTTTCTCGAAAAAAAGTGGAAAATCTGCTTATCGGTTATAAGCGGAGATGTTCTCATATTCAGTTGGTATGATGGATAGTAGAAAAATATATTTTGTCAGAAGTGCTCTCCCATGACTGGGTGCCACTACTTAAACATTTTGGGAGACCTTCTTGACGAGAACTCAAATAGCTCTGTTAGGTCAGAGGCCTCGGTTTTGGAACTTGGGGCTAATATGCCCAATTTTGAAAATCTCGAATAGTGGGCCCTAGGCCAATTAGCATGAGCAATAGCTCATTAAAAAACATGATTATATGCCATGAAAACTTAAGTAAATGAATTGTTTGGCCATGGTACCAAGATAGGACCAACATACTCAGTCAACTAGTAGTAGTGCGACTTGACGGGTCTCTAGACTAGTCAAGACATACAACTGTAGGTCGAGTTGAGGGTCGGGGCCGTTGTACCAATGGCACCACAGATTATATGGTATTATGTGAAAATTGTTGATTGTGCATGCACTATGTTACGGGACCTTCAAGACGCCCAAGAGGGGTAGTGATGCATCCTAGGGCTCTGGACGACCAGGTGGATATAAGGGCAGTTAGTCGTACCAGAAGTCTTGCGAAGCTCGGAGTAGCTTCAAGAGCATGAGACCGGGGTCGGAGACAGGATGAGGTCTCTGTTCTCATACGGACACTGAGTTTTGTTATGGGATTGAGGGTCGGATGTCACGAACATCCACTCATTCTTAGGGTAGAAGTAGACGTGCTTCTATCTAGGTGGCTGGTAAAGTCGTTCCGACACCACAAGTGGGTTAAGTGGACGGGCTGGCCTGCGATTGTGTGTTTTGCCTTCATAATGAAGGATGTGTGTTGGGTGATGACACACCATGGTAAAAAGAAATGGTTATAAAAACCGAAATTGAGAATGAAAGGTTTTTAAAAGAAAATAAGGAGTCTGTCACACTCCGAATCAAACATTTTTCCTAAAAGTTAAATTTTGAAAACCCATTCACTGGGTCGTTGTACTCACCCCTCCCTTATATCTCTTTCAGGTAACCCCAGAAAGCTTACCCCAAAGACCACCAGTTAAAATAGGGCATGTTTTGATTTATGTTATTTCAGGAAAGGTGCATGTTTAAAGTACGCCTTATTCCTTACGATTTATAAACAAGGGGTAACCCTTTCAGTCATATATGGGCTGTGGAAGTGTTGGAAGAGCTTGGTTTGGCATGAGAATGGCTCAAATTGGCCATTTTCAGATCGGTTGAAATAGGGCATCTTCGGTCTACCAGAGCTACTTCACTTTTTTATCGTGGTGACGTTTCACCAACGATCCTCAGAGCAAATGGAGACTACCATTGGGTAGTTGACTTCTCCCCAAATCTAAAGAACCTGACCTCACCTTCATTGGCACATAAAAACCCAAATGTTTGTGCTCTGGTTCGAGCTTCACCAGAAAATGGAGTAGTAGGGAGAGAGGAGTTTTTAGGTGTGAGGAAGATGAATGAGGAGGAGCTCTTTATATAGGAAGCTCAGAGACTTCTTAGTCGTCTAATTGGTGCATTTGTGGCGATCATTCATTGCCTGAAACTCCCTGGCCGGAGCTTTTCATCTTCACCAGTGAGTGAACAGTGCTGTCATTTGAAGGAAGAAGACAACACTGTTTCGAACCGGACCGATCCGAACTAGGTTCAACGCTTAAACTGGCCAGTCCAGACCCGATTCAACCAAGTTTTTCAAAATAAAAAATTTCTAAATTTATTCTCTATCCAATGGGGGTCTCAATTCTCCAATTTGAATTTTCTAAGCCACCTAGAAAAATGAATTTAGCATTCGGTTCAATGATGGTTTAAACCGGTCCAAATCGGTTCAATTTGGTTCTGATTCGGTTCACCTGAACCGGTCTGGTTTTCTTTCCCAAATTTCTCTAAAGTACCTTTCCAAAGTTTTTATTACTCTTTGGGTCACTTGGGAGTTGTAAATTTCCCAATTTGCTTGTTCTCAAATGGTTAGGGTTCACGAATCGGTTTGGTTTTCTCACTCGGGTTGACCGGTACTTTCCCCGATTTTCCTTAACTCCAAAGGGTAGGGTTTACAACTCTCCCCTCATTTTAGGAGTTTTTTCTCCAAAACGTATTTCACATTCTTCGCACTGGAAAGAGCTTCACTTGATAATAACTTGTAGTTTATCGACATACAACCTTCTCGGTTATTTCCATTTATCCCTTATATAACATACACTTAATATTTTCTTTTCCTTCCCATCACTTTCTCATTCCATGAAGCATACTTTAGCTAAGCAACTCTCACTGGAAGATTTAAGGTCATACCCTTAAATTCACATCCTTCATTCCTTGAAGTACAATTTCTCCATCCTGAGATTATGTACTTAAGATTTCAGGATTGAGTGTTCCAAAATGGCCAATCATTCATGTATCCAGTTATTCTCTTTATTGTTGACCTCCTTAGTTCAGTGTCCGTTCAAGCACTATGTACATGCTTCCGTAGGTGTCGGTGTTATCACATTTTCATCCTATATTGATCCTTCCCTCATTTGTTGGTCATTACAACTTTGTTCCAAATTTAATGTCTGACCTTGTCATACTTACCTAACAGACTCTTCCTTACCTGAGTCATATTTCCTTGGGACTATTGTCCTTAGATGTCCCTCACAGCATGACATTCTCTAGAACCCATCTTTGACCTTTAAACATTTTTAAAACATTTCCATAATGATTGTTCTCAACCTTCCTACTTTCAGGGATAGTATAACTGCGTCCCTCTTTTCGTCTGGTAGTATTTCTTGACTATCTTTACTATTATCTAATCGTCCATTTTGCCTTTGACGTCATATCTTATATAACCATATTGGTTTTCCTTACTCATCTTTTCCCAACTTCTTTATTGGGTCTTTCCAATTTTCAAGTCTTTGTGTTTCCCGATAACTTACTAACATGTTGAAACTCTTCCCTTCTTACGTCATTCCTCATTTCCAGTGGCGTCCTTTCCCTTAAGAACTTTTCTTTTTCTTAATCCACTTTTAATCACTCGTGATCATTTCACGATTCTCTATTCCGAGTTAGTTCCTTTCTTACTCGTACGACATCTTTTTGATGTTGTCTTCCCACTGACTCGTTACTTGGGTTAAACTTACCCCTTTGTCCCTCACAATTACTTTTCTTTTGCACTTGATCCTTTTATCTACAACCGTTTGTCTTTAAGGAGCTTATCTTCTTTCCAATTTTGTTGGTTCCCTTTCCTCCTAATTGGAACACATATGTTTTTCCAAGATTTTCTTCCTTGATAAGTTTTACCATTTCTAATGTCTAACCTTAAATGACATTCTTTGATACCATCCTCTCCTACTTACCTTTACTACGAGTACTTCTTGTATACCTCATCTTCATTCTCATTTACTCCCAGTACTCATCTATTTCTTTCAAGTGGAGTTTACATCTCCATTGTTTCACAATCTCTTTATCATCCTAAAGAAAGCTTATTTAACCTTCTCATAGCTTTTGGGTCGTTACTTCGGTCTTGGTCATTGATCTCTTTAAGGCTTTCCTCTGTCCTTATTTCCCAAAGTTTTGGCCTTTCCATCCTTTCCTTCTTTACTAGGATTGTGAACTTCACAAGGGTTAGTTTGTTAAGTGTCTCACCCGTATTTTGAGATGGTTGTCTCTCAAATCTTCTTGTCCTTCGTATCCATCCCTTTTGCCCTATTTAGGGTGTAGTCCTTACTATTCCCCAATCCTTCTTAGAGCATTGTTTACTCTCCCGGATGATCTGTTTGTTATGGGTTATTTCCTTCAGCTGGGTCCGTCTAAAATCCCTATTTATTTTTCCCTGCTCTCTTGTAAGTAGATCGCACTTAACCTCTCCAGGCACTTACTTAGCCACTTATACCTTTTAATGAGGTCCTTATTCCAGCTCCAATTTTATGATATTTCCTCCTGTAGATTACCTTAGCTTGGAACTTTCTCCTTCCATGATCCAACTTCCTATTCTCATCCTTCTTCTAGGGTCTTCCATTCTGAGATTTTTACGTTCAATCTTCCTAATGCTCCTTGAAAGTTATTCTTTTATTCTTTTCTTATACCTACATACCTTTGTATGGTTATCTACTCTAGATTTATCCCTTCTTGTTCCATATCCTTGCTTTAAGAAAGTCCCCTTATTTGCATGGAGTTCCTAAGAACTTATATCCTAACTCGTTCCAAGAAGGTATTATTCCTGGGATTCTCTTCCTATCATATTTCTTTCCTTTCTCTTTGTGTTATCTCATTTGACTTAACCTCTTCAGTGCTCCCATTTCATTCTTACTTTCTTCCTGGTCAACTTTCATTCCTTTGGTTTTCCCTGGGATAGTCTAATCCCTCTTGTTTCCTTACTTTTATTCTTCAAGTCTTTCCTTAACTCCTTAGACTCTCACTAGTCCCATGATGCTCTCTTCCCCTGTTCCAAACTTCTCTTTCCTTTCCTCAGTTAGGATTTGTCTCCCTTGGGTGAACTCTAGGAGTCTCTTCTTTGCCAAGTCTTATTGTCCTTTTGCAGAAATCTTACTTTAAAGGTTGAGGTTAACAAGTAATGGCCCATTTTTCCTTTCTTAGGTGACTTCTACCCTTTACTTTGATCTTGTATTTGCATACTTTTATTGATTGAATTCATCAAGGAGACTCAAAAGTTTTATCAAGAAAATTAGACTTTCATTCATTTAAGAAATATTTTCTTGCCATACTTGGCTTATTACAGATATTTTCTACCCCTAATCCCTTGAGGTCATAGGCCGGGAGTTAGCCTTAAAACAGTTGTGGGACTCTTAATAAAATGACTCTGAGGAACTAGTTGGGGTCCATTTGTATTCCCTTATGGGACGAGCTTCATGTATGGCCTCCAATTCATACCGCCTTAATACCTCAGCCTTACAATCATACATCCACTACATCCATTGGGAGGGATTGAAGCTGGATTGAGTAGGTGAGGGTACTTGGTGGACCTTCATGAAAGTGGCATACTCATCCAATAGTTGTCCCAAGCCTCTTTCTTAGTTGGATTTCTCTTCGGTTGTTGTGGGGCTGGAGGAGGGGTTGGGCTCCTGGGAGGAGGTACAAGTTCCTCTTGCCTTGGAGGAGGGTATGTAATGCCTTCTTGTTCCAGTAATGCTCCCACAAGTTTTCGATAATCTTCCACCATATCCTTGGGTTCTCTTTTCTCACCCTTTAAGAATCGTTGAATAGCTGCCTCCCTTGAAGTAGGTGTCTTTTTCAGGGTTATGTGTGGAGGATTGGATTTCACTATGAACTTCCTAGGTATTTCCCTTCCTACACGATAGTTAAAGTTTTATTAATTTAAGGGCATAGTATTGATAAAGTCTCAAGGGAACTTAGCTCTGATACCACTCAAGTTATCATACCCCGACCTGGTTTGGTCGGATCCCCGTGAATAACCTGCCACTCCCTTTGTTTAAGAGGGGTTTACCCTTCTTTAATTCGAGAGGAGCTAGGTGTAATCTCAACCTTGTTCCCTGGAATAACATAAATCAATAATAATGCAAGCTTAAGAGGAGATTAAGCATACCTGACAGAGTGTAAATCCTGGTGTTATCCCTATTCATTCTCTAATTCTAAAAAAGGATAAAAATGGTGAGTGAGTTTCTACAACTCAAAAAATGGGTATTTAAAAAAATCAATAAAATAGTTTTTGAATTGGAGTATGCCACATTCCTTATTTTCTTTAAAATTCTTTCTTCCTCAATTTCTTAGTTTTCAAAACCATTACTCATCATTAACCACAAACGGTGTGTTTAGCAACCAACACACGCCCTTCGTCATAAAGGGATCACACATTTGCAGGGCAGCCCATCCACTGCACCCTCTTGTGGCATCGGAGCAACTTTACCGGCCACCTAGATAGAAGCCCGTCCACTTTTAGCATGGGAATGAGTAGATGTACATGACATCCGACCCTCAAACCCGAAAAGAAACTCCATGTCCATATGAAGACAGAGACCTCATCCCGACCCCACCTTGATCTCATGCGCATGAAGCTACGATAAGCTTCCCTAACTGTAGGCATGACAAACTACCCTTATCTCTACCATGTTGTCCCGTAGCCCCTAAGACGCAACATTACCTCTCTTGGGCGTCTTGATGATCTCGAACCTCAGTGCATGCACAAAACAATAATTTTCCATATAAGCCATTTAATCTTTGGTGCCACTAGTCCAATGGCCCCGACCCTCAACTTGATATGTAGCTATTTGTCTAGACTAGTTCGTTGACCTATCTTGTCGCACTGCCTCCAATCCATCGAGTATGCCAATCACATCTTGGTACCATGGCCAAATCACATCATTCATTAAAATTTTCATGGCTTAACATAATGTTTGTTTACGTGCTCCTGCTCGTGCCAACTAGCCATGGGCCCACTGTACGAGATTTTCAAAATTAGGCATTCTAGCACCCAATTTCCAAGACCGAGGCATCTAGCCAATTTGAGCTATTCGAGCTCCCGTCAATAAGTTCTCCTAAAATCTTTAATCAGTGGCACACAGTCAGGGGAGAGCACTTTTGACAAAAATAACTTTTCTTCTTTCCATCACACCAACCAGGTGTGAGGTCATCTCCGCTCATAACTGATAAGCGATTTTCTACTTCCTTCCCGGAAGTTCATCATACCAACCGAGTATGATCTAATTACAACCATTAAGTAGTTTTTCCACATTTTTCTCACATCACCCCAACTAGGTATGATGTTAAAATTCCAAATAGTAGTGGGCTTTCATTTCCGAGGTACTTATCATCCCAACTGGGTATGATGTGAAAATTCTCATTCACCCGATAGTATAGTGAATACCTCTTAAAGTGGTTTCTGCCTCCACGCGAGCTTAGCCTTGCTGGCGTTCTTGGTAATTCATGTTCCTACACGATATGAACATCCATATTCATTATCTTTTGGCCTAACAGCCTTTATTCATCACAAATGAATAAAATGCCCGGACTTTTAGTTATTTGCATTTACGTTCCTAAAGTTCTTTTTCTTTAACTTTAGGTCCTTAATGCCAATTTTCCGAAATTGAGTCCTGAAACTTCTAAAATTCACTTTGGGACCTCAATTTATTCAAAATCACAAAAAGGGTTCAATTTTCCAAAATTTCCAATTTGGTCCCCAACTTTTCAAAAATTACCATTTTGCCCCTACTTTACAAAACGGCAATTTGACCCCCAATAATTACAAATAATGACTAATTGGTCCTCCAACATCTTTTTTAGGGCCAATTTGCCCTCAATTTTGGGAAATTGCACTTTAGTCCCTCGAATTTTTGAAATCCCCAATTTCTCTCTTTCAAATTGGTCGAATATGATTTCATCAAATTGACTGATCAATCGAGGATAATTGTTGAAATTGAAGGTAAAATTGAGTTCCTACACTTCCACATGATTCAATGGAACTTTGAATCGCATAATTTGGATCCGAATTGAGCTCAAACAGAGCTTCATCGGAAAACTGTACTTATAAAGAAAAAGCTTCGAAAGCTTACCGTCGGGGTTACGGTGATCTGAGCTTTTGATCTGGGCAAATAGCTCTCGTCCTGAGGTTTCTCCTAGAATCAAAAATCACATCAATTCATGTCAAATTGAGGGAGAATTGGCCACTAAAGTTTCATCGGTTCTCTCCCTAACACTTATCGAAAATTACAAAGGGTAGCTAAATTGGCTTAAGTTTCAGCTCTAATTCAGTCATATGAGGGTTGTAGAAGTGTTGGGAGAGTGTGGTTTGGCCTGAGAAGGGCTCGAATTGGCCATTTTCAAATCGGTCGAAATAGGGCAGCTTCGGTCCTCTGGAGCTGCTTCACTTTTCGATTACGCTGACGTTTCTTCAGTGATCCTCAAAGCAAATGGAGACTACCATCGGGTAGCTGACTTCTCCATGAATCTAAAGAACCCAACCTCACCTTCTTTAGCTCAAAAAAACCCCAATGTCGAAGCTCTGGTTCGAGCTTCACCTAAAAATAGAGTAGTAGGGAGAAAGAGGAGTTTTCAGGTGTGAGAAGAATGAATGAGGAGGAGCTCTTTATATAGAAAGCTCGAGGAATTCTTGGCCATCCAATTGGCATATTTACGACAACCATTCATTGCCTGAAACTCTCCGGCCAAAGGCTTTTCATCTTTGTCGGCATTGCTCGATTTTCCGGTGAGTGAATAGTGATGTCATATAAAGGAAGAACATGTCACTATTTCGAACCGGACCGAACCGGGTTCAACACTTAAACCGGTCGGTTTAGGCACTATTCGACCGAGTTTTTCAAAATTAAAAATTTTCTATATTTATATAAATTCATTATCTATCCAATGGTGGTCTCAATTCTCCAATTTGAATTTTCTAAACCACGTAGAAAAATAAATTTAACATCTGGTTCAATAATGGTTCAAACCGGTTACATCCAGTTCGGATCCGGTTCACCTGAACCGGTCTGGTTTTCTTTCCTAAATTGCTCAAAAGTCCCTTTTCAAAGTTTTTATGACTCTTTGGGTCACTTGTGAGTTGTAAATTTCCCAATTTTCCCATTTTCAAATGGTTAAAATTCATGAACCGGTTCGGTTTTCTCACTGGGTTGACCGATTCTTTCCCCGGTTTTCCTCAACTCCAAAGGGCGGGGTTTATAATACTGGTTAGGATGATGAGCACTATCTTTAACGGATAAAACCTACTTACTGGTTGTAAGTATAGATATTCATACCCGGTTGGTATGATGAGTTTCCTTGAGGAAAGGAGAAACTCGCCTACCTGTTATAAGCAGAGATATCATCACACCCAATTGGTGTGATGAGATGGAAATGAATTTTTGTCAGAAGTGTTATCCTCTAACTCTTTGCCAATGCCTAAAACATTTGGTAGACCTTCTTGACGGGATCTAGAACAACTCAGATAGGCTAGGGGCCTCGGTTTTTGAACTCATGGGGGCTAAATGCCCAGTTTTGGAAAACACGTGTAGTGGGCCCAAGGCTAGTGGGCACGAGTAGGAGTTCGTAAACAAACTTGATTAAAGCAAGCCATAAAAATTTCTAATGAATTTGATTGTGTGATTTAGCCACGGTACCGAGTTTGGACTGATAGTGCTGCTCGAAGGACTGGTGGCAGTGCATTAAGTTTAGGTCGACGAACCGGCCTAAACAAACAACTACAAGTCGGGTTGAGCGTCGGGGCCATTGGATCGTTAGCACCAAAGATGATGGCTATGATATGAAAAACTCTTGTTTGTGCATGCACTTGTGGTATGGGACCATCAAGACACCCTAGGGGGTAGTGATGGGTCCTAAGGACTACTAGACCAAATGGTGGAGATAAGGGCACTTTGTCGTGCTAGTCAGTCTTGAAGCTCATAGTAGCTTCTTGTGCATGAGACCGGGGTAGAGTTGGGATGAGGTCTCTATCCTCATATGGATACAGAGTGGCATTTGGGTCTGAGGGTCGAATGTCAAGAACATCCACTCAGACCCAGGGTAGAAGTGGACGGGCTTCTATCTTGGTGGACGGTAAAGACGTGATCCACAAGTGGGTGCAGTGGACGGGTTGCACCTGCGAACATGTGTACCCTTCCTAATGAAGGGCGTGTGTTTGTTTGCTAAACGCCTCTGGAGGCAATGGGATGGGCTAAGAAAGCTATACACATCTAATATAGAAATGGAAAAAGGTTTTGAAAACCAAATTTAAGGAAAAATTCTTTTTAAAGGGAATGATAACCTTGGTACGATTTGGATAAAAACTGTTTTGAAAACTCACTATCAACATCCGCTCACAGAGTTATAGAACTCAACCCTCCATTTTACCCTTTTTAAGGAGTAAGGAGATAGAATGAAAGAGAGCATGAAGATGTACCCTCCGTCAGGTCTGCTTAAAGTTCCTTTTAAGCTTGAATTAGATTGATTTATGTTATTTCAAGGAACAAGGTTTGAATTTATGTCGGGCTCCTCTTGACTAAAAGGAGGGGGAAACCTCTCTTAAAGCAAGGGAGAGGCGGGTTGATCACGGGGATCCGACTAAACCAGGTTGGGGAGTGACAACTTGAGTGGTATCAGAGCTATGTTCCCTTGAAAGCATTATCAATACTATGCCCTAACACTAACAAAAACATAATTACCTTGTAGGAAGAAGAGTCCCTAGGAAGTTCGTCATGTGAACCAAACCCACGCAAGAAATTGTGAAAAAGGCTCTTATGTCTAGTAAGATAGACGTTCAAAGGTTCATTGAAGTCAAGAAAAGAGTGCCAAAAGGCATAGTCGATGACTATAGGAAGCTTGTTGTGGCATTGTTAGAGCCAGCCAGCATAACATATCCTCTCCCAAGGTAGGAAGAACCTATACCTCCTCTAAGGAGCCTGACACCCCCTCTAGTCCCGCAACCACCAAAAAGGACCCCAACCCGAAGGGTGGCCTGGAACAACTACTGGGACACCCACACAATCTTTATGAAGGTTTATCAAGCACCCCCACTGGCTCAATACAACTTTAACCCTCCCCAATGGATTAAATGGACATATGAGTGCAAAGCGGAGGTGCTGGGAAGGTACGGACTTGAGGTGTTCCATGAAGTCCGTCCTAGCAGGGAAACTCGACAGGAGTATGGATGGACATCAACCAGTTCATCGAAGCCCTCAAACCATGAATCCTGAAATAATTCAAAGGCTAACTCCTAGCCTATACCCCAAGGAATTAGAATAGGAAGCAGTGAGAAATTCTTGTAATAAGCCGAGTGTGGCAAGTAACTACCTCCTTGAATGAATAAAGACCAATTTTTTCCATTTAAAAGTTATTTTCCCTGTTAACGACATGTACCACTAACAGATTGGAATATACCAATCAGGACCTGGAGTAATAGGTGGAGAAAAGGCGACCTGAGAAGGAAGACTGCAGGCCACCTCTAATTAATACTAACCCTAAGATAGCCAACCTAAATAGTTCCCCACAAGAACTAAAAAACTTCCAACATAAAGTAACAAGGCAACATGTCGATGACGTGTGAAAGGTTCTAGGATCGGTAGCTATAGGAACAAGGATAGAAAAATAAATATCAAGGGAAGAAAGCCTAGAAAGGGTATGTACGACTCAAAGGGAGTCATAACGACATGATTAGACATATTACAGAACATGTGAAAGGGATCCGACGCTCAAGGTCCATTGAAGGAGGAAGGACTGGGAAGTAATTGTAACTGCACCCCATAAAAGGGCAATGGGATTGACATCAAGGATAGGAGAATTGGAGGGACAGCGGTCCCGACAAATTGAATAAGGAGAGTGGTAGGGACGAGACAGTTAACGAACTGATCCTCGTAAGAATTATGGAGTTAAACCCAAACGAAGAAGCGAGAAGTGAAAAGGGTCAAACATCAAGATAGAAGGATGAAGGGAAATCCTTAAGGAAATCAATGGCCGAAAACAGATTAACGATCAAACTCAAACTGTAAGAAGGATTAAGTAGCCTCCGCAACATGATCAAAAGACCTTGAAACAAATAGGATTTGAATGCCTCCCTAAAGGAGATAAACTGGTACTGGGATGCAAGTCGAAATGATGATGGAGTACAAATAACGTGCTGTGAGATTTCAAAAGAGAGGGTAAGCAGAAGAGGACAATATCAAGGGATGTCATAAAGTTTCTCTAAGGTCGGATACCATTAAGGGCGAAGAAGGATGAAACCAATCTAGGAAAGAAGTCCTAGGGAGATACATGCCCCCAACGAAGAAGTGATGGACCTAATTAAAGTGGGAAGATAAGGTACGCTTGCAAATGCAATTCTAGTTGAGCTAGGAAGATCAAGTACAAAGGAAAAGTACTTATGAGGGCCCAAAGAGTAAGTTAAAACCAAGGAACAGGTAAGTACGAAGATAGCAACAAAATATGCCATACAAGTAAGAGAGGGCTAGACTACCCGTAATAAGGAAATAGAGGAAAGCACATCTAACAAACATTGGAGAAGTGAGCCCTCTAGTTAAGGAGTGATTAAAGGAAATGACCACTTACATCAAGACTGGTCGTGGTCCACGCTCACTTAATGGAGCCTATAGAGTGGACGATTGGGCATAAGGTGGAGTACACGAAATAAGACCGATGAAGTTCCTCAAATAAGGAATAAGGGATGAAAGGGAAATTTCAAGACGATGAACGATTAAAAGCGAGCAAATGCCCCAAGATAGAGAGGGGTGTAAGGAGATGAAGAAAGGAAACCTTCAAGAAATGGTAAGAAGGTTGAACGTGTAGCTCCTAAGGTTAAAATCTCTACTTTGAAGGACATAGTAGATAATAAAATCATATAAAAGGAATTCACCCAAACAAAGCAATCGACACGTAGACTGAATGGGATTAACTCAGAATAAAGAATCATGAAATGATCACGAGTATGTAATAGTGGATTGGGAAAAGGGAAAGTCCTTGAGTAAAGAATGCCACTAGAAATAAGGAAGGACATAAGAAAGAAAGAATCCCAACGTGTCAGTCAGTCATCAAGAAACACGATGGTTGGAACTAGGAAAAAACTAATAAGGAAATCGGTAAAGGATGAATAGATAAGGAAAACCTACACCATTATGAAAGACATGACGCCAAAGGTAAAAGGATGATTGGATAACGGTAAAGGTTGTCGAGGAATACTACTAGATGAAAAGGAAGGATGAAATGATATGATCCCCGAAAGGTTGGAAGGTCGGGAACAACCATCCAAGAAATGTTCTAGAATTATAATGGACAAAGATATGTTCTAGAACATGTCGTGCTGTAAGGGACACATAGGTCCAATAGTCCTAGGAAAATGTGGATCAAATAAGAGAAAGTTAGTTAGTTAAGCAAGACAAGGTCAAACATAAAAACTTGGACCAGAGTTGTAATAAACAAAGGATGGAGGAAGGACCCAATAAGGTAAAAAGGGAATCACATAAAACCCATGAAGTCAAGGACGAAAAGTGCAAAAGGATGCTGAGCTAATGAGCATCAACAATCTGGGAAATAAATGGAAATGGGGAAGATCGAACGTTTATGGAACATCCAACCCAATGACATGAATAAGAACCCTTAACCAGAAGAGTTTTACCCTAAGTATAGTAAGAAGTGGACCTAAGAAGGTACCTTGGGATTTGGGGGTTATAACATAACTGATCGTGATACACACCATGGAATGAGTGGGAAATGGAATGGAAGAGAGATACCCTTAAGTGCATAGCTAAAGGACTAAGGGAAGGAACCAACCAAAGTAATGGCATGTTGAGCAAACCCCAAGAGGACATAAAGGGAAGTCACTCCCGATGCAAAGGATAGTTGACTTAGTTTTGGGGTGAAAACCCCAAAAAGGAGGGGAGAGTTGTAAACCTCACCCCTTCAAAGATAAGAAAGCCAAGAAAAGAACCGGTTAATTTAAAAGAGAAAACCAAGCCGGTTAACGAACCCAAACCTGTAAAGAAAGAGTAAAATAGGAAATTGGAAAATCCCAAGTGACTCAAAGAGTAATAAAAACCATGGAAAAGAACCTTGGAACAAATGGGAAGAGAAAACCAAACCGGTTCGGGGTGAACCAAACCGGTTCGGGGTGAACCGAACCCGAACCAGATTGAACCGATTTGAACCATATTTGAACTAGTTTCTAAATTCATTTTTCTTGTATTTTTAAAATGTTTAAATGGAAAATTAAAGCCACCATTAGGTAGAGAATGAATTTAGATTAATTTTAAAAATTTTAATTTTGAGAAAACATGTCAAATCAAGCCTAAATCGGCCGATTTTCGTCATTGAACCCGGTCGGACCAGTACGGTCTAGTTCAGAATAGTGTCATTTTATTCCTCGGGATGACAACACTGTTCATTAATGCAAAAAACTTCCTTCTCCGATGAAGGTGTAATCGCTCCGATCAAGCTATTTTCGAGCAAGGATAAGCTCAACCAAAATGGAAAGTGGTCGGGCAGAGGTTCCTCGAGCTCCCTATATGAAGAGCTCTTTTCCATTCATCCGCTACACATTTCAAATCGCCATTCTCTCTCAACTGCTCTATTTTCTAGTAAAGCTCAAACCACAGCTCCAACTTGGGCAGTTTTCTTAGCCTTAAAAGGCAAGGTCGGGTCCTGCAGACTTCTGGGGAAGTCAGCTATCTGACAACAACCTCCTTTCGACCTAAGGACTATTGGAGAAGCGCCTGCAAAATCAAATAGTAAAGTAGCTCTAATAGACCGAAGCTGCCCTATTTTGGCCAAGCTGAATTTGGCTAAATTCAGCCCTCCTCTGGCCAAACCAAGCCTCCCCAACGCCCTCACGGCCCTCTCATGGCCTCAACAGAGCTGAAAGGTAAGTGAATTCGGCCATGCTCAGTCGTTGCATATCGGTGTTAGAGAGAGAAAGTGTTGAATTTCACTAATTAAATTCACCCTCAATTGGACTTCAATTGTAGCTATTCATAATTCTAGAAGGAAGCTCATGACAAGAGCTACCTCCCTTGAGAGAGAGCTCAGGCCGCCGCACCTATGATAGTAAGCTTTCAAAGCTTTTCTATGTACAGTTTTTCGGCAAAGCTCCGTTTGAGCTCATTTTAGACCCAAATCATGCAATTCAAAGCTCAATTGAATCGTATGGAAGTGTAGGAACTGATACATACCATTAATCGAGCAATTAACCCTAATTGAATGGCTAATTTCAAGAAATCAAATTCGGTCAGTTTGAAGGGGAGAAATTGAGAGAAATTTTTGGGAAAAATTGGGGATTTCAAAAAATTGAGGGACCTCCATACGATTTCTCAAAATTGAAGGCAATTGGCAATGAGAAAGATGTTGAGGGACCAATTGATCAATTTTTGAAACATTTGGGGCCAAATTTCTATTTTGGGAAAGTAGGGGTAAAATAGTAATTTTTGAAAAATTGGAGACCAAATTGGAAATTTGGAAAACTTGAGCCCCTTATACAATTTTGAGTAAATTGAGGACCCAAAGGGAATTTTGGAAGTCTTGGGACTCAATTTGGGAAAAAGTTAACATTATGAACCTAAAGTTAAGAAAAATGAACTTTAGAGACCTAAGTGAAATAAACTAACTATTTTCAGTCGAGTCACTCATATGTGAGAAAACGATAGTTGTTATGCCAAACCTTAATTCATAGGGTTACCCAAATCGTGTAGGGACACAAGAGACCAGAACGCTGGCAAGGAAAAGCTAGCGCGAACTTGGAAAACTGTCTAGGGACGAACACGTAACAGTCATCGGGTGAGTGGGCTAATTTACACATCATACCGGTTGGGATGATGATGACTATCTTTAACAAATAAAACCTACTTACTGGTTGTAAGTAGAGATAATCATACCCGGTTGGTATGATGAGTTTTCTTAAGGAAAGGAGAAACCCACCTACTGATTGTAAGTGGAGATATCATCACACCCGGTTGGTGTGATGAGATGGAAATGAAGTTTTGTCAAAAGTGTTCTCCCCTGACTGTGTGTCAATGCTTAAAACATTTGGTAGATCTTGATGGGAGCTAAAACAACTCAAATAGGCCAGGAGCCTCGATTTTTGAACTCATGGGGGCTAAATGTCCGATTTTGAAAAAACACGTGCAGTGGGCCCAAGGCTAGTGAGCATGAGCAGGAGCTCGTAAACAAACTTGATTAAAGAGAGCGATAAAAATTTCTAATGAAATTGATTGTGTGATTTTGTCACAGTACTGAATTAGGAGCAACAATACTCGATGGACTAGTGGTAGTGCGTTAGGGATAGGTCGACGGACCGGCTTAGATAAACAGCTACAGGTTGAGTTTAACGTTGAGGCTGTTGGCACTAAAGATGATGGCTATGATATGAAAAACTCTTGTTTGTGCATGAACTTGTGGTACGGGACCATCAAGATGCCCTAGGGGGTAGTGATGGGTCCTAAGGGCTACTAGATGACATGGCGAAGATAAGGGCAGTTCGTCGTGCTAGTTAGTCTTTAAGCTCGGAGTAGCTTCTTGTGCATGAGACCAAGGTGGGGTCGGGATGAGGTCTCTGTCCTTATATGGACATAGAGTGGCATTTGGGTCTGAGGGTCGAATGTCGAGAACATCTACTCAAACCCAGGGCAGAAATGGACGGGCTTCTATCTTGGTGGACGGTAAAGACACTCCGATCGACAACTAAATACAACGGACAGACTGCACCTACGAATGTGTGTACCGTTTTGATGAAGGGTGTGTGTTTGTTTGCTAAACGCCTCCCAAGGCAATGGGATAGGCTAAGAAAATTAAACACACCTAATATGGAAATGGAAAAAGTTTTTGAAAACTAAAATTGAGGGAAAATCCATTTTAAAGGAAATGATAACCTTTGCACGGTTTAGATAAAAACTATTTTAAAAACTCACTTCCAGCGCCCGCTCACTGAGTTGTAGAACTCACCCCCTCCCTTTTACCCCTTTTTAGGAAATTCAAGGACCAATTGGTAATTTTTTGGCAAATTAAGGAGCAATTGGTAATTTTGGAAAAGTTAAGGACCCATGAGGGATAATTGGAAGTCTTATGGACTTAATTGAAATTAAATGAAGATTAGGGACACAAATGTAAGGTTATAAACATTGAGGAACCTAAATGCAATTAAGGCATAGTGTGAGGACCTATGCACGAATCAAAACTATGAGGTCGCTTATGTCGATTCTCCTGATAAGGGTACTTGAAACATGTAAGAGCTGATTGTTAAAGTACCGGTGTAAGGAAGCACACCACAAATCAAGATCTCACCAGGACGGCCACGTCACTATTAGTGGGTGAGTGAGATTTTCAACATCATACCCGGTTGGGGGTGATGAGAATTGTTTTTAAGTTTGAAAAATAATTTTTTCTAGGAATGGTCTCCCCTGACTACGTGAAACTGCTTAAATATTTTGGGGGACGTTCCTGATGGGAGCTAGAATTGCTCCAACAAGCCTAAGACCTCAGATTTGAAAATGATAGGGCTGAAGGCCCAATTTTGGAAAACTCGTGAAGTGGGTCTAAGGTCAGTATGCATGGGTTGAAACCCATAGACAAACAGGATCATAAGAACCATGAAAAATCTCATAAAAACTGGAATTATTGTGTGACTTGCCACGGGGCCAAGAAGGCTCGATGGGCCAGTAGCAGTGTGCCCAAACCAGGTCGACGGGCCAGTCAAGGCAAATAGCTGCAAGCTAGGTCAAGTGTCAGGGCCATTGGACCGTTGGCACCAAAGATCATGATTAATGATTTAAAATTGTTGAATGCATGCATGAGGATTTCGGGAGCATATAGACGCCCGAGAAGGGTTAGTCGATGGGTCCTAAGGGCTGCTAGACGACCCAAGGGAGCATAAGGGTGGTTTGGCATCTAGTATGTCGAGAAGCTCTTATAGCCTTTCTACGCACTGAGATTGAGGCCGAAGGGGAAATGAGGTCTAATCCCACAAAGTGGACATGATTAGGGTTTGAGGGTTAGACTATTAATGTCCACTTAAACTCATGTGGACGGTAAAGGCGCTCCGGTCCACAAGTGGAATAGTCGGGGACTATCTTGCGAATGTATGATCCCTTTCTATGATAGAAATGACGTGTGAATATTTGCTGAAATGCCTCCCAAATAAGGGGAGTACTCAAAAATAGATGAATTCATATTACAACAAACTAAAAGTATAAAACGTCTTGATCAACTAATGTTTTGAAAACTCACTTTTCAACCCCCGACTCACTAAGTTGCAGAAACTCACTTACTCCCATTAAACCTTTTTTTAGGAGAATCACCTCGCCACAACGAGTAGAGACTAGAGTAGAAAGTCAAAGGTACCAGGTAACTTTTATTTAATTTTTTTTTATAAAATTTATTATGGAAAACAATGCAATTTGACGTATTTACATTTCTTGAACTACTCGATAGTAATACTAAATTAGTACAAGGAAAGGTGGCAGGTTGATAACAAGACTCCGACCAGACCGAGTCGAGGCATGACAACTCAAGTAGTATCAGAATATGGTTTTTCAAACAAAGTTTCAAATCTAAAAGCGTTAGAACTCTAACCCGCGGTAAACTTCTATCAAACATATATGACCACTACAAGAGAAATCGAACAAACCCACACTGTCACGACCACCCGAGGAGCAAAAAGAAATCTTGCCCCGTGTGAGAGAAGTAGCTTGGGAGCTCAAGAGTTTAGGAGGACCAAACTAGGCATGTCAATGGGACCCAAGACCCGAGTCCCTATCCGACCCGAGCGAACCCAAGGAATCTCGAGTCCGCCCTCGGATTTGGGTCCATGGTAGGACCCAAGGTTGGGTTCCAGCGGGCTAGACTCGAGCCTCGGGTCCAGAAAAGTAGACCCAGGCTCGGGTCCAAATGGACCTGAACGGTGGGTCCAAAAAGTGGACCCACCCTTATAATTTTTTTATAAATATAATTTAGTATATTTATAGTACTCAAATCAAGGTAGCTGTTGAGCAAAAAAAATTAACGTAGCTTAATTCAAAATTAATATGGCCTCGTCCGCCCTCCTCATCTCTGGAAAACTAAAACACCAGGCTTCTTTCATCCCTCACTGTGTCGTTGAGGAAAAACCCCACGCCTTCTCTCTGCCACGGACCACGGTCAAATAGACAAAGAAGAAAAGAACACGAGAGAGGAACAACAATCCCCCGTCTCATCTCGTGTTTGAAGGAGGAAGCCGAGAAGAAGAGGAAAGATGAGACTCCTCCCCCTCTCCAAGAACAACAGCACAGCAGCAGCGGGCAGCCACAGCGACGGCCCTAGCTCGTTCTTCCTGGCCATGGCAAGGCTATCGAAAACCTCCTACTAGGCTACCTGAGCGTCAACGACCGGACGAACCACAACTACATCCTCTGTGCGTTCGTCGACTTGCTACTCAGCTCCAAGCACCGCCACCGACGGACAAGAAGATCGGCCCAAGCCCTCACAAGGAGCGGCGCCTCTTCCTGCTGCCGCCATAACAATGAAAAAAGAGGTATCAGCACCAGCGTCGTCGACATTAATGTCAATGGGTTTTCCTCGACAACTTCATCTTCCCCTGCTCACCTCTATCATTCTACATGACATCGTCGTGATGTTATTCCTCTCCCAGTGACAGAAAGAAGCGGCCGTGACTGGATCGCTGGAGTCGACAATGTCGCGCCATAATCTTCATCGGAAGCCTTGCACTCTTTAAAATTAATAAATGGTTGTTGTGATCGTTCAACTACTAACTGAAAGAAGTTCCCACCTTACGGAACAAGATGGAATGAGAACGGTCTTGCTCTATGGAGCAAGGGCGGCTAGTACAATCCCCTTGGAGAACATGAATCTGATACGGGGGAGACGGATGATGAGTGATGGATGGACACTTTTATTTTTTATTTTGTTTTTTCTGTTTAATAGAATTGGGAGAAAAAAATTAGTATTAGTGAATATAATAATGATATAATATAAGAAATAGTGAGGGAATACAATTTTTTAAATACTAAATTACACTAATTTTATTAAATATTTAGATTAATAGGTATTTACAAAAAAAAAATTAGATGGACGCAAGGAGTGAGTTCGGGTCCAAAAGTCTGGACCCGAGTTCAGGTTCGGGCGGATCTTGGATCCAGTAGATTTGAGATCAGGTCGGGTTTGGGCCCGATCAAGTGGATCCGAGGCACAGGTCCGTTGGAACCCAACTCGGGTCGGGTACAGGTCTACCAAAATCCGCCCCGACCCGAGATATTGACATCCTTATACCCGACCCATGCAACTAATGACGTCTTTTGAGTAAATGAGAATTTACGAAAAATTTGTCAAGATATTTGGGAAATCTTGCTTCGTTTTTAGCAACGAATACTATTATTAGGTATGTTAATCGGACCAAGACCCAATTCTTGGGTTGCTACTTGACCCGAGCGGACCTGAGAAGTTTCAGATTTACTCGAGTTCATGCTCGAGTTTGGGTTATAGATTGGACCCGAGACCCGAACCTTGAGTCCCATTGGCTAGTTCTTGTAACTCGGGTTCCGCTTGTTGGACTCAAAGGTAAGACCCCTTCCCTTTGAATTTTTTCCCTTTGAATGAAAAATCGTGGTTTCATTAAAGGTGGGGAAAAAATATTAGAAAATTCTAATAAAAATATGATTTAAAAATTATTATATTTTTTTCTTTTAACATTTAATATATTTTTATAGTATTCTAATAGATAATTTTTCTTTTATTATATTCTAATAGATTATTTTTCTTTTATTATACCCTAATATATTTATAAATATCTTATATTCTAATAAATTATTTTACCTTATTATTCTAATAGATTTATAAATACTTGTAAAAATTAGAGTGAAAAAATTCATATTTTAGTAAGTTATATCTCTAATTAATGGTATTATTTGATAAAAAATTATAATTTATATTTAAAATTTTGACATAGTTAAGAAATTTATAATTTATTTTTAACTAAAAAAATTGAATTTAAATTGTATAAATAAAATTTTATATATTAATAATTAATAAAAAAATATCACATGGTGACCACTCACATGCATATATATATATACATCCCACACCATTTTGTGTACATAAATTAATATTATTATTTAATTCCACAAGTAAATATATTAGGGTATATTCTTGGTGTTACTTGTAGTTACTTCCCGTAATTTGTTAATTAATTCGTTCTCATATCTTAATTTTATCACATTTAGAGTTTCACTCTTTGATTGTCTTCTTGATGATCGTTTTCTCATTATTTAAAAGTTAAAGTTAATGGTAAATTATATGAGTAATTTATTAGTTAAATTAAATCTAATAAACATTTAAAAAATTAAATTCTCAAACAAATATTAGAAATTTTATATATTACAATAATTTAGAATTTTTTTATTTTTGGTAAAAATATATATTAAAAAAATAAGATAGATCCGACTCGGGTCGAAATGGACCTGAGCAGCGAGTTCGGGTCCAATTTCTAGACCCGAGCCTTGGGTCTAGGTGGGTTTTGGGTCCATCAGACCCGAGATCGGGTCGGTTTGGACCTGACCAAGTAGACCCGAGGCTCGAGTCCACTCAAGCGGGGGTCTATTGGACTCAAGCTCGGGTTGGGCGCGAGTCCACTAAAACCCTCCCCAACCCGAGCTATTGACATCCCTAACTGTTTTGTAGGAAGTACGCACCCAGGTGAAACACTAAGGCCATCAGCAACTACCAAGAAAATTTTTCCAAAGTCGGAGATGGAGAAAAAGCTATAATAGTCCATGCAAGAAAGTAACATGCTACAATTGTGGATAGATGGGGACACTACGAACAAAAGTGTCCAAAACCACTAAGGAATGCGGTACCCACTCTTGAGAGCACTACCCACTAAGTCCATCCAACCCTAGAATAGTGCTTTCCAAACATTTCTTTTAACCATCTCACTTAGAGGGAAAGAGGTCCTCAAATGTACTGTATTCTATTCTCCATAAAAAAATTTGAAGTTTCCATAAACTTCTGTCACCCGAATCATAATGTGTCCAATTAAGTTCTCGTACCTTCAAACAAATAAGGAACAAGAAGGACAAACCTCAGGTAAGAAGGGTCGAAGAACTAAGACCCAAAGATTTTTGCCAACCTATTTAAAACTTAGGAAGGACAAATAATGTCTTTGGATCCCCTAGACTAGGAGGTCAAGTACCCCGACCTCCCCTAAGGAGGCAAGCCTATAAATAGGGAATGTAGGACCACTTACAGGATTAAACCTAAAGAACAGGCAGACAAAGAGACAACAATAAAAGAGGCCCTAGCCCGATTGGGATGGATAAGGTAGCCATAACGAAGAAACCAAGGGAGGGATTTTCAAAGGAAGAAGAATTTTGGAAAGGTACACCCACTAACTAAGAAAGGATGGACATCAAGACTGGTTTATAACCACACCTACTTAAGGGAACTTAGGATCAAACAACGGGGCGTAACCTACGGTGTAAAAAGATAAGGGCTGAGAACCAAGAAATTCTTAGGTAGGAACCTAAAATTCTAGGATAGTAAGCTGTAACATGCTTTGGAAAAGCAGATGAGCCAAGTAGGGTTACAAATAAACCTAGCGAAAATAGGCAATTAGCAACTATGGAACGAAAAAGGGAGAATAAATGACGCCCTAAGAAGGGTCAGGAGGTAGTAACGACCACATCCTAAAAAGGGCGTTGGGATGAGCATCAAGAACGAGTAAGCTCGAGAGACAATTGTCTCAAGATGATTAAACAAGGAGAGAAGTAGGAATGAGGTAGTTAAACGAATTTCCCCTTGTGAGAATTATGGATGTAAACCCTGACGGAGAAGGGAGAAGTGAAAAGGCCAAACGTCGGAAAAGGAAGGATGAAGGAAATCCATAGAGCAATCAATGGTCAGAGGATTGGCGACCACCCGGGCCATGAGGAGAATTAAGCGAACCTCTAATAAGGTGATCAAGAGGTATCGACACAAAGAGAATTTGGACTTTCCCCAAATCAAAGGAAACTTGTAAATAGGAAAAGAAAAGGGTACAAATAAAGGGTAATAAAAAGGGACGACTTCAAAAGATGTCACAAAGTTGATTAAAGGTCTGATACCCTCAAGGATGAATGCAAAGGGAAGTGTACCCAAAGCCAAAGGGGCGAAGCAAAGCCTAAGGAGCAAGTAGTAAGAAGATAACTTCAGATGATGCCATAACGAGTGGGAAGGGGTAGAATACCCCTAATAAGGAAATATAGAGAAGGGTATCCAAAAACCTTGGGGAGTGCGCCCTTCAACTAAAAGGTGACTAAGGGAAACCTTCAAGAAAAGATGAGAAGGATGAACGCGCAACTCAATGGATGGAAAAATATCAACTCCAAGGTATGGGAGTATGAGATAAAAACCAATGAAGGGAACTACTTCAGATAAAACCAAGATATGGACAAGTAAGCCATAAGGGATCAACTCAAACTAAAGAACCACAAGCGAGTAAGGATGGACCTCAGAAAGGAAGTCCTTAAGTAAGGACACCGGTGGACATGAAGGAGGGTTGAAAGGAGGAAACCCCCTAGTATGTCAATAGGTTAGGAAGTGGAGGGAAAACCCGATAGTTGGAAACAGAGAGACCAAATAAGAAAGTGGTACAAGGATGGAATAAAGGACCAACAAAGGACAAAAAGGGAATAACATCGGAACCCGCAAAAAAAATAATAAGTGCGAAAGGCTCAACGGGACAACGAGCTGAGGAGATTCAATGACCAAGGGACTAAATAGCCCCAGGTACGGTCAAACATTCTAGAACTCCAAATTTCGGACAAAACCCTCCAGAGGAAAGGTCTAACCCCAAATAGCGGGAAGCATTGGACCTAAGAAATTACTAGGACACGGGGGTAAGACGAGTCAAAGGAACTAAGACCAAGGGAGTTAATGAAGGAGTGAAAGAGGTGACCAAAGTCGTAGGATGTCAAATCAAATCCCAAGTCGACCGCAAGAAAATTCATTCCTGATGTAAAGGATGGACGACTAAGTTTTGAGGACAGAACTCCTAAAATGAGGGGAGAGTTGTGAAACCCATCCCTCGGACCAAGTAAATCGGGGAAAGAACCAACGGTTTTGAGAAAATCGAGCCGAAAAAGGGACCAAAAATAATAAATAAGGGTTAATATGGGACATTGGAAGATCCCAAGTGACCAAAAATTCACAAAAATCATGGGGAAGAACCATGAGATGAATTGGATAGGAGCACAAAACCGGTTTGGGGTGAACCAGACCCGAATCGAACTGAACCAGATTGAACCATAATGAACCAATTCGATAATTCATTTTTATAGGTGGTTTTAAAATGTCAATTTGGGAAATTGAAGCCACCATTAGATAGAAAATGAATTTAGAAAATTTTAAATTTTAGAAAACTAGCCGAATCAGGCTTGAACCGACCGATTTTCGAATTCGGGTCACTGAACCTAGTTGCATCGAACCAATTAATGGTCCATTCGATCAATGAACCGAACCAGTCAACGGTCCAAACCAGTCAACGGTCCAAACCAGTCAACGATCTAGACTAGTCAACAGACTGGACCGATCAATGGTCAATGGAGCCTAGTCAGCAGTCACGCAAGCACGACAGCTAATGGGAGGATGCCACATGTCTCGTCAATGATCAACGGATGACAGGTCAACCTGTCACGCAGACACGGGCAGCCAATGGGAGGCTGCCACGTGTCTATTCAACCGGTCAATGGTTGACGTGGTGGATGAGTTAGAATGTCATGTCAGAAAAATTGACCAATCACAGTGCGCCATGTGGCACACCCGCTACATCATCATCTTTAACCTCTACCCGCTGATAGAGAGAATAGAGATGAGAGAGAGAGCGAAGGAAGGAGAGTCTCCAACGACTCAGAAATCGCTCCAGTCAGGTTGCCCGCGACCAAGTTGGAGGTAGAGTCCTACACCGGTCGGTAGCCCAGTCAGTTGTCGAGCTCCCTATATAAAGAGCACTCTGTCCATTCGTTCTCAGCATCCCACAATCGACCGAAAAAGGTGAAGTACTCAGTTTTCCGACGAGCAGCAAACCAGAGCTCTGACATTAGGGTTTTTCTTCACCTCTAAAGCTGCATTCAGTCTCATTAGAACCGGGACAAAGTCCTCTACCCAGCTGCACCTTCCCTTCAATCCGAGAAACAACGTAGAAGAGCGAGGAAGCACAAATAATGACGTCGCTCCTCGTCTATTAACAACCCAAGTTGCTCGAGCTCAAGTCGAGCCGTCCCCAAGCCAATTCTAGCCAAACTAAGCCCCTCAAACTCCACCTAGAGGTACCCCGACCTTTCGCCGAGCTAATATGGTAAGCCCCTTCGCCGGAAAACACTGTTCATAGCGTAATTCTACAAAAACTTAAATTGAGAAATTGACACTGCTCATGCCACCAATTGAGGCATAGTTTGATTCAGGGAGGATCCCCAGGAGGAGAGCAATTTAGAGAAAGCAAGAGTTGCGGTCGTCGAACCCTCACCGGTAAGATATCAAAGCTTTCTCTATCTAGATTATATTTTCTGGTGAAGCTCTGTTTGAGCTCATTTCCGAGCCAAATCAAGCGGTTCAAAGCTTGAAATGATGAGAAAAACATAGAAAAGATTATTCAAATCAAGAATGGGGGTAATTAACTCAGTTTTTGGGGGTCAAATGAATGAAATTGTGATTCAGGGACAAAATTGCAAATTTTGAGAAATTGGACAATTTGGGGATTTTGAAAAAATTAGGGGCCAAATTACAATTTAAGGAAAATTGGGGCATCTTCATGAAATTAACTTCCAATTGGGGCCTAATTGAGCAATTGGATGAAATGGTGGGCCAATTGAAAATTTTTGAAAATTCAAGGACCAATTGGTAATTTTAGAAAAGTTAAGGACCCATGAGGGATAATTGGAAGTCCTAGGGACTTAATTGAAATTAAATGAAGATTAGGGACCCAAATGTAAGGTTATAAACATTGATAGACCTAAATGCAATTAAGGCATAGTGTGAGGACCTATGCACGAATACCCGAAACTATGAGGTCCCTTATGTCGATTATTCTAATAAGGGTACTCGAACTATGCATGACATGATTGTTAAAGTATCGGTGTAAGGAAGCGCACCACAAATCAAGATCTCACTAGGATGGCCACATCACTGTTACTGGGTGAGTGAGATTTTCAGCATCATACCCTGTTGGGGGTGATGAGAACTGTTTTTAAGTTTGAAAAATAATTTTTTCAAGGAATGGTCTCCCCTGACTACGTTAAACTACCTAAACATTTTGGGAGACGTTTCTGATGGGAGCTAGAATTGCACCAACAAGCCTAAGACCTTGGATTTGAAAATGATAAGGCCGAAGATCCAGTTTTGGAAAATTGGTGAAGTGGGCCTAAGGTCAGTATGCACAGGTTGGAACCCATAGACAAACAGGATCATAAGAACCATGAAAAATCTCATAAAAATTAGACTTATTGTGTGACTTGCCACGGGGCCAAGACAAGACTAACAAGGCTCGATGGGCTAGTGGTAATGCGCCTAGACCAGGTCGATGGGCCAGTCAAGGCAAATAGCTGCAGGCCAGGTCGAGTGTCGGGGCCGTTGGACCGTTGGCACAAAAGATCATGGTTAATAGTTCAAAATTGTTGAATGCATGCATGAGAATTCTGAGAGCATCTAGATGCCCAAGAAGGGGTAGTCGATGGGCCCCAAGGCTGCTGGATGACCCAATGGTGCATAAGGGCAATTTG
Organism: Trapa incisa; assembly: GCA_030064435.1. Classification (NCBI taxonomy): domain Eukaryota; kingdom Viridiplantae; phylum Streptophyta; class Magnoliopsida; order Myrtales; family Lythraceae; genus Trapa; species Trapa incisa. The sequence continues at coordinate 15,689,762 of CM057771.1, forward strand.
GCGTCGAATATGTCGAGAAGCTCTTAGAGCTTCTTGCGCACTGAGACCGAGGCCAAAGGAGAAATGAGGTTTCTTCCCACAAAGTGGACATGATGAAGCACCAAAACCAAGGCCGGAGGGGAAATGAAATCTTCAGACCGAGGTCGGAGGGGAAATGAGGTCTCATCCCACAAAGTGGATATAATTAGGGTTTGAGAGTCAGACTATTGATGTGCACTCAAACTCAGGTGGACGGTAAAGACGCTACGGTTCACTAGTGGAATAGTCGGGTACTATCCTACGAATGTGTGATCCTTTTCTGTGATATAAAAAGTGTGTGAATGTTTGCTAAAATGCCTCCCGAACAAGGGGGAGTGCTTAATAAGAGATGAATTCATATTACAACAAACTAAAAGTATAAAATATCTTAATCAACTAATTGTTTTGAAAACTCACTTTCCAACGCCCCTCCCCCCACCTCGCTCACTGAGTTGTAGAAACTCACCCCCTCCCATTAAACCTTTTTCAGGAGAACCATCTCGTCATGATGAGCAGAGGTTAGAGGAGAAAGCCAAATGTACCATAAGCATGTAACTTTTATTTAGTTATTTTGTAAACTTTATTATGGAAAAAAATGCACTTTGACAAATTTACCTTTTTTGAACTATTTGGTAGAAATACTAAATTAGTACGAGTAATAGTGGTGGGTTGATCACAAGACTCCGACCATACCGGGTCGGGGTGTGACATCACGTCCATCGACAATAGTAGTGTTAAATGCTCATAAGTTTATTAATAATGATATCGGTCTATATGCCCTTAAACAAGAGATAGCTCACATGGGACAATACAAAATTATTGAAAATATGTAAAAGCATATAGCATAATGAACCTAAAAATGTATAAAATTTATAAATAAAAAGATTTATTTTATAATTAAATAATTTATCTTCTCATTAAATAGAAGGAATGAGCATAATATCATAGTTTACGAATCTTTAGACAATAATAAAGTTGTAAGAATAAAATGATAAGTCATTGTACTTCATACTCATAAAAAAATGTACCACTTATTCACTTAAAATACTAAAATAATAAGTTTGTACTTAATATACTTATAAATCAACAATATTTTTATTTTATTTAATATATGATTAATGCTTTCAACATTTCATATCAAAACACAAAATTGTAAATATAAGTAAAGTTATGTTTATAATTGAATTTACATGCATAGAGTGATGAAGAAATCTATAGTTTACTAAAATAAAAAGGTGGATCAATCCCTCTAAACCCATTTATTTACTCTAATAATTTCTCAAATTTTAAGAATTTGGAGGTTATAAATTTTATTATTTAAATGATTCAAATATCAATTTATTTATTTATGTTATTTTTTCTTTATTTTTATTAATTATAATTTATTTTTATTTTATATATTAATAATATTTTATATATTAATAATATTTTATATAAAATTATATAATAAAAAATAATTTGTTGAATATGTATAATATACTTTATTTTATATATATATATATATATTATTTTTTGTTATAATTATAAAATATTTATATATAACTATTATTATATAATTAATATTAATTTATGTTTTTATTATAATAATTTAATTATATTAAATGATTTGATTATATAATAAAATTGACAAGTATAACTTATCATATATAATATAATTATATATATTTATTTAAAATGATATTTTATTTTATTATATATTATATATAATTAAATTTATATATTAACTATTAAATTTAATTAAAAAATGATAAACCTATATATATCTTAACATCTTTTTTAGCTTAAATTTTCATAATGGGTTACTTTTGAGCTTAGATTTTTATAATGAGGGCCATGGGAATTTATGTTCACATATTTTGGATCAAATTACAAGCCGTTGAGCCAATTTAATGAGAGTTTTATAAGATATTTTGTACCTGACGGTTTATAGAAAAAAACACTTGCCTTAATTGCAAAAACAATCTCCCTAATGGATGCAATTCATACATTCTATTTTTATTATTTTTTAAGAATTAAACATTAAAAAATGGGGAAATGAGAGGAGGCATCGGACACCTCTACCCTCTCATTTTATTTTTTAACTCTAATAATGTAAATACTTTTTAATATTATTTTATTCTTGAAATAAAAAATAATATTTGCACTTTTAAAACAATAACGAAAATAAGATTAAATTTGGGTCCACCCAAGCTGACAAAATTATGAGATTTATAATTACTCTTGAATAGAATTATGATACGTATGATTTTTTAATAATAATAATTAGATTGAAAAACAAATCATATATTTGGTTTTAAAACAGCCTTTATATTAGCCGAACAAAATGGGTCGCGTAGTCCAATTTCTGCCCGAGGGCTGATCTGACAAAGCAAAGTCAGAGCCCTCTGGCCACGACGGAGGGTTTTAGATTCTTCGACAGGAGAGTGTCTATCTAAAACCCTATCAAAGCCCTCGCAGCTACCTACACCGACCCCAAGGCTATGGCTCGGCTATCCAGATCTTCCGGCTCTCGCCTCCTCTACACACTCTGTGCAACCCCTTCATCCCCCGCCGCCGCCTCCAGCTTTCCACTGCACGGCCCTCAGTCGGCTTTAGCCTCACTCCTCCTCCTGGGTGGCCACTGCCGCCAGTTCTCGTCGGGGAATGTTGCGCGGACCAAGGAGGTGAATGATCCATGGTGGAAGGAGTCTATGCAGCGGCTACGAAACATTGGAATATCTGCTCACATTGACTCGGGGAAGACCACTCTAACGGAGCGTGTCCTGTTCTACACAGGGAGGATCCACGAGATTCATGAGGTCCGGGGGAGGGACGGGGTGGGGGCCAAGATGGATTCCATGGATTTGGAGAGGGAAAAGGGGATTACAATTCAGTCCGCTGCCACTTATTGCACTTGGAATGATTATCAGGTAGAGTCTTGGAAGTTGAATTTCAAGTATTCTCTGTGATCCTGTTTACTTGCAATAGTGAAAAAAGTCATTTGGACATGTTCGGTGCTTTTGTGTTGTTAGGGTGGTTATCAAGCTTGTCGAATTGGTCACATCTGGGATTTTTACATTAGCTGATCTCCGTTTTGCCCTAGTAAAACTTGGATTCATTTCTGGAAACGGACTGGTTTATGAAGAAGAATTATAAAGTTGTAGTTAATGGTGAACTAAGAATGTCAAATTAACAGATTTTTTTTTCTCGTTTCCTTTCGTTTGGTAGCTGGAAATAAGGAGCACTATCATCCCCTTTTCAGCAAACGGGAAGACGTTTTTATATTGGGCATTATAGAAAATGTGTTTCAGTCCAAATGCCCACAATGTGTGATTCATCAATGGAATTTCCATCTCTCCTTTATCGATCTTCCTTCTTTTCACAAAAAAATGTTGCATCATTTAAAATAATTTCTTTGGTTCAAACAGAATGAAACATTTTCCCTTTATCATCTATAAACTGCATGGAGTAGACAGTTATTGAATTCTTGGAGGTTTCTGTAGTTTCCCTTTTCTTTGCTATTTGTTGCTTTAGAAGTGTCCATACTGTGTATAGACTTGCATATTTTTCCTTGAGCATTTACAGATCATATTTTATGTTCAACATTTTTTTCTTTCTGCCGGTGAAGTGCATGTCTTGTATACTGATTCATTATATTTCTTGGTATCAGGTTAATATTATTGACACACCTGGACATGTCGATTTCACCATTGAAGTTGAGAGGGCATTGCGTGTTCTTGATGGGGCCATTCTTGTTTTATGTAGTGTTGGTGGTGTACAAAGCCAGTCAATTACTGTTGATCGTCAGATGAGAAGATATGAGGTCCCAAGAGTTGCATTTATTAATAAACTTGATCGAATGGGAGCTGATCCTTGGAAAGTTCTTAACCAGGTGAGTTATACTTGAGACACTAGGCCTCTAGAAGTTTGTAAAATTAATTTTTTATCACCCAATTATTATTTTTCTAGTTAAAAGAGTACTCTATATTCAATTGCAGTGAATACTTGCTGTTTAAACTATAAATTTCATGATTTATTGGTTTCACAAATCAGTGAATATAAATATTTCACCTTGATTCCTTCATGAGGCATGGAATCTCCGTAATCTAAAATTAAGCAATAGTTGAACAGTTCTGTGGATGTAAAACTATGGCATTATTTGACTAATGAAGGATGGTTAGATATTCACTTTGACTTGTTTGTTATTTTTAGAATAATGTTATATTTGCATAGAAAAATGAATTGGTCATTTGTTCCTGGTCCCAATCAGTGGGTGATTCAGCTAGATTTCCTTGTATTTCAGGCAAGGTCTAAACTTCGTCATCATAGTGCTGCAGTTCAAGTTCCCATTGGCCTGGAGGAGGAGTTCCAGGGTCTTGTTGACCTTGTCAAGATGAAGGCTTACTATTTCCGAGGTTCCAATGGGTATGTCTTCTTGGTTTTGCATGAAAAAAGTTATTTTTCCAATATTTACTATGGCCCACTACTATGCAATGCAGGGAAAAGGTTGTCTCCGAAGAAATACCCAATAATATGGAGGACTTTGTAGCTGAGAAGAGACGAGAACTGATTGAGGTGGTCTCAGAAGTTGATGACAAACTCGCAGAAGCATTTCTTAGTGATGAGCCAATATCTTCAATTGATTTGGAGGTGTGCCTTTGGAAAATGTTTGACAAACACTATACCTGGTTTTCTCATTACTTTCTTAATACTTCCCTGGAATAAAAATTTCTGTGCCTATTATTCTATTGTTGAATATCTAGAAAGTTTTCCTGTCGTAATTTTTATGGCTTTTCTGTTCTGGCAAGAATAATTGTTTCTATTTGTTTGAATTGTCAATTTGATTTTCTGTAATCCTCATGGTTAGAATATTCATTTTCTATAGGAAGCAATCCGTAGGGCAACTGTAGCTCGGAAGTTTGTTCCTGTATTTATGGGCAGTGCTTTCAAGAACAAGGTACTATTTCTCAATGGGGTTCTTTACCTTTCCTTGGTGTGTAACCGGATTAAGCAGTGGAAATTCTTTACTGATGTTTTCCAGGGAGTGCAGCCACTTTTGGATGGTGTTCTTAGCTATTTGCCCTGCCCAACTGAAGTCAGTAACTATGCTCTTGATCAGAACAATAAGGAAGAAAAGGTTCTAATTCTGTACCTATGTGTACTCATCTGGTAAGATTCTTAGACCTACGACTTTTATTGAGGTGTAATTCACCTTGCAGGTTGCTCTGTCTGGAACACCCGATGGTCCTCTTGTAGCGTTAGCATTTAAACTAGAGGAAGGACGTTTTGGTCAGTTAACATATCTGAGGTATATCATGGCTAACTTCATCCTTAAGAGATTGATGCAGTTGCAAGCTCTGCATTAGCACTTTGTATGCTTGCAATGTTTAAATACTGAACTGGACTTAATCAGCTTTCTTTCTGTTTCTTTTTTTTTTTGGAAAAAGAATATACGAGGGTGTAATACGGAAGGGTGAATTCATTATCAATGTAAACACTGGGAAGAAGCTAAAGGTGAGATGGGACTATGTGTTGGCCTTAGTATTTCCTTATATAGATGCACATATGTTTGACATATGTATTTTGATTAATCTTATATGCATTCTTGGTTGTATATTGGGAGCTAGAGTTTATCACTAAAATTGCAAATTTAAGATGGGATATCATTAAGCTTGAAAAGGAGGGTGCTTTTAATTAATCATGGATGTTTCTGGGTAGATCACTTGAACAAAGTTTGAGTCAATTTAACAGTTTAAGCCACACAAGTCACTGTGATATGCACTGGAAATCATTTAGTTGGCCCAAAAGATTGTTTCCTTTCAATTAAGCTCAGTTTTTGCTGTGCAGCTAGCTGCAAAATTGTTTCCATATTTTCTTACTGTAATTTCTTCTCAAATGCACAATATCAGGACAGGTGTTTTCTGTACATATTCATCATACTTTAATCATAATACCTGTTGCCTATCCAATGATTGTATCACTTTTCAAAAGTCTTTGATACTAAAAAGTGGGTAAATTTTTTGTTTTAAATCATTAATGAACTTTTCTATATTTACTTATTATCTTGAATTTCTTATTTAAGTTCAGAACTAATTTTATTTGTTTGCTTTCATTATTACAGATTCCCCGCCTTGTACGAATGCATTCCAATGAGATGGAGGTAAGTTGCTGCTTTATATAATGTTGTTTAACTTTCATGTTGGCAGAATTTTGGTGAGTCATATCCCTTCAATATTTGATGTACTAGCTTACTAAAAATGTCTAACAGGATATTCAAGAGGCACATGCAGGGCAGATTGTGGCTGTTTTTGGTGTGGACTGTGCTTCAGGTATAATTCTTTTATTGCATCCCCATTGTATTTTCCTAAATTTACCCAGTTAACAAATTTGGTAGAGAACATTTTCTTTTTCCACTGAATAAGCTATGAAAGTCAAACTTTTTTTTATAAATGTTATGAAAGAATGATGTGCTCAATCTTGTTATGCTTATGAGTGAATAAAACCTTTAAAAGTTACCTTGTGGTACAAAACCTTCGAAGATCATTTCAATTAACTATGAACTGTCAATTTTCTCCTAGAGACAATAACTTTTGATGATATGGCATGCACATGTGACTTTTCATTCAATAAAAAAGTTTGACATGTCATTATATAATAAGTAAAACTTAGAAAACCTAAAAAAGAAGAAAATCATAGGGGAGAGAGAGGGCAGACTGAGCCCCTATCCCTCTTCTCCTCTTCGTTTGAGGAGAAGAGGAAGGGGGAGGTGCCTCACTCTCTCGGTGGCTCACTCTCTCGGTGGCCTGACCAGTGGGTCGGCAATCCTTTGGACAGGCTGCTAGAAGTTCGAGGCTGGCGATGAGCTCCCTCCTGGCTGGCCATGAGCTGTCCCCTCTTCCCGTTGAACAAAGAGGAGAAGAGGAAGGGAGGGGGCCTCACTGTCAGCCCCCCCTCTCCACTATGATTTTCCTTTTTATAGTTCTACTTATTATTTAATGTCAATTCAGATTTTGTTGTTGACTGAAAAGTCATGTATGCATGCCACTCCATCAAAAGTGAAAATCATTAGGAGAAAATTGACAGTTTGTAATAAAATGAAATGATTTTCAAAGGTCTGAGTAACTTTTTTAAAATTTTGTGCCAACCTGTAGCCTTTAATAAAATGTTTTGTACCAAGAGTGTACTTTTCTTTTATGGTAGCACATGGAGTGTCCCTTTTCTTATGATTTTGACTCTTCCAGCAGCAGCAGTTTATGGTTTTATTTTTGTTGCATATTTAGGGGATACATTTACTGATGGATCAGTTAGATACACCATGACTTCTATGAATGTTCCTGAGCCAGTGATGTCATTAGCTGTCTCACCTGTTTCAAAAGATTCTGGAGGACAAGTGAGCAGTTTGTTTAACTCAAATTGTTAGGACTAATTGGTTGGCTCTGATTGATCCCCACCTCCATATCTTTTGTAGTTTTCCAAAGCCTTGAATCGTTTTCAAAAGGAGGACCCGACCTTCCGTGTCGGATTGGATCCTGAGAGTGGACAGGTTTGATATTCATTGCTTCCCACCCTTTCTTTTGTGAATTGTTAATGAATTATACTCATTTGGTGGTTCCATCTCATTCTGTTGACAGACTATTATTTCTGGCATGGGAGAGTTGCATCTTGACATATATGTTGAAAGAATCCGAAGGGAGTATAAGGTGCCCATCACTTTAACCTTGACTTGGATGTAAATCATGTTGCTGATATAAGAAAAGAATAGAACCTTAGCATTTCTATTATTGCATTTTTTCTGTGCACTTCATGTATCAAATAGGTTGATGCGACTGTTGGAAAGCCACGAGTCAATTTTAGGGAGACTGTTACTCAGCATGCTGAATTTGATTACTTGCATAAGAAGCAAACTGGTGGACAGGGTCAGTATGGAAGAGTATGTGGGTAAGGGCAGATTAATTTTCTTTGATGTTTTTTCTTGGATCAATCCATTTTTCAACATCTCTGCCTTTTCTAGGAAAGAAGATGGGCATGAAAATATCAAACTAAAGACAGCAATGCATGGGCATAAAAATGTCAAACTAAAGACAATAATACACTCTTTTTATTCAAGAGAATAAAATTGATTGATGTCTATATCTGAAAATTCTAGTTTGGTCATGCACTTTGCTAGGTCCTCACTGGCATTCACTTGTTATGAGTCATGCTTACAATGTTTATGAAATATTGTTCAGATATTATGTTGGTTGTACATGATTTTCAAGAATGGTATTGAGCTTAAATGCTTGTTTCTTTATGTTGGTAGGTACATTGAACCCCTCCCAGCAGGATCAACTGTTAAGTTCGAATTTGAAAATATGATTGTTGGGCAGGTTATACCGTCTGGTTTCATTCCAGCAATCGAAAAGGGGTTTAAAGAAGCTGCTAATGCGTAACATCTCTCTCCCTTTTGTCCCCACATCATTGATCCCATTTTCTTATCCCAAAATGTCCTCCCCCCCTAAATATATCAATCTAATGATATATAAACTACTGTATATGTTACCTGGACCAGAAACAAATTTATGATTTCATGTTTCATCTGAAATGCAGAGGCTCATTAATTGGTCACCCAGTTGAGAATATCCGTGTTTGCCTCACTGATGGTGCTTCACATGCTGTTGATTCCAGTGAGCTAGCCTTCAAATTGGCTGCAATATATGCTTTTAGACAGGTATTCCTCAGTCATGCATCCATTTATATCTTTCCAGGAGCAAAATTACAGTGCGAGTGTTCAACATTTTGGCAATATTACATTTTCGGTCTATAACCTTTGTTAATCATCAAGGACTGTCATCTTCATTAAGAAATGGATTCCACATCAATTTTTAACGTCTTGTTAATAATGTAATTACAGCTGTTTGACAGAACAAAATGGTAGACCCCATTTTGGTCATTTTTAAAGGTTAGATAAAAATGTAACATCATCCAAACATTGGGCAATCTTTCTGTAATTACTGGGTCATATATCCATTCATCTGTGTCCTCTTTTCTTTTGATGAATTGCACAATCCTAGTGTAATTGCCTACCTACCTTGGTTCTTACAATATTTTTTATGATGAATTGACAGTGTTACTCTGCTGCGAAACCTGTGATTTTGGAGCCCATCATGCTGGTGGAGCTTAAGGTACCAACAGAATTTCAGGGTACTGTTGCTGGTGACATCAATAAGTAAGTACAGATTATGTTTTTCTTGGCTTTTCAAATGTTTCTTTCAATTTAGGAATTTCAAACTTAAAGGTACTCTCTCGTTGGTTCTTTTCAGGAGAAAAGGTGTAATTGTTGGAAATGATCAGGATGGAGATGATTCTGTGATCACTGCTCATGTATGAATGATTTCCCACTGGTTCAATTTAGCTTCTAATATAAGCTTAATTGGTCCATTTATGGAGCTAGCGTGTATTTTCACCTTTTTTCCATGAAATAGTTTGTAGATTCTCTTATCAAAATATATGGTTAAAGGAATATAACCTCTGGTTCAATTATCGCAGGTCCCACTGAACAATATGTTTGGCTACTCTACAGCTCTCCGTTCAATGACACAGGTCTGTTGCAAATATTATTTTTATAACCTCTGGTTCAATCATCATAGGTCCTGCTGAAGCTTACTGGCGTTATTTCCCAAACAGGGCAAAGGAGAATTCACAATGGAGTACAAAGAACATTTACCGGTCTCACAAGACGTGCAGATGCAGTTGGTGAACTCGCACAAGGCAAGCAAGGGTGCTGAATAGCTGGGTATTACATCCTTTTCTGTCCTTATTCTCTCCCAGAAGAATCATAGCTCGGTTTTCTAATATACTTCTCACGAGTCTTAAATTAAGTGATAGCTCTTTGATTAGCACAGAGATACATTTTGATCAACTGTATGATCATAAATTTTTGGGAGTATAGTGCAAATAATATTCAACCACATCAAAACATCTTCAGAGGAAGATGAGATCAAAGGTAGATCACCAAACAAGTGGTATACTAGTGTGTTCAATTTCTTAAGTCTTCTATGTTGGGGCCTTCATGACATTGTATCTTCACTTCATTCAAGAGCTGATATTGGAATAGTTTTCTCAGTTTCTGAGAAAATGCAAAACTTGCATATGGGATTCTTCAGTTGCATCGTCAAATTAGTGCAATTTTGTCTGTTTTTTTTTTGCTTATCAAAATTGTCTATTGAATGTTGCCTTCAGTCTCATATCTTAGAAAGTGTTTCTATCCCAATCTAAAATCGGCAGCCTGATGCTCCATGCCTGACCCTTGCCCATTGTTGTGATCTTAGTGCCTAACACTAGTTATGATAAAATGTTATCCCTTATTTTGTCAGAAAAAAATTAATAATAAAAAAAGAGCTCGCTCCCGCCCATGGATGTCTTCAATATGTTACGTTACAACCTTCAAAAATGTAAAAAAATACTGGGTGTGGGGGTGTGGTAGTTGCCGCGTTGTTCCAACATTTCTTATAATATTTTTGTTATTGATTAAAAATTTATCAATTTTTGGGTAATCTCAATTTTAGTCTAATTTTTGAAAATTTATAAAATAATATTTTAAAGGTATATAATGTGGACACCAATTGCCCAAAATTTAAATATTTTTAGCGTTTTAAACTAAAAAAAGGCACATGTATGGACAGTACCAAGTATGTTACAATTATATGAAATTTAGTAACTCAATTTTTCTACTCTTCCAACATTTAATCACATAATATTTAACTACATAAAATTTTAACGAATAAGATCTTTAATAAATAAATTAGTGTACTCATTAAATTTTGGATTAGTATCATATTTAACCTCCATACAATTTTATCAAATTTAATACATTTTTATATATTATAAATATCTATGAACGTCCTCATACTTCAAGTTACAACCAAAACTTTTATTATAATTTAATTTATAAATAAATATTTTATTGACAACTCAAGTTTTGTAAAATGACTATTGAATTTGAATAGATGAAAATTTTATATATAAATTATGCGCCTAATATGCGTTATTATACAAATATTTATACACTAGGAAATTTTAACCTTGAAAAATGTACCTGCTATGTATGACTTATACATACACGGTCCCATTTGACTCACTTATTGTTAAATTCTTCCACGTTTGCGTTATTGTTATTTTTTAAGAGATATGGACTAAACTGTAAGCTTTATCGAACATGAGGGACTATACTATAAGATATCTCACTATTTATTGGCGTTTGGCTGGCTGTTTATTTCTTCCGCCGGACTACTGAAAACCTTCGATCTCCAAAATTATTATTTGTTCGGCGATCTCTACGTTGACTCAGGTTAATCTCATTATCCTTCTCTTCTTGGCGGATCCATCCTCGAATGAATCCATGGGATACGTCTTCGCTCGCTGTTTTTTTTTATTTTAACAGATTGATGGAATGGAATCGACTGACACTATTTCTAATTTCTGCCTCTTTTTGTGTTTCTGTGGTTTTGGTCATGAGATCTCTTAGCAGAGAGATAGATCATTAGATTCGACTCTTTTATTGAATAGATCACCGTCAATTTGGGTTCATCCCGTCACTTTTTTTGTGAGATGTAATGTCTGAGATGGGAAACCTTTGGCTGCAAGTTTGTTGTTGAAGGGGATAATTTATTTTCTTTTGATGACATGTTGAAATTAATAATTTATCATATTTGGGCCCCTTATGATGATTTTGTTTATAAACCAATGGAATTAGAAAGTCATGTATAGATTTTCTGCAATCGTATTAATAAATGTGTCGGACTCAAGGTGAGCTTCATATTGTGCCCGAGTGTAATTCAAGTTTTTCCCTTTTGTGTGTTAAATGAAGAGAGGTCTGCTTTTGGTTAAGTATACAGAACAAACAGGCACTTTTTTTCCTTTTAATATCTACTAAATAGTGAAATTCATTTGTAATCACTGGAGTGATGGGAAGAAAAGCAAAAACATCAAATGAATCTACTTAGGTATATTAGATTTCTTCTTAATGATCAGGTGCACAGATATCCTGATTAGAAGTTGTAATCATGCTGAGGAGACGGGAGATGAAAGTTCATAGAGAGAATGACTTGGATACTAGGGGGAGACCATGAGGGAAGATGAATTCCAGTATCACCTTTTTCTTTATTTCTTTCTTTCTTGAGAATTGTATTTAGCGTTAGAAAGAGGTTCACAAGCACTGCCTGCAATGTTCAACTTGTTAGTGGCACACAATAAGAGTGGATGGCCTTGAAAATGGGATTTTCAGTCCAGTGGAAAGTGGATTAGTTTGTAATTTACTGACTATAAGTGTGATAATCAATGTTTTTAGTGTAATATTTCTGTTATCATCAAAGTTTATGGATTTCAGAGTAGTTATTCTATTCTGTTGTTTAGGGATTCTTTCTGTACATGTTAAGTTTGATGTTCTGGCTTTTGGAATGATGTCCTGCTTACTAATATCATTGAAGGGGTCCCAATTCACTGTTTGCATCTCTTATTAATGAATTATTTGCTAGAAGATGTATGTGGTGCAGAATTTCTTTTTGATGAAATAAGAATAGAGCTATTCATTTGTGCTCTTTTATTTCACCGAGATATCTTGTTTAAGTACTGGTGTTATTGCTTGCAGCAAAAATGGCTTTAGGAGGTGGAACAGCTCCCCCAAGAGGAAGTGCAGCTGCTGCCGCAAGCTTGAGAAGGAGGAGGACTTCTAGTGCTGGAGCCTCAGGAGGTGCTGCTGGCACTATGCTTCAGTTCTATACTGATGATGCACCGGGGCTGAAGATCTCTCCAAATGTGGTTCTCATCATGAGCATCGGATTCATAGCTTTTGTCGCTGTCCTCCATGTTATGGGGAAGCTCTACTTTGTTAGCCGGTGAAACTTATATCCTGATGGGACCTCAGGGAAGAGGATGCAGTTCATTATGTAATAGAGAGGTTAAGTGTTCTGAACGGATATCGAGTAGTCAGCTGTTTTTTGTTATTTCATGCAATTTTAGATTGAAGTTGATTATTTGATATAATGTAGGATTTTGGGTCGCTCCTTATTGATTTTTTTTCTCGGAATTGTATCCAAATCTATCCACTTTAAATGCCCCAAGCTCTGAATTTCAGGTGGCATGCTGAGGGGATTGATTTGTGTGATGTACTTTGCTGCTTGAACTGCTCATTTTCTTGAATAAGAGGCTGCTGATCTTCTATTGCATTTATATGGAGGCCTCAGCACCCTAAAATTAGTTTATGTTTGGCCAAATTTGAGAAAGATCCTATAGTTTGGACCCTTTTTAGGGAATTAAAGGAGAAAAGGATGCATGCTAGAAATGGAATAGAGTAAAAAGTTTGGACCTTCTGAAGCAAAAATATAAAATTATACCACATGCAAAGCTTTCATATATAATCAATCCACTTGGCCACATTACGCATGGTTGCCCCAGCTTTGCAACTGAGTCCACGCTAGAAAAGCAATCAAGTTAAACAGCTATGATATTGTGCAAAAAAAAAAATGTTAAACAGCTATGCTATTCCCATCTGCATCATCATCCTGCTGCAGGCCGCTGCCAGTGCCACTGGATTGAGATAGCAAGCACCGGTAGACCATCCCAGCGAGCCCTCCTCCCAAGAATGGCCCTACCCAACACACCCAATGGTTCCTAAAGTCGCCTGACATCAGCGCAAGACCGAAGGACCTGGCCGGATTCATGAACCTACCGGTGAAGGGTGCCGTGACAATGATATTCGCGCCGTGTATGAAGCCTATCACTATAGGACCTCCTGTGATCCCACGAGGTCCGTTCATGGGGTCTCTTGCCGCGTAGACGGTGCACACCACGGCAAATGTAGCGATGCCCTCCACGACTAGGCCGCCTGTAATGGAAATCCGTGAAGAGGATCCACTGGCGGTCGGGATAGCCTGATAATCATGGACGGATTCTACTTGAGTTGTAAGGGTAAATAATGTGTACATGCATACATACACTCTGCAGCAAGATTACCTACTTCTGTTACCCACTTTCTAATCTAATTGGATAGCCAAGAATTTTCTGTAGTCTATCGTACGTACTGGTTAACTGTGGATGGGATGCTAACTGATTTCGCTAACCTGGCCTTCCAAGCAGAGAGACAAGACCGCGTAGGCTAGGCTGGACCCCAGCAGTTGTGCCACGATGTAACATAGTGCGGTGAAGACTCTGATGTGGCCTCCCAAGAGCAACCCGAACGTGACGGCCGGATTCACGTGGCCACCAGATATATGTGCTGACAGGGACACAGCGGATGACATGGCGAAGGCGTGGGCCACCGCCACCATGAGCAGCCGAACCTCCGATGAAGATGCCAGCACCGCCTCCGGCTCCGAGCTGGCCAGCAAACCTTAACAACAGCGGAATCTTATGTTATAGCAGAAGAGCGATAATAGAATTAAAAATGTGCACAGATGAAGTTATTGCACTCAAAAAGATAGTCTGTCTTGGTAAGACTTTAGCAACTTACACCGATCTTTCAGTCTCTGATGTAATCTAATGGGTCAGACAAGTCCCAAGTCGTATAATATATGTGTGAAAGTGAACTTACTGGAGGACGACATGGCGGAGCCGACACCAGCAAAGACGAAGATGAAGGAAGAGAGGAGCTCTGCGGAGTAGGACTGGATGGAGGATTTGCACAAGAGGGATTCCATTAGATCGAGGAACTCAGATCCTGCCTTGAGGAAGGATGCCACCTTGATCATTCTTCTTCTTCTTCTTCTTCTTCTTCTTCATCTTCTGTAAAACCACACAAATAACCCAGCAGTTGGGGTTGAGTTGAGACGGTTACCAATAGAAAACCCCACCACGCACCGCCGCACATTGTTCATACTTCGGTAACTGTTCGAGAAGAAAACTGCCTTCCTCCACCACTCCCCCAAAAGTGATGATGAAATGAACCTATAGTAATGTGCTCCAATAATGAAATTGAAATCTGTGCAAAAAAATTAATAATGAAAATGAAATACCCATATAATATTATTCCGATAATTAAAATAAAATACTATGATAATAATGTAATGAAAATAAAATTCTAATAAAATGTATTCCCCTATTTCCTCTTTTTTTTCCTTGAATAGTAATTGCTCAACGCTTACTTTTTTATCACATGCAAGTCCAATGACTCTAAAATTTTATATTTCTGCATTGAACTCCCCAAACTTATATTTTTATAATTATCTTCTTAGATTTCCCCATTTTGTACGAAGTCCTTACATTTTCCTTATTTTTATTTGAGACTCTAATTTCTTCTCTATTTGCATTTACCCCCAAATTGCACCCTCCATCTTAATTTAGTTGGGAACATTTTAAGGATGATCCAAAATGGAGTCTGGCAACAGCTACAACTGGACATGGGGCAGATCCAACCGAGAATTGTTGATGGCGAAGGTTGTGATGACATCAAAATAGGGTTGAACTGTGTGGCAGAGGTGGTGTATGCTTGCTATAGGATGTGGTGGAATGGTGGGAGACGACATCACTCGTGTTGCAAGACATGGAGGAGCATCAAAGTTCCATCGATTGTTGATGATGGCGTCTCCTTGGCTGATTTTTATGCACTTTTGACCAACCACCACCTATAGGGCGATGAGGGCCCAGCCAATTGGGGTTTTTTTGCACAAAGAGATTAATTTATTCACTCAATCACAAATGTCTTCCTCCCCTAATTTTTTTTCATATTAAAATTTAAAATTTCACAATATCTAAAATGATTTACAATTAATCTATTCTATTATAAAAATAGCTATTTGTTCTCAATAATTCTAGAATAAACTTGATTTTTTTTATAAGTTAATATTCTTTTTTATAAATTTTATAAATACATAATATTTCTTTAATTTATTTAATTTAAGTTATAAATATTAATTATACTTATATATTTTATTTAATATATTATCATATTCTCAACTCGCTATCGCTATCAACAACAGTATACAATCTACATATTATTTTTACACTATCAAATAATTACAAATAATAGATATGAGGTATTTTTCTAAATAATTAAACACACTATAAGATGGGTTTCAATCGGGGTATTAGTTTATTAATTTTAATATCCGAAAAGAAAATATTATTTAAATTAAAGATTAAATAATATTTTAGATAATAAATAAAAAATTTATGATAATTAATTGTAAATATCAAGTTAAATTGGATGAGTAGGGTATATTTAATTTTTTTAAAATATTAAAAAAAAGTAAAATAATAATTTTAGATCTAAAAATACAAATAATTTAATTAAAAAAATAGTGCCACTCTCCCAAAATCCTGACCCCTTTATTTATTTGCTATGGTATCCATTGAGAAATGCACGACTTTATTCTATATGCGGGTAGGTTTCTTTCATTTCTCCTTTTACCACTCCCGAGTTCCCAATGGTGCTTCAGTTCCTATGCTACAGTCGTGTTTTAGTTCTCGATAATGATACCTTGAGAGCCGCAGTGATCGCCAACAACGTCCCATCCTCATTTCTTGTCAATGTATCAATTGGATAACCACCTGCGTCGCAACTCCTCAACGTGGGCACGAGTAGATCAGCCTCGCAGACATGTTGCAAAGCAATGATCTACGCCAGCCATCGCCAGTGAGATCGATGGTTTCACCGTTAGATTTACCGGCGGATTACTCTAGCTTCATCGTCGTCCTATTCGGCATAGCAGGCGTCATGTTCCGATACAAGGTGAGCTTTTAACTTGCAAATATATTCTGTCCAGTCCATTGCCAACATGAATAAGTCCATTGCAAACATGAATAACGTGGATAATAATTTCAAGGAGATCTTCATGGGCATGATATGTGCAAAGGTTGGTTACTATGGAAATTTAAAATATGGTTTGAGAAATTTTTGAAAAATAGAATTGGTAGGCTATATGGATATCACAATAATAATTGTTTATCAATACATAACTCAATAAATTACATATAAATATAAATATTTATAAACTAATCAAAATATAAATATATAATATAAGAAAATATACGTATAGTTAAAGATTATATTATATATATATTAATTACTTAAAATAATATAATAATAATATTTTAATATTTAATCTCAAGATTAATATCACTATTACTCTCTCCAAACTCAAATTAAGTTCACGAAAATTAAATTTATCCTGAAAAAAGCGTAATCGAGTGGATGATAAACTTTGGTGAGTAGATTAGTTAGTTAAACTTTATTATCAATAAAACAAATATTAAAAGACCACGACTGATTTATTAACTAACAAAGTGATTTAATCTCGATTTGTTTGGTTCTAGCATAAAAAATATGATTTGGCGTGAATTAGATAGCTGATAGGTTGTTGCACCATAGTGTAGGAGAAGTGGAAAGTGGTAGATCAAGTTTTTAGAGGAAAAATCAGATCAAAATAAGTTAAGCTCTTTAATTACCAAAACTCTTATATTCGACTTTTGTACTAGAACGCATGACATTTTGTAACTTTTTATAACTCCAACAAATAAGATTGCGTACAATAAAAATAGCATATCCACTAACAAAACGACGATCATCAGGATTTCTAGCCTATTCGGTATTAGATAAGTAATAGAGAGTTGTAGGGGAGCGACGCCAAATGGTAATACCAAGATAAATAGTTTTTTTTAATATAGCGAATTATGTGTTTGACAGTAATATAATATAATAAATATTAGTAGCTTGATGCATAAATTGATATACTTAATCCATAACATAGGAAAGATCGGGAGGCGTGATACTGAAGTGAACCCACAATTTGACAATACATAGTGGGTTTCGAAAAAGGTGTCACAGCCTTGAGAGAGAGCCATGATCTAGCAGCAATAGACGTAGATACTGACTTACGAGTATTCATAGCGACTTTAGATAATAAATCCAGAATGTACTTGAATTGAGTGAGATAAATACTGTGAGAATGATTGTGGACTTCAATACCAAGTAAATGATGGAGAGGCCCCAGAACTTTGATGGAGAATTTTTGTTGTAGAGAATGTAGTGTGGAGTTGAAAGGGGTAATGAGAGATTCAATAATAATGATATCATCCAAATAGATGAGTAGGACATGATAAATATAGATATACGATAGATGAAAAGAGAGCTATCCGTAATAGAACCATAAAAGTCCAATTGAGTGAGAAAAGAGCTAAGACACATAAACCAAAAGCGAGGTGATTGCTTGAGACCATAAACTGATTTACGAAGTCGATAAACATAATGAGGAAAAAGAAAGTCAATGAAACTTGGTGGTTGTTGCATGTAGACTTTTTCGACAAGATGGCCATAAAGAAACACATTATCGATATCCAACTGACGAATAGGCCAATTAAGTGAAAGCACAATATAAAGAACATAATGGGAAAAAAGAGAGTCAATGAAACTAGGTGGTTGTTGCATGTAGACTTTTTCAGCAAGATGGCGTCACATTATTGACATCCAAGTGACGAATAGGCCAATTAAGTGAAACCACAATAAAAAGAACCACTCGAATGGTAACTGAATTAATATCAGGATTGAAGGTCTCATCATAATTAAGTCCATGTTGTTGAGAGAATCCTTTGGCAAGGAGACGAGCCTTGTATCGAGCAATAAAACCATCATGATTTTTTTTTATTTTGTAGATCCACTTGCAACCGACAATGGGTTGACTAGGTAGTGCAAGCATCAAATCCCATGTGTGATTGTGGAGAAGGGCAGAGAATTTTTGTCACGCCCCAGTCCGATTTGGTCAGATCCCCATGATCAACCCGCCACTCTCCCAGTTTACTAAGGGTTGCCCCTTTCTTTATAAACCGTGAGGAGTAAGGCGCCCTTTAAACCTAACCTTTTATGGAATAACATAAATCAAAACTGCACAAAAATTTTAAACTTATCATACTTGCCTTATAGGTGTGTTAGTTGGTGGTCTTTGGGGTAAGCTTTCCAGGGTTACTTGAAAGGGATATAAGGGAGGGGGTGAGTTCAACGACTTAGTGAATGAGTGTTCAAAGATTTACTTGTAGAAAAATAGTTTGAATTTGGAGTATGTCAAACTCCTTATTTTTCTTTTAAAAATATTTCATTCTCAATTCTTGGTTTCTCTAACCATTTCTCATCATAACAATGTGTTTATCAACCAGCACACACCCTTCATCATGAAGAAATACACAATTACAGGCTAGCCCGTCCATTGTACCCACTTGTGGTGTCGGAGCGAATTTATTGGCCACCTAAATAGAAACACGTCCACTTCTACCCTGAGAATAAGTATATTTTCGCGACATCCGACCCTCAATCCCGTAACAAAACTTCATGTCTGTTGAGAACAGAGACCTCATCATGTCTCCGGTCTCATGCGCTTGAAGCTACGTCGAGCTTCACAAGATTTCTAGTACGACTAACTGCCCTTATACCCACTAGGTCGTCTAGAGCCCTGGGATATATCACTACTCCTCTTGGGCATCTTAAGGTCCCGTAACACAGTGCATGAACAATCAACAGTTTTCATATAATGCCATATAATCTGTGGTGCCACTGGTCCGATGGTTCCAACCCTCAATTCGACATGCAGCTATTTGTCTTAACTAGTCCAAAAACCTGTCATGTCGCACTGCCACTAGTCCATCGATTATGTCGGTCCTGTCTCGGTACCATGGCCAAACAACTCATTTACTTAAGTTTTCATGGCATAATAATCATGTTTTTTTACGAGCTCCTACTCGTGCCAACTAGCCTAGGGCTCACTGTTCAATATTTTCAAAATCGGGCATATTAGTCCCCAAGTTCCAAAATCGAGGCCGTACTCGAGCTCTCATAAAAAAAGTCTCCCAAAAATTTTAAGCCGTGACACACAGTTAGGGGAGAGAATTTCTAACAAAAATAAACTTTTCAATTGTCTATCATACCAACCGGGCATGAGGGCATCTCCGCTTATAACCAATAAGTGGGTTTTCCACTTCCTTTTAAGAAGTTTTATCATACCAACCAGTTATGATCTACTTACAACCAGTAAGTAGTTTTTTCGCATGATTTTCACATCACTCCTATTAGAAGTGATGGTTAAAATGCCACTTAGTAGTGAGTTTTCATTTCCAAGTTGCTTATTATCCCAATCGGGTATGATATTAAATATCCCACTCACCCGATAGTGTAGTGAATATTCTCTTAACCGACTTGTTGTCCTTACTCGAACTTGTCTTAGCTAGCGTTATCAACACTTCGTGTTCCTACACAATATGAACACTTTTGTTCATTATCATTTGACCTAATAGCTCTCATTCATCCCAAATAAATGAGAAAACCAAACTATTCCTTTATTTACAATTAGGTCCTTAAAGTTATTTTTTTTAACTTTAAGTCCCAAATGCCGATTTTTCCTCAAATTTAGTCCCGAAAATTTTTACCTTGTGACCTCTATTTATTCAAATTCACAAAAAGGGGTTTAATTTTCCAAATTTCCAATTTGATCCCCAATTTTTTCAAAATTACCATTTTACCATTTCTTTACAAAAATGGTAAGTTTTGTCCCAAAAATTTCTAAAATTTGCCTAATTGGTCCTTCAACATCTTTATAATGCCCAATTAGCCCTCAATTTTATAAAATTGCACTTTAGTCCCTTAAATTTTCAAAATTCCCAAATTTCCCCCAAATGTTCCCCGAATTTCAATCTTCTAACTCAGCCGAATTTGATTTTATCAAATTGACTGATCAAATGAGTTTAATTGTTGAAATTGAAGTTAGATTGGAATTACTACACTTTTATACGATTCAACTACACTTTAAATCGCACGATTTAATACCAATGGAGTTTTACTAGAAAATTGGATTTAGAGAGAGAAATCTTCTAATATAATTATATAATAAAAATATTATAAATAATATAAATTTATATATACATATACATTATTTTTCCTTTTATCATTATCCAATATTTATATATAAATATTATTATATAATTAACATTCATTTTTTTATTGTAAAAATAACTCGTGTTATTCTATGAAAATGAAATAAATATAAATAAATATGATGTATTTATTATTATTTATTATATACATATGGTTTTGTTCATATTATACGATATTTATATATAAAATATTATTATTTGATTATAATAATAGTATATTTATATTATAAAATTATAATATATAAAATGTATATCTTATATAATACATAATTTATTATATATATTATATTATATAATTAATATTAATTATTTTATTATTATAACAATAAATAATTATGTTATATATTTGTATTTAACAATATATTTACTTATATATTATTTTATTATAAATAACATAATTCTTATTAATATAATTTAATTAAATTACATATAAAAATTAATATGATATTAAAAATAATAATTTTATGATTTTATATTTTTTTCTTAAAGTTACCTCTCCTCGCCCAAAAATTTGGACGTGGAAATCCTTCAATTCCTCCAAATTAATACAAATTCATAAATTTAAATAAATTCTAAAATTAATTAACGATTTCTAGATTTAGAATAGAGTTATAAAGTTGAAAAATTATCGTAAAAAATAAAGTTTTGTTATTTTGAATTATTAAGTTAAAAATTAATTTTTATGTATGATTATTTTAAATATTTAAAATAAGTATAAACTTTTTGAATATACATCTCAAATACTTTGAAAATTATTAATTTTATTTATACAAGTTATCTAATAAATTTATAAACACAACACCCTAACCGATCATGGGTTGACATCCGAACTTCATTACTAAGTCAGGCTTTTTATTCAATTTGACTCCTAATCATTTCCAGTATTTTGACCGTTGAATCATTTATACGGAAAAAATGGTAATCACATTTGATACACTCTAGTGTAATGATCGTGTCTTCTTTATTGTTGCTACTAGATGGAGGCGGCATGCAATGTGTTTTTGATAGAATTTGGAACATGATTTTCATTCATTTGAGCATACTATTAAATTAGGCATAATGAACAAATTTGAAAACTACAAGTTTATAAATCAACTATTTCAAAATAAATAATAAAATGAATTATCAATACTTAAATTACTCAAACCAATATCACTTAAGTCTAGCTTTTCGTTGATTGTGTCATTAAGGACTCCTTAATAAGGAGGATGACATTTGATGCAAGGAGAATTGAAATTATTAATTGATAGTAATATATATTATTTTTACTTATTTATTATACCTTTTAGATTTATATAGTATAAAACTAAAAATATGTTTGTAATCAATTAATTATAATTTTTTCTTTCTATTATTTACCTTACTATTAATAAACCAATCATATTTGAGCAAGAGTATTTATTTGTAATTTGATTATTTTATGATAAGTGAGTGTAATTAAATTAACATCAATTTATATTTTTAAAAATATAAAAATTAGTTCAACAAATTTGAATTAACTTATTTTTATTCAAATTTATAAAAAGGAATTTAAAGTTTTAATTAAAAAATAACAATGTAACTTTGAATAATTAGGTCGAGAGTGCTACTCTCGCAATAAATAATTTAGCAACTCACTTTTATCTTTAAGTCCTTTGGCTTCCTTTTATCTATTTTGAGCAGACAAAGGTAAATTACATTGTTGGTATATAAATTGTATAAAATATTTTAAATATTTCATTATTGTTAATACAAACCTTTGTAAAATATATAATATTAGTATAAAATATTTCTAAATTTACCTATGATTTACAAAATATCAAGAGGTAAACACAATAATATATATATGATTAGAATAGTAACTCTTTTAAATATTTCAATTTTTTATTTAAAAATAATAGTTTATGATAAAATTTTATATAAATATATAATACAAAATTAATATTTGTAATAGTATAAAATATTAAATAAAATTAACATATAATCGAATATATAATTTTAATTATTTTATTACATTATTTTGAGTATACAATTGATATAATCCTAAAAAATAGTATTATCTACCTTTTTTTATAATATTTAATACAAATATAAATATTATTTATATATTTTTATGTATAGTTGTGAGAGAGATGTGCACCAATATTTGTAAATCTCATCTACAAGGACTACTTATCATCATTTATATTTAGTATAAGGGTCGTAATGAAATAGAGTAGACTCAATGAATTTTATTACTAGGTTGCAAATGTCATAGGGTTGAGTATGAGTACATGGGAGGGTGGATACATAGGTCGTACTCGAGATACACACCTCAAATCATATTCAAGTAATAGACTTAGATTTTAAGTGAAATAAAATTTTGAGATTAGGTTGAATCGAATCTCAATCCCGGTATAAATACTACGACTGAAAAGTTAAATTAATAAATATACTTAAATGATAATGTGAATAAAAAATAGAATTATATATTTTTTTTTGTGAGTGAATTAATTTTTTGTGTACAAATTTAAGGGTGTGGAGCCGGCCATACTAATTCTATAAAAGGAGCCTTGTCTACCAGATAATAACATTTATAACTCTACTCCTTCTGGCCAAAGAGATGATGTCATTTTCATCTTCATTTTACTTGGGTTACACATCCATTATGATGGAATCCACCATTTTGATATGCTTAATTCTCGATAACTTAATCTCAAAACTAGTCTGATCCTTCTTGCAGTATATCTTTCACCACCTCTTCAAGTGCAAGACCAATAATGTCACACTCGTAATGGACGAGTTCTCTAATGGCCTCATTCGGACGTCGTCAGATTTACCTAATTACGAGAATTGACCCCCCATGTTGACTACCTCAACTACTACAATAAGAAGTAGATATTCATAGCATCGAGAAACAAGGAGAGGATTATTGACACTTACCAATGGATCGAGCTCGACTGGAAGGTTTTTCGAGTTCAATTTCGAGAAGAGGCACAATGAGACGATCTTAACCTCCTACGTGCCTTTTATACAGGCAAGATATTAACACTTATAACTCTCCTCCTTATTGCAATACTTTTCGTGAGAGAGATGATGTCATCTTCTTCCTCACTTTTCTCAGCCTAAGCGTCCATTAGGGAATCCATCATTTTGATCCATTTTGATAAATTCTGATATGCTCTATCCTCAATAACTTACTCCCAAATTCGGTCCAATCCTTGTTGGAATACATCTTACACTATCTCTTCAAGTGTAAATCCAATAAGGTCACATTGGTGATAGACGAGTTCTCTAATAGGCACATTTGGATGCGATTGAAATTTACCTAATCACGAGGATTGACACCCATGTTGAATGTCTCAACTACTACAACAAGCAGCAGATATCCATCCACATCGAGAAAGAAGGAGAGGCTCACTAACACTTACCAATGGATTGAGGCTCGACTGAAAGGCCTTTCGATCTCCGAGAAGAGGCACAAGAAGATGATCTTGACCTCCTACTTGCCTTTTATATAAGACATGGCAAGATATTTACACTAATAACTATCCTCCTCATCGCCATAGTTGTCTCCTTCCTCACTTTTCTCAGCCTATGTGTCTATCATGAAATCCACCATTCAAATCCATTTTGATCAATTTTGATATGCTATATCCTCAATAACTTTCTCCCCAATTCGGTTAGATCCTTCTTGGAGTATATCCTCCACCGCCTCTTCAAGTGCAAGACCAATAATGGCACACTCGTGATGGACGAGTTCTCTAATGGCCTTATTCGGATGCGGTCGAGATTTACCTAATCACGAGGATTGGCCCCCCATGTTGACCGTCTCAACTACTACAACAATAAGCAGATATCTATCTTCATCGAGAAAAAACGAGAGGCTCACTAGCACTTAACAATGGATTAAGCTCGACTAGAAGGTCTTTTGAGCTCAGCTTCGAGAAGAGGCACAAGGGGATAATTTTGACCTCCTACATGCCTTTTATACATGACATGGCAAGATATTCACACAAAAAAATCTCCTCCTCACCGCCATACTTTTCGTGAGAGAGATGATGTCGTCTCATTTCTCACTTTTCTCAGCCTACGCATCAACAATAGAATCTACCATTTTGATCCATTCTAATCCATTTTGATCCGCTCTATCCTCAATAACTTCCTCCCTAAATCGGTATGGTCCTTCTTGTAGTACATTTTCTATCACCTCTTCAAGTGCAAGAACAATAAGGTCACACTCAGGATGGACGAACAATAAGGTCTCAACTACTACAACAAGAAGTAGATATCCATCTGCATTGGAAAAGAAGGTGAGGCTCACTGACACTTACCAATGGATCGAACTCGACTAGAAGGTCTTTCAAGCTCAACTTCAAGAAGAGGCACAAGGAGATGATCTTGATCTCTTACGTGCCTTTTATATAGGACATGACAAGATATTGACACTCATAACTCTCCTCCTCATTGCCATACTTTTTGTTAGAGAGATGATATCATCTCCTTCCTCACTTTTCTCAACCTATGAGTCCATCAGAGATTCCACCATTTTAATCCATTATGATCCATTTTGATCAATTCTAATCTGCTCCATTCTCAATAACTTACTTCCCTATCTGGTCCAATCCTTTTAGGAGTACATCTTCCACTGCCTCTTTAAGTGCAAGACCAATAAGGCCATAGTTGTGATAGACGAGTTCTCTAATGGCCTCATTTGGATGCAATTGAGATTTACCTAATCACGAGGATTGACCCCCATGTTGACTGTCTCAACTACTACAACAAGAAGCATATATCCATCCACATCGAGAAAGAAGAACATGCTCACTAACACTTTCCAATGGATTGAGCTCAACTGGAAGGTTTTTTGAGATCAGCTTTGAGAAGAGGCACAAGAAGACGATCTTGACCTCCTAAGTGCCTTTTATACTGGACATGGCAAGATATTGACACTAATAACTATCCTCCTCATCACCATAATTTTCGTGAGAGAAATGATGTCATCTCTTTCCCCACTTTTCTCAGCCCATGCGTCCATCATGGAATCCACCATTCTGATCAATTCTAATATGCTCCATCCTCAATAACTTCCTCCCCAATTCCCCGATCTTTCTTTGAGTATATCCTCTACAGTCTCTTTAAATGCAAGACCAATAATGTCACACTCATGATGGACGAGTTCTCTAATGGCCTCACTTGGACGCGGTCCAGATTTACCTAATCACGAGGATTGTCCCCCATGTTGACCATCTCAACTACTACAACAATATGCATATATCTATCCGCATCAAGAAAGAAAAAGAGGCTCACTAGCACTTACCAATGGATCGAGCTCGATTGAAAGGTATTTTGAGTTCAACTTCGAGAAGAGGCACAACTAGATGATATTGACCTCTTACATGCCTTTTATACAAGATATGGCAAGATATTGACACTAATAAGTCTCCTCCTCATCGTCATACTTTTCGTGAGAGAGATGATGTCGTCTCCTTACTCACTTTTCTCAGCCTACGCGTCCATCATAGAATCCACCATTCTGATCCATTCTAATCCATTTTTATCCATTATGATCCGCTCTATCCTTAATACCTTCTTCCCTAAAACTGGTACGAACCTTCTTGGAGTACATCTTCCACCACCTCTTAAAGTGCAAGACCAACAAGTCCACACTCGTGATGGATGAGTTCTCTAATGGCCTCATTCGGACGTGGTCGAGATTTACCTAATCACAAGGATTAGCCCCCTATGTTGACTGTCTCAACTACTACAACAAGAAGCAGACATGCATCTACATCAGGAAACAAGGTAAGGCTCATTGACACTTACCAATGGATCGAGCTCAATTAGAAGTTCTTTCGAGCTCAACTTCGAGAAGAGGCACAATGAGATAATCTTGACCTCAAACGTGTCTTTTATATAGGACATGGCAAGATATTGACACTCATAACTCTCCTCCACATCGCCATACTTTTTGTGAGGGTGAAAATGTTGTCTCCTTCCTCACTTTTCTCAGCCTAAGTGCCCATCAAGGAATCCACCATTCTGATCCATTTTAATTCACTGCATCCTCAATAAATTTCTTCCCAAACCGGTCGGGCCTTTCTTGGAGACCATCTTCCACTGCCTCTTCAAGTGCAAGACCAATAAGGTCACACTCGTGATGGACGAGTTCTCCAATGGCCTCATTCGGGAGCAGCCGAGGTTTACCTAAGCATTAGGATTGACCCTCATGTTGATCGCCTTAACTACTACAACAAGAAATATATATCCATTCATATCGAGAAAGAACGAGAGGCTCCCTGACACTTACCAATGGATCGAGCTCGACTAGAAGGTCCTTCGAGCTCATCTTTGAGAAGAGGTACAACGAGACGATCTTGACCTCTTATGTGCATTTTATACAGGACATGGCCAAAGAATTAATTACGAAGAAGATGGTAGGTCATTTAAATCAACATTCTGATCCATTTTGATTCTGATATATTTTGATCCGTTCAAATAATATAATGGTCATTTAATCTATCATTCTGATCCATTTTGATCAATTCTGATCCATTTTGATAAATTCTAATCCATTTTGATCCATTTTGATTCAGATATATTTTGATTCATTCAAATAATATAATTGTCGTTTAAATCAACATTCTGATCCATTTTGATTCGTTCAAATAATATAATGGTCATTTAATCTATCATTCTAATCCATTTTGATCAATTCAGATCCATTTTGATCCGTTTTATCATCAATAACTTTCTCCCCAAACCGGTACCGTTCTTCTTGGAGGCCATCTTCCACCACCTCTTAAATAGCAAGACCAATAAGGTCACACTCGTAACGAACGAGATTTCTAAATGGCCTCATTCAAACACGACCAAGATTTACCTAAGCATGAGGATTGGCCACCATGTTGATCACTTCAACTACTACAAGAAGAAGTAGATATCCATCCATATCGAGAAAGAATGATAAACACACTGACACTTACCAATAAATTGAGCTCGACTGGAATGTTCATCAAGAATAGGCACAATTAGACAATATTGATGTCCTAACTACCTTTTTTAGAGAACATGAAAAGATATTGACACTCATAACTCTCCTCCTCATCGCCATATTTTTTGTGAGAGTGAAGATGTCGTCTCCTTCCTCACTTTTCTCAGTCTAAGTGTCTATCATGGAATCCACCATTCTGATCCATTTTGATCCATTCTAATTCGCTGCATCCTCAAAAAATTTCTTCCCAAACCAGTCCGGTCTTTCTTGGAGACCATCTTCTACTGCCTCTTCAAGTGCAAGACCAATAAGGTCACACTCGTGATGGACAATTTCTCAAATGGCCTCATTCGGACGCAGCCGAGGTTTACCTAAGCATGAGGATTGACCCCCATGTTGATCGCCTCAACTACTACAACAAGAAGCATCTATCCATTCATATTGAGAAAGAACGAGAGGCTCCCGAACACTTACCAATGGATCGAGCTTGACTAGAAGGTCCTTCGAGCTCATCTTTGAGAAGAGGTACAAGGAGACGATCTTGACCTCCTATGTGCCTTTTACATAGGACATGGCCAAAGAATTGATTAAGAAGGAGATTGTAGGTCATTTAATTCAACATTCTGATCCATTTTGATTAAGATATATTTTGATTCGTTCAAATAATATAATGGTCATTTAATCTATCATTCTGAACCATTTTGATCAATTCTGATCCATTCTAATCCATTTTGATTTTGATATACTTTGATTCATTCAAATAATATAATTGTCATTTAAATCAACATTATGATCCATTTTGATTCTGATATATTTTGATCCATTCAAATAAAATAATGGTCATTTAATCTACCATTCTAATTGATTTTGATCAATTCAGATCCATTTTGATTCATTCTGATCCATTTTGATCTATTTTGATCCATTTTGATCTGTTTTATCATCAATAACTTTCTCCCCAAACCGGTACCATTTTTCTTGGAGGCCATCTTCGACCACCTCTTAAATTGCAAGACCAATAAGGTCACACTCATAATGAATGAAATTTCTAAATGGCCTCATTCAAACTCGACCTAGATTTACCTAAGCACGAGGATTGGCCACCATGTTGATCGCTTCAACTACTACAACAAGAAGTAGATATCCATCCACATCGAGAAAGAACAATTAGACAATATTGATCTCCTACCTACCTTTTATACAGAACATGGAAAGATATTGACACTCATAACTCTCCTACTCATTGCCATACTTTTTGTGAGAGTGAAGATGTCTCCTTCCTCAATTTTCTCAAGTTAAGCGTCAATCATGGAATCCACCATTCTAATCCATTTTGATGCATTCTAATTCGCTGCATCCTCAATAGAATTCTTCCCAAACCGGTCTGGTCTTTCTTGGAGACCATCTTCCACTACCTCTTCAAGTTCAAGACCAATAAGGTCACACCCATGATGGATGAGTTCTCCAATGGCCTCATTCGGATGCAGCTGAGGTTTACCTAAGCATGAGGATTGACCCCCATGTTAATCGCCTCAACTACTACAACAAGAAGCATATATCCATTCATATCGAGAAGGAACGAGAGGCTCCCTGACACATACCAATGGATTGAGCTCGACTAGAAGGTACTTCGACCTCATCTTTGAGAAGAGGTACAAGGAGACGATCTTGACCTCCTATGTGCCTTTTATACAGGATATGGCCAAAGAGTTGATTACGATGGAGATGGTAGGTCATTTAAATCAACATTCTGATTCATTTTTATTCTGATATATTTTGATCAGTTCAAAAAATATAATGGTCATTTAATCTATTATTATGATCCATTTTGATGAATTCTGATCCATTTTGATCAATTTTGATCCATTCTAATCCATTTTAATCAATTCTGATCCATTTTGATTCGTTCAAATAATATAATTGTCATTTAAATCAACATTCTGATCCATTATGATTCTGATATATTTTGATTAGTTCAAATAATATAATAGTCATTTAATCTATCATTCTGATCCATTTTGATTATGATATATTTTGATTCGTTCAGATCATCTTTGTCCCTCTAGCTTAAGGCTCTATTGGCTTGGCTTCAGCTCATGCGTACTAGTCCAATAGGTTTTACGACCTAGCTTCGGTGTAGTAGCTATTCAACCCAACAATCTCAACATCCCAACCTTGGCTCGGCGGGTATCACACAATTACCCATTATTAGGACTTTTAGCGGTTCATAGCATGCTTATTCTGAGCGGGTCCACACCCATGTTCATCAGCCTTGGGCCCACTGGTATCACTGAGCCTAAGCCCAAAATTAGCTCCCAAATGTTTTAAGTAGAGTTACCTAGTGATAGGAGGCTAATTCTAAGAAAATCATTTTTCAAGGAAAGCCATCGTTCCAATCGTAATCGATGTGGTAAAGTTCCCACTCACTCGATAGTCGTGACGTGTCCATCTGACTTGGATTTACTTTTGGCGCATGTTCTGGAGTAAGCTCCTGTGGGCCCACTTCACTCGACTCGAGCTTCCAAACTCCCGTAACTGAATTTTGGACTTAAATTTCATTAAAATCTTGTAGTTTGTCCCGATGTATCAATTTATAAATTTGCCCCCAAAGTTTTCCAAAATTACCGAAATGCCTTTGTTTCATAAAAACGGAAATTCAGTTCCCCCCCTCGGTTCCAAAACATCGCCAATTGGCCCTCAAATTTTGAATAATTCCACAAAAGCCCCCTTACTTTGAAAAAACCCCCCAAATTGCCCCCACTTTTCCCCAAATTGAACCTTTGGATTTCCCGAATCTTACCTCGTCCAATTGACTGCCTGAAGTACTCCATTCCTTCACCTCTTGTTGTTATTCACCTCCTCCAGCTCCCCGCGATCGTCCTACACTTCAAATTTTTTAATTTTGCTAAGTTTTGAGCTTCACTGAAGCTTCGTCGTGAAACAACAGTAGAGAAAGAAAGCTTGTTGAGCTTACCGATGGAGGGCGATGGTCGGAGCTTGAGGTGTGGGCAACTAGTGAATTCACCATCATACTATAGGAATTTGAAGAGAAGTTTTGGGGAGCTGGAGTTTTGAAACTTAGACAATCTGATGGGGAGAGGTGGAATTGAGCTTATCGGATGTTTGAGAGGGGTTAGAAAGTGTCTTAGAGGATCAGAGGTGGTCAATTCCAATAGTGGGAGGTCTGAGAGGGTCAGTCGAGAGCATGTTGATTCGGACCTCCGGAGCAACTTCACTTTACGATTACTCTACCACTTCTCTAGCTGTCCTCCAGTCGAGATGAGGGTTCCCCAAGCTAGGGGACTCCTTCCCGGTTCTAATGCCATCCACCGGAGCACCTTTGGTTGCGAAATGGTTCATCGTTGGAGCCTTGATCGACACTTCACCGCAAAAGGAGTAGTTTGTCTTCAGAGGGTGCTTAAGTGGTGGGGATGCCGAGTGGGGGGGGTGCTCTATTTATAGGGAGCTCGACAACTGTCCATGCTACCGGCCAGTGTGAGACTCGGCCCCCGCCTTGCTCGCCCGTGGCCGAACCGGAGCATTTTCCAAGTTGTTGGAGACTTCCTCCTTCACTGTTCTCTTTCTCCCTCTATCAGCCAACCGAGGAAGATGACGATGACGTGGCGGACATGCCACATGGCACGCTGTGATTGGCTGGTTTTTCTGAGGTGGCATTCCTATTTAGTCATCACATCAGCCGTTGATCGGATACGTGGCATCCTCCCATTGGCTGCTCGTGTCTATGTGGCAAGCTGACGGGGCGTCCTCTGACCATTGACCGGTCACGTGGCAGCCTCTAGTTGGTTGCTCGAGTCTGCATGGTAACTAATTGTCACCGTTGACCGATCCTGTAAAACCCGCCCTTTTGAGCTAAGGAAAACCAGGGAAAGAACCGGTCAAACCAAGTGAGGATTTAGAACCGGTTCACAAACCCGATTATTTATGAACGGGCAAATTGGGAATTTACAACTCTCGGGTGATCCAAAGGGTTCATTAAACCTTGGAAAAGAAACTTAAGACAAATTAGAAAATAAAAACCATAGTGGTTCAAGTGAACTAGATTCCATAAGAACTTTAAAGTTAAGCGTGCTTACTTGAGAGTAATGTGAGGATGGGTGATCTACTGGGAATTATGAAATTTTTTTGTAATCCGAAATTTCGGTAAAAAATTTGTATGTACGCCTTATCATAAATTAATATATAATTAATAGCAATAATTTAATACCTAAATTAAATTATTGGAATTAATACAAATAATTTAATACCGAAATTAAATTATTAGAATTAATACTGAAATTTAATTTATTAGAATTAATACCGAAATTAAATTATTGGAATTAATACCAATAATTTATGGCAATATTAATACCAGTAATAAATCTCGCCCATTTAATACACGGGTTTTACAACTATATAAAGAGTTTATCCCCATTTCATTCTCCTCACACCTGAACACTTCTCTCTCTCTCTCTACTGCTCCATTTCCCGGTAAAGCTCAAACGAGAGCTTCGACTTGAACAAAGGTCGGGCTCTTTAGAACCGGGGGGAAGACAGCTATCTGATAGCAAACTCCAATCAATCCGAGTATCATTGGAGAAACGCCGACATGATGGAATAGTGAAGCAACTCCGGCGGACCGAAGCTGCCCTATTTCGGCCAAGCTGAAATCGGCCATTTCAAGCCCTCCCAACACTTTCTCAGCCTTTCCACGACCGAATTAGGACCGAAAGGATGAACCTCAGGATGAGACCTATCTGCCCAGATCGAAAGCTCGGACCGCCGTGCCTTCACCGGAACACGAAGTACTGGGAACGCCAGCAAGGACAAGCTCGCGTGAATACCAAGAACCGGTCTGGTGGAATTCACGGCATTAACGGGTGAGTGGGTTTACTAACATCATACCCGGTTGGGATGATGAGCACAACTTAAAATTTAAAACCACTTACCAGTTGTGAGTGGGTTATTCAGATCATACCCGGTTAGTATGATGAGACTTCCTCGAAGGAAGTTGAAAACCCATTCATCGGTTATGAACGGAGATGTCCTTATACCGATCGGTATGATGGATAGTAAAAACCTATTTTTGTCGGAAGTGTTCTCCCCTGACTGTGTGCCAATGCTTAAACTATTTGGGAGACCTTCTCGACAGGAGCTCGAATAGCTCTGATAGGCCAAGGGCCTCGGTTTTGGAACTTGGGGGCGAAATGCCCGATTTTGAAAATCTCGTACAGTGGGCCCAAGGCCAATTGGCACGAGCAGGAGCTCGTAAACGAACATGATATATGTGCCATAAAACTTAATAAGTGAATTGTTTGGTCATGGTACCAAGATAGGACCGACATGCTTAGTCAACTAGCGGCAGTGCGACATGACAGGTCGACGGACTAGTCAAGACAAACAGCTGCGGGTTGAGTTGAGAGTCGGGGCCGTTGGACTAATGGCACCACATATTACATGGCAATATAAGAAAACATTGTTTGTGCATGTACTATGAGTACGGGATCATCAAGACGCCCATGAGGGGTAGTGATGCATCCTAAGGGCACTGGACGACCTGGTGGCTATAAGGGCAGTTCGTCGTTCCAAGTGTCTGTGCGAAATCTGGAGTAGCACTAAGCGCATGAGACCGGGGTGGGGACAGGATGAGGTCTCTGTCCTCATACGGACACAAAGAAGTGATTTCGGGATTGTGGGTCGGATGTTTCGTACATCCACTCATTCCCAGGGTAGAAGTGGTCGTACTTCTATCCGAGTGGCAGGAAAAGTTGCTCCGAAGCCACTAGCGGGTTCAATAGTGATACTGACTTGCGAATGTGTGTAACCTTCATTATGAAGGATGTGTGTTGGGTGATGACACATTGATAACTAAGAAATAATGGAAAAAGATAAATTTTTAAATGAAATGATTTTTTTGAAAACAAAGGAGTCTGGCACACTCCATATAAATGTTTTTCTTGAAAGTTAAAAGATTTGAATCCCACTCACTGAGTAGTTGTACTCACCCCCTCCCTTATACCTCTTTCAGGAAGTCCCGAAAAGCTGAACCTTAAAGGACTTGTGCAATTAAACGCCTGCAAGATTGGTACAACTAATTTAAATTACTATGCAGTTTTGATTTATGATATTCCTGGAAAAAGGTGCAGGTAAACGCCTTACTCTTTACGATTTATAATATAAGGGAAAACCCTTTAGTAAATCGGGAGAGTGGCGGGTTGATCACGGGGATCCGACCAAACCGGGTCGGGGCGTGACAGATCCTGTCACGCCCTGATCCGGTTTAGTCGATTCTACGTGATCAACCCACTATAGTCCCGGTTTACTAAGGGTTTCCCCTATTTATAAACCGTGAGGAGTAAGGCGTCCTTTAAACCTACACATTTCCTAGAATAACATAAATCAAAATAACACAAAATTTCAAACTATTCATATTGTCTTTCAGGTGCGTTAATTGGTGGTCTTTGGAGTATGCTTTCTGAGGTTACCTAAAAGGGATATAAGGGAGAGGGTGAGTATAACGACTTAGTGAATGGGTTTTCAAATTTTCACTTTTAAAATAAATGTTTGATTCAGAGTGTGCCAGACTCCTTATTTTCTTTTAAAACCTTTAATTTTCAATTTTGGTTTTTATCATCATTTCTTATTACCACAACATGTCATCACCAAACACACATCCCTCATCATGAAGGTAAAACACATAATCACAGGCCAGCCCATCCACTGAACCCACTTGTGGCGTCGGAGTGACTTTACTGGCTACCTTGATAGAAGCACGTCCACTTCTACCCTTAGAATGAGTGGATGTTCACTACATCCGACCCTCAATCCCATAACAAATCTCCATTTCCGTATGAGGATAGAGACCTCATCCTATCCCCACCCCAGTCTCATGCGCTTGAAGCTACTCCGAGCTTAGCAAGACTTCTGGTACGATAAACTGCCCTTATATCCACTAGGTCATCCAAAACCCAGGGACGCATTGCTACCCCTCTTGGGAGTCTTGAAGGTCCCGTAAACACAATGCATGCACAATCAACATTTTTCACATAACGCCATATAATATGTGGTGCCACTGGTCCAATGACCACGACCCTCAACTCGACATGTAGTTGTTTGTCTTGACTAGTCCGGAGACCTATTAAGTCGTATTTCCGCTAGTTGACTGAGTATGTTGGTCCTGTCTTGGTACCATGGTAAAATAATTCATTTACTTAAGTTTTCATGGTATATAAATCATGTTTGTTTAAGAGCTCTTGCTCGTGCCAACTGCCCTAGGCCCATTGTTCGAGATTTTCAAAATCGGGCATATTAGCCCCCAAGTTCAAAAACTGAGTCCTCCAGCATAACAGAGCTATTCAAGCTCCCGTCAAGAAGGTCTCCCAAAATGTTTAAGCAGTGACACACAGTCAAGGGAGAGGACATTCGACAAAATACTTTTCAACTGTCCATCATACCAACCGAGTATGAGAACATCTCCGCTCATAACCGATAAATGGGTTTTCTACTTCCTTCGAGAAAGTTTCATCATACCAAACGGGTCTGGTATAAAAGTCCCACTCACCCATTAATTTAGTGAATTCCTATCGACCGGTTCTTTGTATTCCCGCGAGCTTATCCTTATTGGGGTTCCTGTTACTTCATGTTCCTAAACGATATGAACATCCATGTTCATTATTCTTCGGCCTAATAGCCTTCATTCATTCTAAATGAATGAGAAAATCAAACTTCATTCACAAAAGGGGTTCAATTTCACAAATTTCCAATTTGGTCCCCCAACTTTTCCAAAATTACCATTTTGCCCCTACTTTACAAAAATGGTAAGTTTTGCCCCCAAAATTCCATAATTGTCCAATTGGTCCTCCAACATCTTTATCATGCCCAATTGGTACTCAATTTTATGAAATTGCACTTTAGTCCCTCAAATTTTTGAAATTCACAAATTTCCCCCAATTTTTCCCCCAATTTCAACCTTATAACTCTATCAAATTTGATTTCATCAAATTGATGGATCAAATGAGTATAATTGTTGAAATAAAAGTTAAATTGTAGTTCCTACACTTTTATATGATTCAATTTGTCAAGCCCCAACCCGATTTGGCTAGATCACCATGAACAATCTGCCGCTCTCTTAGTTCAAGAGGAGTTTCCCCCTTCTTTAACTTGAGATGAGCCAGGCGTATTTTTGACCTTGTTCCCTGAAAAGACATATATTAAATAAAATGCAAGCTTAAGAAAAATTAAGCATATTTGACAAAGGGTAAGGCTCGGTGTTATTCCTAGTCATTTTCTTTTTTCCTGAAAAGGGAAAGAAAAGATGGGTGAGTTTCTATAATTCAATGAATGGGTGTTTAAAACAAATGGAGTAAAAAACAAATTGTTTTCATGTTTGGAGTGAGCCATACTCCTTAATTTCCTTTAGATTTTCTCTACTTTAAAAATCTCGATTTTCAAAAGAACATCCTTCCAAAGGCACCATTTCCCATCCCAAGCTTCTTTTACCTAAATTTCATAATTTATAAAAAAAATCCGGTCATTTTTCTTCCATGGCTTTTAGCGTTTATTGCCTTTTCATCCGACATGGATTCCTTCATCATTCTTTGGTTATCACCTATAGGCTTGACTTCGTTATGCCTTGCTCACAGACCATTCCTTGCCTTAGTCATATTTCTCTAAGTCAGATGGATTTACCTGCCCCTTTACCGCATGACATTCTTTGTGATGTCTTTAACTTTACATCCCTATAATAGTATTTGTTTCCGTACTTCTCATCTTTTCCCAATTTCTTTATTCGGTCATTCAACTTTCAAATCCTTAAATTTCCAAATACTTACTAACATATTAAAATTTATGATCTTTTACTTCATTCTTCATTCTCATTGGTGTCCTTCTCCCTCAAGATCTCTTCTCTTTCTAAATCCATACCTGTTCTTATCAACATTCCTCCCACTATTATTCATTCTAAGATAAGTTCCTTTCTTACTTGTATGACACCTTCTGATGTCATCATCCTACCTAAACATTACCTGGGTTTGACTTATCTCTTGATTCGTTACGATTTCCTTCTTCTTGTACATGATCCTCTCTTTCCCAGCATTTTGTTCTTGAGGAGTTATTCTCTTTCTGATTCCGTTAGTTCCCTTTTCTCTCCTTAGTATACCCATGTCTTCTCAAGACTTCTTTCTTTAATGAGCTTCACATTCTCTTTCCCTCAATATTTCTTTCTAGTTCTACCATTGAAATCTTTAAATTCTATATTGTCTCTCTACCGATATTTTCACCAACTTACTCTTACTCTTAGAATCCATGAGTACTTCTTGTTGATCTTGCTTCATTCCCACTTGCCTCGGTATTTGTTTATTCCTTTGAATACTTGGTATTCCCCTTTTTGTCTTAGTTAGGGTGTATTCTTATACTATTCCCCATCTCTTATTAGACTTCGTCTACTACTCCAAATAATTTGGTCCATATATATCGGATTTTCCTAAACTTTCTATTTTGAGTTTCTAGGTCTTCCTATAGTAGATCATGCTCGACCTCCCAATACTCTCACTTAGCCACTCGTACATTTTACCGAGGACCGTATTTCTTCTCCAATTTACAACATTCCCTAGATTGTTTGTCTTTACTTGAAAATTCCCCTTCCTCACCTCAACTTCCTATTTTTATTCTCCTTCATGTATCTTCCTTCCGGGATTCCCTTTTGTTTAATCATCTTACCACTCTTTAGGAATTTATTCCCTTAAGTCTTCTCTTGACTTAAGGGTCTTGTATGACTCATCTACTTCTATTTCTTTTCCTCTTTTAATTCATACATTTGCCTTCCACATATCCCTTTATCCTTTGGATTTCCTGAGAAACTGTATCTTAGTTATACCTGGACCTTCCTCCATCTTTCCTTGGTGGACTTCTATACTTATTACTTTCTTCTCGATCAACTCCTATTCTTATGACTCTCATGGGGATGTTCTACTTCTCTCAGTTTTCCTTTATTCTTTATCCTTTATCCTTAGAGCCTAGTTTTAACTTCTTTTCCAAAACTCTTGGATGGTTGCTTCCCCAACTTCTTTTTACTTAAACTTTTATTATTATATTCTTTTGTCTTAAATTTTACCAAAGAACTCATGAGTTTTAACAAAGTTTTGCTTTCATTACTCAAGAAATATTTTCTTGCCATAATTTGGCTTATTACAGGAATTTTTTACTCCCTAATCCCTTGGGGTCAAAGGACTAGAGTTAACCATAGAACAATTATGAGACTCTTGATCAGAAGTCTCTGAGGAACTGATTGGGGTCCATTCGTGCTCCTTAAGAGGATGAATTTCATGTATGATCTCCAATCCATATCGTCTTAGTACCTCCATCTCACACTCATAAGTCCACTTCACCCAATGAGAGGGATTGAAACCATGTTAAGTGGGTGGAGGTACTTGGTGGACCTTCACGAAGGTGACATATGCACCCCGATAGTTATCCCAGGCCTCTTTCTTGGTGGGATTTCCTTCTGATTATGGTGGGACTGGAGGAGGAGGGGTTGGACTTCTAGGAGGTGATGCTGGTTCTTCTTGTTTGAGAGGAGGGTATATGAGGTCTTCTGGTTCCAGTAAGGCTCCTACTAGTTTCTGATAGTCTTCCACCATGTCCTTGGGCAACCTTTTCTCGCCTTTTAGAAACTTTTGTATAGCGTCCTCCCTTGGATTGGATGTCTTTTTCAAGGTTATGGGTGGAACACCGAATTTCACCATAAATTTCCTAGGGACTCTCCTTCCTACATGATAGTTTAGAGTTGGGTTAATGTCAGTGCATAATATTGATAATATTTCAAGGGAACTAGGCTCTAATACCACTCAAGTTGTCACGCCCTGACCCGGTTTGGTCGGATCCCCATGATTAACCAGCCACTCTTCCGGTTTATTTAATGGTCCCCCCTTGTTATAAACCATGAAGAGTAAGATGTCATTTAAACCTGCACCTTTCCTAGAATAACATAAATCAAAACTACATAAATTTTTAAATTTATCATACTTGTCTCACAGGCGTATTAGTTGGTGGTCCTTAAGGGTAGGTTTTCCAGGATTTCCTGAAAAGGGATATGAGGGAGGGGTGAGTACAACGAATCAGTGAATAGGTTTTCGATATTCAAAATTTTTTTTAGGAAAATTATTTGTTTTGGAGTGTGTCAGACTCCTTATTTCCTTTCAAAAACCTTTCATTTCAAATATCTGTTTTTATTACCATCTCATATTAATCACGATGTGTCATCACCCAACACACATCCTTCATCATGAAGGTCAATCACACAATCGTAGGCCAGCACGTTCACTGAACCCACTTGTGGTGTCGGAGCGACTTTACCGACCACCTATATAGAAGCACGTCCACTTCTACCCTAAGAATGAGTAGATGTACGCGACATCTGACCCTCAATCCTGAAATCAATTCTCCATGTCCATATAAGGATAGAGACCTCATCCTGACCCCACCCCGGTCTCGTGCGCTTAAAGCTATGTCGAGCTTCGCAAGGTCACCTGGTTCGACGAACGACCCTTATACCCACCAGGTCATATAGAGCCCTAGGACACATCACTACCCCTCTTGTGCATCTTAAAAGTTTCGTACACACAGTGCATGCACAAATAGTATTTTCACATCATGCCATATAATTTGTGGTGCCACTAGTCCAATGGCCTTGACCCTCAACTCAACCTGCACCTATTTGTCTTGACTAGTTCGGAGACCGATCATGTCGCACTGCTGCTAGTTGACTGAATATGTCGGTCATGTCTAGGTACCATGGCCAAACAATTCATTTATTTAAAGTTTTATGGAAAATATCTCATGTTTATTTACGAGCTCTTGCTCATGCCAACTAGCCTATGACCCACTGTTCGAGATTTTCAAAATTGGGCATAATAGCCCTTAAGTTCTAAAAGTGAGGCCTCTGGCCTAACAAAGCTTTTCGAGCTACCGTCAAGAAGGTCTCCCAAATCATTTAAGTAGTGGCACACAGTCAGGGGAGAGCACTTCTGACAAAAATAAATATTCAACTATCCGTCATACCAACCTAGTATGAGGATATCTCTGCTCATAATCGATAAATGGGTTTACCACTTCCTCCGAAGAAGTTTCATCATACCAACTGCGTATGATCTACTTACAATCTATAAGTAGTTTTTCCATGTCATTTTCACATCACTACTCTAAGTTGTGATGTTTAAAATACCACTAAGCAGTGGGTTTTCATTTCAAGGTACTTATCATCCCCAACTGGGTAAGATTTAATATCCCACTCACCCGATTGTGAAGTAAAATTTCTCTTAGCCAACTTTATTGTCCTTATTTGAACTTGTCTCAGCTAGCATTCTTGGTATTTTGTGTTCCTACATGATATGTACGTTCTTGTTCAATATTATTTGGCCTAAAAGCCCTCATTCATCCCAATTAAATGAGAAAATCAAACTATTCATTTATTGGCAATTTGGTCCCTAAAGTTACTTTTCTTTAACTTAAAGTCCCTGACGCCGATTTTTCCTCAAATTGAGTCCCTAAACCTTTAAAATTCCTCTTGGGACTTTAATTTACCCAATTTCATAAAAATGGGTTCAAGTTAATTCCCAAGTGGCCCCCTAATTTTTCCAAAATTACCATTTTGTCCTTCGTTTACAAAAATGGTAAGTTTAAACCCAAAAATTTTTAAATTTCTCAATTGGCCTTCTAACATTCTTATCATGCCCAATTGACAATCAATTTTATAAAATTTCATTTTGGTCCTTCGAATTTTCGAAAATCCCCAATTTCCCCAAAAATTTCCCCTAGTTTCAACTCCCTAACACAACCGAATTTGATTTCATCAAATTAACCAATCAAACACTTCTAATTGTTGAAATTGAAGTTGAAATTGAGTTTCTACATCTTCATACAATTCTATAGCACTTTGAATCGTAAGTTTTAACGCTGGAATGAGCTTAAATGGAGCTTCGCCCGAAAATAGACTATAGAGAGAGAAAGCTTCAATTGCTCATCAATGAGGGCGCGGTGGTCTGAGCTTTCTATCGGGGCAGATACTCCTAAGGTTCTTCCTTGGATTAAGAGTGACATCAATCGATGCCGAATTAGATTAGAATTCTGTCATTGCAAATCTACTAGTTCTCTCTCTAGCACCAGTCGGAAATTGTAGAGGGAAGTCGAATTAGCTTACCTTTCGGTCCTAGCTCGGCCACAGAAGGGCTAAGAAAGTGTTGGGAGAGCTTGGTTTGGCCTAAGGGGGGCTCGAATTGGCCGATTTCAACTCGGCCGAAATAGGGCAACTTCGGTCCGTCGGAGCTACTTCACTGTTCGATCATGTTGGCGCTTCTTCGACGATCACCGGAGCAAACGGAGACTACAGTCGTGTAGCTGACTTCTCCCTAGTTCTAAAGAACTCGACCTCGCCTTATTTGTCTCAAAAAAGAGCCCATGTCGGAGCTCTGGTTTGAGCTTCACCGGAAAATGGAGCAGTAGAGAGAGAATGAAGTTTTTAGGTGTGGAGAGGATAAATGAGGAATGGGTCTTTATATAAGAAGCTCAAGGACTTCTTGATCATCCGATTGGCACCTTAATGGCAGTCATTCATTGCTTGAAACTCTCTGGCCAGAAACTTTTCAGGTTTGTTGGTGCTGCGTGATTTTCCAACGAGTGAACAGTGTTGTCATCTGAAAGAGGAAGACGACACTATTCTGAACCAGGTTCAAAGCTTAAACCTACCCATTCACCCCCAATTCGACCAAATTTTTCAAATATAAAAATTTCTAAATTCATTTTCTATCCAATGGTGGTCTCAAATCTGTGAATTTTTTAAGCCACCTAGAAAAATGAATTTAGAATTCGGTTCAATAGTGGTTCAAACCGGTTCAATCCGGTTTGGATCTAGTTCACCTGAACCGGTTTGGTTTTCATCCCCCACTCATCCTGAAGTCCTTTTTCATGGCTTATGTAACTCTTTAGGTCACTTGGGATCCATAGATTTCCCGGTTTACCCTCTCTTTATCGGTTCCAATTCATAAATCGGTTCAATCCGGTTCGGACCTGGTTTACCCAAAAGGTATTGAGTCATTATCCCTCTTTTGTAGCCCATTTTAAAGGGTTGGGTTCTCACCCCTTTTAAACTCTCGGATTTGTAGGTGTCTTTTCTATGCTATTGACTTACAACCCACTTTTCAAAATCGATTGAGATATTTCCTATATTTCAACAAAAGCCTTCATATAGTTTTTCTATGCATTTTTAAAAAAATATTCCAAACTATGCACACTAGCATTTTCTAAAACATGAAGTATTTACTTTATGGTTTCAATTAGACGCAATGTTAGAAATAACACACGCTATTTAGGATTTATTCGTTTCGAAGGTATTTTGAATCTCCGTACTCTACTTGCACGATAGTTAAGTATATATATTTTAACAAATAATATATGCAACATTATTACAATATCCTAAAACTCTTTGGGGTTATTCTATATCAGTAGCCCCTTAATTTTTCATAATTATTATTTTACCCCTAAGGCAAAATTCCCTCAATTGAGGCATTGATGAACCCATTTTCACTACCCTTTTCTTGATTTCCTCTGATTTATAATATGTTTTCCCAAACATATACAAATGACTCTTAGATCCTTATTTTCCAAAAATTCTATTAAATTCCTTATATTTTCAAAATTACTATTTTTTCCTTTTCTTGTAAAATATTCATTTTCACTTGTTTATTTTTTTCAAAATTATTATTTTCACCCATCATTTACCAAAATTGACCATTCCACTCCTCATCGTGCAAAATAAACATTTTGCCCCTCTTTAGGTAAAATTACCATTTCCCCTCTTTAGAAAAATAATTACTATTTTGTCCATAAACTTACAAAAAATCACATTTGACCTCTATATTTTCCAAAATTACCTCCTATCCTATTAGGATTCCCTTGAGTACTATTTTCACAAGTTGTCTCATTTTTGCAAACTTGCACCAAATGTTTCAAAGTTTGCACTTTAGTACTCGAACTTTAAATATCATCCCAATCAACATCAGATTTCACAAATCCCTCCCAAATATTTACATTTATCTCCTAAGGGGTTATGGGAGGAGTTATGGGTCTTAGCCCAACCAAATTTGACATTTTCTAAAAATGGTTGAAATTGAGCTACTAAAGGTCTCGTTAGAAATACTTAATAGAGAAGGCACCACCAATGACCAAAGAGTAGGCAAAATCTTTCCTAGGAGGGTTATTCTATGCTGGTGGTCGGTCGAAGGGTCACTAGAGCTGGCTGAATTTGGGCTTCAAATGACCACAACTAAAGGTTATATGGAAGACCCACCATCAAAAAATGGCTCAGAGCGATTGAAAGTAACATGGTTATATGTTAGGAAATAATTATGAGAGGTAAGGAGATGTCAATAGTCCTTTTGAAACTAGTGCTAACCAAAGGGGTGGTCGAATGTAGTAGAATTTGGCCTTAAAATGTCGATGGGGCGCATAGTTTTCTATTCACAAGATGGAGTTTGCAAAAATGACACTCGTGTGGTTGTTTTCAACCACTTTTGATTAGGGACCCATCTATAGAACCCAATAGGTGACCATTAGTGGCATTTTGAGATAAGAATCACCCCTCCAGTGGTGATGAGTATATATGGGAACAATTTTTCTAACTTTGGGAGAGGAATTAAATTTGAAAAGAAGGAGATATCTCAATTAATTTTAAGGGGAGACAAGTATAGGAGTTTTTAGCTCAATTATGAGCTTTGTTGCATGCAATTTGATAAAAAAAAAATTAGATCTATTTGACCAATTTTCCTTTATCATGCGATAGGGAATGATGTAGGGAGTAGGTGGGTGGGTGGAGAGGGGTGGCAGGGACAACAAGAATCGAGCCTGGTTTGATTATTCCACTCGATGACCCTTTATTATTTTTTGTTTTAATTTTATTTATAATTTCATATTTGTCCTAAAATTACCTTTTTGCACTTTTCGTGTCCTCTTCGTAATTTAAATCATATCACTCGATCTCGACTAGTCTAAATCGACTTTCCAAAAATCCCAATTTCTTTTTTGAGATTTTGATTCCTAATACGATTCAATCTAAATTCCTAGTTCGGGTTCACATTATCTGTTCGACGTTGATTTTCAGTCCAAT
The DNA here is from genome assembly GCA_030064435.1 of Trapa incisa. Taxonomy (NCBI): domain Eukaryota; kingdom Viridiplantae; phylum Streptophyta; class Magnoliopsida; order Myrtales; family Lythraceae; genus Trapa; species Trapa incisa. The sequence goes on from CM057771.1 coordinate 15,733,750, forward strand.
TGAGTCAAATCTCACTTTTGAAAAATCCTGATGTTACAACTACTACTCTCCTTTTAGGAGTTTTGTACTAAAAACGTTCACTTACTAGGGAACATAGATTCCTCTCATGCTCGACACGGTTCTTCTCACTTGTGCTATTTTCATCCAATTGTTATGCTATCATGCATCCTTAAAATCTCCAATTTGCCTTTTTTATGAATACCTCTTGTTTAGTTCAATCTAATGCCTTAGGCTCGGGGTAGCCTTTTCCAATGCATGTCTTGAGAATATCCTAACATTCATTATACCTCTCTTCCTTTAATCCTTTTTCATGAACCTCCAAACATCATCTTAGCATGTCTAGTTATCCATAGCAAACATCAATTCATTCTCTTATTTGCCTTTATAACGTACAAGTTCTTTGAGGACATCCTTAGTTAACCCATATTGTCTCAAGTTCGAGCAAAACCTATAAACTTTATTGGAAGTACACTCCAGGGTCTGAGGTACACATACCCTCATATTCAAGGATTGCACATGTCCTTTGGGGAGGCTTGGTTTGGCCAGAGGAGGGCTGAATTTGGATGAATTCAGCTCAGCCAAAAAAGGGCAGCTTTGATCCGTTAGAGCTACTTCACTATTTGATTCTGTCGGTACTTCTCCGGCGGTCCTCGGGTCGAAAGGGAGTTGTTATTAAGTAGTTGATTTTCCTCGGAGTCTATAGGACCCAACCTTGCCTTCTGAGTTTAAGAAAACTGCACAAGTCGGAGCTCTGGTTTGAGCTTCACCGAAAAATAGAGCAATTGAGAGAGAATGGTGATTTCAGGTATGTGGAGTATGAATGGAGAGGAGTCCTTTATATAGGGAGCTCAGAGACCCTCTTCCTGACAACTTTCCTTTTTGGTCGAGCTTATCCTCGTCCAGAAAAGGCCTAATCAGAGCCATTTTCCTTCGTCGGCGTTATTTATTTTTTGCATTAAATCAACAATGCTGTCATTCTAAAGAAGAAGAAGACATTGCTCCGAGTTGGATCATATCGGTCCGGTCGGGTTCAATGCGTAAATCGGTCGATTCAGGCCTAATTTGATAAATTTTCTAAAAATTAAAATTTTCTAAATTCATCTAAATTCATTCTCTATCTAATGGTGGCTTCAATTCCAGAATTCGAACATTTTTAGCCACCGAGAAAAATAAATTTAGAAAATGGTTCAAGTATGGTTTAAACGGTTCAATCTGGTTCAAATCCGGTTCACCCTAAACTAATCTAGTTTTCTCTTTCCATTTGTCCCAAGGTTCTTTTCAATGATTTTTTTTACTCTTTGAGTCACTTAGAATTTGTCAATTTACCATTTTATCCTCTCTTTACCGGTTATGGTTCTTAAACTGACTCGATTTCCTCTTTTGAAATGACCGGTTCTTCTCCCAATTTTCTCATCCTTAAAGTATGGGGTTTACACAAAACCCCTAAAAGGAGGGGAGAGTTTAAACCCCATCCCTTTATAGATAAGAAAATCGGGAAAAGCACTAATCGTTTCAAAAGAGAAAATCGAGACAGTTCACAAACCTTAACCAATAAAAAAAGAGTAAAATGGGAAATTGACAAATCCCAAATGACTCAAAGAGTCATAAAAATCATGGAAAATAACCTTGGGACAAATGGGAAGAGAAAACCAGACCGATTTAGGGCGAACTAGACATGAACCAGATTGAACTAGTTTGATCCATATTTGAACTAGTTTCTAAATTCATTTTTCTTGGTGGCTTAAAATATTCAAATTAGGGAATTAAAGCCACCATTAGATAGAAAATGAATTTAGATTAATTTAGAAATTTTTAATTTTGAGAAAACTGGTCGAATCGGGCCTAAACGGGCCGATTTTCGCCATTGAACCCAGTCGGACCGATCCGGTTCAGAACAATGCCATCTTCTTCCTCAAGATGACAACACTGTTCATTATTGCAGAAAATGGACAATGTCTGTGAAAATGAAACTACTCCGTTCATGGCGTTTTAGGGTGAGGATAAGCTCGACCAAAATGGAAAACGGTCGGGCAAAGGGTCCCTGAGCTCCCTATATAAAGAGCTCCTCTCCATTCATCCTCTACACACCTCAAATTTTCATTCTCTCTCAACTACTCCATTTTCCGGTGAAGCTCGAACCATAGCTCCGATATAGGTTTTTTTTTTTAAGAAGGCAAGGTCATGTCCTACAAACTTCGGGGAAGTCAGCTACCTGCTAGCATCTTCCTTTTGACCTGAGGACCATCAGAGAAGCATCGGCGAAATCAAACAGTGAAGCAACTCTGACGAACCAAAGCTGGCCTGTTTTGGCCGAGCTGAATTCGGCCAAATTCTGCCCTCCTCTAGCCAAACCAAGCCTCCCCAATATTCTCACAACCCTCATACAGCCTCAATAGAGCTAAAAGGTAAGCCAATTCAGCCCTTCTTAATCATTTCTGATCGGGGTTAGAAAGAGAAAGTGCTAAATTTCACTAACTAAATTCACCCTCAATTTGACTTCAATTGTAGCGATTCTTGATCCTAGAAGGAACTCGGGACAAGAGCTACCTCCTCCGATCAAGAGCTTGGACCATCGCACCTCTGACGGTATGCTTTCAAAGTTTTCTCTCTCTACGAACGATTTTCCAGCGAAGCTCCGTTTGAGCTCGTTTCGGACTCAAATCATGTGATTCAAAGCTCAATTGAATTGTATGGAAATGTAGGAACCGATTTATACCTCTAATTGAAACAATTAACCCCGATTGAAAGGTCAATTTGAAGAAATCAAATTCGGTCAATTTAAAGGAGAGAAATTGGGGAAAATTTTGGGGAAAATTGGGAATTTCGAAAATTTGAGGGACCTCTTTGTAATTTCCTAAAATTAAAGGCCAATTGGCCATAAGAAAGATGTTGAAGGACCAATTGGTCAATTTTTGGAACATTTGGTGTTAAATTGCCATTTTTGGAAATTAGGGGCAAAATGTAATTTTTGAAAAGTTGGGGACCAAATTGGAAATTTAGAAAACTTGAGTCCCTTATACAATTTTAAGTAAATTGAGGACTTAAAGGGAATTTTTGAAGCCTTGGGACTCAATTTGGGCAAAAGTTGGCATTAGGAACCTAAAGTTAAGGAAAATGAACTTTAGAGAACTAAGTGCAATTAATTAACAATTTAGAGCCTAGTCGCTCATATGTGATAAAACAATGGTTGTTATGCCAAACTTTAATTGATAAGAATGTCAAATCATGTAGGGACACGTGTGACTGGAACACTAGCAAGAGAAAGCTCACGCAAACTTGGAAAAACGACTGAAGACGAACATGTTATGGTCATCGGGTGAGTGAACTTAATCATCATTCTTGGTTGAAATAGTGAGAAATTTAGAAATGAAAACCACTTGTGAGTGGGAATTTTATACATCATACCGATTGGGATGATGATCTCACTTTTATGAAAGGAAAACCTACTTACTTGTCGTAAGTAGAGATGATCATACTCGGTTGGTATGACAAACTTCCTTGAGGAAAGGAGAAATCCGCTTACCAGTTGTAAGCGAAGATATCATCACACCCAGTTGGTGTGATGAAGTTAAAAATAAACTTTTTGTCAGAAGTGTTCTCCACTGACTGTGTGTCAATGCTTAAAAGATTTGGAAGACCTTCTTGACGGGAGCTAGAACAGCTCAGATAGGCTAGAGGGCTAGGTCGACGGACCTTCTTGTGTTAGGACTAGATCGACGGACCAGCCTAGACAAACAGTTGCAGGTTGAGTTGAGGGTCGGGGTTGTTGGACCATTGGCACTAAAGATAATGGCCATATGTGAAAATTGTTGTTTGTGCATGCACTTGTGGTACATGACAATCAAGACACCCAAGAGGGGTAGTGATGGGTCCTAAGGCTACTGGATGATATGGTGGAGATAAGGGTAGTTCGTCGTGCCAGTCAGTCTTGAAGCTCGGAGTAGCTTCTTACATGTGAGACCAAGGTGGGGTCAGGATGAGGTCTCTATCCTCATAAGGACACGGAGTGACATTCGGGTTTAAGGGTCAAATGTTGAGAACATTCACTTAGACCTAGGGTAGAAGTGGGCGAACTTCTATCTTGGTGGATGGTAAAAACGCTCTGATCCACAAGTGGGTGCAATGGATGGACTGCACCTGCAAATATGTGTACCCTTCCTAATGAAGGGCATGTGTTTGTTTGCTAAATGCCTCCTGAGGCAAGGGGATGAGCTAAAAGAGTTAAACACACCTAATGGTAACGAAAAGGTTTTGAAAACCGAAATGTGAGGAAAATCCTTTTTAAAGAAATGATAACATTGGCACAGTTCGAATAAAGTTATTTTTCTTAAAAACTCACTCTCAACACTCGCTTACTGAGTTGTAGAACTCACCCCCTCCCTTTTTCCCCTTCTAGCTAACCAAGATAACCCCATTCTTAAAGACCCTCCTAATTTGGAATAGTAAGAAGACAATTATGTATGTTTTAAAATACACAGTTTTGTATAATACTATTCCAGGAAAGACAGGTAAAAGGATGCCTTACTCCTCGCGATTTAGAAAATGGTGAAACTTTTAATGGACCAAAAGGAGTGGCAGGTTGCTCACGGGGATATGACCAAACCGAGTTGGGGCGTAACAGAACAGGTCCGGTTCCCACCCCCATATTCTTTCACAGTTCCCTCTCCTAATGTTTGGGTCCTTATCGGTCACTTGGGGTTTTGTGTCTTCCTATTTGACTTGTACTCATCTATTCTGATTAGGTCGAAGTTTGATTTTTACACGAAATTTCCCAGTTCTCTAGCCCAGTTTTCTTATTATATGAATACAGTGTTTACAAGTCAGTCATCGTTGAGGTGGATTTTCCTCCTTTGACCGTTGACCGAAGATTGGGGATTTTATGATATTAAACTCAATTGAGGGCCAATTGGTGATTGTAGTGAAATTAAGGACTTAATTGTAATTAAAAATAATTTTAAGAATTAATTGCAATTAGAAGTATTTATGTTGATTTATTTGCAATTTAATGGATGTTATAAGGGGTGAAATTGCAAATAAAAAATGAACTAGGGATCCGAGTGAAAATATTCAGATATTTCAACGTACCAAGAGACTACGACCTATGACCATGAGAAGGCCCCGAGACATAAAAAATCTACCTAGGACCGATGATTCACGACATCTGGTTGAGTGGGAATTTTCGACACCACGCTCGGTTGGGGTGATGAGTACGCTTTCAATTTGAAAAACATTTTTCTGAAAATAGTCTCCAGTGACTGTGTGAAATTGATTAAACTTTTTGGGGGCTATTTCTGAGAAGAGCTAGAGATTCTCCAACGGGCCTAAGGCCAATGGGCATGGGCTTAAGCCCATAGAAAAATAGACGAGTAATAAGACTATGAAAAACTCATATACATGGTAAATTGTGTGTAATAGCTACCGAGCCAAGGCCAGGGTTGCCAAACTTGTTGGATTAGTAGTTACTAAGCCGAAGTCGGGTCGTCAAACTCGTTGAACTGGTAATTATCGAGTCAAAGTCGGGTGAGCAAGCTCATGGGGGCTGGTAGCACCAAAGATAAATGTCTTAATTGAAAAGACTTATGTTTATGCATGCTGAGATATAGAACCTTCGAGGCGCTCGGTATGGGGTAGTGCTAGTTCCAAGGGCTACTAGACAACCCATGGAGTATAAGGGAAGTTTATCGTCCAATGAGTCGGGAAGCTCAGGGAGCTTCATGTGCATTGATGCCAAGGAAGTAGGGGGAGAGGTTTCGTCCCACAATAATGGACACGGAGGAGATTAAGGTCCGAGGGATGAGTGGTAAGGCTCACTCAGACTGAGGTAGAAGGTGTGACCTATCCGGGTGGTCGGTAAAGGCGCTCTGGATCATCAGTGGAGTAGTCGGGGACTACTCTGCGAATGTGTGAAACCCTTTGATGATAAAGGGCGATTGTTTGTGTGATAGAACTCTTAAAAACTAAAATAGAGGGAGATGAATAAAAGAAACCCAATAAAGTTGTTGTTTGTGATACCCCACTCACTGAGTTATAAAACTCACACCCTCCCTTAAACTCATTTTCAGGAGAAAATTTTCGCGCCAAGAAGAGTGGAAGCTTGAAGGGCAAGGTGGAACTTCCACTAAAAGGTAATTATAGGCTTTATAAATTTGTTATAAAAAATATCTGTGCTAGTAAGCTTTTACCTTTCTTGGACTATGTTGGTAGAAATATCATTTTGGTACAAGAGAGAGTAGTGGGTTGATCACGGGGATCAAACCAAACCGGGTTGAGGTGTGATACTTTATAACTTAAGTTGGTGTTGAGGAAGATGGGGCATCAATCATCATTAGTTCCTAGATTAACTTCCTTCAAGTCATTGATAGTGGCTTGCCAACATTCTTCTAAGGTATTAGGCACTTATTATACATGCATGTCTTTTGACTCATGGTCGTTTAGTTCATGTACATTGATATGGTGGGATATCATGTTCATATCATCATTAGTGTAGTTACGACAACTATTTTGTCTAGTCCACATAATCATATGAGTATTTTCCCGCAATGTCTCTTCCATTATTACATCTAGTGTTAAACATATTTTCATTCTTGAAGGCATTGAGCTATGGAGGTCCTTTGTTTATGCAAACAAGGGCATCACGTCTTTGTTACGTGTCTCAATTGCTTTGTTATCTATCACAACCAGTCAAGCTCCCAATCTCATTTTGATTGGTTTTCTTTTGGCTCAATTATTCATGTTTCCATCGAGTTCTTCATCTTTCTTCACAACTAACTGATAACCCAACATTTGTTTTAATGGCCTATGATAGAGTCAACTTTATTTTGCATCTATTTCTCCTAGCCTATCGAAGACTAAAGTCTCTTGTGATGGTCTTTCCAATTGATCGAACTCTGAAGGTTTCCTTGGAGAGTTACATTGGATGTCTTCCTCCTAATATAATTAGTTGACATTTTCTTTAGAGGAAAACATTTTATTTAGGTGGCATAAATCCCAACCTTATTCTAAGATTTTCAACTACATGACCATGCTTTCTCAATGCGACTTGCGTTTTGATCAGACCTCGAGAGTTGGACGACGCACTAATGTCGAACGCCTTTGTAACTGATTGTGGGTACTCATCATAACTTGCTCTTACTAGTAATTTTTAGTCATTAGGATCATACTCATCTTGCATTTTTTAAAGGGGTGATTTATGTGTATTGACTGGACCTTACGATAATTTTTTATATCACAGTAATGGAGTATTGATTTATCTGACTGGCTCAATTTTTGTCACTACAAGTTTAGACCTTCCAACTTCTTGTCTTTCAACCTACTCTTACCAATAAATGGTGACTTCCTTTCTTTTTGTTGCGCTTTGGGGACGTACCTAAGGATAGGTATCGACTTCTTGCAGACTTGCGCTTAGCCTCCAAAAATGTTTCACTCAGAGACCTTACAATCGTTTGCTTAATATCTTCAGAGTTTGATGCTATGTCAGATCACTACAACTTGTCTTTATCCTTCATAGGTAACTTGTGTTTTACCTACTTGTTTTGAACATAGAACTTGGCATTGACAAAGTGTGTCTCAGATTTGGTGAATTGTATTATGTCAGATAGGATCATCTTCTGACACTCATTCACTACGTATTTGAAACACTGATAAAGGGTGGAAGGGACAATCTCGTGCTTGTGTATCCAAGGTTGTCCTAGGAGCAAGTTGTAGGTTGTCTTGGAATCAATGACATGAAACACTTAACTCAAATCTATGTCATCGATTAGTAAATCAACCTTCTTCTTAACAATAGCCCTTTGCCCCCCTTGGTTGAATCCTTGAATCACCAATTGACTTTCTTGGAGGTCGTCAATAGTTATATTAAGGCTTCTCATTACTTATATGAGCATAATATTTAACTTCGAGCCGTCGTCTATGAGTATTCGGTTTAGACGATGATCACCGATATATTCCACCAAAAAAACGGATGATTATGTGTTTTTGTCCCTAATGCTAGGTACTCGTCAGTGAAGATTATAGACTCAAAACATTCCACCGAAGTCGTGTTTTCAGGGGGCTTATCCTCTCACTTCTAACATTTATCTTCATGACTAGTGGTTTGATTGCATGATGATACCGATGTCAGATCATTTTAAAATTTCTTTGGGAAGAAGTCCCATATAGTAATGGCAAACCTTGAATTTTGTTGAAAGAGTTATCTACTATTATCAACTCCTTCCAATAGTAACTTTGACACTAGCCTTACTCTTTTCTCAATTTTCTTTGAGCGTGCCCTTAACCCTTTAGGCGCTTGATCATCATATATTTTTCCTCTTATGTAAGTTGGGAAAGTTGCAATTTTGATGTCCCTCTGGTTTGATCAAAATGCTCTTTCTAACTTTGTTACGTTTTGTGGCCCGTGTCCAATCTTTTCTCCATTAGAATCATCTACAACAAACACGTTTGAGTTTGCACGAGCATGTAATTGTGTCGATGCTTTTAGAGGCATGGAGTGTCCATTACCATAGGTAGTACATTACTTGTAATAGTATCATATTCAAAGACAATTTTCTCTTTATGCACTAATGTCATTATCTTCTATTTGAGGACAAAGCACTTTTTCAAGGATGGCTGATCAAACAATGGTACTTACAATAATTCGGATGATATATTCGCCTGACCTATACATTTCATCGGTGGCAATTTAAAAAGTTTTAACTCAGAGTATGTGCTTGAGAATCCCATGGAGGTGAAAGTACGAAAATGAGTACATCTTATCTTGTCGATCGTCCAAGGATGGTCTTGTTTGTTGTGCTTGTAGGAACGCATGAGCATTCTCTTACCTCTTCATCCTAGGGAGTGTAGTGGTGTGTTTGTAGTTAACGCTTATTTATTCTTTGATTTAAATGGTGGACTTGTTCCCTTCTTCATATCCGGGCAATTCTTTGGTCCGAATGGTTCATGGACAGGAGGTTTCTGTACCCCACTCATCTTGATGCTCAACTTCATGTTTTGAGCTCATGTATAGAGTTATTCGAACGTCTACGGTTTGATTCATTGAATTATATATGGCAATCTCCAATGCATACCTTGTATGCACATGTCGATCGTAGAAGGCTCGAGTAGATGATTCTTGTAGTTGAGGAAAATGTTTCTCCACCTCTCGATGTAGTATGAGACTTGCACATCGTTCATGTGACTATATTGATAAGCTCAATCATATATACAGTAGGTTTTATGCTATAGAACCTATTAAGAAATTCATGTTCTAATTTGTCCCTCTAGATGAATGTGTTTCCACTTAAGGTTAACACAAATTATTTTACTAACAAATTCACTTTCATCCATGTATTGCAAAACTCAACTAAGTGACCAACATGTTGTAGTAGATTGTTTTTAGAATTCGTGTAGGGGACAAAAACGAGCTACTCTCTTGAACTTAATCTCTAATAACCTATTTAATGAGATACTATAGTTAATCAACATGTATCGAGTCATCTATCTCAACTCCTATGGTCTTCCTTATAGAGACATCATACTTACGTATAGACTCTTAGAGTTTATAAACACCCTTAAAGTTTTAATCATAACTTCATATGGTTAGGTTATCACATGGGTGTATGTTTGACTTAATGGTCTATTTCAAGCTATTTACAGATAGACTATTTAATAATCTATTTATTGTATAGTTTTTATAATAATAACTATCTCATATTTGTCATCAAGTAAAATACTAGTCTTACTATAGCATTCTAATTCTAAAATTAATTTTTGGGATAACACATGTATATCTTCGATTTAATAGCTAGTGATCTACGATAATAGGTAGTTGAAACAATAATAACATAATCATTGATTGGTGTCGTAGTCAAATTAGGATTAAATCACGCATATACATCATTTGTATTTATGATGATTGGTACTGACGTCATCACAGCCCTGATCATTCTACTCGTATAAATTTTTGTTAGAGGATTAGGGTTAGATTTTATAGTTATAAGAGTATAAATAATAAAACTAATGGGAGAATTAGTAACAATAGTTGGTGAATTAGTCTCTGTGTAACACAATAAATTTGGCTCACTCGACCCTTTAACGGAGCGTATAAAAGTATTTTAATATGTTAAAATTATATTTTTTTATTTAGATAATAATACACTTTTTTTTGTAGAAATTTCAATATAATAAAATAAATTCTCTAATTCTGATGGCACTAAACTCAACTGTCGTTGAAATAGTAAATACTGTATAAACGAGTTAAGGTTAATTTTCACACAAATTTGATATAATATCATATTTATTGTATTATTATAGATTAACATTAAATTTTTCGAATAAGATAAGATGTAGTTGTCGAATAATTTTGGGATTTCATTAATAAATAGTCAACATTATTTAAAAAAATTCAATTATTGTCCTATAAAGTTTTTTTTTGAATAATTTATTTTACTTATTTTATTTTTATTTTTTCACCTATTTTATATTTCCCGCTTATATTTGTACAAAATTTAGAGAGAATTTTAATTATTTTTCCATTCGGCCAAATTTACTCAACTTCTTTATATACTCCATTTTCTAATACTTTACCCCCTAAAGGAAATATGTATAAATAATTTAATTTTTTTAGTAGATATTATATATATTATAAGATATTTAGATAATGTATTTATATAATTTTTTATTATTTGAAATAATAATTAATTTTAATTAATATCTTATAATATTATTATTATTGCTTTATTATTTATTTATTAAAAAATATACATATTATATATAACAAATATTATTAAATAAATTCATATAAAATCTTATATTTACTCCCAAAATTATTTTAATATTAAAAGAGATCTGAAGGGACAGTCAACTATTAGATTTTGTTATAGTAAGTATATGATTTTCTCTCATTGTGTATATTCATATGGTCGTGCAAGTTTCATTATATATTTAGGTCTGCTTCTGAATGTCAAACGTTTTTCAATCTTTAGCAGGCCCTGTAATTTTTAGGAGTCTAACTAACCAAGTATAAGTTAGATCATCAGGTCCTTAATTTCCTAAGTATCTATCCAAAATTATGACATAGGACTAACTGCTAGAAGGGTGAAAAGGAAAAGATCAACAAATGACTTGACTTGATTCCAAATGAAATTTGGGGGATATATCAATTGTACTGTTCTATTTCTCTTGATTTGCAAGTTGAATCATTCACTCTGTTTTCTCGTGTAATCTCTCATGCGGATCTCGCTGAGACTCCCCCATGGCCTCCACGCAATGCAGCAGACTTCATGCAATCTCCTCCATACACAATACTCTACGAGCCATGGCACCATGTGATTGCATCTTCCATGTATCCATGTTATTTGCTCTATATTTTAAATGGTTGAAGAATCCATCCACCACAATCCTGGTCCAGGTCCAAGATCAATCATGGACAACTGCCATTTTGAAATAAAAAAAATGGCTAATCCCTGGGCTGATCCTGCCATGGAGGATGAAGCCGATCTTGCATTCTCTAAGGACAAGGAGTCGATTATTCTGAGCTTGCGGCTGCTCCAATATAATATCACAAAAAAGGCAATTAGAGTTGTTGCAGAAAACAGAGTGAATGAACTTAAGGAAAAAAAATTACAAATTCAGTTGTATTCATCATCACTAGTTCACATTTTACATGAAATGAGCAGAATACTTTCTAATAAATGAAATAATTCCTTAAGATCAGGAAAATCCTTTTTTGTGGAGACCTTGACACAGGATTGATTCCTGTGTCATGTCTCAAAAGGCCTAAAATATTCTCCCTTCTAACTTAAAATGCATCCCTGAGCTTGGAGGGACCGGAAGGAACAAAAAGGACACCTGATGCCGAATAAATTTCATTGGTACCTGACACAACAAATATGAGATGTCTGTGACCACAACTATGTCGGATAGAATACTTCCCCCGTGGATGCACTCTGACACACTAGTTTTAGGGTTGAAAGGCATCCACCTCGCAGTAAGTCACTGACCTTTAAAGAGCATTTCAAGCAACTCCACCTTCTGATATTTCTATTGATAGCACATACAGGGGGCTTAGAAGCAAATCCCTTGAAAGAATAGAAAAGCATGTCGTTTCACAAACATCTATCAGACAGCTAGAGAGCAGCAGTGAAGCAGGGTGACAACATTTTGGTAGAATTTCTATCCCAGAAATAAATTGTCGAAATACAACAAATCGTCTATATCTACAAGCAGTAAAACTGAGAAATACAGTACCCCGTGACCTACATCCTGAACCAGCAAAACTAATATGTGAACATGAAAATGGAGAACGCCCACCACCTACAGGGGCTACTATTACAGCAACCATCAAATCCAATTGCATGTAATTACACATCTAACCTGTGGTCTTCTTGCTCTTGATTTTATCTGTAACCATCAAGGTGCAAACTGTTATGTTATTGACAATGGAATTGAAGAAATTTTGGTTTCCCCTGGCAGTAACCATCATATGTAGACAGGTTTGACATCATTGGGCCCGAAGCTTGTAGCACATGTGGGACATTTTCTGTGCCGTGTTTCTATTACCCTCAGGATGCAGGTGTTGCAGAACAAATGATAACATTTTGTAATCACGACCTGAAGAGAGCAGCATAGGTATCACATTTATAACACAGAAACCAAGCATTCAAATGTTTCCATCACTGGAATATCCCATCTCTATCAATTTGTATATATTTTCAAACAAAACATCCATGGTTGTACAGCCATTACACAAATGAGACAGCATCCCCAGATTCATGTGGTTATAATAAAAAACCACATGCAGCAGATTTTTATTGAAGCTTATCAAGATATTTTCACAAATAATCAGAGAGCAATGGGGAACTACCCACTTACTTATCTAACATGTTTCAATTTGCAGGAAGATGCTCATTATGTTCACTATGTTTGACATCTAACAGAATGATGATCATGAAACCAAGTATGCCACTTCTACACCTTCCAATGAAACACGGGGTCAATATTTTACCTCTTTTCGTCGCTCATGGCAGATACTGCATTTGACTATCTCCTTGTATTCCTTGAGTTCCTCCTCAAGCTTTGGTACAATGGAACCTTCTTTTTGTGCTTGAACAAGAGCAGCCTTTCTCTTAACAACTGCCAATTCTTCCACAGTTCTCTTATTCTTGAACCTGAACAGGAACTTCTAGCCAGTTAAAGCAATAAAGAGAAATGTAGATGTGCCCTTTGTCCCAGGAACTAAAAAAACATAAAAATCCAATACCTTTCCCATTCAAGCTGTATTTGTTGCTCCGTGAAGGTCCCTCGATCTGTCTCCAATTGAGACTGTAATTTTCCAAGTGACCCATTTACTTGGTGAGATACTTTCTGCACATCAGAGTATCTCTTTTGGGTATTCTCCAAAATACACGAAGTGTGTACTTGTTCTTCTCCAAGTTTTTGAACCTTGGCAGAGTTGATTCTCAACTGCACAAGTTTTTGAATAAGAAAAATATGCACGAGACTCGTATAGATGCAACAAAGTGACAGTTCAATTTCACCTGATCTTCCATTCTAGCAACTTTCAAGTTGAAAAATTCTACAGAGGCAGCTGCCTGCTGAATCTGCTTCTCCAATGCTTGTTTCTCTGAGTGCAGGGAATCTCCTTTCTGTCGGGCCTTCACACCCTCCAAAACAAGCTGAGGCAGGATCACAAAAAAAGCTAATCAATATTTAAAATGTTGCTCTTGAAAATATATAACTGCAGAGAGCAAGTTGGAAGAATCAACTATAAAAGGATGAAAGCCAGGGACAAAATATTCAATAGTAAAGATCTTTCAACAAATTAAAATAATACTTGGAATTATCACCAGCAACTCCAGCAGCATAAAAAGAACCACTGATGATTACATTTGCTCCAAGAGCTTGCTCTTGAGTATATGCTTTGGCATAGAATTTTTGTGGCAAAACACACAGATATCAGTTTGGTAACCTTGGGGGTTGAACTAGTTGATTTCACATCATGCTTTCACCACAATAGTGAATGTAAAAAAGGATATTTGATACCATTTGTAAGACCACCAAGGGAAAATATGAAACTACAACAGTAAACTTAAAACTCCCAAGAACAGAAAATTACAAAACATATATACAGACATGCAAGAAAGGAAGATCTTTGATATTTGGATTCTTGCAGCCAGGAAAACCAATGATCAATAGTTATCTCTTTTAACCTATACAATGCAATATATGCAACTTGACAAAATCATCATCGAACTACTTCCTGGACCTACTTCAGTTCATCTAAACAATATGAAGAAAAATATAGGGCAAAAAATTAAAATTTCAGGGAGTTCATGCATATAATTGAGAAATGTATGATTCTTTCCAGGCTGAGAAGAAACATTCTCTTATCAATGGCACATCGCAGTCCTCAGAACATTGTCATAAAAGATGAGCCTTAACAATCTGATCAGTAAATAATGTTAATTGCACAATGAGGATAAATGAGGCTAGCAAGTATCGCCCTACAGTAAGTCATCACCTTAATGTTGTAATCATCCCGTTCTGTAATCTGCTGCAATAATTGCTGGTTTTGTGATTGCATGTCATCATATGCTTGCCCAATTGACTGAAGATACAAGAAACAATCACAAATAAAATAATGGAAAGACTCGTAAATCATAATAAAGACGACAAAATCATGTTCATAAGATTGAAGACAACCTCAATTTCTGATAAGTAGGCCTCATTCTCTTCATTTTTTGACTTCAAGGCACCAGTAAGACGTGATATCTCACTGAAAACAAATGGCTATAACTCAAACATTTTAAACAAGCATAGAAATTTAAGACGAACTCAACACCCCCAATATTGAAACTAAATGCCTGAATAATAACCAATGGTAACAACAGCTATGCATTTGAGAAAACCGGAACTGGACCACTAGAAATTGTAGCCCCAAAAGATTCAAAATAAATAGATTTACAATAAAATTATAAAAGCAAATCAAGAACAGCATAAAACCAATAAGCCTATGATATTAACAGCCACATACAATGCACATGTCAGGGAGACAGAGGAAAGAACATCCCAAAATTCTCATCTTTAAACAGATGAGCAGCTGGCTTAAAAATGTTTTTCCTCATTTAGAACCTTCAAAAACTATTTTTATGGACACTACGCCTAAAAATATTTTCAAAAATGTTTTGAATATAAAGTCAAGTTCTAACGAAGTTTACCTATCAATGGTAAACCCACACCACTCAGTCTTGCATATCAAATACATCATTAGCTTGTGATCATGAAATAAGCTAGAAATCCACCCTAGGTAACTAGTGAACACAAGGTTCTAATTATCCAACTTGGCTTTCGTAATAATATACCATTTCATCAACTTGAATTTTAATGATAGTCCCAGGTTCAACACTAGGCCGAATTAGGAAGGTTATGCATGAAACATGACTTAACACTTTGATGGGTAAAATGGCAGGCACATGATTGCCATTAAATCAGACCAAACTCAAGTGTCAATATCTTGGATATTGAGCATTTTTAGACAGGATACAAACATTAATTCTCTCCATATAATGAAGGAATGCAAAAAACATATTATAATCCAGAAGGGTTCAGATATCCAACCTTTTGGACACTTCTAATTTCTGTCTCAGTTCTGCAATTTCAGCTTCTGCAGCAGCAAGTCTCTGCTGTGATGTTGCCTCATCTTCAATTGCAGTTTTTACTTTAAGTTCTAGGCTGTGCTCATCTAAAGAGGATTTCAAGCTCTGAACACGAGCCCATGCCTTGTACTCTAAATCTCTGGCCACAGCTACATCCCTGAAACCAGACGTACAAAATTAAAGCATACAGTTAGCCATCTTGAATTAAATACATGAAAGCTATACTAATTAGAACCAAAGGCACTGTTGAGGGACCTCTTTCTCTAGAGACTGGTCAAAGAAGACATTATTTTGGGGGAAAACCCATATACTATTTTCAATACCAAGAACAAAAAAAGGTGAACCTTAACCATCTTTATCCAACTACTCACACACATAAAAGTTACAAAGGAACAAAACTACAGCAAGTGCCCTGGGAAATAACAATAGATCTTGTAAAACACGCTAAAGAAAGACATTTAGCTACTAGGAAAACAGTAATTGTAACCTATGTTGTAAACTAAGTTCCAAACAGACAGCAACAGATATCAATGATTCAGAATATGTTCCTTCAATCAGGGCAAGATGCAAGAAAGGGACCAAGGAAAAGAAAATTCTTAAAGAACATACCTAGAATCAGTAGATTCCCTTCTATACATTCTCAAAATCAGTTTCAACTCCTTATCACTTTGCTTTAAATCTTGGACCTGTTATTCATCAAGAAATATTTCCTAGTCAATGAAATATATCATCCAAGACAGAATGTGGTAGTCCATTATAGTGTTACACTGCTTTCCAAAATCTAGTGTCACTGTGTTCATGATAAGACAAGTACATACGATCAAAGGAACATTGACATGCATAATCAAATTTGGTGTGGATTAGTAGAATCACGCACTAACCCAGAATTATAGTAGGAGCATTAACTGAAATCAACTTTTACAAGAAACATAATAATAGTAGTGCTAACCAGTTGCAATAAACAATTATGAGTAAATAAATTTTGGAAATAATCTCACAATAACCGTGCAAATTATTTAAATAATATGGACAAAAGCATATGATATTGCACGATTATCACTAAATCCACATGGCATAATCAAATTCAGAGTTAATGGACAGTTATTCCCTCAATAGACTATTATAGGAGCATGACTCAAACCTACTTATCATACCAAGTATAACTGGATTACAATTACTCAGGCTTCATAATCAAGTTAATTAGGGAGTTTGCAAGCTGAACACTCTTTTATCCAGAAGTAGGAGAATAAAAAAAACTCTATCAACCCTAAATAAAACCTTTCTTTCCATATATAAGTGAGGATTTCAAGAAAGATTCCTTTGGCATATCATATCCGCATACTATGTTTCACTTGTAGACATCTGGAGAACTAATCTAGAAAACTAGATCCAAATGATAAAAATAGAATCATCACAATGTTCCCTGTTACTTCTCAAGATCAATTCAGATAAGATTACAGATCACCTGTTACTAATGTTTGAAAACTGGAAAACTCAAGTTCTTGTTACATCAAACCCACCAGCCAATATTATAACTTATTTAAAAGCTTTTCTCCCATACTCTCATCCTATATGCATCCAAAAATCCCTAAAGCATAGGATACACGTGAAATAATGAAAACTTTCACAACAAATACTGCAACCTCACAAATAGTAAACCCTCAATCTGACTTTCTGTTAATTCACATTATACAGCTACAATGTTCAATTCTTATCCTTTATTTTCTCAATGTTCACTCTCTCAACTGTCATTAAGGATTTTCAATAGACAATCATCTTCTAGTTCTTCAAGACCTAATAATGTCCAGACAGCCATCATATTGAGAGAGACTTTCAAGACAATCATGACCAAGTCAAACTTAAACAAGTAATTTAGCCATAAAAAAGTAGACATCATCCAATAAGAGCAGCTACAATCACTTAGATGGACATTGGATGTAAACCTAGGAACTTTCAATGGTTATAAGATAAAGAGAAAATAAAGACTAAATCAATGACCAGTCATGAAAGTGAAAGATAATACACTTATGATACATAGCAGTGAGAACATCATACCAAAGCTTTCAACTTTTTTATTTTAGCATCCTCATCAGCACACCTCCTTGATAAAGTTTCACACTCTCGGACCTGCTTGCAAAGAACAGTCTATCAAGCCTCTCAGGAACAGAAATATATCATACAATTATTCCTTGCTATACCGACCTTCACATTGATAATGTTAGAAAGAGACTGCACATCAGCCTTCAACAAGTGGATATCCACAGCATCCGCCTTGTACTTGCTCAATTGAGTTTGCATGAGTTCCATTTCCTCAGGAAATGTAGTGAGCAAGGCCTTGAAATCTGTGATTATTTCTTGTCTTCCTATAAGGATAGAGCAAATGAATCATGATTTAGCCCAAAAAATGCAAGGCAAACTTAACAATATGACAACTGCTGCATAAGCATCATTTCATACCCATCTCCTTTGATGTTTCTGCTAGTTTTACTTCTATCATCTTTTTTTCATTATTATGTTTCTCTATTTCCATCCCTAGATCAGTCATCCTTGAATCAGCAACTGCAGAACACCTTCTGTAAACATCAATCATGTCATTTTTCAAGTTCAACTCCATTTCCCTCCAAGCAAGATCATCTTTCTCCATCTACATTCTCCAATAAGAAAATTAAAGTAAGAAGATGATCAAATACTTCCAGAGACAATACTACCGATAAATTTAAAACAACTGCCAATGACAACCTGGAGTTTATCATATAATGCCTGATAATGCATTACTTCCAGTTTTGATTTCTCTAGTTGATCTCTTAACAGGAGCCATGGTTGAGAAGAGGAAATGCACTTCACATTCAACTGATTCTGCTAATCAAAATTATCCATATCAGAATTGTAACACCATGATGACAGGCACATTTGAGTTGTCATCCAAAAGCCAAAGTGAAAGTAGTCTTCTCCTCAACACTAACAGCCATCTAATCCTAAATCTAACCTGCAATGATGATAGCTGTTTAAGCATCTTAATCCGTTCTTCATGGAGAATCCTGACTTCTTCGAGTCGAGATGATGCTTGGTCCTGCAGAGTTTGATTTGCATGTAATTCTCAGAGCTTGCTTACTGCATATTCCTCAAAATCTCTAAAAGGAGCTGAACAGGGATAAGGTCAAGAAGTTACCTGCAGATCTCTCAGAATGGACTCAACATCTCGAAGATCCCTCTGTTTATCCTTAACCTTTTCACTGAAAAGATTCTTATTCCCAAAATTAAAAGGGGGGAAAGATGTGCCTTTAGTTGCATCATGTTCTGCTTTAAGAGGTGCTAGTTTCTTATTGGTGTCTTCCAATTTGGTAACTACACTCTGTAATTCCCCTTTAAAAAAAAGAAAAGATATTAGTCAGGGAGACTAGCCAGACAAAGTGTCTTCAGAAATTTTAGTTTGATCATTTGTCAATATAACTAGTTTTATTCAGCAATCAGCTCTGGCAAACCCTAACTTCATGAATACATTATACAAGGCTAAAAAAAAGAATGATTACATGGTCAAACCATAATAATATACATTACTAGGTTCAACCTTCGAAAGTTCAGAGATGCAAGACTTGACCAGGAAACCACAATAATACCAAGAAGATAGTGCTAAATACAAGGCCTACCTTTTAGTCGTCTAATCACAGCCTTATTGTGTGCATCGGCATCTCGATGGCGTTGTAACTCCAATGCCAGGGGCTTGTGCTTCACATGAAGATCATCTATCAACAATCTTAATTTCTTTACTTCCATGGCTAAATCAATTGAAGTCGTTTGCCTAGATGAGCCTACAAAATGAGAATAGGATAAAAGGAATAGATGAAGTTGTGCTTTGCGAGAGCAAGGCAAGGAATTTTATAGAAAACACTAAATAGTGCTAAAAATATAAACAGGTGCCACCTTCTGGAATCCCTTTCAAAAGTGTTGCATGTACTTTTTCCTTGTAATTCCTAAGGTCCTCAATGGTTGACTCTATACCACGTAATAGATAACTCTTCTCCATAATTGCTTCCTGATTCCCCTCAATCTTGTGCTCACAATGACTCATCGAGGAACTTTCAGTAGCGCCAGTTTCTTTCAGGCGAATAAGAAGAGCTTCCTCTGGGGAGATGGAACACATTAGACCACATTTAGACAACCATCATCATCATTATTACAAAGTGCTACACAATATTATCACAAACTTAATAAATTAAGTTAAACAAAAGATACTCAGCCAATCAGCCAATAAATATCACATCAATGAACTATTTTTCAATTGAATTAACAGAATAATATGTATTTTAACCTTCATAAGTTATCTATCCATGAAAACTCTATGAGCCAAGGATTCAAGACCAATAAGCGCTACAACATAATATTTATTACTTTTGCAGCAAAAGCTCAGTAAACTCCTAATATATGATATCTCTAAACTAGAAACTTCTCTGGATGACACATGCCACCAAATTACAGTACCATATTATCTTCAGTGGAGATACCAACATATTCTTAAGATAATAAAGATGATTGAGTTCATTCAACTGTCAACAATGTAATTACACAAGTTTAAGCTCTATTGGTGAATACATGTTCCAGCACCATTCTGTATGAAGTGACAAATATGATCTCGAAGGTAACTGCCATTCAAACATAAGCAACCAGTCATTCATGATCACATTATCCTTCAATCATAAAATAAATTGAAATCGTGCAGGAAGCCAAGGAAGACCACAATGGAAAATAGCAGTGAGAAAATTCATCTCATAGAACTGAAACTCTGATTCATTGCACAGCTCTTATTTTCACTTTCATAAATCGTGTCAAAGCAGGAATTCCACAGTGCAATAGAGATGGAAAACTTAAACACAGAGATGCCAAATTGATTAACCTTCTTCATGAATTTTCAGATCCTTGTGCACATCAGTGTTTCATGATTGAATATAAGTCAAGTCATAATATTTTCATGATCCAAGAACAAGGAGAGATATTATGTCTGTGGTGATTGTATCACAACTTCAGGGAAGATGCAATTCCCAATGAAGTGGGAGGAATGTTTGAAATAGACAATTTACCTCAGCTATAAAAAGATGTCGTCATGTTGTTTTTCCATGGAAGATGTAATAAAACCTTTTCTCTAGGAGTATAAACAAATAATTATGAACCAACTAAGGAGCTACATGTATTACTATCAAGAACTTGTACCATCTAAAATGACAAAGGGATGACATCATAAATAGCAGCAAGTTCCCGGGTAACTTGAAATAATACAATGAGATAATGGAAGCAATCTCAAACCATTAAGATTTGATGTATATGTGCCTCCTTCATTGGTGCCCAATACTTTGACAATGGGAGAAGATTCCAGTCGGGTAACCAGCTGTCGGGAAAGAAATTGAATCAGTATCCAATATGTCATATGTGCACAATACATAAAGAGAAATATAACAGCAACAACTATCTATACCTGTTTCCAGGACCAATTAACTGCTTCTACAGTTGATCTATGCTGAGCCGAATTCTCTAATAGCATATTATATAACTTCTCACGGGCAGCATATTCAAATTTATTGGCTTCTATCGCGTCCATAAGCTTCTGGTTCTTGTACACCAGGAGACCAGTATCAAGCTATAAAATCAAAGGATATAAAAACAATGGATGTTATAATCAATATGTATGAAGCTGCATGAAAGGCAACACTGATAACACATAGCTTGGGGAACCAGTATTTATCGCCTAAATTGAAGCCGTTAGATGACTTGAAATCAAACATAAGTGTAAAAAACATGTGCCACGCTCAGTTTCCACATAATAAGTGATATGATTCTAAGAAACAAGTCCGGAAGATAACGAGATTCTTCGGAAGAGAACAATATGACATCCTTCCAGCGCAAGAGCATAGCACTGGAATCCTGAATGCTTTCAAACCGCAATTACCTTCTTATCTTCGGAAATAGGCGAGAACGGGTGTTTTTTAGCAGGAGCAATCGTGGGCGATATCGACCCAAAATGACGCCTTTTCCGGTCGGCATCACCGGTGCTCCCCATCATAATCACTAGCGAAGCTAAACACAAAGCCTAAACCCACATCCCCTGCTCTACTCAACAACTTACTCTACTTGTTCAATGAATTGGGGTTGCAGATCATGCAGAGGACTTCGCAGCTAGAGCGGACAACCACGCGAGGCCCTCCGTCCATGTGATCGGTTCAAAACCCTAAACTACTGGAGGGGAAAGGCAACCGGGGAAGTTCTTCGTTTCTTCTCCTCTATTAATCAAAAAATAAAATAAAATAATAAAAGAAATACGCCTTGTTTTTGTTTGAATTTGCCACAATAATTGATTTTAAGTTGTCATAATTATCAATTATTTTAACATGTAAATAAAATCTAATAACTTATTATTGTTTCAATATTTTAATATGTCCTTATAATATATTTTATAAATAAAAAAATTCAACTTATTTTAATCAAATATCAATTTTAAAATTAGATTAATTTAATAAGTAAATGAGATAATTTATATTTTATTATTTATCAATATTATAAGCTTTTAGATATTATATAATTTACCCTTATTAATGAATAATATTAGGAGTAACATCTTTAAAAAAATAATCGTGATAAAATGGTGTGGAAGTAATTTTATATTCAATTAAAAAATTAAATTAATAAAAAATTATACTATATTTTCTATAAAACTATAATATTTTTATTTTTAATTAATACGAAGTCATTATCTTAAAAATAATAAATAATTTATTAAAATTAATCATAAATTTTTTATTTAAAATTTTCTTCATGAGATTATAGAATTATCTTAACATACCATGTTAACATATATAAAATTGGAAAATTATAATGAGGATAACATTTTTTTAGTTTTGTAAGAGATTATACTCTCAACTCTCGGGGAGCTTATTTGTTCTCCTTTGTAAACTTCATAGTTGCATAGGCTTGGTTAGTCTCTTACCAATATTTTCCTTTCTATAATAAATTGATTAAAGTTGTATTTTTATATGTAGTATTTTCATTTAGTGTTTGATTTCTTCACTTTCTATAGTAAATTTTTTTATCAATTTAATATAAAGTACAATATATGAATAGTAAAAAAATATTTATTAATTATTTGCCTTTAATATGGTAAGTTTAATCTCTTTATAAGTATATATTTACTATTTTAACAATGGGTAAGAATAATGAAATTAAGCCAGAACTTATTTTTAATAGTCTTTTTTTGCCCATTGTAATGAGATGCGTTATCATGTCAGATATAATTTATTTAGGATACATGATTTATTCATATATTTGTTAATTTTATACATTTAATTTATTCTTGCTTGATTTTGTTTGTAAATATAATTATTTCTAGGTTTGAATAAGATATTTAATATGTGATAAATGCCTTGCTCTCCACTCTGTGCTCCTTGTGTGAGAACCTTAATCGTGGTTGGCTTATCATTTCGTCGGAGCTTTATGGATCTTTAATCGAAGTTTCTCCCTCCCTCTTTCCCTTATTCTTACACTCGATTAACTCATCCATCTTGCTCGTGAGGCGATTGAGTTCTCTGGTGAATCCCCTTATAGCAATCTTCTCTAAGCTAACATGTGCATTTGCTCTTCCGATCACTATCATCGCCAACCCATCCTTCGACAATTTGTGTATTCTTAGGTGCTAGCTTCTACTATAGACATATCGTGTTACGTCCCGATCCGATTTGGTTGGAGTATTGTGATCAATCTGTCAACCTTTCCTAAGCTACATTAATATCTATACCAAGATAATTTAATAAAGGTAAAGGCGTACCGATAAATACGTTTTCCATAACAAATTTACAAGATGTCATAAGCTAGAATTTATCTTGTAGGTTTAATTTGTTCCTTAGCTTCAACTCTCTTCAGCATTACTTTTCCTGAAAGGGGTTTAAGGGAGGGGAATAAGTTCATAACTCAGTGAGAGAAAATTTCTACAGCATATTTTTAGTCAAGTATTTTTTTATTTGTTCATAATCATGACCCGTGTTATTTTTCATTCAACAATCGCCCTTTTTTTCATAAAAAGGATTCACTTGGTTATAGAGCAGTCTTCTGCTACTTCACTTGTGATTCAGAGCACATTTACCGACCACCCTTATAGAAGTCCATGACTTATACCAAGAGTCTAAGTAGGGCATCAATTACTTGACCCTCAGACCTGCATTATACTTTGTGTCCGCAAATATGGGACTAGACCTCTCCCCCTCCGACCTCGGTCTCAATACGCATGAAGCTCCTTGAGCTTCTTGACTCCATGGGTCATTCAATAGCCATTGGAACCACCACTACCACATACCGAGTGCCTCGATGGTTCCGTATGTCAACATATACAACCACAAGTCTTTTAAATTAAGACCTTTATCTTTAGGCTATCAACCCCATGAGTCTGTTGGCTAGGATTCGACAATTTGTCACCAGCCCAATAGGTTTGATGACCCAGCTTCGGCATGGTAGCTGCTATCCTAACAGGCTCAACAACCCTGCCTTGGTTTGGTAGCTATGACATACAATTTATCAATTATGAAAATTTTTGCAAGCTCATTACTTGACAATTTTCAACGGGCATGAACTTGTGCCCATTGGCCTTGGGCCCACTGGAGTAGCTCTAGCTCATCCCGAAAATAGCTCCCAAATTGTTTAAGGAGACTAATTCTAGAAAAATGATTTTCAATTCAAAAGCATGACCACTGTCCCAATCGGAACTAATGCTGGAAGTTCCCACTCACCCAATAATAGTGACGTGTTCGTCTCGGCTAGATTCCAATCCATGACGTGCTCCACCACACAAGTACTTGAACATTTAGTTCCTATAAGATCCGAGAAATCACATAAGGGAACGTGGAAAGTAATGTAAAACTCGTTCTCTCGGACCAAGGAAAGTTGGGAAAAGGACCGACAAATCTTCATATGAAATACCAAGTCAATTAATGAACCGAAAATAGTAAAGCAAGGTTAACATGGGAGATTGAAAAATCCCAAGTGACCAAAAATTTACTAAAATCATGAGGAAGAACCATGGAGTGAATTGGATGGGAAAACTGGACTGGTTCAGGGTGAACCAGACACAGACCAGACTAGTTCGGGGTGAACTAGACTCAAACCGGACCGGTTCAGGGTGGACCAGACCCGAACCGGACCGGTGCAGGATGAACCAGACCCGAACCAGACAGGTTTGGGGTGAACTAGACTGAGCCATAGTGAACCAGTTTAATGATTCATTTTTATAGGTGGCTTAAAATTATCAAATTGGAAAATTGAGGTCATCATTAGGTAGAAAATGAATTTAGATAAATTTATAAATTTTTAATTTAAAAAAAAACTGGTTGAATCATGCATGAATCAATTGCTTTTCGAAATCGGGTAACTTAACCTGGTTGAACCGGATGTATAAACCCTGTCCTTTTGAAGTTAAGGAAACTGGGAAAAGAACTGATCAAACTTAGTGAGAAAATCGAACCGGTTCACAAACCCGATCATCAAAGAACGAGCAATTTTAGAAATTTACAACTCTTGGGTGACCCAAATGGTTCATAAAACCTTGTAAAAGAACTTTAGGACAAATTTGAAGAGAAAAACCAGATCGGTTCAGATGAACTGGATTTAACTAGATTGAACCGGTTTATGAACTGAGTCGGTTCATGAACCGGAACCGATAGAGAAAAGGCAAACCAGGAATTTTATGGATCCCGAGTGACCTAAATAGTCACAAAAGTTAAGAAAAAGGACTTTAGGATGAATTGGAGATGAAAACCAAACCGGTTCAGGTGAATCGGATTCGAACCGGTTTGGATCAGTTTGAACCACTATTGAACCGAATGCTAAATTCATTTTTCTAGGTTGCTTAGAAAATTCAAATTTGAGATTTGAAGCCACTATTGGATAGAAAATAAATTTAGAAAATTTTAAATTTGAAAAATTCGGTCGAATTGGGGGTGAACCAACTAGTTTAAGGTTTGAACCCAGTTCGCACCGATCCGGTCCAGTTCGGAACAATGTCGTCTTCTTCTTTCAGATAACAACATTGTTCACTCGTCGAAAAATTGAGCAGCGCCAGCGAAGCTGAAAAGTCTTCGGTGAGGGAGTTTCAGGCAATGAATGAACACTAATAAGGCACTAATGGGACGACCAAGAAGTGCCCGAACTTCCTATATAAAGACCCCCTCCTCATTCATCCTCTCCACACTTAAAAACTCCATTATCTCTTAATTGTTCCAATTTCCAGCAAAGCTCGAACCAGAGCTCCAATATAGGGTCTTTTCTGAGCCAAAGAAGGTGTGATCGGGTTCTTTAGATTCGAGGCACACCTGTAGTCTCTATTTGCTCCGAGGGTCACTGGAGAAGCACCGACGTGATCGAACAGTGAAGCAGCTCCGAGGGATCGAAGCTACCCTATTTCGGCCGAGCTGAAATCAGCCAATTCGAGCCCTTCTCAAGCCAAACCAAGCCCTCCCAATACCTCCACAACACTTCTACAACTAAATTAGAGCAGAAAGGTAAGCCAATTTGACTCCACTCTGTAAATTCCACTCGATGCTAAAGAGAGAACCAACAGAACTTCGATGACTAAATTCTCATTCAATTCGGATCAATTGATGTAATTCTTGATCTTAGGAGTAACTTCAAGATAAGAGCTATCTGCCTAGATCGAAAGCTCGAACCGCCATGCCCCTGACGGTAAGCTTTTGAAACTTTCTCTCTCTAAGTCTAGTTTTCCGACGAAACTCCATTTGAGCTCATTTCGGCACCAAATCATGTGATTCAAAGTGGAATTGTGTAAACCTCACTTTTCAGAGTTAAGGAAAACCGGGAAAGAACCGGTCAAACCAATTAAGAAAATTGAACTAGTTCCTAACCCGTTTATTGGGGAACGGGCAAATTAGAGAAATTTCAACTCAATTTTGACCCAAAAAGATTTATAAACCTTGGGAAGGAACATTATAACAAAGTGGAAGTGAATATGATGTTTTGAATTAATTACCACACTCATGCTGGAACTTAAGGTTTATGAAAAGGGTGTAGAGCCTAATGTTATAAAGGGGCTAAGACCCAAGGTATAATGAAAAGTGCTAAAACCTAATATTTATAAAAAGGGTAGAGTCTAACGTTAATAAAAGGAAATAAAACCTAGTATTAATAAAAAAGGGGCTAAGACCCAAGGTTTGTGAAATAAGCTATAGTCCAATGTTTATGAAAGGGCTAACACCCAATATTTAAGAAAAATGATTAATGTCAATGTTTAAGAAATAAGCTAAGTCCCAATTATTTAAAAAATAGGATGACACTCAGGCTTAATAAAAATGGATCAATAACAACAACATAGAAATGGGATAAGGACTTAACTTTGAACTTAGCTAGTAATAATGGGTAAGGACCCATTAGCCCTTGGAAAAGGATGGGCCTCACCCAATTGGGATTTCAAAGATGGCCAACAACTCATGATATTATAAGTGAATAAGAATCATGACCTTTAAGCATTCTTAAAAAATAGAAAAAAAAATTTACAACCATGTATTTGTCATTTTAAGTATAGACTAAATTGAGGTTAGAAACGAATGAATTACCAGTTTTTGCACTCATTGAGCATTGATAATCTTTGAGAAATGATACACAAATGATAATTTAGGAATGAACCATTGTAAAAATGGTTAATGATCTTTAAAAGTATTTTTAAAAAACAGAAAAGAAAATTTTACAACCATAATCTTTGGCACTCATTGAGCATTGATTACCACTTCCCTAATATATTTTTAGAAAAATAAATAGAATAGAAGTTCAAGAAAAGAAAAATCTTCAAGAGAAAGGGATTTGAGGGAAGATGTTCAAATATAAAGATGATCCAAGACAAATAATTATTTCTGTAAATGTTTTATGGTTTCAATGTATACTTCAAAATTATTTTATAAAAAACTAAATTAATAGAGAATTTTGAATCTATTATATTAATATGTTCATTTTATTCCATCTATTATATAATACTGAGATACCCAGTGTGTAGTGTTTAGAAGATATGGTACACGATAAAAGATTGTGAAAATTTTAATAAAATTTGAAAGGTAATCACAATATACATTTTTTTATAAAAGAAAATATAGTTGCTCACAAAACCTATAGAAAACTTATGTAAATAATATTAACATTAGCTAAGTACCTTGGTACAATTTTTCTTCCCTACTTATATTTCAAATTACTAATTAGTGATCGACTTAGAGTTTATTTATGT
The DNA here is from genome assembly GCA_030064435.1 of Trapa incisa. Classification (NCBI taxonomy): domain Eukaryota; kingdom Viridiplantae; phylum Streptophyta; class Magnoliopsida; order Myrtales; family Lythraceae; genus Trapa; species Trapa incisa. Next base: position 15,761,635 of record CM057771.1, read on the forward strand.
TTTCCCTTCACCGGAAAAGAAGTGATGAACTTAAATCTTAGTGAGTGAAATTTGACCCTGATATTTCTATAAAAGTCTCAAGTTTATTTACCAGCATATAACATATGTTTCTTTTTTATTTTGCACATAACATCATATGCTTCTAAATCATTTCTTGGTTTAGAACAAAATCAATTACAACATATAATATTTGTTTTCCACTCAGTGTGAGTCGTCAGTTGAGAATAAATTTTTAGATGAAATGATTACTTGTTCAAAATATAACTTTAATGCAAGCATTAGTTAATACACTCAACCATAAGTATAAAAAATAGTTTTATTGGTCAACTCTGTAACCATTACCAACTAACTCCTTAATATTCACACTAGGTCAAAAATTTGGTTTTTAATAAAAAAAATAATGTAATTGGACAAAAGTAAGTCACAGTACCTCCTTAATATGGGCATGAGACCAAAACTTAATTTTCACCAAAAGCATATCATATGTCGGAAGTTAACGGTACATATCCAATAAAATTAAATAGATTTTTAAAGATTTTATTTTATTTTATCACATTCAAGTTTATATATTAATCATCATTCAATTACCTAAAATTGAATACTATTGTTTCTTAAATCCTTAATAAAAAATTTCCAAATTATATCTTACATAATTCCATGTGCTTATTTTTATTTTAGAAGAAATTTTTTCTCTTTTCAATTTACTTATTCCAATATTACCATTATATTTTTTTAGTTCTTTCCAATGGAATGAATCTAGTTCTTAATTATCAATAAAAGGATTATTTGGTCAGCTGTAAACAGTTTTATAAATTTCTTAATTGTTTATTTAAATTAAATTTTCAATCTAAATTTAATTTCCAAATTTAAATGTTTCCGTTGTCTATTCAATATAGATTTCCCTTTGAGTTAATTTTATTTCTCATTTTTAAGATTAGGGCATATATAAAAATTGAAATGTTTATAAAATAATATATTATTTTATATTATAAGTTTTTTATGATGCCATTATTAAATTTTAAAATGGAGAGAGTGTCCAGTTGTATTAATCCGCATCCGAAAATAGATGAGTATAATAAATCAGCCTTTAATTTCAATTTATATAATATAAATCAGCCAATTTAAATAAGGTACTAAAATGTATTATTATTATTATTATTTTATATATATTTATTAATTTGTGTATTTATATAACTTTATGATTAGGCCCCATATGGCCGAATGACCACTTCTAGGTCCAATGAGCTTCACAATGCCAAATGATCACTTATAGATCCAATGGGCATCACACGACAGAAATGATCACTTACAAGTCTAGTGAACCCACAAGGTCCAAATGACCACTTCCAGGTCCAACAGGCGTCACACGGCCGGAATGACCGCCTCTAGGTCGAGTGGGTTGAACAAGACCCAAAAGACTACTTCCAAGTCCAATGGACATCATACGACCCAACAGACTATTTTATGGCCCAAATGACCTCTTTCTTGACCCAATGGGCTCCTCTCAGTCCACTGGGTTGTCCCTCGGTCCATTGGTCCAATAGAAAATATATTTCAGGGATAAATGCCTATACATAACATAAATATGAAGCATGAGAAAAATTAATGACGCTTTTAAAATAATTTATAGAATATATATTTATTATTCAATTATATTATATAGCATATATACACGAACGAGCATATGCAATATTTGACCAATATGAGCTAAAAGGCAACTGCATTCATGATAAAAGGCAGCACCTATATATCTCATTTCTCATTTATAATATGCACTATTTCCTGGGCATCATCTACTTCATTATAATGAAGTCCGGTCCTTAACATTTGATTACTACAAATGATGTTTTTTTGGGGTTGGTTGCATGTGTGGGCGTGGTGGGGAGCATGTTTGCCTTTTCCGGTACAAGTAAGACTCATAAATTTGTTATTAGTGTAGTGGGGCCCTTTTTCCATTTTTCACTTTCATTGATTTTGATTACCTTTGAAAGTCCTGGCCGGGGCAGAGAAGGCCGATCCCAAGTCTAGATTTGTGTGCCGGCGCCGGCGCCGGCCACTGCTGCGTTAAAGCTATAGCCACACATAAAGGCTACGATTCCTACACTACCACTACTAACTAGTAAAACTAATGAGCATATCGCTCCTCGTGATTTTGCCTCTGACCCAAATGGATCCCCAGATATCCACCTCGAAAACCCACAATCATAAACATAGCCTCTAATCTATCTATCTTCTATCTATCTATCCTCTTTCTATATAGCCCACTCCTCCCACAATCAAGACCATCATTAATTACTTATCTAGAGAACAGGTGAAAGTTGCAACTATCATCCATTCTGTATCCTTGGAGTATATTTGGAAGCATGTACGTGGATGAAATTTATGCCTTAGACTCAGTTCACACTTTGAAAATTTTTAATCATCCATTATAGGGTGTTCTCAAGTTATACACGGATGGTGAATGTGGGTGAGACCCACATATTAGCCATCTCCAAGATGGACATAATTATGGTTGGCTGCTTAATGGAGGATACAAATTAGGAATATACATTGTTAGGTAATTTATCATATTTATATATCTACATGATTAAAATATTATATTTCACCAACAAAATTATGGATGATCAAAATTTTTTTTTCTATTTTCATCATAAATATGCCAAATAATATATATTATAAAATAAAATTATAAATTTATGCAATAGTTAAAAATTAAATAGAACAAAAATGTTGATGAGGAAAGTGATATTTTACTAGTGGGTCCCACAATTAATGGGATTCTTTCTCATCATGATCTGATAATGTATGAAGGTGATAGCGGAAGGAAACACCTCACTAAGCTACCACTCTCCCCAAAGTCACAGTCAAACGTCAACTCTTTCGGGAAAAGGCTGCTGCTTCTTTCCCAAAACACCAATAGTCCCAATGCCTGCCTTCTCCTCACCTTGAAAAGTTGCTTTCTATCTAATTGCATTTAATTGGCCAAAAAAAGTCATATTGTCATTTACTTTAATATCGATATGGTAGAGTACAGGAAGTAAATTCAATTTTAGCACTTTTAAATTATTAAAAAAAAGTATATTTTTGTGTAATTTTGATCATTCTAGGATCTAGAATGCCCCCACAAAAGGTACATACAACACATCATGTGTAGGAAGGGGCATGCAGTTTCTCCTAAAACCCCCTTGATATATTCACCCTTAAAGTGCAAATACAAGTCCACCCTTCAAAATGCAAAAGTTTAGCATAAAGATTACAGATTGAGTTTGGAATCTCCCGAGGGGGTCGTTGATTTGGTTGACTGCCTTTACAAGAATAGAGCTCCCACCTCGGCTTTCCATGGAGAGATACATTCAACTTTCTGCATCCACAAGAGCAAAAAAGTGTGACCTTTGAAAGTAGCTCATGCACTGTATGCATGCATGCCTCCCTAGCTTTCCAAGCAAAGATCCATTTGTACAAGGATGTCAGTCATGGTATTTTTCTTTAATATGCTGTTTTAGTGTCCTGTAGTGACCTTGAGCAGGTCTGAGGCTGTTCCTTGGTTGGATGAGTTAAAGTTGACCATAGTCTTACTCTCTATGATGCTCCTCGAAACTTCGCCCAACTTTATCCATCAAGGAACCCCGCAATGAGTTTGAGCATGAAATCTGTTATGTGAAGCCAAATATTATAATATAAAAAACTCCATAAAATGTAAAGCTTCTAGGTGTTGTGGAATTTTTTTATTGGGAACGGTGGATTTATTCTAAAATTAACAAGTGATTTATAGTCTGAGGTGACCGAATCCCATTGTGCCGTAAGAAAATAAGGTTTATAATTAGTTAAAACTCTTGTAACATAACTCAATAGGGTAGTTTACAAGAACGAGGTATTATGTTTAAGAATAAGGGCTACAAAACTACAAAATGTCCATGCTGTCAATGTTAAGCAATACATCCATACTTTTCAAAATAAGAGAATGATTATAATACATGTAATTGAGTGATTCTTTTGATGTGGGTAATTCTTGGTATGTTAAAATCTCAGACCAAAGCATACTTGAGTGAAAGTAACATGGAATGGAATCGATTGTAAGATTGTCTTCATTTTTCTAATTCTTGTATTCTTGTGTAAGTGTTGGAGTATGGAAAGCTTTTATGTGAAAGGAATTATGACACTTTGTGACAAAATACATGAAGAAGGAAATTGAGTGTTGATTGATTATGAGAAGAATTTAAGCCTAATAAGCTAATTGTATTTGCTAATTTGTGTTAGAGCTACTCGATGACTTAATGCTTGAAATTCAAGAACTTCAATGAAATTGTAGCAAGTATTCATTTATGCTGAAATTGTTGCAAGAATTTATTTATGCAAACATCAAGAATGTAAGTATATGCTATAGTCCACTATACCAAAAATTGATTTTTTTTACCAACATTATACTATAATAATGGAAAACAATATACAAAAAAAAAAACCTTTGACATCTAATTGAAGATGAAGAAAATATATAAAGGAATTAAGTGAAAAATATGTAAAGCACATTTTATTTCTAACCATATATTGCACTACTACCAAGACAATTATTATGAAATATGCATATAAGGATATATGGAATGTTATTAATATGAAATATAAATAATTAGGAGATCTGTTATACAAGTCCTAAATGAGGAATTTGAAACCTTGAATATGCCATAGAAGGAAAAAAAGTAGTTAAATATGTGACAATAATTTTTAATATTATAAATCAAATAAAGATATTGAGTGAAGATATAATGTGGTAAATCCATAGTGTGTTCTATTCAAAATAAAATATATATTAATATATTAACTATTCAAGCGCTATAATGTAATCTACTTGCTCACAAAATAAGAAGAATGTAAATAAAAAAAACTAATGAACAAGTTTTGAATATATCTAGTGCTATTTGTAAAAATTAACAAGAAGAGTAATACATTCCAATGATACAAGAAGTAGATAAAAACATAGTACCTTAATTCATCATTTAATAACCACATATGGGAGAGTCAAATTTGGTTTACAAAGTTGGATTTAAAATTCAAGCATTTAGTTAAACTCAAGGATGACTCACCAATGTTTTTCATGGGTAAAATCACATTTGGACAATCAATTATAGTATTTGTAGATGTCTATTATATGTCAAACATAAAAAATAACTTATGATTTTTAGTAAATTATAAGAACAAAATCTAGTAATAGTGTTTGGGCATGGTTCTTACAAAATATATCATCCAACTAGTGGTATAATTACGAAGACATAAATTATTTAAACTGATATGTTTGTATTTCTTGCTACACCAATTTCAAACAATAATATGTTCACCATTATTTACTAAATTTTCTTTCAAACTTTTACGGATAATACAATACCATGACACCAAATATATGTTTTATCTCAATTTCAAAGGATTAAAAATGTTATATAACAAAAATATAGTCAAAGAGATTTTTGGATTAAGAAGATTGGAAGAAGTATATACAAATTGCTTGTGGGGAAACAAAGTTGAAATATAATTCCAAATGAATCTACTTAAAGAGTTGAAAGAAACCTTAAACTTATACACTCATGATATTTGTAGTCTCATCCAACCTAGCTCTAATGGAGGTAAAAAAATATGTATTTACTTTTATGGATAATTTTTCAAGAAAAATATGGGTATATTTTTGGCTGAAAAATCATAATTTTTTTTGAAATCTATGGTTGAAAGAGAAAGTAGTGAGTTTATAAGTTGTTTTGGAATTAATAGATGAACAAAATTCAATTCATATGAATTTAATTAATTTTGTAAAATTAATGTGATTAAAGGATAATTTTTCATTGTTTATACACCCTAACAAAATGTGGTAGTGACAAGAAAAAAATTAAAGAATTTCTAATACGATGGGAAGCATGCTATTTGAAAGTGATATATGAAAAGTCTTGCCCAATTTGGTTAATTGGGTTGTTCATATCTTAAATTTGTGTCCACCAATTGCAGTAAAAAATATTACTCTCAAGGAGGCTTGGAGTGATACAAAATTCATTGAGTTACTTTAAAGTTTTTGAATGTATTGCTTATACTCAGGTTAGAGAAAAAAATGAGGCTTAAATGAGACACCTGAGTTATTAAATGTGTATTCCTTGGGGTAAGTGAGCAATTAAAAATGTATAAATTGTACAATTGAGAAACTAAACAAATTGATATGAGTAGGGATGTAATTTTTTATAAAAAATAAAATAGGAATGAGATAAAATATAAATAAGAATTTGAGGAAGTATTTGATGTACAAAATAATATTAATACCGAAAAATAGTTAGATAATCTAGAAATAGAGACTACACAAACTAGTAATAACAAGACTCAACCGTGAAGAAAATTGATGTCCAATGTGGGACATGTTGTCATGGGAAGTGTTCAATGCACTCAATCCTTGAAAATAATTAATAAGTCACTAGAGCTTGAAGTGTGTTTAACCTAAAGAAGCATACCAATCTTGGGAGTGAAATAAGTAATAAGTTGAAGTATGAGAAATGAATCATTGATGAGTAATGGAAACACCACCAAATAAATCCATAACCCTATCAAGCATGGTATTATGGAAAAGTGTGGGTACACACTTAATACATGGTTAAGGCATAAAAAAAATAAAATTGAGAAGGGGATTTAGAATATCTATTTTAAGAGGAAGATAATAAATATATGAACTAAGAGGGAGTAGGATCGAGCGGTTCTAAGGAGTATCGAGAGGTGAAAGTAGAGAATGAAAGGAAGTCAAGTATCTATCATAGAAAGGAAAGTTAATTAATCATGCACTAAGCAAGAGTATACTTGTCTCTTCTTGTACATGGACAAGTGAGAAAAGCTAAAACTCGTCATGCATTGTAGTATATTTAATGATAAGGAGTAAGAACACATAGCTTACACGAGTTAGAAATTATCCATGAAATGTTTCACATATTTATGATGGAGTATGGAATAAGGACATAGACCAATAGAGGTTCCAAATGAACTATTCGTGTGCGGAAAGACATGTTATGTACATGCATGCAATAGGGAGAATTTTGGGGAATTATTTATATCATACTAAAATCTTGACAATAATGTAAATGACCACACAAGCACCAAGTGACTACATAAGAAGCGTCATATGGAAGAAGGTGCATAACACAATTATTTTAGAGAAAATCCATGAGCGAGAGTGGGAAGAGATATAACCTTAAGGAGTTCAAAGAGAAACATGGGCATGTGATTGGAATGGAATTAAAAGAAAAAAAATCTAATAATTGATTGGCTGGGAAGGACTAGGTGACTATAGATGCAGTAGACTATCTAGCAAGCATTGGCTAGGCAAGTCAAAGAGAAAATGAGAAATAGAAACCATCATAAATGGATTTTCATGGCCCTTCAACTCCTGGTAGAACAGAAGGTACAAAACACATTATTTTGAGTTTTAGGCCAATGGTGAGAATTCTAGAAATCCACCAACTTAAGAAGGAATATTGAGTTGGTAAGGATGGAAGAGGTTTAGTCACGCACACTTTGGATGTAATGTGGATGGTAAATGATAAAGTCGGTAAAAAAAAATTGAACCCATACCAAATGGGGGCACAATAGCAATACACAAACTGAGACATGTAGCTCGTAAAAATGATAATCCCTAAAGCGGAAAGGAATGCACAATGAGGTTCATGCACCCATGACGAGGAAGTGAGAATCACATACGAGACATGTATGAGATGGAGCTTACGTTAAGTTAGGAGGTATATTGGAAAAATAAGATACATTAAATTATGATGTAGGGTTGGTAAGGGTAAGGAATATCGATGATCAACCTAAGATATTATAGGGTAGACGAAAATAGTTGCTTTGATAAAAGGTGGTTGAGAGGTTTTACCCCAATCAAGAAATGAGATAGTAACTCGTATGAAATTCAAGTACTCTATATACAAGAGATGGAGACCATGATGCACTTAGTCAAGCTCCACACTAAAAATCTAATCAAAGGATGTGATCATTCAAATAGATAACCCAACAAGGAAGGTTGAGTTTTGACACACGAAGAGTGTCAAATCATTATTCGATAGCTCATAACATGAAGAGGAAAATGTCTAAGTTTGTGATCTATGACCTATGTTGATTTCCGAACCAAAAAGAGGTCCTAAAAACTACCCTGAAGAGTGGATGCACCATGAAAAGAAATTAAAGGTTTATAACAAATTATAATAACATAACAACTGGATGAAAGAAGAAAGTGGAAAGGCTAGAGTTGACAAAGAGGGGAGAAAACACCCCATAGTAAGTAAAAGTTTTGGGATCAAACTACAAAAATCAGGGTAATAGATGTAACACTGAAATTTAAAAAAAAAAAACCTAATTGGATAAAAAATCGAGATCGAACTAGGATTAGAAATCAAGTCAGATTGAAAATCGACTCAAACTTAAATATATGAAATTTCTAAAGTAACCTAGACAAATCCCAAATGTCCTCCTTGATCAAAAGGAAAGAATTGAGAAATATTTGACCGTACTTGGATTGTAAATTAAAAATTCGAGCAAGAAATTGAGATTTTTGGAATGCCAACTTAGATAAATTTTTTCATAACCTAACTCGGTTTCCAGTTGGATCTACAGTGAAGATGCCACATGCTCTAGATAATATAATAGTTGACGCATTTACCACTATAGGATTGATATGACTTAATACTCAAAATAAAAAATGTTATTAGAACCTTTTCAAAATATACATTTTGAATAATATGAAAAAAAAATTCAATAAACGATACTGAGAATATAAGTACTGAATTTTCATAAAATATATGTACTTCTAATTAAACCATCCCTATAACATCAGAAGTTCTAGATCTAGGGTCAAGCTCGCTTAGATCAGAAAACCATTATTGAATCGAGGACAAGAACCCGAGAATTGAGGGTTGGAGTAAAACTGAGTTGTAATCCGGTTCAAAACCAAAGATTTGAGGAAATGGGTAAGGCCACTAGAAATACACTCAAAATATTTTTAAGGAACATGAATCAAGGGGTGAAAATGCCCAAGTGACAATCAATCCAAATTTGAGTCAAACCTATCATACACCGAACCGATTTCCCTGGTCAGACCTGTAGACAACTTGCTACATCTTCAAGACCTTATAATAATGAGTTTAAAATAAATAAACTTGTATATAACAAGTTTGAAAACTGTTCAATCCATCAGAAAGAACCTATCATCAGGCTCTCTAAAAGTTACTTGTATTTGAATAAGCATATCTCACCCACTTGGATATGCATAAAGATTATATTACTTTAATCTTGAAATATTAACTAAATAAGCTATTACTTGTTATATTAATGAAAAACCTTTCCCATGGTTTTTAGTTAAAATTTTCTGCTCGTCTATGACAATCTAACTTTTAAGTTCTTTCCTACCGGAGAAATTTATAATTTTACCCAAGGTAAAATGCACATGCGTTTGTAAATGCAAACAATCATATGCATTTTTCATTTAAAGGCTCATTCTCTTGTAGACACAATCTCCGACTGTTCCACTTTACTCATCGATAGATTTCATCATTTTCTTTCATGGGACTTGATTTAAATAAACAATCACACACCCTTTTTCATTGAAGGGATCATTCTCTCGCAGACATAGTTTCCGACTATTTCACTTGTGGCCCAGAGCATCTTTACCATCAACCTTGGTGAGAGGCTACAACCTTTATCACATAGTTTGTGTTAGCACCATTGCCAAACCCTCATACCATCTCAATAATTCGTATCCATTAATGTGGGATAAGATCTCTCCCTCTTCTTTCTTGGTCACAATGTGCACAAAGCTTTCTTGGGGGTATTGGACAATTCTTTGCGTAGTGTCCTAATTGTTCACATCTGTAACAGGTTACCTCCCTACATGGACCTTCGTAGATTCGTCTACATCTTGGACATGGAGGGATCCCTTTATGGGGATTCTTATAATTTCCCACTTGGTTTGGTCTAGGAAACCCCCTTCGCTCCTCCCTTCTTGGCTGGAGCCTTTTGTGGGTCCTTTTCTAGGATTTGGGGAAGTTTCTTACCTCCCAAGTGTGGTTACTCTAGTCTTCCTTTTTGCCCACCTCATCCACCATCTCCATCGAATCATTACTAGTTTTTCGCACTCTTGTGCCATAATAATGATGATTTCCAAATCAGTAGGCCTCCCTAGTACTCTCATCCTATCTCGTATGTCCAGGTTGAGATCATCTATGAATATTTGGCACATGTCAGTTGGTTCGGCTAAATCTGGGGCAAACAGTCGCAACTCTTTGAAGCGAGTTTCATACTTGGAGAGGGTATTTGGGCCTTAACATAGTCGGAAGAATTCTTGTTTCTTCTCATTTACCAAGTGAGGGGCTAGGTATTCCTATGAAAATGTCCACTCAAATACTTCCCAAGAGGGTGTAATGGCAGTGAGATTCCTCACGTTCTCCCCCCATCTCTCGACGCTCCCTTCTAGGAAGAATTCTGCCATAGTGACCATCTCCTTCTACATAATCCTGTCAATCCTATTAGCTTCTTACAGTTGGCTAACCAATCCATAGCAGCTCCAACACTCATTCGATAGTGTAGTGAAATTCCACTTAGTCGGGTTCCGTCCTTAGCAAGCTGGACCTCGACGAGCGTTCCTGATGTCTTGTTCTCCTACATGAAATGAACATAATTGTTCATTATTCTTTGGCCTAATAGCCCTCATTCGCTCCAAATGAATGAGAAAACCCAACTTTATTTATATTTACAATTAGGACCCTAAAGTTATTTTTCTTTAACTTTAAGTCCCTATTGTCGAGTTTTTCCTAAATTCGAGTCTCGAAACTTTTAAAATTTATCTTAGGACCTCAAATCATTTGATTTCACATAAAGGGGTTTAATTTCCCAAATTTTCAATTTGGTCCTTCAATTTTCCCAAAATTACCATTTTACCCCTTATTTAGAAAAATGGTAAATTTTGCCCCAAAAATTCCAAAATTTCTCAATTGACCCTCTAATATTCTTATCATGACTAACTGACTGTAGAGAGAGAAAGCTTTGATTTCTCACCGGTGAGGGCGCGACGGTCAGAGCTCTTTATCGGGGTAGGTAGCTCTCCTCCAGAGGTTCTTCCTAGGATCAAGAATTACATCAATTGATGTCGAATTGTATTAGAATTTCTTCATTGAAGTTCGGTCGACTCTCTCTCTAGCAATGATCAAAAATTGTAAAGGGGAGCTAAATTGGCTTACCTTTCTGTCCTAATTCGGCCTTGGAAGGGCTGAGGTGGTGTTAGAAGAACTTGGTCTGGCTTGAGGAGGGCTCGAATTGGCCGATTTCAACTTGGCCGAAACAGGGTAGCTTCGGTCCGTCGGAGCTGCTTCACTATTTGATCATGCCAGTGCTTCTTTGGCGACTCTCAGGATGAACGGATGCTACCACCATGTAGCTGACTTCTCCCCTGTTCTAATGAACCTGACCTCACCTTCTTTGTCTCAGAATTGACCCTATATCGGAGCTCTAGTATGAGCTTCGCCGAAAAACTAAGCAATAGAGAGAGAGAGAGAGAGAGAGAGAGCTTTTCAGGTGTGGAGAGGACGAATGAAGAGGGGCTCTTTATATAGGGAGCTTGGAGACCCGTTGGCCATCCGTTTGGCACCATTATGACAGGAATTGATGACTTGAAATGTACCAAACGGAGGCGTTTCTTCAGTTTCTCAGCGAGTGAATAGTGATGTTATCATGAAACTGGCTGGCACACCCCTCATTCGATTGAGTTTTTCAAATCTAAAAATTTCTAAAATTATCTAAATTCATTCTCTATCAAATGGTGGCCTCAAATCTCCAATTTGAATTATTTAAGCCACCTAGAAAAATAAATTTAGGATTCGGTTCATTAGTGGTTCAAACTGTTCAGAACCGGTTCGGATCTGGTTCACCTGAACCAGTTTGGTTTTCATCCCCAATTTCTTCACAAGTCCATTTCCATGTCTTTTGTAACTCCTTGGGTTACTTAGGGTCCATAAGATTCCCGGCTTACCATCTCTATATCGATTCTGTTTTATAAACCGACTTGATCCTTAAACCATTTTGATTCGGTTCTGGTCCAGTTCACCCAAATCGATCTGGTTTTTCTCTCCCACTTTGTTCAAAGGTTCCTTCCCAAGGTTTATAAATTTCTTTGGGGTACAAGGGAGTTGAATTTCTCTGTTTTGCCCGTTCTCAATCGATTTCGGTTCATGAACCAACTCGGTTCATAAACTGGTTTAATCCAGTTGGATTCGGTTCATCTAAACCGGTCTGGTATTTCTCTTCCAATTCATCCTAAGGTTCTTTTCCATGGTAGTATGAACTCTTTGATCCACTCGAGAGTTGTAAATTCCCAAACTGCCCTTTCACAAATGATTGAGTTTATGAACCGGTTTTGTATCCTCACTTGGTTTGACTGATTCTTTTCCCGGTTTTCCTTAGCTCAAAAGGGCAGGTTTTACAACTCTCCCCTCCTTTTAGGAGTTTTGTCCCCAAAACTTAATTAGCAACTTGTTTGAGTAGTCATTTCCTTTGATGCCCCTTTGGTGTTTGATTAAGCTGCAAACTCTTCTCTCGTTCTTTCAATTAGCCCTTTTTACAAACTTCACTTAAGGAATTCCTTTTTCCTTGATATTATTTACTCCTTCTATGGAGTTTGTCATAACTAGACATACCTTACTTCAGGGTATGTTCTTAGATTTTTATCTCTTTCTTTGCTTTAGAGCAACATACTTCCCCTTGAGGTTCTATACTCAAAATTGGGAATTCTTAGATACCTAACCATTCTTGTTTTGAGCTAACCCCTGGGTCATTGAAACCTTTAGCTCGATGTTCTTTTGAGCGTTAAGTACTTCCATGGTTTTCTAAATTATCACTTTTCGTCCTATTTTAACCCTTATTCCATTCGTTGTCTATTATAACTTTGGTCCAAATTGTTATATTTGACCTCGTCATGCTTATTAGCCGACTCTTCCTTACTTTGAGTCATATTCTCCTCGGGTTGTTGGGCTTACATGCCCTTGCAGCATGGCATTTTCTAGGACCTATCTCTGTCCATTTGATTTCTAGAATATCTCCTGTAGTGTCTCTCTTAGCTTTTAGACCTTTTAGGGATCGTATAACTTCATTCCTCTTTTCTTTTAATAGCATTTCTCAGCTATTCTTTTTACCGTTATCATCTCCTTCATCATGCCTTTGAAGTTATGTCTCACATAATTGTGTGTATTCCTCTTACCTACTCATCTTTCCCCCAACTTCTTTATTGGGTCTTTTTGGTTCCCATTGATTGGGTTTTCCAATACTATACCGACAAGCCGGGTTTCATCCTTTATTGGGTCTATCCTCATTCCCAATAACATCCTATACTCAAGGATTTTAATTTGGTCTTAATCCACTCTTACTTGTTCATAATCATTTCACAATTCTTTATACTGAGTTGATTCCTTTCGGTCTACATGTCGATTTGCTTGGTTTAGGGAGTTTCCCCTTTTTATGGTTTCATTCTCTACTATCTCCTTCAAAGTAGAGACTTTCACCTTAGGAGTTACATGTTCCATCTTCTCACCATTTCTTAAAGGTTTCCTTCCTTCATCTCCTTACACCCTTTCTATATTGGGGCATTTTCCCGCTTTCAATCTTCCATTATCTTAAATTTTTCATTCTCTTTGGCTGTTCGCTGTTACTAGTTTTCCTCTTTCTACATGGTTCTCATGTTCTCTCCAAACATGTCACACTGGGCCATTACAATACTTCCTTCCTCGGAAACATTTCCTAATTAAGGGTTGGTTCCATTTCTTCTTAATTGAGATACGCATGTCTTTTCGGGGCTTCCTTCCTTTGTAGGATTCTTAGCCTTTCCCTTGACATTCTTTTCTTACATTTGCTCGAGGGGATTTCTACTCTTAAATGACATCCCTTGATGTCATCTTCTCTTATTTACCTTTACTCCTCTATTCTTGTAGGCACATCCTTTATACTCTATCGACATCCTCATTCGTACCCATCACCTGTCTTTTTCTTTAGGGAGCTTACAAAGCTTCCTTGTTTCGAGATTTTTTGACCATACAGTGAGAGTCTTGTCTATCCCTTTCCTGGCTTGAGTTTAGTCATTAATTGGTCTGTGGTCCTTTTAAGGGTTTTCTTTCATCCTTCTTTTTCACAAGTATTTGGCCTTTCCTCCTCTCCCTTCTTAATTGTTGTAACATGATATGAAATTTATCTTTACTTATGTCGTCTCAATTTGATACTTGTGATTTTATGCATTTGCTACCACATTAGCCTTTCCGGGTGGTATTTCATTGTAAGATCATAATCCTTCACCATTTTCAGTCGTCTCCCCCGACGGGGGTTAAATTCCTTTTTAGTTACAAAGTACTTATAGTTCTTGTGATATGTGTACTCAATCCCGTGCTAGTAGGGGTACCATACTTTTAGGGCCAACATTATCGCGTCTAATTTCTAAGTCATGAGTCAGGTAAATTTCTTTCTCTGATGAGCTTTCCACTCTCCTTCCCTCCGTATTTCCTTTTATAATATTCCCTTGATGTTCCAAATTTGAGTTTTCCCGGCCTTTTGGTAGTGAATCATGCTAAACCCCCTAACACTCTAACCACCCGTACTCTCTAATGTTTGATCACCTTATTCTTTGAATAATTCTCTCCGATCTTGTAAACTCAGTATACCTCCTCTACTCTTGTTTTTCTTCGACTCACACTTTACCTTTCATCCATTTCTTATCTTCTTAAATTTCTTAAGAAATTTGTTACACTTGGGGCTTCCTGTTGTTGCTCCTTTCTCTTCATCTTTTCCAAATGAAATCTTAATATCTTTTCTCTATCGATCATCTTCTATTCTTGTGGTCATACTTCTTCTTGGGTTTCTCGAAAGTTATGTGTCCTTGAATGGTTGCTCCTCCAAATCCATTTTCCTTTCTTTAAGATCTCCACCAGATAATTTCTCTTTTTCTAAGTCCTAAGTTTGAGTTTAACTATTCATAAGCCTTTCTTCCTTAGGAGGATTTTCTTCTCTTACACCTTTATCTACTTAGATTTTTCTCAAGGAACTCAGGAGTTTTAATAAAACTATTAATTTATTCGGGAAAATATTCTCTTGCCAAAAAAATTGCTTATTACATGACTTCTCTACCCCCTAATCCCTTGGGGTCATAGGACTAGAGTTAATCCTAAAATGATTATGAGACTCTTGGTCAAAAGGCTCTGAGTAATTGATTGGGGTCCATTCGTGCTCCTCAATAGGACGAATTTCATGTGTGGCTTCCAACCCATACTGCCTTAGTACTTCCGCCTCGCGGGTAAGGCTCGGTGTTATTTCTAGTTATTTTCTCTTTTCCTGAAAAGGGGTAGAAAAGAGTGGTGAGTTTCTACAACTTAGTAAATGGGTTTTCAAAGGTTTACTTTTAAATTTTACGAAATTTTTTTTATATGGAGTGTTCTAGACTCCTTTCTTTTCAAAAATCCCTTCATTTAAAAATTTGGGTTTTAAAGTTATTTCTTAGTTACCGGTATGTCATCACCCAACACACATCCTTCATCATGAAGGTTACACACATTCGCAAGTCAGTATCACTACTAAACCCACTAGTGGCTTCGGAGCGACTTTTCTTGCCACCCGGATAGAAGTACGACCACTTCTACCCTCGGAATGAGTGGATGTATGCGACATCCGACCCACAATCTTGAAATTACTTCTTTGTGTTCGTATGAGGACAAATACCTCATTCTATCCCCACCCTGGTCTGATGTGCTTGGTGCTACTCCAGATTTTGCACAGATAGCTGGAACGATGAACTGCCCTTATAGCCACTAGGTCGTCCAATGCCCTTAGGATGCATCACTACCTCTCATGGGCGTCTTGATGATCATGTACTCATAGTGCATGCACAAGCAAAGTTTTTCTTAAATTTTCCATGTAATATGTGGTGCCATTTATCCTAACGGTCTCGGCCTTCAAGTCAACATGTAGCTGTTTGTCTCGACTAGTCCAGAGACCTGTCATGTCGCATTGCTACTAGTTGACTGAGTATGTCGGACATTCCTTGGTACCATGACCAAACAATTCACTTATTAAGTTTTAATGGCACACACACACACACACACACACACATATATATATATATATATATATCATGTTCTTTTACGAGCTCCTGCTCGTGTCCATTGGCATATGGCCCACTGTCGAGTTTTTCCTAAATTCGAGTCCCGAAACTTTTAAAATTTATCTTAGGACCTCAAATCATTTGATTTCACTCAAGCGGGTTTAATTTCCCAAATTTCCAATTTGGTCCTTCAATTACCATTTTGCCCCTTTTTTTAGAAAAATGGTAAATTTTGCCCCAAAAATTCCAAAATTTCTCAATTGGCCCTCTAATATTCTTATCATGACCAATTGACCCTCAATTTTAGAAAATTACATCTTGGTCCTTCGAATTTTTGAAAATCCCTAAATTTCCACAAAATTTCCCCCAATTTCAACTATTCAACACTGACAAATTTGGTTTCATCAAATTGACCAATCAAACACCTCTAATAGTTGAAATTCGAGTTTAAATTGAGTTTCTACATGTTCATACGATTCTAAGCAACTTTAAATCGCAGATTTTATCGACGGAACGATTTCAAATAGAGTTTCACCGGAAAATAGACTGTAGAGAGAGAAAGCTTCGATTTTTCATCGGTGAGGGCGCGGCGGTCGGAGCTCTCTATCTGGGCAGTTAGCTCTCCTCGAGAGGTTCTTCCTAGTATCAAGAATGACATCAATTGATGTGGAATTGGATTAGAATTTCTTCATCGAAGTTCGGCTGACTCTCTCTCTTACGACGATCTAAAATTGTAATAGGGAGCCGAATTGACTTAACTTTCGGTCCTAATTTGGCCGTGGAAGGGCTGAGGTGGTGTCGGGAGAGCTTGGTTTGGCCTGAGGAGGGTTCGAATTGGTTGATTTCAACTTGGCCGAAACAGGGCAGCTTCGGTCCGCTGGAGCTGTTTCATTGTTTGATCACGCTGACGCTTCTATGGCGACTCTTGGGATGAACAAATGCTACCATCGTGTAGTTGACTTCTCCCCATTTCTAATGAACCCGAACTCACGTTCTTTGTCTCAGAATTGACCCTATATCGGAGCTCTGGTTCGAGCTTCACCGAAAAACTAAGCAACAGAGAGAGAAAGAGCTTTTTTGATGTGGAGAGGACAAATGGAGCGGGGCTTTTTATATAGGGAGCTTGGGGACCAGTTTGCCATCCATTTGGCACCGTTATGACAGGAATTGATGACCTGAAACCTACCAAATGGAGGCGTTTCTTCAGTTTCCCGGTGAGTGAACAGTGCTATTATTGTGGGAAGAAGATGACACTGTTCCGAACCGGGTTCAAAGCTTAAACCGGCCGGTTCACCCCTCATGCGACCGAGTTTTTCAAATCTAAAAATTTCTAAATTCATCTAAATTCATTCTCTATCCAATGGTGGCCTCAAATCTCCAATTTGAATTATTTATGCCACCTTGAAAAATGAATTTAGGATTCAGTTCATTAGTGGTTCAAACCGGTTCGGATTTGATTCACCTAAACCGGTTTGGTTTTCATCCCCAATTTCTTCACAAGTCCATTTCCATGTCTTTTGTGACTTCTTGGATTACTTAGGGTCCATAAGATTCCTGGTTTACCATCTCTATATCGATTCCGGTTCATAAACCGGCTTGTTCCTTAAACCGTTTTGATTCGGTTCGGGTCTAGTTCACCCGAACCGATCTAGTTTGTTCTAAGTTTCCTTCCCAAGGTTTATAAATTTCTTTGGGGCACAAGGGAGTTGAATTTCTCTATTTTGCCCGTTCTCAATCGGTTCTGGTTGATGAACCGACTCGGTTCATAAACCGGTTCAATCTAGTTGGATTCGGTTCATCTAAACCGGTCTGGTATTTCTCTTCCAATTCGTCCTAAGGTTCTTTTCCATGGTATTATGAACTTTTTAGATCACCTGAGAGTTGTAAATTCCCAAACTGCCCGTTCACAAATGATCGGGTTTGTGAACTGGTTTTGTATCCTCACTTGGCTTGACCGGTTCTTTTCCTGGTTTTCTTTAGCTCAAAAGGGCGGGTTTTACACCCTCTCTATGGGAGGTTGGATTCCCCAAACACTTTGACGAACTCATCATATAGTTTTTTCCACTCGGAAGTCATTTTAGGTGTTGTGGGTTGAGTTCCATGGAATTCATGTGCTCCCAGGCTAATTCCCTCATTCGGGGTAAGGTTTCCCGCGGATTCGGTGGTAGATGTTACATCACAGGTTCGCTTGGTTCCTCTTTTTGGGTCCATATCTACAAGATGAAGGTTGTTTATTTGTCATGTTCCTAAGATTCAATTTTGAAACTTTATTTGGGAAACTTAGGCTCTGATACCACCGAAGTTATCATACCTCGATTCGGTTTGGTCGGGTCCCTGTGAACAACCCACCACCCGTTCCCGTACTAGAACAGTATTCCTACCAAGCTAGCCCAAGAAAGGTAAAGGCGTGTAAGCCCAAATATTTTCCATAACAAAGTAAACAAAACAACTTAATGAAATTTACCTCTTCGGGGTAATCCTGACCTATTGCTCCGACTTCTCTCTCCTTGGTGTAGGGGCTTCTTTGACAAGGGATAATGGAGGGGTGAGTTCTTCAACTTTGTGAGCAGGGTCGTAGGATAACATGACTTCAACATTTTCCATTTTTATTGAAAATCATGTGATAAGTAAGCCACCACTTGTATTTTCTTCAGTAAAAGATTTCTCATTATTTCTTAGCTTATCTCAATAAGCTTAGGGTAGGTACCTTCATAGTTGGAGAGATTTAATTAGTGAACATACCAATGTTTGTTTCATACCTCAAACAAACTCACACCCTTTATCCATAAAGGGAAGAAATGGTTGCAGAACAAAGGCTAAATGACCTCGGTCTGCTATACTAGTGGCCTGGTGAAAAACCCATCCTCTAGAACCAAGGGGAATCGGGAAAAGAACCGGCAAATTTTCATGTGAAAAACCAAGCAACTTAATAAATAGAAAATAGTAAAGAATGGTTAAAATGGGAGATTGAAAAATCCCAAGTGACCAAAAATTCACAAAAATCGTGGGAAAGAAACATGAAGTGAATTGGATGGGAAAATTGGACCGGTTCGGGGTGAACTAGACCCGAACTGGATTGAACTAGATTGAACCGTAGTGAACTAGTTCAATGATTCATTTTTCTAGGTGCGGCGATCCAAGCTCTCGATCTGGGAAGGTAACTCTCATCCTTAGGTTCCTTCTAGGATCAAGAATTGCTACAATTGAAGTTCATATCAGGGTGAATTTTATCAGAGAAATTTGACACTTTCTCTCTCTAACACCGATCTGCAATGATGGAGGAGGGCCGAATTAGCTTACCTTTCACCTCTATGGAGGTCGTGTGAGGGTCGTGGTGAGGCTTGGTCTGGCCAAAGGAGGTCTGAATTTGGTAGAATTCAGCTCAACCAAAATAGGGTAGCTTCGGTCCATCGGAGCTGCTTCATTGTTTGATTCCCCTAGCGCTTCTCAGGCGGTCCTCGGGTCGAAGGGACATAAATGATAGGTAGCTGACTTCCCACGTAGTCTGTAGGACCTGACCTTACCTTCTGAGGCTAAGAAAAGTGCCTAAGTCAGAGCTCTGGTTCGAGCTTAACTGGAAAATGGAGCACATGAGAATGAAAGGTGATTTGAGGTGTGTAGAGGAAGAATGAAGAGTAGCTCTTTATATAGGGAGCTTAGGGACCCTCTACCTAACCACTTTCCATTTTGGTCGAGCTTATCCTCACCCAAAAATGCCTTGATGGGAGAGGATATTCCTTCGTTGGAGAAGGAAAGTTTTTGAACCGATGAATAGTGTTGTCATCCTAAGGAAGAAGACGACACTGTTCCGAACCAGACCTATCCAGTCCGACCAGGTTCAATGGCAAAAATCATCCGGTTAAGGCCCGATTCCACTAGTTTTTTCAAATCTAAAAATTTCTAAATTCATCTAAATTCATTTCCTATCCAATGGTGTCTTCAATTTTCTAATTTGATCATTTTAAGCTACCAAGAAAAATAAATTTAGAAACCGGTTCAATCAGGTTTAATTTGGTTCAGGTACAGTTCACCCTGAACCGATCTGGTTTTCTCTTCCAATTTTTTTCATGCTTCTTTTCCATGATTTCTATGACTCTTTGAGTCACTTGGTATTTTTATAATTTCCCATTTTACCCTTTCTTTATAGGTTTCGGTTCGTTAACTAGCTCGGTTTTCACTTTTGAATTGAACGGTTCTTTTCCCAGTTTTCTCATCTTTAAAGGAATGTGGTTTACACATGGCAACCTCCCATTGGTTGCCTGAGTTTGCGTGGTTATTGACTGGGCATTGTTGACCATTGACTGGTCCGATCTATTGACTAGTTGGACCATTGACCGGTCTAGTTTGTTGATCGGTGTTCCGTTGACCGGTTTGTTCTAACTTGGTTCGATGACCCTAATTCAAAAATCGACCAATTCAGGCCTGATTCGACATGTTTTCTAAAATTTAAAATTTTTAAAATTCATTTTTTTTCTAATGGTTGCCTCAATTTCCCAATTTTTGATGATAAGCTTTCGAAGTTCTCTCTCTACAAACAGTTTTCTGGCAAAGCTCCGTTTGAGCTCATTTCGGATCCAAATGATGCGATTCAAAGCTCAATTGAATTGTATGGAAGTGTGGAACTGATCAATACCATCAATTGGAGCAATTAACCTCGATTGAATGGCCAATTTGAATAAATTAAATTCGATCAGTATAAAGAAGGAGAAATTGGGGGAAATTTTTGTGTAAAATTGGGGATGTTTTACGAATTGAGGAACCTCCATGCAATTTCTCAAAATTGAAGGCCAATTGGCAATGTGAAAGATGTTAGGGAACCAAATGGTCAATTTTTGAAATATTTAGGTCCAAATTGCTATTTTTGGAAAGTAGGGGCAAAATCGTATTTTTTGGAAAATTGGGGACCAAATTTGATATTTGGGAAACTTGATTCCCTTACACAATTTAAAGTAAATTAAGGGCCAAAGGAGGATATTGGAAGTCCTTGGGACTTAATTTGAGGAAAATTTAATACTAGGGACCTAAATTTAAAAGGTATGAACTTTAGGGACCTAAGTGCAATAAATAAAAAATTTGGGCCTAGTCGCTTATACATGAGAAAACGAAGGTTGTTATGCCAAACACTCATTGATAATGATACCCAAATTGTGTAAGGACACATTAGACTGGAATGCCAGCAAGAGAAAGCTCGTGTGGACTTGTAAGTCGACTAGGGACGAATGCGTCACAATCACCGAGTGAGTGAGATTATTTAACGTCATACCCAGTTGGGATGATGATCACTATTTTTAACAAATAAAACCTACTTATCGGTTGTGAGTAGGAATAAATATCATACCCGGTTAGTATGATGAGTTTCCTTGTGGAAAGGAGAAACCCGCCTACCGGTTGTAAACGGAGTTATCATCACACCGGGTTGGTGTGATGAGTTAAAAGTGAATTTTGTCAGAAGTGTTCTCCCCTAACTGTGTGCCAATGCTTAAAATATTTAAGAGACCTTCTTGATGGGAGCTAGAATAGCTTAGATAGGTAGGGGCCTTGAACTCATAGGGCTAAATGCTCAGTTTTGGAAAACACGTGTAGTGGGCCCAAGGCTAGTGGACACTGACAGAAGCTCATAAACAAACTTGATTAGGAAGAGCTATGAAAATTCCTAATAAATTTAATTGATTGTGTGTTGTGCCACGATACCAAGTCAGGACCGACAATGCTCGATGGATTGGCGGTAGTGCGTCAGGGTCAGGTCGACGGACCGGCCTAGACAAACAGCCGCAGGTCGAGTTGAGAGTCGGGGCCGTTGGATTGTTGGCACCAAAGATGATGGCTAATATGTGAAAACTCTTGTTTGTGCATGCATTACAAGACCATCAAGACACCCTAGTGGGTAGTGATGGGTCCTAAGGGCTGCTAGACGACATGGTGGAGATAAGGGCAATTTGTCGTGCCAATTAGTGTTGAAGCTCTGGGAGCTTCTTGCATATGAGACTGGAGTGGGGTCAGGATGAGGTCTCCGTTCTCATACGAACACGAATTGGCATTCAGGTCTGAGGGTTGGATGTCTCGAACGTCCACTCAGACTTAGGGTAGAAGTGGATGGGCTTCTATGATGGTGGACGGTAAAGACGCTTCGATCCACAAGTGGGTGTAGTGGACAAGTTGCACCTGCGAATGTATGTACCCTTCCTGATGAAGGTCATCTATTTGTTTGATAAATGCCTCCCGAGGCAAGGAGATGGGCTAAGAAAGGTAAACACACCTAATGTGGAAATGGAAAAGGTTTTGGAAATTCGAATTTGAGGAAAACCCTTTCAAAAAGAAAATGATAACCTTGGTATGGTTTTTATAAACCTAAGATGTCTTGAAAACTCACTCCCAACACCTGCTCATTGTGTTGCAGAACTCACCCCCTTCCTTTTTACCCCTTTTTAGGTAACCGAGGAAAACCAACTCGTAAGACCCTCTGGTAGTTGAACTATAAGACATGTATGATCATTTTAATATATTCGATTTTGTATAATGTTATTCTAGGAAAAACAAGAAAAATGATGCCTTACTCCTCATGGTTTAGAAGAGGGCAAAACCCTTAATAGCCAAAGGGAGTGGCAGGTTGCTCAAGTGGATCCGACCAAACTAGGCCGAGGCATGACAACTTGAGTGGTATCAGAGCCTGTTTCCTCGAATACATTATCAAGACTATATAACATAGTAACTAAGAGAAACAAAGTTTTAAAATTTATAGATGGATCCCAAGAGAGAAACCAAGAAAACTAAAGTCATAGTCATTAACACCATCTAACACACTGTCCTCGTAGGAAGACCATCTGGAAAGCTCTCTAGTGCCCGAGGTATAGTAGAAGTCCCAAAGGACCAGAAGACATTATGGTGTCAGGACTTGTTGAGGACTTGTCAAGGTCACAACCCTGAGTACGAAGGGAGCCAAGCCTGAATCTAGGAACACAAGCAAGGGCTTATAACCTTACCAAGGACGACGCTTATCAAGAACCCAGTAGCTCCCAATTTATTTCATAACCACCTTTTTGTAATAGGGCTAAAAACCCCACGTACTCTACTCCTTCTCCATTAATAAAGAACTCCGAATTCCTCAAATCCCCGTCTCTCTAATATGATGTGTTCTTGCGCCTTAATTGTAGGAAGATGACCCCAAGAAAAGTAGCCAAACAAACCCGTGTTACCCTAGATGCCATGGAGATCGAAGAAATTGCCCTCCCAAATAAGGAAATGAACTAGGAGACTAAGGAGTTTAGGAGAATTCTTAGGGAACTATTGGGCAAAGATGACATGACAAGAAAACTCTCAAGGTGATTAAGGAGTCTATGAGAACTCTTGGAGTAACTATTGGGCAAGGAAATGACTTGTTACAAGGTGTGGACAATAGGAACACTACTTGAGAAAGTGCCTAACACTACTAAGGACATGTATCATGATAACATGTTATAGGTGTAAGGGAAATGAGACATGTAGTGAAGTTCTATCTCACACCACACGGATTTAGTGCAATACCTTCTAAGAATAATGCCTCCTCAACTATAAGAGTCCGAAAGGATACCACTCCAAGATGTACGACTCTTGCTCGAAATCTACTATTTCAAAGTTCCTTAGAATCGTATGAACATGTAGGAACTCAATTTCAACTCCAACTTCAATAATTAGAGGTGTTTGATTGGTCAATTTGATGAAATCAAATTCAGCAGTGTTGAACAGTTGAAATTGGGGAAAAATTGGGGGAAATTTGGGGATTTTTGAAATTCTTGATTTTAGGATGATCCTCAAGATGAGAGCTATTTGCCCAAATTGAAAGCTTGGACCACCGTGCCCTCACCGGTGAGAAATCGAAGCTTTCTCTCTCTACAATCTATTTTCCGGCGAAGCTCCGTTTAAGCTCGTTCCGGTGTTAAAATCTGCTATTTCAAAGTTCCTTAGGATTGTATGAACATGTAGGAACTCAACTCCAACTTCAACAATTAGAAGTGTTTGATCGGTCAATTTGATGAAATCAAATTCGACAGTGTTGAAGAGTTGAAATTGGGGGAAAAATTGGGGATTTTCGAAATTTGAAGGACCAAAATGAAATTTTATGAAATTGAGGGCCAATTGAGCATGAAAATAATGTTGGAAGACCAATTGAGAAATTTTAGAATTTTTGGGGCAAAACTTACCATTTTGTAAAGGAAGGGCAAAATGGTAATTTTGGAAAAGTTGGAGGACCAAATTAGAAATTTGAGAAATTAATCCCCTTTTAGTGAAATGGAATAAATTGAGGTCCTATGATAAATTTTAGAAGTTTCGAGACTCAATTTGAGGAAAAATCGGTATTAGGGACTTAAAGTTAAAGAGAAATAACTTTGGGGACCTAATTGCAAATAAATGAAAGTTTGACTTTCTCATTCATTTGGAATGAATGAAGGCGATTAGGCCGAAGGATAATGAACTGAGATGTTCATATCGTGTCGAAACACGAAGTACCAGGAACACCAGCAAGGACAAGCTCATGTGAATACAAAGAACCGGTCTAGTGGAATTCACGGCACTAACGGGTGAGTGGGTTTACTAACATCATACTCGGTTGGGATGATGAGCACATCTTAAAATTAAAAACCACTTACCGGTTGTGAGTGGGATTATATATATCATACTCGGTTGGGGATGATAAGTTCCTTGGAATAAAAACCCACTATTTAGTGGTATTTTAATTATAACCACTTAGAGAAAGTGATGTGAAAATATTGCGGAAAAACTACTTACCGGTTGTAAGTAGATCATACCCGGTTGGTATGATGAGACTTTCTCGAAGGAAGTTGAAAACCCTTTCATTGGTTATGAATGAAGATATCCTTATACCAGTCGGTATAATGGACAGTGAAAACTTATTTTGTCGGAAGTGCTCTCCCCCGATTGTGTGCCAATGCTTAAACAATTTGGGAGATCTTCTCGACGGGAGCTCGAATAGCTCTGATAGGCGGGGAGCCTCGATTTTGGAACTTGGTGGCTAAATGCCCGATTTTGAAAATCCTGTGCAGTTGGCCCAAGGTTAGTTGGTACGAGCAGGAGCTCGTAAATGAACATGATATATGTGCCATAAAACTTAATAAGTGAATTGTTTGGTCATGGTACCAAGATATGACCGATATGCTCATTCAACTAGCGGCAGTGCGACATGATAGGTCGACGGACCAGTCAAGACAAACAACTATGGGTTGAGTTGAGAGTCGGGGTCGTTGGACAAGTGGCACCACAAATTACATGGTAATATGAGAAAACATTGTTTGTTCATGCACTGTGAGTACGAGATCATCAAGACGCCCATGAGGGGTAGTGATGCGTCCTAAGGGCACTGGATAACCTGGTGGCTATAAGGGCAGTTTGTCGTTCCAGATGTCTGTGCGAAATCTGGAGTAGCACCAAGCACATGAGATTGGGGTGAGGACGAGATGAGGTCTCTGTCCTCATACGGACACGAACAAGTGATTTCGGGATTGTGGGTCGAATGTCACATACATCCACTCATTCCCATGGTAGAAGTGGTCGTACTTCTATCTGGATGGCAGGAAAAGTCACTTTGAAGCCACTAGCGAGTTCAGTAGTGATATTGACTTGTGAATATGTGTAACCTTCATGATGAAGGATGTGTGTTGGATGATGACACACTAGTAACTAAAAAATGTTGGAAAAACCCAAATTTTTAAATGAAGGGATTTTTGAAAAAGAAAGGAGTCTAGCACACTCCAATAATAATTATTTTCTTAAAAGCCAAAAGCTTTTAAAAACTCATTCACTAAGTAGTCGTACTCACTCCCTCCCTTATCTCTTTTAGGAAATCTTGGAAAGCCTACCCTTAAAGACTGTCAACTAAGATACATGTAAGGCAGGTATGTAAAGTTTTAAATTTCATGCAGTTTTGATTATGCTATTCCAGGAAAAGGTGCAAGTTAAAGGACACCTTACTCTTTACGGTTTACAATAAGGGGAAACCCTTTAATAAATTGGGAGAATGGCGGGTTGATCACGGGGATCTGACCAAACCGGGTCGGGGCGTGACATGCACCTTTTCTAGGAATAACATAAGCAAAAATGCATAAAAATTTAGATTTATCATACCTGTATCACAGGCGTCTTAGTTGATGGTCTTTAAGGGTAGGCTTTCCGAAATCTCCTGAAAGGGATATAAGGGAGGGGGTGAGTACGACTACTCAGTGAATGGGTTTTTCAAAAGTTTTTACTTTTAAGAAAAACATTTATCATTGGAGTGTGCCATACTACTTTCTTTAAAAAAATCCCTTGATTTAAAAAAATTCGGGTTTTATCACCATTTCCTTATTTAACCACTGTGTGTCAACACCCAACACACATCCTTCATCATGAAGGTTACACACATTCGCAGGTCAACACGATCATTGAACCCACTAGTGGTTTCAGAGCGACTTTATCGGCCACCCGGATAGAAGCACGACCACTTCTACCCTGGTAATGAGTGGATCTACGCGACATCCGACCCTCAATCCCAAAATTGGTTCTTCATGTCTGTATGAGGATAGAGACCTCATCTCGTCCCCACCCCGGTCTCATGCCCTTGGTGCTACTCCAAATTTTGCATAGACACCTAGAATGACGAACTGCCTTATACTCACCGGGTCGTCCAGGGCCCTTATGACACATCACTACCCCTCATGGGCATCTTTATAATCTCGTACTCATAGTGCATGCACAAACAATATTTTCTTATTATGCCATGTAAAATGTGGTGCCATTAGTCCAATGGCCCCGACTCTCAACTCAACCCGCAGTTGTTTGTCTTGACTGGTCCGTCGACCTGTCATGCCACACTATCACTAGTTGACTGAGTATGTCGGTCCTATCTTGATACCATGGCCAAACAATTCTTTTATTTAAAGTTTTATGGCATATAACTCATGTTTGTATACGAGCTTCTGCTCGTGCCAACTGACCTTGGGCCCACTATAAGAGATTTTCAAAATCAGGCATATTATCTCTCAAGTTCCAAAATCGAGGCCCCGACCTATAAGAGCTATTCAAGCTCTCATCAAGAAGGTCTCTCAAATAGTTTAAGCATTTTCACACAGTTACGGGAGAGCACTTTCGTCAAAATATATTTTCAACTGTTCATTACACCAACCGTGTATAAAAACATCTCCGCTCATAACCGATGAACAGGTTTTCAACTTACTTCGAGAAAGTTTCATCATACCAAACAAGTATGATCTACTTACAACCGGTAAATAGTTTTTCTGTATGGTTTTCACATCACTCTTCTAAGTTGTGATATTTAAAATACCACGAAATAGTGGGTTTTGATTACGAGATTCTTATCATTCCCAACCGGGTATGATATAAAAATCCCACTTACAACTTGTAAGTGGTTTTTAACATTAAGTTATGCTCATCATCCCAACCGGGTATGACGTTAGTAAAACCCACTCACCCGTTAATGTTGTAAATTCCACTTAGACTGGTTCTTTGTACTCACGCGAGCTTGCCCTTGCTGGCATTCCCGATACTTCGTGTTCCTACACGATATGAACATCTCGGTTCATTATCCTTCGGCCTAATAGCCTTAATTCATTACAAATGAATGAGAAAGTCAAACTTTCATTTATTTGCAATTAGCTACCTAAAGTTATTTCTCTTAAACTTTAAGTCACTAATGCCTGTTTTTCCTCAAATTGAGTCCCAAAACTTTTAAAATTTATCAAGGGACCTCAATTTATTCCATTTCACAAAAAGGAGATTAATTTCTCAAATTTCCAATTTGGTCCCCCCACTTTTCCAAAATTACCATTTTGCCCTTCCTTTACAAAAATGGTAAATTTTACCCCAAAAATTCTAAAATGCCTCAAATGGGCTCTCTAACATTTTTATCATGCCCAATTGACCCTCAATTTTAGGAAATTGCATTTCAGTCCTTCGAATCTTCGAAAATCTCTAATTTTCCCAATTCCAACTTCTTAACACAACCAAATTTGATTTCATCAAATTAACTGATCAAATGTTTCTAATTGTTGAAATTGAGTTTCTACATGTTCATACCATTCCATAGAACAGGTATGCTTAAATTGTCTTTCAACTTGCATTTTATTTGATATATGTCTTCTAGGGAACAAGCTTGGAATTTTGCTTGGCTCCTCTAGACTTACAAAAGGGGGAAACTCCTCTTGAATCGAGAAAGAGTGGCAGGTTGTTCACGGGGATCCAACCAAATCGGGTTGGGGCGTGACAACTAGAGTGGTATCAGATCCTAGTTCCCTTGAAATATTATCAATAATATGCCCTAATATTAATCCAACTCTAAACTACCTTGTAGGAATGAGAATCCCTTGGAAGTTCGCAAGAAAATCTAGTCCTTCCCCTATAAGTGTGAAAAAGAAATCCAACCCAAGGGGCGAAAAGTGAGTACCCAAAGATGGTGGAGGACATGTATGTACAGGTACGCCTTTACCTTTCTTGAACCATCTTAGCAGAGATATCATTGTGGCTCAAGGAAGGGTGGTAGGTTGATCACAAGAATTCAACCAAGCTAGGTCGGGGTGTGACAACTTGAGTGGTATCAGAGCACAGTTTTCCTAACAAATTTTCAAAACCTTAGGCCCTAACCACCCGTAACCTTCAAGAAAAACATGAACGAAAATGCGAACAAAGAGTGCATCCTCCTAAAGGGACACTAACGATCAAAGGGGAGATGTAAAAGAGGAATACATTCCATGGAGGAACCCCCGAAGGGGAACCACCCAACATTCGGTAAAAGATGAGACCCCTCCACCTCAAAACCCAAGACGAACCTAGGCCCAATAAGTGGCAGAAAGAAGCTTATGGGAGGCTTATGTCAACTATGTGAGGGTCTTCCATCAACCACCCCCGATTCAAAGTGACCCATTTCCCGAGAACCACATGAAATGTGCTTATGAGTATGAGGACACTGTTTTGGACAAATTTGGTGTGGAAATCACTCACAAGGTTAGATTTAGAGGAGCACCAAGTGAGTCATCTTCATCAAAATATGAAGAACCAAGCAAGAACCCATGCACTAGGTGTGGGAGGTATCACGGAGGCGCCTGCCCACCTAGGAGGTCAGTGAACAAATGAGTAAGGCAAGACAATAATAATAAGTTACATGAAGTTAATGGATATTTGACGGGAGGAGAAGTCCCTTAAGGAAGTTATCTAGAGGACTAAGTATAAGAGTAATTGTAACGATATTTTTCCCAGGGAAAATCATACGAGCGATGGAATGCTCAAAGAAAATGAAGTGGAAGGTCGGACCACTATGGAATCTTCTCGTCAAGTGTTAATACCAAATCGCACCATTAAGGGTGATGGAAAAGTGATTGATAAAGCCATAAAAACCCCCAATACATGAAGAGGAAAGATTCCCAAAGGAGATGAGACTAAGATAGGGATGTGTTCCATGGTATAATATCGGATCAAATCACAAGTTGACATGAAGGGAAATTTAAACCCCAAATAAATTTAATTAGCAAAGATACATTGGCTAGATGACCGAAATAGGAAAGGAATGAAGGGAAAAAGGAAGGGGAGAGTTATAACGAGTTTTGGGGACAAAACTTCTAAAAGGTAGGGAGAGTTATAAACTCTGTTCTCTTGAAACAAATAACCGGAAAATTTTTGAGAGAGAACTGAGAATGTGAGTGAACCAGAATTAGTAAACAAGGGGTCAAAGTTGAGATTTAGAAAATCCCATATAGCCAAAAAAAAACTTAATAATCATGGAAAGGAACCATGAAGTGAATTGGATGTGAAAACCGAACCGGTTTAGTGTGAACCGAACCTGAACCGGATTGAACCAGATAGAACCATGAAGAACCAATTCAAAGATTCATTTTTCTAGGTGGTTTAAAAACATCAAATTGGAAAATTAAAACCACCATTAGATAGAAAATGAATTTAGATAAATTTACAAATTTTTAAAATTAAGAAAACCAGTCAAATTAGGCCTGAACCTGCTGAATTCTAAATTCGGATGACTAAACCTGGTCTTACTGAACCAGTCAAAGGTCAAGTCGGTCAACGGACTGCTACCAGGTCAGCGCCCATTCAACAGGCACAACCAATTAGCGAGTGACGTGTGGCGAAGTATGCCCCATCAGTACTCAATCAGCACTTGGAAGCATTAATCAATCAGAGCGCGACACTTGTCCTTAGTAAATGGTAAGAGGAGAAAAATTCACATCAGTAACGACAGACCAATAGGAGAGTGACATGTGTACTCGATCAATAGTCATTGTTGGAGAAGTCCAGTCAGCCGAACTGACCAATGAGAAGCAGACACATGGTAAAGGTGTCACGTCAATGTTCGACTGGGATATCGAAGAAACAACCAACCAATTAGAGATAAATTTTAAAAGTTTCAGGACTCGATTTGAGGAAAAACCGACATTAGGGATTTAAAGTTAAAGAGAAATAACTTTAGGCACCTAATTGCAAATAACTAAAAAGTTTGGGTTTTCTCATTCATTTGAAATGAATGAAGGTTGTTATGTCGAGTAATAATAAACAAGAATGTTCATATCGTGTAGGAACGCTAAGTACCGGGAATGCCAACATGGACAAGCTCGGGTGAATACAACGAATCGGTCTAGTGGAATTCACTGCATTAACGGGTGAGTGGGATTATATATCATAACCGGTTGGGGATGATAAGTACCCCGGTATAAAAACCCACTATTTAGTGGTATTTTAATCATCACAACTAAGAAAGTGATGTGAAAATTATGCGGAAAAACTACTCACCGGTTGTAAGTAGATCATACCCGATTGGTATGATGAAACTTCCTCGAAGGAAGTTGAAAACCCGTTCATCGGTTATGAGTAGAGATGTCCTTATACCGGTCAATATAATGGATAGTGTAAACCTATTTTGTCGGAAGTGTTCTCAACTGACTGTGTGTCAATGCTTAAACTATTTGGGAGACCTTCTTGACGGGAGCTCGAATAGCTCTTATAGGCCAAGGGCCTCGATTTTGGAACTTTCGGGCTAATATGCCCTATTTTTGAAAAACTCGAACAGTGGGCCATAGGCCAATGGACACGAGCAGGAGCTTGTAAAAGAACATGATATATATATATATATATATATATATGCCATTAAACCTTAATAAGTGAATTGTTTGGTCACAGTACCAAGGGAAGTCCAACATACTCTAGTAGCGGTGCAACATGACCGGTCTCCGAATCAGTCAAGACAAACAGCTACAGGTTGAGTTGAAGGTTGGGACCGTTGGGACAAATGGAACCACATATTACATGGCAATTTAAGAAAACTTTGTTTGTGCATGCACTATGAGTACGGGATCATCGAGATACCCAAGAGGGGTAATG
Source organism: Trapa incisa (assembly GCA_030064435.1). NCBI lineage: Eukaryota > Viridiplantae > Streptophyta > Magnoliopsida > Myrtales > Lythraceae > Trapa > Trapa incisa. The sequence continues at coordinate 15,793,133 of CM057771.1, forward strand.
ATGCGTCCTAAGGACCCTGTACGACTCGGTGAGTATAAGGGCAGTTTGTCGATCCAAGTGTCTGTGCGAAATTTGGAGAGCACCAAGCGCATGAGACCGGGGTGGAGACGGGATGAGGTCTCTGTCCTCATAACGGACATGAAGATTTTATTCTAGGAATGAGGGTCGGATGTCGCGAACATCCACTCATTCTCAGGGTAGAAGTAGACGTACTTCTATCAAGGTGGCCGGTAAAGTCGCTCCGAAGCCACAAGTGGGTTCAGTGGTCGTGCTAACCTTTGAATGTGTGTAACCTTCATGATGAAAGATATGTGTTGGGTGATGACACACCGTGGTTAAAAAGAAATGGTGACAAACACGAGAATTTGAATGAAATGATTTTTGAAAAGAAAGGAGTCTGGCACACTCCAATAATAAATGCTTTCTTAAAGTCTAAACTTTTGAAAACCCATTCATTAAGTAGTCATACTCACCCCCTCCCTCATATCCCTTTCAGAAGATTTCGAAAAGCCTACTTTTAAAGACCATCAATTAAGATGCATGTGATACAAGTATGTTAAATCTAAATTATTATGCAGTTTGTTTATGTAATTCATGGAAAAGGTGCAGGCTTAAAGGATGTCTTACTCTTTACGGTCTATAATAAGGGGAAACCCTTTAATAAACCAGGAGAGTGGCGGGTTGATCATGGGGATCCGACCAAACAGGGTCGAGGCATGACATAAATTCTAGTTTATGAGATCTTTTAAATTTATTATCGAAAACATATGTATCAGTACATCTTTACCTTTCTTGAACCATCCTGGTATAGATATCATTATGTCTTAGGGAAGGGTGGCCGGTTGATCACAAGACTCAGACCAAACCGGGTTAGGGTGTAGGTGTCCACGATGGGGGTTCAAACTTTACTTGATCAGGTCTCGGCAAAGTCGGGGTTGGAGTTAGTTTACTATGCGATCGCCTCGAAGCTTCTCTAGACATCCTCGAACCGAAAGGAGGTTGTTATTGAGTGGAGAACTTTCTCCAGAATCTACTAAACCTGGTGCCGACCTTTCTCATTGAGAAAGAGGTCCTTGCAGGAGCTCTGATATGGAGCACGTTAGGAAAGTGAGTGATAAAGTGAATTTGAAGGTTGAGGTGTGAGGCGAATGAGATGGGAGTAGCTCTTTATATAGGGAACTTAGGAATCTTTGGCTCTACTAGTTTCCAAATTGGTCAAGCTTATCTCCTTCGAAATTGCTATTGTCGAAGCAAATATTTGCTTGTCAAAAATGGAAAGGAAATATTCCAATTTCTTGTTCTATGGATAGTGTTACCATATGAAGGTTGAAAATGATATTGCTCGCACCCGTGCGAGCTTCATATGTATGAGCTACCATGTGACGTGCAATGATTGGTTGGGCTAGCTAACGTGGTATTTGACTCATGGTCATGGTCAACCTTTGACCCATTGACTTTCTATGTGGCGGCCTCCCATTGATCTTGAAGGTTGACGTGGCTGTTGACTAGATCTCGATCGTTGATACTTTTTCATGTGGCGTCCTCTCATTGATTGATATAAATATGTTAATATTCCATCTGTAATATTTGTTCATGCCATGAGGCCTCCCCAAATTGGTTGAAGGTTTTTGTTATGGATTGCCACATGTCACTCTCTGATTGGTCGGTCCTCTCGAGTGTCCTAGTCATCCACTAACTTGGTACACCTTCCACATGTCACCCTCTTATTTGTCCATCCCACTGATGTAGATTTTGGCTAGTCTCACGTTGACTTTTGCCATGTGTCACTTCGTGATTGGTCAATGCTTCCAGAAGTTAACCGAGTGCTGACGGAGCACGCTTGCCACGCGTCGCTTGCTAATTGGTCGCGCCAACTAACCTAGCGCCCGGGTGCATTCCAGTTTGTTGATCTCGTCTAACTTTTTAACAGTCTAATTGAATTGGTTTTTGACAACCTGAAATTTAAACCGGATAGTTTAATCCAAATTTGACTAGTTTTCTAAAAATTAAAATTTTCTAAATTAATTTAAATTTGTTCCCTACATGGTGGTGGCCTTAATTTACCAAAATTTATGTTTTGGATCACCCCGATAAATAAATTTTTGAACCGTTTCCTCTTAGTTCAATACAATTTTATCCGGTTTGGGTCTAGTTCACCTTAGTTTAGTTCGGTTCTTATCTCTATTGGTTGATTCCTTTGCTACTTAGGATGTTTGGGTTAATTTGCATACTACATTGATCACTTTATGTAGTCACAGTTAAGTCAAGACATCGGTTTACCTTTAAAATTTTCTAGTAATGATTCATGATTCTTTTATTTAGAGAAAGCAGGACTTACATTCATCATATCGGGAATTCATTTCCCATTTTGTAATCCACACATCTCATGCACAAGCATAATCGCCTGAGTTCTTAGACATACGAACTTGGAATGTAAGTGGTATGTTCGTCAAGCTGCACTCTCATGGAATATCTTAAGATAATCGTCCTACTTACACGAATGTTGATGATGTATCATCAGACATCTCACATCCCTTAATCCAACTCAGCCCATCTCCTAGATTACAAGCAATGTATGGACCCCCCCCCCCCCCCTACCATATGCCTTCCTCGGGTCTGTGGGAAGATTCTAGAAGTCAACTCTTCCCTTATACTCTCCTCTCCACTTCAAGTCTTCCCTATTATGCTCGACCTCACCTCTAGTACTATGTGTTATGTCAACATCATACACGTCCTCCCAAGCATATCACAATGATAGTCACACAATATAATGTCCATTCTTATTCAAGTGTGTGGTATGCTATCTGATCGGGCCCACTACTCATGTTTTTTAACATGAATTTAACATTATAAAAAGTAATAATCTTCTTAAAATTTATGGGGCTTAGTATGTTATCTGACCGACCCCACTACTTATTATTCTCATTTTATAATTCATATCATATGTATCTCTATCAGAATTTTATGGCTCTGGCTTTTTGGCCAACTCATTCATTTCCGGCTACTTAGTTAAACTCGTGAAACATAGTCACATTTTCATGTTTAGAGAAAATTCCGGTTTCTTCATATATTCCAATCATGGTTCTTACTCTCATTCATGCAACATCATATTTCGTGTTTCGTATGTGAAACTTATCATACTCTTCTACAAATATTTAATTTTTGAAAAACTTGATAAAGAACCATGATCGGTCCAATAGAACTGATCGTCTATAAACACACTCATCCGAGTACTTGGATACGTGTTCGTTCTGGTCAAATTTTGAGTGTCTCTAATCGATGTTTTCCACTTGAATAATCACAATATTATAAGCTACAATATCCATATAAATAAGATATTATTATGTTGGTTCTAAATAGTATTTCATGATATTATCCCATAATTTCTCAAAATTACGGCTTCGCTCATCGGGTTGGGTTTGCTCAAATCACCAATTTGAAACTCATTTATACGACTCTCATTCGTAGGTTCTAACTCCCCAACATTATCCCCTTCTTTCTAGGTCATTTTCTCACTAAGGCATTAAGTATTTTATACCTTTTCCACTAAGCTCCTTATACTTTCTAATTATTGCACATTAGTCCTTAACTTTTTCCAAAATTACATCTTAGTCCTTCTACTTTCTCTTTACTCATTTTGGACTTAGATTTCGAATATAACACTTAGCTTAGGTCCTCTAATTTTCTTGGATTCATTAGAGGTCCTTAACTTCTCATAAATTCCATTTTGGTCCTCTAACTTTTCAAAAATACATTTTGATCCCTTAAACTTTTCCAAAAGTTACACTTTAGTCCTTAGCCTATTTTAAACTACCATTTCATATCACTAAACTTTTCCAACTTTTCTTTAGATCCCTATACTTCTACCAAAACTCATTCAAGTCTCTATTTTCATGAAATCACGTTTCGATACCTAAACTTTCTAAATTTTACAATTTGATCCCTAAAGTTTTATCTCTTTCAAATGAACTTTAACAACCTTTCAAAAAATCTTATATATGTTCCTCATCATCTTCCCTAGGTTCTCACACTCACTTTTTTACTAGCAGTGGCTAGAACATTTTCTTTTTGGCCCTAATCATTCTCTATCATGCCCCGACCCGATTTGGTCGGATCCCCATGAACAACCCACCACTCTTCTGGTTTATTAAGGGTTTAACATTAATCAAAACTGAATATATTAACAATACATACTTGTCTTGCAAGTTCAGCTATTGGATGGTTTTTAAGTGGATTTTCCCTCGGTTACCTAAAAAGGGGTAAAGGGAGGGGGTGAGTTCGACAACTCAGTGAATGGATATTGTGAGAGAATATTCAAAAAATCTTTAATCAGAGTGTGCCAGACTCCTTATTTCTTTCAAAAATATTCTTTCCTTAAATTCTTGATTCTTCAAAACCATTTTTCCTCACTTCCATATTAGGTGTGTTTAACAATCAACACATGCTCTTCATCCGAAAGGGCATCACACATTCGTAGGGCAGCCCGTCCACTACACCCACTTGTGGCATTGAAGCGATTTTACCGGCCACCTATATAGAAGCCCATCCACTTCTACCCTTGGTATGAATGGATGTTCGTGACATCCGACCCTCAAACCCGAAATCAACTTCGTGTCTGTATGAGGACAGAGACCTCATCCCGACCCCACCCCGGTCTCATGCGCATTAAGCTATATCGAGCTTCCTTGACTACAGGTATGACAAATTGCCCTTATCTCCACCATGTCGACCAGTAGCCCTTAGGATGCATCACTACCCCTCTTGGGAGTCTTAACGGTCCCGAACCTCAAGTGCATTTACAAACAATAGTTTTCCACAAAGCCCTTTATCTTTGGTTCCACTGGTCCAATGGCCCCGACCCTCAACTCAACCTACAGCTGTTTATCTAGACCGATCTGTCAACCTAGTCCTATCGCACTACCGCCAGTCTATCGAGTATGTCGGTCATGTCTTGGTACTATGGCGAAATCACATAATTCATTTATTAAGAATTTTTCATGGCTTAAACATCATATTTGTTTACAAGCTCCTACTCGTGCCAACTAGCCTTGGGCCCATTGTACATGATTTTCCAAAATCAGGCATTTTAGCCCTTAAGTTCCAAAACCGAGGCCTCTGGCCTATCTGAGCTATTCTAGCTCTCGTCAAGAAGGTCTCCCAAAATTTTTAAGAATTAGCACATAGTCAGGGGAGAACATATTTGACAAAATAAATTTAACATCCATCACACCAACCAGGTATGATATTTCTACTTACAACTAATAAGTCCATCATACCAACCGGTATGATCTTTCTACTTACAACCAATAAGTAGTTTTTCCGCATAGTTTTCACATCACTCCAACTAGGTGTAATGTTAAAATTCCATATAGAAGTGGTTTTCATTTTCGAAGTGCTCATCATCCCAACTGGGTATGATGTGAATAGACCCCCACTCGCCCGTTAACCGTGACGTGTTTGTCCTCGATTGATTTTCCCAAGTCAATGCGAGCTTATCTTGTTGGCGTTCTGGTCCTTCGTGCTCTTACACGATTTGGACAACCATATCTATTAATACTTGGCATAACAGCCTTTGTTCCTCACTTATGAACGACTAAATTCAAGACTTTCAGTTAATTGTACTTAGGTCCCTAAAGTTCATTTTCCTTGACTTTAGGTCCCTAATGCAAAATTTTCCCCAAATTGAGTCCCAAAACTTCCGAAATTCACTTTGTGTTCTCAATTTACTCAAAATTACTTAAGGGGTTTGAAAGCTTTGAAAGATTTGAAAGCTTTCCATCAGAGGTGCGGCGGTCCGAACTCTCTATCGGGGAAGATAGCTATCTTCCTAAGGTATCTTCTAGGATCCATGTGAGCAACCCACCACTCTCTCGATCAATTAATGGTTTTTTAAACCGTGAGGAGTAAGGCGTCATTAAAACCTCTACCTTTTCTCAAGTTCTGGTTTTCCAAACCTTTTTCCAAGGTTTATCAATTCTTTTCCAAGGATTCTCAAATCCTTTACAAGGTTTTCATAACTTTTTTCTCATTTCCATATTAGGTGTATTTCACAAACAACAGATGCCCTTCATCAAGAAGGGTACACACACATTCGTGAGATGTAGTTACGCCAATTGCACCCACTTGTGGATCGGAACATCTTTACCATCCACCTGATAGAAATCTTTGACTTCTACCCAAAGTCTGAGTGAACATCTCCGATGTTCTACCCTTAGACCCAAAATACTTCATGTCCATATGAGGACGGAGACCTCATCCCGACCCTACCATGGTCTTATGCGCATGAAGCTACGTCGAGCTTCACTGACTGCTGGCACGACAAACTGCCCTAATCTCCACCATGTCGTCTAGTAGCCCTGACCCTCAACTCGACCTGCAACTATTTGTCTCGACTGGTCTGTCGACATGTCTTGTCGCACTGCCGCTAGTCCATCGAGTATGTCAGACTTGTCTTGGTACCATGGCCAAATCACATCATCCATTAAAGTTTTTATGGCTTAACATCATGTTTGTTTACGAGCTCCTGCTCGTGCCAACTGGCCTTGGGCCCATTATACGAGATTTTCAAAATCGAGAATTTTAGCCCCCAAGTTCCAAAACCGAGGTCGCCTATCTGAATTATTTGAGCTCCCATCAAGAAGGTCTCCTAGAATTTTTAAGCAGTGGCAAACAATTAGGGGAGAGCACCTCTAACAAAAATAACTTTTCAGCTGTCCATCACACTAACCGAGTGTGAGGACATCTCCGCTCATAAACGATAAGCTGATTTTCTACTTCCTTCCAGGAAGTTAATCATGCCAACCGAGTATGATATTCTTACAACCGGTAAGTAGTTTTTTTCTGCGTGTTTTCTCACATCACCCCATCTAGGTGTGATGTTAAAATGCCACTTAGTAGTGATTTTTAAATTCTGAGGTACTCATCATCCCAACAAGGTATGATGTGAAAATTCTCATTCACTCGTTAATGTAGTGAATTCCTCTTAAACAGTTCTTTGTATTCACACGAACTTTTCTTTGCTAGCATTTATGGTACTTCATGTCCCTACATGATATGAACATCCTTGTTCATTATCCTTTGGCCTAATAGCCTTCATTCATCACGAATGAATAAAATATCTGAACTTTTCAATTATTTGCAATTAGGTCCCTAAAATTCTTTTTCTTTAACTCTAGGTCCCAAATGCCAATTTTTCCACAAATCAAGTCCTAAAACTTCTAAATTTTACCTTGGGACCTCAATTTATTCAAAATCACAAAAAGGGGTTCAAGTTTCCCAAATTCCCAATTTGGTCCTCAACTTTTCAAAAATTACCATTTTGCCCCTACTTTTCAAAAATGATAAATTTGACCTCAATAATTCCAAAAATTGATCAATTGGTCCTCTAACATCTTTTTCATGCCCAATTGGCCCTCAATTTTGGAAAATTGCACTTTAGTTCCTCCAATTTTCGAAATCCCCAATTTCTCCCTTTCAACCTAGCCAAATTTGATTTCATCAAATTGACCAATCAATAAAGGTTAATTGTTGAAATTGAAGGTAAAATTGAGTTCCTACACTTTCACATGATTCAATGGAACATTGAATTGCACGATTTGATGTTGGAATGAGCTCAAACGGAGCTTTGCCGAAAAATTGGACTTAGAGAGAGAAAGTTTCAAAAGTTTATCGTCGGGGGCACCGCGGTCTGAGCTTTCAATCTGGGGCAGATAGCTCTTGTCCTAAGGTTACTCCTAGTATCAAGAATTGCATCAATTGATGCAGAATTGAGTGAGAATTTAGTCATCGAAGTTCTGTCGGTTCTCTCTCTAGCACTGATTGGAATTTATAGAGTAGAGCCAAATTGCCTTACCTTTCAACTCTAATTCAGTTGTAGAAGGACTATGGAGGTGTTGGGAGGGCTTGGTTTGGCATGAGAAGGGTTCGAATTGGCCGATTTCAACTCAATCGAAACAGGGCGGCTTTGATCCGCCAAAGCTGCTTCACTATTCTATCACGCCGACGTTTCTCTAGCGACCCTCGTAACGAATGGATACTACCGTCGTGTATCTAACTTCTCTCTGAATCCAAAGAACCCAACCACACCTTCTTTGGCTCAGAAAAATGCCCAAGTCGGAGCTCTAGTTCAAACTTCACCGGAAAATGGAGCAGTTGAGAGAGAATGGAGTTTTTAGGTGTGGAGAGGATGAATGAGGAGCGGCTCTTTATATAGGAAGCTTGAGTACTTCTTGGTCATTCGATTGGTGTCTTAATGGCGATCATTCATTGCCTAAAACTCCCTGGCCAGAGACTTTTCAGCTTCGTTGGCATTGCTTGATTTTTCGGTAAGTGAACAGTGTGTCATATAAAGGAAGAAGACAACACTCTTCCGAATCGGAACAAATCGGTCCGAACCAGGTTCAAAGCTTAAATCGGTTGGTTCATGCCCGATTCGACCGAGTTTTTCAAAATTAAAAACTTATAAATTCATCTAAATTCATTCTCTATCTAATGGTGACCTCAAATCTCAAATTTGAATTTTCTAAACCACCTAGAAAAATGAATTTAGCATCAAATTCAATAATAGTTCAATCTGGTTCGGATCCGGTTCACCTAAACCAGTTTGATTTTCATCTTCAATTCATCATAAAGTCTTTTTTCATAAATTTTGTGACTCTTTAGGTCACTTGTAATCCATAAATTTCTCGATTTTCCATTTATCTATCGGTTCCAGTTCTCTTAAACCAGTCTAGTTTTTCTTTCCCAAATTGTCCTAATGTCTTTTTTTAAAATTTTATGAACCATTTATATCACTAGAGAGTTGTAAATTTTACAAATTATATATTATCTGACGATCGGATTTGTAAACCAGTTTATTGTTTCTCATTTTATTTGACCGGTTATTTTTTCGGTTTTTCCTTAACTACAAATGACTGGGTTTATATTTAGTCTTTTATTTTAATATAGGAGAATCTTATTATATACTAAATTTTCTAAATCTTTTCGGTCATGGGACTTGCTATATATTATATATTACAAAAACAACTTTTATTATAGATAGGTCATAAATCCAATCCTAAATTTTAATTTTTAAACTATGAATGAGGTTTTGACTTGTCTTAATAATACTTCACAAATCATCAAACTAAGTATTTCTATCCTCATCTCATGGCTACAACTCTCTTGATGATCACATTTGTTCTATGTTGGCTCATCCTCTAGCGCTCCAAGTGCCTAAATAATTCACTTTAGTGCTAGGATTTACAAAAAAAAAAGAATTTATTCTAAGTTTTTAAATTATTTTCCAGCTCCCAAGATAATATATAAGACCTAATGCCTTGTCTAGTGCATTACGGATAGTAATGTTAAAAACTACACAGATCTGTATTCCAATTGAGATTGGATTTGGGAGTTCCAAACCCAACCCGAATGCGAGTTTTAAGTCTGCACAATCTTATGCGGTTAAATTTGAACTTAAACTTGTGTTTTCACAAATGAAAAATTTTAATAAAAAAATTATTTATTAAACTTGAACTCGAACTCGATTTAACATTATATTCGAAATATATGAATCCGCATATATTCAAACCTGTGTGCATGTCGAATTTGAGTAAGGCGTAGATCAGATCTCGAATTCGAGTTTAGACTGACATCCCTATTCACATTTCCCATAATCTCTCGTCGGCGTGACTTCAAATAGAAAAGGGATGCGATAGTTTTATGGGTCCATCTAATGTTTGTGCATTATTGGCTTCTGATATGATCTATTTGGAGTGAGACGACCCATCCCTTACGAATATTTACTCTATCTAGCCTTTTGTCTTATGTGTGAGTCTAGATATGATGAACCTTTCTAGGTATTTCCTACTAGTAGCCCCACATTTCTACCTCCAAACTTCATGTCACCATTGAAAACTACATTTAAATCTCTCCTATTATCGCGCCCAGATCCACTAGTGCTAGTTACTACACTTTTTAAATCTGCCCAAAAACTATTTTTTAAACGAGAATAATGAAAGCTATAGGAACATGAAAGCACTCAATGTCCCATCTCAAAATCTGATTTCTAAATTTCTAATAGCATTAGAGGACCATTCCCCTATAAAAACTCTAATGTTTCTCTCAATCAATCCACACAATACACATAATGGATATAATAGATACATAGTAGTCTAAGATTCCTATCTTCATTTCATTGCTTCTTCTAGTTCCTATTTCCAACCTGTGATCCTTATATATACTTCAACATTAGCAATGGTCCATCCATATTAGGCAGTTTGTTGGCTATATCAAATCAACACGTAAACAAAGCGCTTTATGGGCATAGTTGCTTCTCCATTGACAGCATATATGGGCACTTGAATTCCTTTAGGCATCAGTGTTCTTCAAAAAACTTGCTACCTTAATCTCCTTTGAATTATTCCATAAGAAAAAAAGTAACAAAAGATTCAGCAAGAAAAAGCAAAGAGGGAGAGCACTTGGGCATTGTATTTTTGTACTGGAAGTATAGTGTATAAGTATATAATATATACAATCATTCATCCAATAGCCCGTCACTGACAGAAGCCATCATTATACCTCTGTCTTGTTCTCTGTAGCCATCATCTCTCCCTTCATCAGTCTTCTTCTCCCTCCCTCCATTGTTGTTCTTTTCAGTCCCATCGCCCCACACCCCTAATTCACTCGCCTCTGCCAAAAGGGAACAAAAGGGTGGCTGTGACCCGACACTGCCCCTAACCCGTCTCCTCTTTGTATCCCTCTCTCTACTGCTCTGCTCTATCTTATATCTTCCTTCCATCTCTCTCTCAAAGAACCTTAACTACTTGTTTCAGGAGTGTAGCGTTACCATTAATCCTCGAAGAAGAAGTGGAAGAGCATGGGAGAGGGAGATGATGATGAGCTGTTAGGGTTGAGGTTGAGCTTCAGCCGCTCACAAAAGGCCAAGAAAGATCTCACCTCCACGTTGCACTCGACTTCTATGAATCCACCTCATTTCCTCGAGCTGAACCTATTGTCCGCCGGTCATGCAAGAGATGGCCCTTCACAGAACCTGGAGCTGGCCCATCGCCTTGCCGTTCCCTGCAACCTGCAGCTCCAACATTCCGGTCAGTATGCGGCTCTTCATTGAGACGCCTTCGTCTCCTCCCTTTTGAGCCAATCATCTAAATAATAGATCTGATGCTTTTAATATGACTAAGGAGAAACCCCACTGTTGAGAAAGGTACCTTATGATAATTAATATGACTAAGTAGAGCAGAATGCTGCTTTTATTTATTTATGAAAGAAAGAACGTCTTCTTTTCTGTCCATAAATGGAACTCTTTATGGAGAGTAGAGGGAGATTCACTCTGTAATGTTAAAGGGCCAGGGTTTTACGAAGAATAGATATAATATACCTATGGAGAATCTGAACTTGCCTTTGTTGATGAAAGAAATAGAGCTTTAGAGTGCATAATCCCGTTCCTGCCTCCCCTAGATATGAGCCTGGACTACCACCCCCTGCAATCTGTCGGAGGGATCGATGTCAACATCGCGCCACCACTGTACGCCGAGGACGAGAACGCGGTGTCATCGCCGAACAGCACGGTGTCGAGCTTAAGTGCCGTGAAGAGGGCGGAGAGGGAGGCGGCGGGGGACAACGAGAACGAGGGCGAGCGAACTTCGTGCTCGAGGGGGAGCGACGAGGACGACGGCGGAGGAGTAGGCGACGGTGGAGATGGGAGGAAGAAGCTCCGGCTGTCGAGGGAGCAGTCGATGGTCCTGGAGGAGATGTTCAAGGAATACAGCACGCTGAATCCGGTGAGTGGGGGCATTTTGGTGAATTACTCCTCTCTCCTGTTTTTTTCTTTGTTGTTATCTGTGCTTGCCGTGTGGGGCGCTGACGGTCTGTTTGGCTGGACGGAATTCATCAGAAGCAGAAGCTGGCTCTGGCGGAGCAGCTGAACCTCAGGCCCAGACAGGTTGAGGTCTGGTTCCAGAACAGGAGAGCCAGGTTAGACGGATTTTCCTGCAAGGCTTTTGCTACATTTTTAATTACGATGACTCCATTATGCCCAAAATAGTTTCACATTTTAATTAATATAAAATACAAATATATATATTATAATACGAAATTAAATGTACTATTAATTTGATATCAAACTTTTTTTTAATGATGAACAGTTTTTTATGTCAAATATTTAATAAAATATATTAAATCAGTATTTATTTACAATATTAAATTACTTTATTTTATTAAATATTTTGCATAAAAAAGAATTTTTTTAAAATGTGTAATACAAATTTATATTTTTTATAATATCTAGCACCAAAATAAGTTTATTAAAAAATTTACGAAAGTATTACATTTTTATAAAATTTTAATATAATCCATGTAATTTATAATATATTAGGACACTCATTATTGTATAGGGAAAGGTGGTGGGAGAATAAACCATATGAGAAATCTGCCCTTGCTAAGAGTTGTCTAATCACCTATAATTGTGTTAGGTATCCTATTTCAATGGTCATTAGTAACAAGTTATTGCACCCATTTGTAATTAATGGATTTCTTTGGATTTAGACCCAAATATTGATAAAATTTCTTAATAATAGTTAGCTAATACGGTTACTAAGATTATATTTGGAGTGAGAGGTTAGCTTGGGATTTATACGGAGAAAATGAAGGTGAATTATGAAATTGTCTATTCACTTTGGGGAAAAAACATTGGATGTATGAAATGATTCGGGCGCTGCTTTTAGCCGTGAGCCTTTCCACGTGCAGCTAAGATTATTTTAGTAATTATTGTCCTATGATTCTCATGATACACTAACAAACCTTTGCTCCTTCCCCCAAATAAAATGAAGCCCTTTTACTTTATGCCCAGACATCTTTCTCTCCTTTTTCTTCTAAAACAAATGGTCTCACTTCCCGGATATCTACTAGCCGTTGGATCTATCCTAGGATGGACGTTATTGTACAATACTAGCTGGAAAAACTGCTCGTGCGTGCCCGAGCCGTCTAGTTAGACTCGCGGTATAATTTTACATTTGAAACTACGATTCACATTTTGACCATCAATCTTTATTCTGTTTTATTGTTTAGTTTATACTCTATTTTTTGGACATATTTGATCCTTCAATTTTTCTAGTGGGTTCATTTTTGTGCAACAGGACGAAGCTGAAGCAGACGGAGGTGGACTGCGAGTATCTGAAGAGGTGCTGTGAAAACCTGACCCAGGAGAATCGGCGGCTTCAGAAGGAGGTCCAGGAGCTGCGAGCCCTTAAGCTCTCCCCTCAGCTCTACATGCACCTCAACCCTCCCACCACTCTCACCATGTGCCCCTCCTGCGAGCGTGTCGCCACCCTCTCCACCGCCACTGCAACCGTCTCACCATCGCCGCCCTTACCTGGGCCCACCAACCTGCAGGCCTCCCTCCAGATGTGCCAGCGGTCTCTCAACTCGCCCCATTGAGGAGTTCCCATCCGGTGCTTTAGGATTTTGCCTTTAGGAGGGAGGATGAGGGGATCCTTTTTTGGTCATTTTCGCTGTTGTAACCAGGGTGGGACATGAGGGATGATGCTCATGGATATCGTCGAAAATGCTTAACCTTATGCAAATAGAAGACTTACAACATTGAAAAAAGAGTGCAATCTACTCTACTATCCTTAGGATCAATGAGCCATGGATCATCCAACACTCTTATTCTACTGCCCCATCTCCTACTTTCCATACTCATCACTTAGTCTTTCCATACTCATCACAATGCATTCCTTTCATGGGATGAGCTTGTTGATATTCATGTTCTATTAATGGCCTCCAACTCATTTTACACTGTAAAGCCTTATTATAACCATGCATATCTCTAAATCTCATGCCACCTTGTCGTTTCTGTTCAGCCATAATATCCCAACTCATCTAATCCATCTTCCTTTATTTAGTTGATCTCACCAAAACTTTATAATCATCCTAGTCACATTCTCACACCACCATTTGCTTAGTAAGAATCAATTCATTACATGCATTGAAATATTTGTAACAACGCCGTGATGAGCACCTCCTTCCCATCTTGAGTCAAAACATTATGCTTCCTCCCATCAATTTTCTTCATGATGTGATCCATCAATTAGCCTAACATCTTCTTCTTCGATCTTCCCCACTCAATTCAAACCCCAAAGAGCTTTTAGTTCTTTTCATAGGATGGATAGGGAGAATATTATGTGGTGTTATTTTTATAGCATTGAAATTTGTGAGAAATGGTGCTTCTTAATAATTGATTATATTAATATATTCTTAAAATACATTATTTTTAAGTTTGCTAAGTATTACTAATTTTATAAATTTATAATATTTTTTTTACTTTATTTAATATGAAATTAATTATCTTAACACTTATCTTTATTTGCAATATTAATATACTTTTTATGGGTAAGGATAGGGACAACAATTTTGTATTGGGTACTCAGCTTATACAAATTATAAATAGAGCACATAGTATATACATAAAATATATTTAAAAAATTATTTTACCCAAATAATAAATTATGCATATATTAATTTAAAATTATAATTTATAAGAAATATAATATTTATAATATTATAAACTCACGGTTCCAATTTTTAGTAGTTTCTTTTTTTAAAGGGAGAGGATATAAAATTTTCAGCACCCAACATTAGATCTAGCAGCAAGAACACAAAGTCACGTGTAAACAAAAGATGTGATACTCTAGGAGAAGTTATCTTCATTTCTGCAACCTTCAAAGCCGTGTGATTTGTAGCATGCTTAATTAAATGGGATAACACATCATACACTACAAGGTTTAGCTTAGCAGCATCAGTTGGTTTTCCAATAACCAAAATTTCGTAAGTCACTATACAATACTTACACATTTTATAATCCACTCCCACCATCTCTCCCCCAAAATCTATTTTTAATATTAACTTCCTAACAAAGTTTCAGTCAACTACTCTATCATCAATTTCCCTCCAATCAATTTTAACAACAAAATATTCATCCTTCTCTCTTTTTTTCAAAAAATGAAAGAACTCGTGTGATAAAAACACTTTGACACGTGGACAAGATCTATTAGAGAATGAACTTGCAAGAATTTTAAAAATTATTTAATAAAGAAAATTGTAGTAGTTGTTAATATTCATTTGGATTTAAAATATCTTAATGTAATGGTTGTATATATTTATTTAGTATTTTACCTTAGTATTTATAATTAAATTGTTTACCAATAGAATTAGATTTACAAATTACAATTTACAATCTTATATCTTTAAAATACTATTTATATTCTTTCTATCTTTTATTTTATTATATAAGAGACGTTAAAGCTTCGTAATATTTTTTTTACATATTAAAGATCAATATTACATTTCCAAGTTTTTATCCAACACTATTTGCATTTTTGATGACTACTATTAAAAACATTTAATAAAAATCAATATTCTTCATGTGTGGTATTAATTTTCTCATTATTGTTTACAAAAATTAATCATTTTTACTTTAATCCCTACATTGTCTATCAAGTTAAACAATACTAATTACTATATTTGGCGAAATAATATCACAAACTTGTTGCAACCATATCAGTGGAGGGTAGTATCACTCAACTCAAACTAATTGTGGTGCTGAAAAAAAAAGCTAATGAGCTTAAAATAATCAATCTGTAATATGAAACATTAACTATCCGGGATAAGTTCACTTCAACAACTATAATTACATTTTTATCTATTAAGGTGAATTTACAAGTAATCAGAGCTATTACCTTTGCAAACGCCTGAAGCCAACTTAAAATTTTGTTCAATTTCCAAACTCACGCTCAAAAGTATATCATTGATTAATAATTAGAGAGAGCTGCAAAAACGAGACCAACCTATGACATCCTATTTGGCAACCATTTCCAACATAGCTACCAATTTTGCTCAAATCGATAGTCTAAAACCATATCATGAAATCAATACCAAATTATTTTATGGTTTAGATATGTAATGAGTAGCTATTACCATTGCAATGTCGCTTGTTCTTGAAATAATAACTCTTGATTCACGGAAGGCACTTCTTCTCGTCCAAGATGTCCAACAGGTTCAAAAATATGGTTTTGACTCTAACTCCAGAAACGCACCACTCTCTAGCCTACTCGGAGGTTATTCTCATATTGCTTCTCCTATCGTTGCCTTCTCTAGTCACGGGCCATGGGGACTCCTTCCAACTCCGCCCCGCCCTCACTTCACTGATCACCCAATATCTCGACAATATAGTAGGATGCAATGGAGGAACTAATAGAGGCCGGGGAAAGCCTATTGGAAATCGTTAATATTTTTCTATGTAGTGATTTAAATCAGGCAGACCTATATCACATTTCAGCCCACGTTAGATGAATGCCCAACTTTTTATAAATTCTACAATTCGGCCCACTTCTCATGTTGGACAGAACTCACCCAAACCTACCTCTTCCTACCGTGATATGCCAGCTATGTGGGCTCACTGTCCACTCGGCCCATCACTGTCCATGATTTGAACTAAAGCCCATATCCTCTATTGCTCAGGCCCACACTTCTTATGGATATGAACCGAGTCCACATCAATGATTTGTCACACTTATCTATTCAGGACGATTCAACATTCATTTAGCAGCTCTCGATTGGAGACGGTACATGTTTATCTATTATCTCTTTTGGATATGCCTATTTAAAATCACATACCCAACATTTCTCACTTACTAATATTTATTATATTCTCAAAATTTCTCTCAACTTATTATCAGTCTTTCATTTCACTCAAGAAAATTCATGCTATTTTGAATCCCATTCCACTCATTTTCTTATCAAAGATTTTGTTTCTAATCAGGAGTTGGTACACGGGATTTGTAGGAACGATCTCTACTATTTACGCAATCGTCGTAGTATTTCTTTTCTTGCTTATATTAGTCACATTGAGTGTATTCCTCGGTGGCATCAATGTTTGGGTCACACTTCTTTTCAAATTATGAGTCGTGTGCTTTTCTATTATTTATCAATGAGTAATATTTCACCCTTACCATTTTGTTACTCATGCTCTTATGGTAAAATTACTCAAAAGATATTTTCAATCACTCACCATAGAAGTACCCATTCGAATTAATTCATACAAACATTTGGGGACCATCCCCATTATTTCCTGTATAGGTCACCGCTATTATGTTTATTTCTTGGATGATTATAGCAAAATTTCATGATATTTTGTTATGAAATAACGATCTGATGTTCTCTTTATTTTTCGTACCTTCCGTTTACAAGTTAAAAATTTACTTTGTCAACAGATTAAATCTCCCAATCTGACGGTGCTAAAAAATTTATCTCTAGTACTTTCCAATTTGAGTTACAATCTGCATGCATTCTCCATCGTATCTCCTATCCACACACACCACAACAAAATTGATTCGCTGAACACAAGCATCGTCACATTATTGATATGAGTGTTACTCTTCTTATTCATTCTCATGTTTCCACTAAATATTGGTCGTTTACCTTTGATACTACTGTCTTTCTTATCAATCGTCTTCCCATAAGATCTCTCTGCTTCTGATCCCCTTATGAGGTACTTCACCATTCTACTCCTGATTATACTCTACTTTGGGTTTTTGGTTGTCATTGCTTTTCTTATCTCCGTCCTTATCTTTCTCACAAACTTGAACCTCGTTCCACTCCTTGTGTGTTTCTTGGGTATCCCTCCAATTATCTCGGATATCATTGTCTTGATACTCACATAGGACGCATATTTATTTGTCACATAGTTCATTTTGATGAATTTATTTTTTCATTTGCTTCCCCTCTAGTTCCACATGTATGCCTTCCACTCCTCCTGCGATGCAACATCCTGCAGTACATCTCCCCACGCTTGTCCCGTTTCCACCTCCGGGCTCAGGTATGTTACCCCAATCTCCTGTACAAACACAAGTTGACTCACCTGTTGTTTTTGTTGAGGATGATCATGTTGCACCCTCTTCCTCTCCTACATTGGATCATTCTCCTACTCCACCTCCAGTTTCGTGTATGGTGACTCGGTCTCATGATGACAATCTACCCCCACAATGCTTTACTATTAATACTACAGTGTTCATTGCCTCTATGAAACCCCATACTTATTCTTAAGCTGCTCATCACTCCTTTTGGGTTAAGACTATGCATACTGAGTTTGCCGCTATTCTTCACAACTAAACTTGGGATCTCGTGCTCGCTTCACTTGGTCGGTCTATTGTGGGGGTGCAAATGGGTTTACAAAATCAAGAATCATTCTGACGGCTCGGTGGCTTGATATAAGGCTTGTCTTGTCGCCAAGGGCTACTACCAATGCCCTGGTCTTGAATATGATGATACCTTCAACCTCGTTATTAAACCTGTCACTATCTAGGTAATTATTTTCCTTGTTGTATCTTTTAATTGGCCCATTCATCAGCTTAATGTGGATAATGTTTTTCTTCATGATTATCTCAATGAGGAATTATATATGGATCAAACCCTGGATTTATTGATTCTTACTTTTCTAGCCATGTTTGTCGCCTTCGCAAATCTCTCTATGGCCTCAAACAAGCTTGTAAACCCCGCCCTTTTGAGCTAAGGAAAATCTGGAAGAGAACCGGTCAAACCAAGTGAGAAAACCAAACCGGTTCACAAATCCAATAAATTTTGAATGAGCAATTTAGGAATTTACAACTCTCAGGTGATTCAAGGGGTTTAAAATACTATGGAAAAGAACCTTAGGACAAATTGGAAGAGGAAAATTAGACCGGTTTGGATGAACCGAGTCCAATAGGATTGAACCAGTTTATGAACCGAGTCGGTTCATGAACCGGAACTGATAGAAATCGGGCAAAAAAAAAAGGAATTCAACTCCATTATACTCCAAAGAAATTCATAAACCTTGGGAAGGAACCTTAGAACAAAGTGGGAGAGAAAAACCATACCGGTTCGGATAAACCGGACCCTAATCAAATTGAACCAGTTTAAGGACTAAGCCGGTTTATGAACTAGAATCAATAAAAAGATGGTAAACCAGGAATTTTATGGACCCTAAGTGACCCAAGAAGTCACAAAAGACATGGAAATGGACTTGTAAAGGAATTGGAGATGAAAAACAAACCAGTTCAAGTGATTCAGACCGGTTTGAACCACTATTGAACCAAATCCTAAATTCATTTTTCTAGGTGGCTTAAATAATTCAAATTGGAGATTTGAGGCCACCATTGGATAGTGAATGAATTTAGAAATTTTTAGATTTTAAAAACTCGATTGAATGGGGGGTGAACTGGCCGGTTTAAGCTTTGAACCCGGTTCGGACCGGTTGTGAGTGGAAATTTTATATCATACCCAATTGGGAATGATAAGTACCTCGGTATGAAAACCCACTATTTAGTGGTATTTTAAACATCACTACTTAGAGGAAGTGATATAAAAATCATGCGGAAAAACTACTTATCACTTGTAAGTAGATCATACCCGGTTGGTATGATGAGACTTCATTAAAGGAAGTTGAAAACCCGTTCATCGATATGAACGGAGGTGTCCTTATACCCGGGCAGTATAGTGGATAGAGAAAACATATGTTTTGTCGGAAGTGCTCTCCCCTGACTATGTGCCAATGCTTAAACAATTTAGGAGACCTTCTCGACGGGAGCTCAAATAGCTTTGATAAGCCGGGGGCCTCGGTTTTGGAACTTGGGGGGCTAAATGCCCGATTTTGAAAATCTCGTATAGTGGGCCCAAGGCTAGTTGGCACGAGTAGGAGCTCGTAAATGAACATGATATATGTGTCATAAAACTTAATAAGTGAATTGTTTGGCCATGGTACCAAGATAGGACCGACATGCTCAATCAATTAGTGGCAATGCGACATGACAAGTCGGCGGACCAATCAAGACAAACAACTGCGGGTTGAGTTGAGAGTCGGGGCTGTTGGACTAGTGGCACCACAGATTACATGGCAATATGAGAAAATATTGTTTGTTCATGCACTATGAGTACGGGATCATAAAGACGCCCATGAGGGGTAGTGATGCGTCCTAAGGGCACTGGACGACCTGGTGACTATAAGGGCAGTTCGTCGTTCTAGGTGTCTGTGCAAAATTTGGAGTAGCACCAAGCACATGAGACCGGGGTGGGGACGGGATGAGGTCTCTGTCCTCATACGGATACAAAGAAGTGATTTCGGGATTGTGGGTTGGATGTCGCGTACATCCATTCATTCCCAGGGTAGAAGTAGTCGTACTTCTATCCGGGTGGCAGGAAAAGTCTCTCCGAAGTCACTAGCGGGTTCAATAGTGATACTAACTTGTGAATATGTGTAACCTTCATGATGAAGGATGTGTGTTGGGTGATGATACACTAGTAACTAAGAAGTAATGGAAAAACTCAAATTTTAAATGAAGGGATTTTAAAAAAAAAAAAAGAGTCTGGCACACTCTATATAAACATTTTTCTTAAAAGTTAAAAGTAGACCTTTAAAAAAATCAATTCACTAAGTAGTCGTACTCATCCCCTCCCCTGTATCCCTTTCAGGAAATCCCGAAAAGTCTACCCTTAAAAACTGTCAACTAAAGATGTCTGTAACACATGTATGTAAAGTTTTAAATTTCATATAGTTTTGATTATGCTATTCCAGGAAAAGGTGCAGGTTAAAGGACGCCTTACTCTTTACGGTTTACAATAAGGGGAAACCCTTTAATAAATCGGGAGAGTGGCGGGTTGATCACGTGGATCCAACTAAACTAGGTCAGGGTGTGACAAAGCTCCTCGTGCTTGGTTCTTCCGCCTAAGTTCCTACCTTCATCAACTTGATTTTTGTAGCTCTACTGTTGATAGCTCTCTATTTATCTATTGCACGACTGGGTTTGTCATTTTTCTATTTATCTATGTTGATCATATTATTCTCATTGGTTTTTTTGTTGCACCCATTGAAAACATCATTCATGTCATTCGTAGAGAATTCTCTATTATGGATATTGGTCTCATTCATCATTTTTTTAGTATTGAAGTTACCACTCACTCTCATGGTCTATATCTCATCCATAAGTATATTTGTGATCTTCTTTTTTGGACTGCCATGAGTACTTGTAAGTTTATTTCCACACCAATTGCATATGGTCCTTGACTTTCATAATATGATGGATTTTCTCTTTCCAATCCTACTTAATATCGTCAAATTGTGGGCTCTCTACAGTATCTCACTCTTCCTCGACCTGACATTGCATATGCGATTAATCAAGTTTGTCAATTTATATATTGTCTCACTACTACTCATTGGACTATTGTTAAGCGCACCATCGACTATCTTCAAGTGACATTTCATCATAATCTTACTCTCTGCGACATCCATCTTCTAGTATTCACTATTTTTCTGATGTTGATTGGGCCGAAAATCCGGATGATCAATGCTCTTTTCTTAGTCACAATCTTATATATTGTAGTTCTAAAAAATAACAGACAGTCGCTCGATTTAACATTACCGTCGAGTACAAAAGCCTTGCCAATGCAACCGCTGAGCTAATCTGGTTTCATTCTCTTCTTAAAGAACTTGACATCTCTCCGACTCATTCTCCAATCATCTGGTACAATAATATTTGACCATTTATCTCACTACCAACCTTGTATTCCACGCTCGCACTAAACATATTGATATTAATTTTCATTTTGTTCTTTAACAAATCCGTTAAGGTTTATTCAGTATTCATTTTATCAGTACTATTACTCAATTAGCGAATTTGCTCACTAAAGTCTCTCTTCTACCGTCTCTATTTTTTATGAGACAAGCTCAACATGCGTAAACTTTCCTTTATCTTGTGTAAAGTAATAATCAAAACATCACTTAATATAGTAGATGCGCATATTTATTTAAATTTATAATATCACTAATATAGTCGTAGTATATATTTATTTAATATTTTATAATTATTTATTATTTATAACTAAATTATATATAAATAAAATAAAATAATATATTTAATAACACTACCCTTTACAATCTCATATATTTAAATAGGACTATTTCTCTTCTAATTTTTTCTCCTGATTTTCACTTCTTCACTAACATCCTAGTATGTGGATTGGAAATGTACATTACTCCCCGGCCTTATTTGCTCCAATGTCCCATCACAGCAGCAATCAATATCAGATGGGTTTGTTGTACGTGGGTCTGCTGGTGGGATTGTGTTTTCTGAATTGTTTTACATTAGGTTAGTTCATGCTAGAGTACTTACTTGAAGTACCAGGCCCTCAATGAAAATATAAATGCTTCACATTAGTTCAGAAAATTGGGACTCCCAAAATAAATTTAGAGGTAATACATAAGATTTGCCACTTTTCTTGAGCTATAGTAAAAAAAAGAATAAAATTCTGCCTCGGAAAAAAGCTGCTCCTCTGAGCGCATTCCTTTTTCTTTACCAAGTACATATTTTTAGATTACAAACACCAACGAGAAAAGTCGAGGAATTTTGAATTGATATGTGCTACCAGGTACTATTTTGGTGTAGAACATGAGTGAGTCAGTTGTTGTGCCCTCTTTTTCTTTTCATGCTCATGGGATAAGGAGTGTCAGAATTATGATATTATTTGGTAGTCCAGTTAATATATTTTCACAAAAACTGTTAGCTTTCTGCTTCGTATCCTTTATCATAGTATACTTCATCTGTTTTTCTAAAGTTTCCATAAAATAATATCTTGAGAGGGAACAATATCAGCGCATTCTACACAACCTCCTGGCTCGCATTGGGTAATATCTTATAGTACTGAAGAATATCATTAGAGTTTTAATCTTCATCATAAAACTTCTCTCTATTTCTAACAGTTTCATTTACTGAAAAGTGCAGAATGAGATTATACTGTGGCATGAGGAGAGCGTAATTAGGCTTTATTGCTTTGGGTCTCTACGGGCATTTTCAGCCACTTAATAAACTTATAAATAAAAATATATAATTAACCTTTTACATATTTACGTTAAAATAATAAATTATCTATAATTCAGCAATAATTTATATATAAATATTTTATTTTACTAATTACTATAATTTTATTAATAACTTAAAAAATATTTTTTAATATTTTATTAAATAAAATATATAATTTAAATTTTGTGTAATTAATTTTAAACAATAAAATGAACTTTTTACTAGTTATAGAATTTTAGTAACAAATTTTGTAATTTTATTACCACAAAATTATATATATAACATAAATTATATATAATTTTTACTTAATAAAATATAATTAAATATTATATATAATTTTTTACAATATTATGATATTTTATTTAACTTAAATTACATATTTTAGTTAATAACTTAATATATATAATTTTTCATTATATTTCTAAAATATATTTAATTTATTATTTTAAATTGATTATATAAAATATTAATTATATATAATTTTATTAATATATATAATTAATAATTTAAAAATATATACTTAATTTGAGTTAAATAAAATAATTATATATAAATTAAGATATAAGAGATTATTGTTATCAAAATATATTATATTATCATTTAAAATTAATTATATTTATTAGATAGAATACTTCAAGGGGATGGGTTAGATTTTTACAAAATAATTTTTATTTTAGAATAATTTATTTTATTTATTGTTATTTTTAAGTTATCACGTAAGAGTCCAAAAATTTGTTGCTGTTAACAAAAGAATGATCAAAATCCACAAAAATATGGAATTGCTCGGACCTCGGAGATGAAAGAAAAGATAGGTAATCTGTTGTTTTATATCTATACCCCACTAAAAAAAATATTTTTGTTATAGGTTCTCTTTTTAATCAGAAATAACTTTTTCTATTCTTTTTCCTACCCGGCTACTAATTAAAATGTTTACTTTTTTTTAAATATTCAATATAAGTTGGCCGGTAGATACCAAATGGAGCAAAAGTAATAATATACTTTATAATGCTACTACAGCGGGAGGTATAGTAAGTAAAATTGTACGAAAAAGTAAAAGGGATATGAAATACTCATAATAGATATGTGAGATATCAGATAGTTGACTTAATATTAACACCCGAAACTCAAATTTCTTGTTTCCTAGGTATTTTTACAACATTTGATACTAAATTATAATATGTAAAAAGTTTCATATAAAAAATTATATTTACTAAAAAAATTTTATAGTGATCTAATCCTTTTAAGGAGTTTTAGCATGAATTTTTAGAAATTATTTCACTAATTTTATAAACCCCGTTAATTTGAAATAAAAAAAATAAAATAAGGAAAAATTCTAAATATTTTCAAAAGAAAAACTAGGTATCCATTTTGGGCTGAAAATGGTAAATAAAAATTTTAAACGAAAATTTCGACATCTCAAGTGGCTAATAAATCACCAAATTTATGAATTAGAAATATTAAGTGGATAGTACATGAAAATCAGATCGGATCAAGGTGAACTACATTTTAACCATGTTGAACCATGAAAAATCAGTTCAAAAATTTATTTTTCTATATGGCTTAAAAATATCAGATTAGAAAATTGGAATTACAATTATATAGAAAATTAATTTAGATAAATTTAGAAATTTTTAATTTTTTGAAAACCGGTCGAATCAAGCTTGAATTGGCCGATTTTCGATTTTGAATTATCGGACCCGGTCGAATCAGACCAGTCAATGGTCCAACCGGTCAACGGTTAGTAGAAACTCACTCGTCACTCCCATTGGTATAAGAAGAGTCACCACTTCTCAAAACCAAAAGAATTTAGACGTAATTTTTAACTTTGTTTCCTAGAATAGCATTATACAAAACTCAAAAGTTTTAAAATAATTTTTTTACATACCTCACTTAAGGCTTGTTCTCGAAATTCGCTTAAGAGTGTTCTTCTTTTTCCTGAAAAGTGTTAAAGTGAGGGGTGGATTTTATACAACTCAGTGAACGGGTATTATGGTGAGTTTTAAAACACATCTTTTAAGGGATCATTTAAAATTTTTTTGTTATGTGAGTTTAGCTCTTTTAACACTTCCCTTTGATCGGGAGGTGTTTAGCAAACAATCACACGCCCTTTATTATAAAGGTTACAAACATTCGCACATTCAATACTCCGACTGCACCCACTTGGGGATCGGAGCGTATTTACCGTACACCCTGATAAAAGTACTCAACTTCTACCTTAAGTCTAAGTGGACGTTACCCGTCCGATCCTAAGACCTGAATGTACTCCGTGTCCGTGATATGGGGGATAGAGACCCCATCCTGACCCCGCCCCAGTCTTAGTGCGCAGGAAGCTACTCTGAGCTTTATAACTCACTATCACGACAAAACTGCCCTTATCTTGATCGTCCAGTAACCCTTAGAACTAACACTACCACTCTTGAGCGTCTTGATGGTCTCATATCATGGTGCATGTACAAACAATAGTCTAAGGATTAATAAGTTATTATCTTTGGTGTCAATGGCCCCGACTCTCGACTTTGGCTTCGTAGTTGTTTTCCTGACCGGTTCATCAGCCTAGTCTTGGAGCACTGCCACTAACCGATCAAACCTTGTTAGCCCGAGTTCAACATTGTGGCGATTCACACAAAGTTAGCCAATTATGAGAGCTGAGATAGTTCCAATAGGTCGAATGCCTTAGTTTTTGAACTTATAGGGCTTAAGATTCAATTTTGAAAAACCTTTGAAATAGGCCCAAGGCCAGTGGGCACGGGTTGGAGCCTATAGAAAAGTCTCCAAAAGTTTTTAAGCAGTTGTACACAGTCAGGGGATACCAATTTTGGAAAAATAGTTTCAAACTTAAAATACATTCATCATCCCAACTAGGCATGGTGATAGAAAATCCTACTTATAGTGATTTTTTATTTTAAAAACGTACACATCACCCCAACCGGGTATAATCTTAGTAAGCCCACTCACAAGTGGATTTTTAATTTAAAGTGTGCACATCACTCCAATCGGGTTTGATGTTAAAAAGTCTCACTCACCCGATGAATATGACGTGTTCGTCCCATTCGGATTCCCAATTCTTGTCGTGCTCCCCTGCTCACTTTCTTTATCCAATTTGCCACTACACGGTTTGAATATTCTCATGAGAAAAGGTTTGGCATTAAAGGCCTACTATTCTCATGTATTTATAAATAAACCCTTATTTTTGCCTTATTGTAATTAGGTTCCTAAAGTTCATAATTTTTTACTTTAGGTTCCTAATACTTAATTATTTTCAATCAAGTCCCTAGGATTTCTAATATTCCTCTTGGGTCCTTAATTTTTACCAATTGGGACTCAACTTTTCTAAAATTTTCAATTGGTTCATTAACTTTCCAAAATTACCCATTGGCCTCAATTTTTCTACAAATGACTAATTGGCCCCAAGTTTTCTAAAAATGACCAATTGGCCCTCCAAGTTACTCTACTTTGTCAATTGACCTTCAATTTTAGAAAAATTGCACAAAGTTCCCTCAATTTTTGAAATCCTCAACATTTTCCCCAATTTCACCCTTTCTATAGATCCGAATTTGATTTCTTCAAATTAGCCTTTCAAATGGGGTTAATTATTCCTTTTTATGGTGCTAATCGGTTTCTTCACTTCCATATAATCTGACCGAGCTTTGAATTATTATTTTTGGGTTCGAAACGAGCTTAAACGGAGCTTTGCGAGAAAACTAAACGTAGAGAGAGAAAGCTTTAGTAACTTACTGTTGGAGTTGCGGCGATCTGAGCTCTCGATTTGGGATGAAAGCTCTCGTCCATGGGGTCATTTGAGGATCAAGTGCCGCTACAATTCGTGTCTTGGGTAGTGAGAATTTGGTTAGTAAAATTCGGGTACTTTCTCTCTCTAGAAGTGCCGTTACATGTTTGCTTTACGAGGTTGAGTGCAGGCTGGAGAGGCTAGAAGAAAGCTTGGTTTGGTCGTAGGAGGTCGGGGATAGCCGAATTTGGGCTATGCAGAACAGGGCATCCTCGAGTCCTATGGAGTAGCTTCACTGGAGGGTGCCATTATGTAGCTGACTTCCTCTGGAGTCTATAGGACCCAAATTCGCCTTCTTAAGTAGAAATAAGTGCCTAAGTCAAAGCTCTGTTTCGAGTTTCGTCGGAGAACCAAGCACTTCTTCTTTTTCAGATGGTTGAGGTGTGTTGAGGATGAATGAAGGGGAGCTCTTTATATAGGGAGCTTGGGAACCCTCCGCTCTACCAATTTCCATATCGGTCAAGCTTATCCTCATCAGAAAATGTCATAATTAGAGAGAATATTCCCTTGCCAAAAATGGAAGGTGAACTTTCCTCCATAAACAGTGTCATCGGATGAAGGAAGATGATGACACTGTTCCGCACTTGCGAGCTTTGCATGTGCAGGCTTGCCACGTTGTGGTGCATGATTGGCTGGCTCAACTGACGCGGCTTCCTACTCAGCCACCTTATCAGTCGTTAACCCGTTGATAGGACATGTGGTAGCCTCCCATTTGCTATTTGTGTCTACGTGGCTGCTTATCAAGCGTCCGCTGACCGTTGATCGTGACACGTGTCACCTTCTGATTGGTTAGAACTTCTAGGCGCACTTCGCCACACATCATGCATTAATTGGTCGCGCGTGCTAACTGGGCACTGACCGTTGACTGGTCCGACCAGATTCAGTGACTCGAAAACGAAAATCAGCCGATTCAAGCCCAATTCAACCGATTTTCTAAAAATTAAAAATTTCTAAATTAATCTAAATTTATTTTCTATATAATGGTGGCCTCAATTCTCCAAATTGATATTTTTAAGCCACATAGAAAAATGAATTATTGAACTGTTTATCATGGTTCAATCCAGTTCGATCCGGTTTTCACATCCAATCCATTCCTTAGTTCTTCTTCATGATTTTTAGGATTTCTTGGTTACTTAGGATATTCCAAATTCTCATTTTAACCCTTTTTTTTTACCATTTTTTGTTCATTTATGGGCTTAGTTTCTCATGAAAAGTGTCGGTTCTTTTTTTGGTTTCCTTCGTATGAGAGTATGGGTTTCACACCCACTCCCACAAGGCCCAACACCCGGCTATCGGTGTTACTTCAGATGATGTTCTTTGAATTGTTGAAGTCCTCCTAAATTGGCTTAGGTCTGGGGTCTACAACCCCTCAGTGCCCATGGCCTCATCGTCCTCGTTGTACCTGGTTGGTGGTTCGAGTGATGACTATGGATCCAAGAGGATTGGTAGAGTTAATTCCTTAACTTGTTCACTTTAATCTTATAAATGAATGTCGTATCATTGTTACTCCCAACTTTTCATCCATCTGAAAACCATTTTGTTTCCAAAATCTACCATTTTGAAAACACGTGCTCTAATACCACCGGAGGCTATCATGCTCTGGCCTGATTCATCGATCACAGTCTCGTGTAGCTCATTGATTTCCCCAGTTTTAGAGTGGTGGGATCCTTCACCAAGGTAAGACCGACATAACCAAGACTTATAATAGATAAAACCATTATGAAAAACTACAAATATTTAAAACTTTTATTACAAAGTTCTTGTGGTAGCCCACAAAATGGTTTGTACATAAACCTGAGAGCTACAACAACCTAATTAAAATTTAAACCTTCATGTGCAGGGAACGAGGTTACCTTAGGTGATTGTACGTCCTGAGAAGTTCCTTCCCTCCTCGCCTCAAGCCTCATTGGCTTAACTTGCAACATGTTTAGGGGAGAGAATGAGCTCACAACTCAGTGAGTGGGACACTAACGCCATGCCACTAAATAGCTCACGACTTAGGTATTTCCCATAAACCACATAGCATGATTTCTAAACCTATCTCGCGTACTATCCATACGAGCCTCGTGGTTTATTCTACCCTTAGAGACACAAGTCTCAAACTGTCCAACTCATAGTCTCTACTAAAGTCGGGTTATCCTAAGTCCCCTCCCCCCCTTTAGTGTTCAACAAAATAGCCATATACATGGATGTGAACACCGGGAACCCTCATCTCATGCTCATATCCTAACCTACACTTGGGCATCACCTTCAAACTCCTCATGGCCCAAGGCCTTAACTTGACAACTTAGGCCTTAGATAATTTTGAGCTACTCAAGGCCATATGCACGATAAGACTACCTAAAATTTACCATCTCCAGAACGGGACCAGACTGGTAAATTGGAGTGTGGGTGTAAACCCCGTCCTTTGATAATAAGAAAATCAGGAAAAGAATTGATCATTTCCAAAGAGAAAGCCGAGTCGGTTGATAACTGATAAAGAAAGGGAAAACCATGAAATTTATGGATCACGAGTGACCTAAACAGTCACAAAATTCATGAGAAAAGTCTTTAAGGTGAATTGGAGGTGAAAACCAAATTGGTTCAAGTGAACCGGACCTGAACCAGATTAAAGTGGTTTCTAAATTCATTTTTTCTAGGTGGTTTAGAAAATTCAAATTGGAGAATTGAGGCCCATTTGATAGAGAATGAATTTAGAAATTTTTAATTTTGAAAACTCGATCAAATCGAGCCTAAACTAGCTGGTTTAAGCGTTGAACCCGGTTCGGACCGGTCCGGTTCGGTTCGTAAAGTGTCGTCTTCTTCCTTCAGATGGCAGCACTATTTACCCGCCGAAAAATCAAGCAGTGCCGGCAAAGATGAAAAGTTTTCGGTCAGGGAGTTTCAAGCAGTGAATGACTAGCATTAAGGTGTCAATCGGATGGCCAAGAAGTCCCCGAGCTTCCTATATAAAGGGCCCATCCTCATTCATCCTCCTCACACCTAAAAACTTCACTCTCTCCCTGCTGCTCCATTTTTCGGTGAAATTCGAACTAAAGCTTCGACTTGGGAATTTTTCTGAGCCAAATAAGGTGAGGTTGGGTTCTTTAGATTTGGGGAGAAGTCAGCTACACGACGGTAGTCTCCATTTGCTCCGAGAAACACAAATGAGATAGAATAGTGAAGCAGCTCCAGTGGACCGTAGCTGCCCTGTTTTGGTCAAGCTAAAAACGGCCAATTCGAGCCCTTCTCAGGCCAAATCAAGCTCTCCCAACACTTCCTTAGCCCTCATATGACCGAATTAGAGTGGAAAGGAGGAACCTCATGACAAGAGCTATCTGCTCAAATTGAAAGCTCGGACCGTCGCACCTCGACGGAACACGAAGTACCAAGAACGCCAGCTAAGACAAGCTCACGTAGAGGTGAAAAGCCGGTTGAAAGGAATTCATTGCATTCACGGGTGAGTGGGAATTTTCACATCATACACGGTTGGGATGATGAGCACCTAGGTAATAAAAACTCACTACTAAGTGGTGTTTTAAACATCACACCTACATGGACTGATGCGGAAATCACGCTGAAAAACTACTTATCAGTTGTAAGTAGATCATACCTGGTTGGTATGAAGAACTTCCTGGAAGGAAGCAGAAAATCCGCTTATCGGTTATAAGCGGAGATGTCCTCTCACCCGGTTCGTGTGATGGACAAGTAAAAAGATTATTTTATCAAAAGTGCTCTCCCCTAACTATGTGCCACTGCTTAAACTTTTTGGGAGACTTTCTTGACGGGAGCTCGAATAGCTCAGATAGGCTAGAGGCCTCGGTTTTTTAATTTGGGGGCTAATATGCCCAATTTTTAAAATCTCGTACAGTGGGCCCAAGGGCAGTTGGCATGAGCAGGAGCTCGCAAACAAACATGAGATTAAGCCATTAAAACTTTAATGAATGATTTGTTTGGTCGTGGTACCAAGACAGGACCGACATACTCGATGGACTGGCAGCAGTGCGACAAGACATGTCAACGGACCAGTCAAGACAAACAGCTGCAAGTCGAGTTGACGGTCGGGGCCGTTGGACCAATGGCACTAATGATTAAATGGCTTATGAGGAAAACTATTTTTTTGTGCATGCACTAAGGTAAAGGACCTTCAAGACGCCCAAGAGGGGTAGTGATGCATCCTAGGAGCTACTGGACGACATGGTGAAGATAAGGGTAGTTTGTCGTGCCAACACTCAAGGAAGCTCGGCGTAGCTTCATGGTCATGAGACTGGGGTGGGGTCGGGATGAGGTCTTTGTTCTCATATGGACACAGAGTTTTCTTTTCGGGTTTGAGGGTCGAATGTCGCGTACATCCACTCATTCTCAGGGTAGAAGTGGACAGGCTTCTATATAGGTGACCGGTAAAGTAGATCTGACGCCACAAGTGGATGCAGTGGACGGGTTGCCTTGTGAATGTGTGATCCCTTCATGATGAAGGGTGTGTATTGATTGTTAAACACACTGATTGTAGTTAATAATGAATGATGGTTTTTAAAACTGAGAAATTGAAAAAAAAATGGTTTTAAGAAAATAAGGAGTCTGGCACACTCCAATTCAAACTATATTTATGAAAATAAAGATTTAAACACTCATTCATTGAGTCGTTGAACTCACTCACTCTCTTATACCCCTTTTCAGGTAACCAAGGGAAAATCTACCCAAATACCTCCAGTTAACTACACTTGCAAGACAAGTATGTAATGTTAAATTCCATCTAGTTTTGATTAGTGTTATTCCAGGAAATGTATAGGTTTAAAGGACGTCTTACTCCTCACAGATTAAAAGAAGGGGAAAACCATTAATAAACTGGAATAGTGGCAGGTTTATCATGGGGATCTGACCAAAATGGGTCGGGGCGTGACAACTTGAGTTGTATCATAGCCTATTTTTCTCGAATACATTATCAAGACTATAAAATATAGTAACTAATAGGAATGATTTAAAAATTTTCAGAATGGCTTCCAAGAAAGGAACCAAGAGAACTAGAGTCGTAGTCTCCAACACTGCCCAACCACTCCTACCTGTGAAAGCTCCCCGAGGAGCCCAAACAACCCCACCTGGACTTAGCTCGGAACACCAAAGGTTGTATGAGGAGTTCACCTGTGTAATTGGGCAACCTAACCTCGTCCCTGAGAAAGGTACCAACTCTCGGGTTGAACCGAAGAAAGTCCAATCCTATCCTCCTTCGGTTAACCATCCCCCTCCAGTAGACATCCCACATCACCCCATCTAGGTGTGATGTTAAAATTCCATGTAGTAGTGGTTTTTCATTCCAAGGTACTCATCACCCCAACCGGGTATGATGTAAAAATTCTCACTCACCCGATAAGTGTAGTGTACTTTTCATCTTAACCGGCTCTTTGTCTCACGCGAGCTTATCCTTGCTGGTGTTCCTGGTACTTCATGTTCATACACCATATGAACATCCTTGTTCATTAACATTTGACCTAATAGCCTTCATTCATCACGAATGAATGAAATGCCCAACTTTTAATTATTTGCATTTAGTTCCCTAAAGTTCTTTTTCTTTAACTTTAGGTCTCTATCCCATCGTCCAGAGGATAGGACCGGTGGCCTATAAATTGGAACTATCTCTAGACTTGTAGAGAAAACACAATGTATTCCACATTTTAGTACTTCAAAAGTACCAGCCTGATCTGAGCCATGTGTTGGACCGACCTCCACCAGAATTGGAAGAGAACTTGACCTATCAAATAGAACTGGTACAAATCATCGATCGGAGGGATAAAAACTTAAGGAATAAGAGAATTCCTATGGTCAAAGTTCCTTGGAAAAATGGACCCGTGCAATAAGAGACACTGGAGACCGAAAGTGCCAACAGTCAGGGAAGCTCGACGTAGCTTCATGAGCACAAGACCAGGGTGTGTTCGGGATGAGGTCTTTGTCCTTATATGGACACGAAGTTTCTTGTCGGGTTTGAGTGTCAAATGTCGTGAACATCAACTCATTCTTAAGATAGAAGTGGATGAGCTTCTATCTAGATGGTCAGTAAAGTCACTCTAATACCATAAGTGGGTGCAATGGACAGGTTGTACTATGAATGTGTAATCCCTTCATGATGAAGGGCATGTATTGATTGTTAAACACACCAACTGTAGTGAATGATGAGTAATGGTTTTGAAAACCAAGAAATTGAGGAAGAAAGGATTTAAAGAAAATAAGCAATATGGCACACTCCAATTCAAACTATTTTTTTTAAACTCATGTTTCAAACACCCATTTACTCGCAGGTAACCGAGGAAAAAACCTACACGCAGACTTTCCACTAGTTAAACCTGCAAGACAGGTATATAAATCTATTTCATTCAGTTTTGATTAATGTTATTCCAGGAAAGGTACAAATACAAAGGATGCCTTACTCCTCATGATTTAAAGAAGGGGAAAACTCTAAATAAACCGGGAAAGTGGCGGGTTGTTCACGGGGATCCGACCAAAATAGGTCAAGTCATAACAGCCACTGCCACGTGTCAACCTCTGATTGGCTGAAACCATCTCATGTGTCGACCTCTGATTGGTCAACCATTTTTCTGACATCTTAGTCCGTTGTTGATGTGGCACATTTGCCATGTGTCAACTCCTCATTGGCCAGCTCGGCTGACGGGCTTCTACGTCGTTGACCGTTGACTGCAGACACGTGTTTCTCTCCTATTGGTCAATCGTCGCTGACGTGGATTCTACTCTTCTCACCATTGACCGAAGATACGTGTCACACCCTGATTGGTCAGCGCTTATAGGCGCTGACTGAGCTACTAACTAGGCATGCTTCGCTATGTGTTGTGCGTTGATTTGTCATGCATGCTGAGTGGGCGCTGACTTGGCAGCGGTTCGTCGACTGGCTAGACCATTGACCGATTCGGACAAACCAGGTTCGGTGACCTAAAATCGAAAATCAGTCGATTCAAGCCCGATTCAACTGGTTTTCTGAAATTTAAAATTTTCTAGATTTGTCTAAATTTATTTTCTATCCAATGGTGGCTTCAATTTTTCAAATTGATGTTCTTATTCCACCTAGAAAAATGAATATTTGAATCGGTTCTCCACGGTACATCCTGGTTCAATCCGATTTGGGTCTGGTTCGCCCTGAATCAGTCTGGTTCTCCCAACCAATTTACTTTATGGTCCCTTTTTATGGTTTTTGGATCTTTATTGGGCACTTGGGGTTCTTCAATTTCCTGTGTTTACTTTAATTTACGAGTTCCAGTTCATTTTACCATTGGTTCTCACTCAAAAATTTTCGGTTCCTTAATCCGGCTTTCTTATTATTGACAAGGGGTTTACACCACCTTCCAAATTGGTCCTATTCACTGGTTTGTATCTTTCTGATTTATGCATAGGGAAAATTTTTAGTGTTACACGACATGATTTGGGCTTGTGTAGCCCAAGATAAGGCACAAGCTGTGAGTAGCCCGAAAATGTCGATCAAGTGTAGGTCATCCTTTGTATGTGGGACATGAGTTCTTGATGTGTGCATATAGCAGTAATGCATCTTTTGGTTCGAGGAAACCAAGGTTATCCCGACCGTAGAATAGGATATGAGTGGAATGGCCCGGAACTGATGTCTATAGGGGCGAAGTAAACCACGATACTCGTAAGAGAAAAGTACGAGTATTATGATAGATGATAATGCTAGGTGGTTTACAGGGGAACATTTAGGTCGTAAGTCATATAGTGGCACAAAGTTAGTATCTCATTCACTGAAGTGTAAGCTCACCTACTTCCACTAAACATTTTGAAAGCTAAGCCTAGAAGACATGAGGTAGAGAAGGTAATAAACTTTTTGAAACACATGTCTGATAAGGTAACCTCGTATCCTATTTACAAAATATATTTATATTTTATCATATTAATATGATTTTTGGGATATTTAATATATTCTTTTTGGGCTCACACGTGAAATTTTGAAAGAAAACCTTCGAATTTTGCTGCATTTTATAAGTGTTTTGTTAGAAGTTTTGGTACACCTAGTTCTCACTATGATTAAGGTACCCACCATAGTAGTTATCAACGGGAACGGACAGAAGCACACGTGTCTCTAGTCGACAAAATTGGGTTGGAGTGTAAAATAAATAAAATGGTCAAATTTGGTTCACTCGTTATTTTTCGTATCGTTCCGTAATTTTCTAAAAGTATGATTTTACCCATTTGCAACTCAATTAACCTATTTATACACTCTTCTATAATTATTCATAAACTCCAATATTTATTCATATTTACACTAATGCCCTCAATTCTCAACCCTTTTCAATTAAATATTTAATTTTCTTAAAATTTACACTTTAGTACCCCACTTTTAAAATAATTATCAATATGTCATTACTTTTAAATTATTTCCTTTATGATCCTAAACTTTTAAATTCTTCTATTTTATTCTCTACACTATGTCTTAATTTTATTTTAGTCCACTAGTCTTAAAAATAATATTTTTTGCCCTAAACTTTACACGGCTTACGATTTCGCCCCTAATTTTTTCTCAACTTTCATTTAGATCTCTAATCTTTCTCAAACCCTTTTGGATCCCTAAATTTTCTAACACTTCATTTATAGTTCTTAAAATTTTACGTAGTTTCATTTGGGTCCCCATTTTTTAAAAATTATATTTTGACTCTCATACATTTCAAAATTTATATTTTAGTCCCTAAACTTTCTTTCTTACCAAAACACATTGATAAACTTAGTAAAAATTTCCTAACATGACCCTTAGAATGTCCCCAAATCACATTGTCCTATTTCAGTTAATTATAGCAGGAATAATGTTAATTTGGCCTCATTTTGAACTTAATAAAAAAATGGCATAGAGTCATGTTTTAAACTATAGTTCACTAGAGAGAGAACTAGTCGGTTGCAGTTGGAAATTTGACTTCCCGTGAGTCTTTTATCACCTAAATCACTTTGAATGGTGCTTAAAGTTGTTTGCAAGGTGCGATTTACAAACTTTTTTAAAAACATAGTATAGTCAGAAATTTCACGACAGAGTAGGACCACGATACTCACTTTTTGCTCGAGGGTGATAGAGTTTAGTAAATTGAGTCGTGATAAGTTCGTCAACTTTTTATAACAATTTTAGCTAATTGGGTGGCGACGAATTTGACCCCAAAATATGTTGGCCACTTTTTGTGGTGTCGTGATCGTTTAATGTACAATTTTGTTAACACTAATAAATATATTGTTGGTGTTGGGCAAAGATCCAAGTACACATAATAATATTAAAATTATTAAGTTTAATATTCGGATAATGGAGAATTTATAATTGAAAGTTCCAAAGTTTTATATGTTAAGAGGTAACTAAAAAGTTTCTCTCCAATTTATAAATAAAAATTGAACCTAGTGGGATAATTAAATTGATTATATGGAGAGATAAATAAGTAAATTATTAATTAAATAATATTTTTTGATAGATGATATTTGATCAAAAATTAAATTCTCTTTTCATGTATTATATAGGAAAATTCGTAAAAAAGCGGATATAAGGGATAAAATAGTGTCTAACTAGATTTCATGTTACGTAGACTTAGTCACTTGAGAAAAATGACATGCGCGGAGAGCACACTTGCAACGGGTGATTGATTCATACCGTATCAAATTCTTTTATAACTATTAAATTGATCCATTTGAGTGATTTTTTTTATCAATTTTTATGCTAATTTTTTTAAATTGATTAATTTTTAAAATATGAAATTAAGAATTTTATTTATTTTTTTATTTTTAGATCAATTAAAAAAATTATAAATTTTTTAATTATGAGTGAATACACTCTCAATTCGACCTAATTTGATATTTACATTTTCACATTCTTAATTTCTAATTAATGATGCCCCATCCCTTCACTGGCTATAATCTCTTTTTATCAAATTTATTTTTTTATTATTATTTCGATTTAAAATAAATTATAATTTTGTTTTGAGTTATTTAAGATTAATTTTATTTTTAAAAATTTGGATATTACAACCAATATCAACTTTCTATTTAATAAGAAAGTGATCCCACTTCTTTAGGGAAAGTGGAATGGTCTGCATTGTTGTACACTCTCGAAGTTGCCACCATGCACCTATATTCTAATCAATAAATGAGTTGACCCTCATCTACTCTACTTCCCCATTCATTCTTCCTCGGTATCCATTTATCCCTTTCTGTGGTATCTCAATCCAAGAGACTTCATCTAGAGACAATATCTCTCAAAAAATCATCTTTAATGACATAATTCCATGAAAGGTATTTTTTTGTATAAAACTATATATTTTGTTTTGGGGAATTTAGAATGGGACAGGTACTAAGTGAAGGAGTTAGAAATACCTCACAACCCCCATTTACACTAATGGACGATGGTTACACTTTTGGAATTTGGAGACAATTTGTCATTTTTTTTAATTGTAAATAATTTTAATATTTATATGTATTATAGTTTTTTTAATTTTATATTTTATATTTTAATAAATTAATAATATTTTATATAATAAAAAATATTATTCGTACAAAATATATATTATGTTCATATAACATAATTTATTATATATTATTTTTATTATAATTATACAATATTTATATATAATAATTATTATACAGTTAACATTAATTTATTGTATTTTAATAATAATTTAATTTATATTATATTATTTGATTATATAATAAAATTTTGTGGGTATAATTTATCATATATATTTAAAATTATATTTTAATATATAATAAAAATTAATTTAATTATATATATTACTTAATAAAGTATTAAATCTAATTAAAAATAATAAATTCATATTTTTAATTAAGTATCCATCCAAATAGTTTGCAACTCCCATTGACAAATTTGCTTTGAAATTTCCTCATAGGGGGTTGTTGAAAGTTGAGACAGAATTCTGTCGTAAATCCGGGAGGGATGAAAGTTGATTAAAACTTTTTTTAAATTATTTTAGTTACAAATCAATCATCCATAATTCATCACGTTTAATAAAATTAAATAATATAATAGTAAAAGTATAGGAACTCTTATCATTAATGTATATTAGCGCAATTACATAGAATTTAAAATTCAATTCACTAAACCTACCTACCTTTGCTTTATGGACTTGAGTCAGATATTCCGCGGAAGTCTTCTCTACGAGGTTTGCTCTGGCAACTGCCCTATCCTTTACACATTACAACTTGACTGGAAAAATAAAAGCGGATTAAAATCAATAAAATCGCATAGCCCGGACACACGTAGCATATGCAAGAGTTTTTCAGAGGAAAAAAGGCAGCACAGTGTTGACATGATATTCAAGTCATCGTACAAGCAAATGGTTTCTTCCACCATTAAGAACGATGACATCACTTCTTTATAACTCCTATTAATTACACAGTATCTATTCCCCTCCAATGAGTACACAACTACAACAAAGCATTATTTGCATATGCTGCTAATTTCGCTCATTGCTTCAAGGTTGAAGCTTGGCGACTTCTTCCCCAGGTATCCTGTGATAAATAGTCTTCTCTTGACTCTCTTCAGAATTTGGATCAGCGTGGTATTGCCCGTACAGAGCATAAACGCCAACTGTTATAAGGCTGAGGATGACGAATCTCACCCACGCTTCATAATGCAACTGCAAAATAAAGATATTATTCGACCGGGACCATGAGCCAATAATGCTTAATTTGGCTGACAATGAGCCTCCACATTTATTGTCACGTACCTGAGCAAACAAAAAGATATTGAAGAATATACAAATTGCT
The DNA here is from genome assembly GCA_030064435.1 of Trapa incisa. Taxonomy (NCBI): domain Eukaryota; kingdom Viridiplantae; phylum Streptophyta; class Magnoliopsida; order Myrtales; family Lythraceae; genus Trapa; species Trapa incisa. The sequence continues at coordinate 15,831,542 of CM057771.1, forward strand.
GGCACAATCGGAACACCGGGACAGGAGAAACCTTGGGCCTCGGCGTAAGCCTGAGGAAAACATTTAAATGATATTTATTTATGTCAGTGAAAGGTTCCTCAAATAACCAGAAAATACAGTACTAACCATTTTCCAGTGAAAACAGATCTTTGTACCATTAAAAATGATTTCTGGCAAATATTTGAACTTCGAACAGCACTTTGTAACAAATGACCAAAAGGGATGAAACATGAGAAGTGCAGTGATAAATATAACTACTCTCAGATTCAACTGTCTCTATTAGCCCAAATCAATCCTTTTTATTAGCCATGCCAAACTGTATGATAATCACTAGAGACAAGCTGGAATTAGAGTATAAGATCATCACTTACTTGACGATAACAAAGAGAGAAGATAGAAACTACAGCAACAAGTACAGCAGCCAATGGAAGAATCAAGGGGGCATCGATACGATAGCAGAGTCCAGATGCAAAGCCACTCAATGCAACTAGAACAAGGAAAATGACACCTTCCTGCTTGCTTGAAAGCCATCTTGAATTAACTAGATTAGCTGTCTTATCCTTCCATCGAAGGACTATGACGCAAGCTGATACTACAGAATACCCAGTCTGAAGGACATGGAACTATGTCAGAGGTGCACACATGATAGAAAGATCCACAACCCAATAACCTAAAAACAATACAGCTTTTATCCTGATTTATTAACACAATATAAGAAAGAAATAGGTTTTAGTTCCTGAAAGGAAAGGCCACCAGCTACTGAGGTGCCCATATAATTTTTTTAATAGACTGAGCAGCATATATAATATAAACAGAATATACAAATATGATAGTTTTTTTATCTGGATTTAAATATTCCAGTTTTAATTACTGAAACACTATTAAACCAAAAACAAATATAGCACCTCCTGTTAGACCATATTTGTAGCACATATACACAACAGAAAAAAATGACTAATAAGGATAAGTTCCTGTACGCACCAATGAACCAACTGAAAGAATGTGAGACAGCACATGAACATTGAAAAGCCCAGCCATTATGCTTGCAACAATGCCAACCCATACTTGAGAGTGAACTGGAGTATGCCGAATTGGATGTACTCTAGCAAATACTGGTGGAAGTAAGCCGTCGCGTCCAAGCCCCAGATACAATCGTGACTGCTTAGATTAATATTCTCATTTACTTTGCTGAATATCTTTGAGTAATTAACTACAAATGTTGCATGCTATGAAGAGACTGACCTGAACATAGAGACCCACTAAAAGAGTCGTCGTGAGCCCAGCAACAGCACCTATGCTAATAAGTACAGAGACATATTTCAGGCCCTTCGATGTGAAGGCCTTGGCTAATGGAGCTTCTTCTCCAAGGACTTCGTATGGAACCATTCCAGTGATTACCAAACAGACACCAATATATAATGCAACACATACAAGAAGACTGCCCAAGATTCCAATGGGTAAATCCCGCTGATTTCACAACACGAACAAAAACTATTTAACTCTTCAGGCTGGTACAAGACAGAGGTACTCTATTCAACCAGTCAAATGTGCCAGAAAAATAATTTAATCACAAAGCAAGTACCTGTGGTTTCTTTGATTCTTCAGCTGAATTAGCTACTGCATCAAATCCAACATATGCAAAGAATACAACAGTAGACCCAGTCAATATTGCTTTAATGCCATTTGGGGCAAATGGAGACCAATTTGAGACATCAACCTTGAAAGAACCGGCTAAGATGACAAATATAACAATTACAATCTGCAAAGGAAGATGCAGAGTTTAATCGTTCTACTTGTAGAGATGGATATGGTATGTGATATACTGATATGAAGCTGTGAGTGCAGTTTGAGAAAATTGATATTATCTTTTGCTTGATGTGCTATTCAAATGATCCAGTGAAGTCGATACATAATATTTTGCATTTCCAAAGCTAAACTGATGTACTTTATAACAGAACAGACCCCAAGCAAAGTCCATTAGTTAAATCAAACCAGCAAGTGATTTTTAGTGAAATACTTGGCGTAAAAATTTCACAAGAAATGTGGTGAAAGAATATGCACCAAAGTTCTGTGCCCTGGGGAATTGTATCAAAACAAGTTCAAGCAGTAAGTACAATACAAGTAGAATGCATCTGTGGAAGAGTAGAAAAATCCTTTCAGTTTGGAAAAGAGCACTTCCTTTTGATAATAACATTGTATGTCTATAATACCTTTGTTACTGTCATGATTGAATTCAAAGCAGATGATTCTTTCACACCCTGACATAGAATTATAGTGAGGATGCATAGGATGACAGGAGCCAATATGTTGATAGAAAGAGCCCCTCCAAGGAATTCCTCACCACCATGTCCTATCCAACTTGGAATGTTTTCTCGAAAGAATGAAAAGAGTTCCAGAATGTTAACTACATAGCTTGCCAAACTTCTAGCAATGCTAGCCGCCCCAATGTGATAGTCAAGCATCAATTGAGTAAATACAAGGAATGCAGTAAGCTCATTGAAAGCTGTATATGTGTACAAGTATGCTCCTCCAACAACAGCAGGAAAACGAGAAGCCAGTTCAGCATAGCAGAGTGCATTTAGAACACAGGATGCACCAGCTAATATGAAGCTGATTGTAACCGCTGCACGTTGAAAAGTATAAAAAAAATTAATAAGCAAGGAGCTTATAACTGAATGGTTTAGTTTTAAGTATAAAAGCACACTGATTCTCATCAATTGGAATATCCAGAGAGCTAGCAGAAAATAGATTCCACCAATGCCATCTTCACAGCCATCATTCTACAACTATGACTTTGTGAACTCCATAGCATATTAAGAGTTGCAAAAAGATATGATAACTGCAGAATTCGTACATAGTGCAGAGCTATTTGGGTTCATTATATGGTGACTAGAGAGTGGACATAATGTAAGGGAATGTGTTGAAACAAATTGAAACTAAGAAAATATAACAAAAATGACGACTAAGAGTATAAGTTTGTTTAATATGAATTATCATCGATAAAAGAAGAAAGCGAATATGTTTTTTGCTATTTGATTGGATAGATATGAGAAACTGTACACGGAACACCCTAATTGAGAGAACTCTGTACTAGCGACTGAACATCTAAGTGAAGTTTCTGGCAAAAAGAGGTCTAAGTGAATTAGAAGACGGGATTCAGCTATAATTTCTACAAAATCTTAATTTGAACCAAAATCATTAAAATTACATGATCAAGGATACATCTTTAACAGATGTTTGATCTCATTTATAACCAAACCATTCCTTACGTCGACTATCATACCCTCAAACACATGAAAATCCAACCGCAGCAGTGCAACGTAATAGAAACACGGCGAGCACAATTAAAACGATGGAGGAGCTAGACCAACGGCTCAAAAGCCAAAAAGTAGAGCAATCGCAGTTGGCACGGCAGAAGAAAATGTTCTAAATTAACCAATTCTCGCAAAACCCCCAAAATCTAAGAGAGCTATCGATGAGCCGACTAACCGGGGCCAGCATCATGGGCGACCGTGCCGGTGACGACAAAGATTCCGGCGCCGATAGAAGCGCCAACGCCGAGGAGGAGGAGATCGAAGAGGCTGAGGCGGCGGACGAGGCCATCGACGGAACGCGTGCGGGTGGCGGAGGAGTCCGAGGAGTCCGAGGGAGGCGGGAGGGACTTAGCTCGGAGGGCCGACGACCAGAAGTGCGAAGAACACGAGGATGAAGAGGAGGAAGAAGCAGCAACATGAATGGAACCGGCACCGTGAGGCTTCTTCTGACCTCCCATCGTATTTGAACGTTCAGAAGAGGAGGGTGGGATATTTGAGGAGTGACTGCCGATTAGATGTACCAAATGGAGCTACTCCCGCTCAGAAGTCAAGTACAATTACCATTTTGCCATTGTAGTACGAGTTAACGGAATAATTAATTTAATTTCACTGGTGTCCTTAATTTAATTAAATAATAATAAAATTACTGTTGAGAATATAAGCATCACTAGAGATCGATACATCATGGGTAGAGAGATTCATGGATGGCAACCGGCCTAGTCCGGACAAATCTCTCAAATGAATTTCAGTCTAGAAAATTTCATTAATACAAGTATGAAATAAATATTAATTAAAAATATGTGGCGAATATTTATTCCATAATTTTAAAAATGAAATTAATAAATGCGGAATCAATCTATTGTGATCAGGCACACAGATGCATATCCATCAGCCAACAAGTGTTTCAAAATAGATTGTTTCATAAATATTAAATGGTCCATGAACCATGAACAATATAAGATAACAGATATGAAAACATAAGGAAAAAACAGAGAAACTCAGGCACACAGATGCATATACATACACTTAAAAGAGGTGATTATTATACCTGATTTGCAGAACTGTGAAGAATTATACAGTGCAAGTAGTCTCTATGCCCATAGAAAAGCATCTTGGCTTTACCGGCAGCAGCATAAAGGGATCCCTGCTATAAAATAAAAATATTAAATAGTTTGTGCATAAATACTTGTAAAAGAAATGAAAGAAACATGTTCAATTAAAGAAGAGATCAGATAATCTTAACATCAAAGCAAGGGCATTGTTCTCTTGAAGTGGAGAAAGGGCACTCCAAGGACCTCTAGAATGTAACAAAAAATATACTAATTAAATGGGATGGACAATAATAAAATTTATAGACAAATAATATAATAGTATCATATTCTATAATTATACAAGTCCAGACCAAAGAATGACTAAAATTTTGTTGTATTGCAAAGATGAGCTCGTTGGGTAGAACAAATCATTCATAGATTATCATTCTGCCAAATTTGTAATTATCCTTGCAAAGATAATAGTACTCTAATTATACTCTTAGATTGGTATTATGCCAAATGTGCATTAATTCACAATTTCTTCCTCATATTTTTTAGACTAGTGACCTCTTCAAAATTCTAACTTTGACCCCAAATTTAAAAATAAAATATACATCAACAAAAGATTATGAATTAATTTCAAATATTTTCACCAATTATTGAGTGGTGGAACTCGAAGGTTAGGTACTTGATTTAATTAAATATTAACTAAATTTATCTACAAGTTAAATATTATTCTTTTGTCTCGAATTATGTATTTTTCCTGCATAATCGGACAGAACGAGTCAAATTTCCAATATCGGGTCAAATACGGGTACAAGTCAATAGATAAAAGATTGAGATCATATATACTTAAAAATAATTATTTGTAAGTAGTGTACAACCCTATAAACTCACAAAACTTCTTTATTTTTATCAAATTTAGAATAATATTCTCAATGGTACAATTCTCTCTTATCTACAAATGCAAATCTCTTATTTAATTGAAATGAAAATAAAGTTACCCGACATGTCAACCATATTTTATGGATCAATTAAGGTTTGATATATAATGAAGAATGCACCTTATACATGATACAAATAAATTGGATTTCACATAGGACAAAACAAATGGAACTCACTTATTGGGGGAGTAACAAGATCAAATATAGGTGCATATGATTTCACATAGAAGCATATAACATAGGGTGGTCAAATACACCAATTGAATAGCATGAATATCTTTTTGTAACGATAGTTTATAAGAATTATCAATGATTGATCATCAAATTATGTATATGTCTCATAGGAAAATTTAACTCAAAAAAGTTCCCTAACTAGTTCATGTCAAAATTATCTTTTACAAATCCAAATATGAGGAAATATAAACGATAATACTGAAAAAAGTTAGATGCTTATCAATTTTATAATGTAGAACAAATAAACAAGACTCACTTCCTATTGAATAGTTTGGTACTTCTAATATTTTTATGAATTTTTTGTACAGTTGTGGTGATGATGACCGAATTTGGGGATGGAAGTGGAAATATGGGTCATTTTCAGCCCAAAATCATTTTTATAAATATGAACCACTCTCATACATAATTCAATTTCAAGTATATTATTACTGTAACAATCTCTAACATACAATATATTATTCTTGGACATCCAGACTATTATTCGATTTATCTCCCCAATTCAGAAAAGTTGGACAAATAGTCTCAAATTCTCAATACGAACGAACCTCAATAAAACGAAACATATTAGTCCCAATTGTTCCCTTTTATTAGTAATTAAAGAATCATTTATTAAGTGGATATGCACTTAGCTGTGACTTCTTATATCATTTATAAAAATAATCTTTTTTTTTAAATTTTAAAAACTTAGTAAAGCACTCAATCAAGTATATAACGCTTTGCTTCGGTAGGTTCAATCGGATATGCTATCAATACACTCACTCATCTCGAGTCTTAAAACTTGTTTATTCTTATGGTTCCGGAAATTCCGCTCTTGTTCTCGCTCGAATGTTCTCTTACTCTTTGTACATTATTTAGAAAATAGAGAGATTAGTTCCCTCCTAGTATTTCTTAAACACCATAATTTATTCATAAATTTATAGTTTTTCCATCATTGCCATTGGGTTATCCCAATCACAAGTGGATAAACTGACTCATACCCTAAAATTCTCTAATGTTAGTCCATTGGGTTTAAGGTCATTTTCTTTTCACTTGATATTTATTGAAGTGATTGTCTTTCTTTTATTTACTATCTAATGATTTTATTTTTCCAAAATTATCATTTGGTCTTCAACTTAGGTAAAATTATTATTTTACCTTTATACTTTAAAACTTATTTTTTTGGACCTTAAACTTTTTCAAATCTTTTAATTGGATCTCTTAAATTTTCTTGTGTACCATTATAGTCCCAATAGGTTTTAGAACAATTACAATCTCTATTTCTTACTAATTGTCGAATACTCTCTAAGTTTGGGCAAAATTACCATTTTGTCATTCTTTTTTATAACTTGACTTTCATGGCTTATTTGTCTATTAGTATTTTGGCTGTACAAATACTTTTATTTACAATTTACTATTTTAATTTACCTTTATTGTAAATATGTCACTAAATCTTCCAAATTATGTAAACCTAATCCTCACACTTCACTAATCTTTCTAATAAACACTTAAATTTTTTTTAACCTCTTAGGAAGACCCCATAAAAAATTTATTCATTTTTTGATGCCTAACTTTCAATTATTTGTATTTTAGTTACCGACCTTATACACATTACCAAATTATCTCCAAAAATTACTAACCTAAGTTTCAATGTTTTTTGACTTCACACTAAATAATCGTAAATTTAGTTTGGGCGGAGTCGGCTGAAACAATATCGATTGGATTTTATCAGATATTTAAAGAAAAACGAGTAGTAGTTCAAATTATGTTCGAATTCAATTGACGAGTTTCAAATCAAACTAACATATCTTGGTATGTTGTACATTGAGAAAGAGAGAAAGGACTAATCATAGTTATCTTATACATACATAATTAGCTAAAACCCTTAAAATAGAAGAAATGTGTAGAAAAATATTTTTTTTTGCACTACTAATAACTTTATTAAATGTTGAACTTATCTAATGATGGTGTCTATTTGTCAAAATAAATATAAATTATTGCTTAAAAATTATAAAAATGGTCTAGAAACACTAAAAAAATAATCTATTTAACTTCTCTTCAATCATAATCTATATAACATTAAATTATGATACTAAACTCTAAAAATCCCTAATATGCGAGTATATAACATAATTTTTATAATGTATAAACAAGTGAATGGTCCAATGTACACTTCCACCACTATTTACTTCCAACATTGGTGTAATTCCCTCCATAACTGCACAAACTTTGCTTACAATGGAGCACGGAATGCATGTGAAAAATGTGGGGAGGTTAAGAGTGGTTAATAAACTCACATCTTTCATAACTAATTATAATAACTATTTAATTAATTGAAGAAAATGCAATGGAAAAGAGAAAAAAGAAGAAAATATATTAGAGTGCTTTAGCTTTGCATGTATATATTATGTGAGGTAAAATACAACTTATATGAGCTAAAAGTGATAGAAAAAATTGGTAGTTGAAATTAGAATTTTATTTTTAAATGATATTCAATGTAACATATTTTGTAAGTTTTTATTTACATATGAAATTAACATTATGTGCATCAAATATAAAACCCTAAAATATATCAAAATAAGGATGGTCGTAAAATATAAATTAAATTTGAATTGTGGGCTGGGCCGTGAATTATTTGTATTATGCATTGACCCGACCCGGAAATATAAGGCCCGGCGCGTATGGGCTGGTTTCTCGTTTCTGTTTATCCATGCCAGACCGCGAGAGGGAGATATGCAGAGAGAGGGGGAAGCACAAAGAAAATGTCGCATCATGGCCAGGAAGAGAGCGATGAGTTCTACGTACGATACTATGTGGGGCACAAGGGGAAGTTCGGGCACGAGTTCCTTGAGTTCGAGTTCCGGCCAGACGGCAAGCTTCGCTACGCCAACAACTCTAACTACAAGAACGACATAATGATCCGCAAGGAGGTCTGGCTCACCACCGCTGCCCTCCGAGAATGCCGCCGCATCATCTCCGATAGCGAGGTCCTCTTCCTTTCTCCTTACATCTTTCTCTCCCTCTCTGCGCGTCTCGTGGCTATTTTTATGGCTTAGGGTTTTATTCGTACCATTGGGTCATGCTGCACCACATTTCATAAAAATGCATGTTTCGTGGCATGGAAATGAGCGCTCTTGTTTATTCAAATTTATCATTTCGTGTAGATCTCCAATGATGAGACTCTTGCTCTGATCAAGGGACGTTGCCGGGAAATTTTGTATGAAAACTGTAGGGAGTTTTTCAATTATGGGCCTTAATGTGAATAAAATAATCGAGGGGCACTGATTACCGATTTACTTTAGCAGCTGACATGTTTGTTTAATGATCTATAGATCATGAAAGAAGATGATAACAACTGGCCAGAACCTGACCGTGTTGGCCGGCAAGAACTCGAGATTGTGATGGGAAATGAACACATTTCATTCACCACTTCAAAGATTGGGTCCCTTGTTGATGTGCAGAGTAGTAAGGATCCTGAGGGGCTTCGGATTTTCTACTATCTTGTTCAGGTTAGGTTTCTTCTGCCTTATGTTATATGGGGGTAGTCATTTTTAATGGCAAGGCTCACCCCAACTCTGTAAATTATTGGTACTTTCTTCTACTCTAAGTTGCATCTATTTGGTTAGTCCATCAAATCATACTTCACTTCCCTCTATTGGAGTGCATGATCATATCAGCAAAGCTCCCATGGATGGTCATGTTAATTTTGGTCAAAAGTACATTTTCCTTCCTAATATTGTACTCTCCGAATTACACTCCAGTTTTCAGTTAAATGTAGATACTAAGTATTGCATCACTAGTAAATAATGCATTGCTCTTTAGTTAGTACAAGTGTGATTTGCTTGTGGCGCCAGGGGGGAATTCCCGAATGAAATCTGCCATTAGCTAATGTAAAAATCTATTATCTTGAAAACTTTTGCTTGTCTGTTAGATTATGTGTTGTTTTTCAGTCATTCATACCCGACCTTTTGCATCAATACCTATGTGGATTATGCTGGCAAATATGGAGTGAAAGGCCCCATATATTGATATCTGCGGAATGCAAATGATTCCTTTGACTTTAATACTCTTTTGTAATGCAGTGATTTACTTATCATATAATGGCAGTTCTCATCATTGGTTCTTATTAAGTGTTGCCTACTATGGATGCAGGATTTGAAATGTTTGGTGTTCTCTCTCATATCACTCCACTTCAAAATCAAGCCGATATAACATGGGTTCTCTGCTTCTTTTGCATCAGTTATTGCTTGGTTTGGGACGTTTTTTTATTTATTTGTTTTGGGGGATTAACTTTCTGGGATGGGTGCATAACATGAATGAAAATTTGGTGTCCTTGGATATGGAGATGTCAATTTCTTGCCCTGTGAACTGAGTTAATTATGGATGTGCTAATTCAGTCTCTATCACCATGTCTTTCTTCAATTATTTCAGATGGTGTGAAACATCAATGGAATCTCATAATGTGGAGGACTCTCGGGAAGCATCATATTCTTCATGTTTTCTCTATAAACTGAGTTGGAAGATGCATAATAAATCATTATCTCAAAGAAAACAAGGTCTGGTTCACTATCCATTACATCACTTGCTCCAATATCAAAAGAATCAAATTTTGGAAGACTAACGTTTTCTTTACCTTCACTATTTATCCTTCCCTTACACCATCATTCTTACAGCCTTCATTATCACTGCAAAAATTTCTCTGTGGGATTTCACCATATGGATTCAAAGCAACCCAGTGATGAAGCTGAGATGCTTGTTCTCCCAGTGAGGGGTATTAAGGGGTCTGAAACAGTTTAACACAAGACATGATATAGCAATCATATAGCTGTTCATTCTTATTTCCAAATTCAATTGGCTCCATTTCAGCAGTTATAAGTGAAAAAACTGCTCCCACTCCTTTCCAAATCCCACTGAGATTGCTTGCAGATAGATGTGTTCCATGCTGGTTTTATCACTTGCTCCTAAGTTAAAAAAAGTGAGTCATTATGTAATGATCCTTCTATTTCCTTGCTTGATTAAGGTTCCAGTTGTACTAATAAAAACTACATCAAGGTAAGGATATAGAAAATATTTCAACTAAAAGATTACAAAACCAAAGCAAAACACCCATGTCAAAAAATGATGAATATTGATGATTTATAAAATTCCATGGAAGAATTATGTTGACTTTTCCAATTTAGATGTGTCTTGAGATGTCAAGTTGTGACATTACATTCCCAAAATCTATAAAATTTAACGTTAGCAGCGTATCAATAGATGGTATATGAAGCACATGATTGTGAGGAATCAAATTCTTATCCATTGATTCAAAATGCAATAATACAAGCTTCACCTAATATAACATAAACAAAGACATTCAAGGGTTCCTACAAGTTCACAAGTAGCATTTCAACAGTTCCTACAAGTAGCATTTCAACTGTTCCTACAAGTAGCATGTACGTATACCACAACTATGAATGATGCAGATTGATTAGTTTTCATGGTGCATAAATTATTGCAAGCTAGACAAATGTTCTAACTATATAAACAAAAGTAGCATCCTAGGAAGAGAAAATTTGCATCCTCATCAAACAGTCAAACCACAAAAACTACCAGCAACAAGATAGGGTGCATGTGAAAATTCATTAACTAGCAATACAGAATATCTCATTTCCATTCACGGTATACTATTTTCGATGGATAGGTGAGTTCAGTTAGAAAACATGGAGGCATCGTTATTTATTGCACCAACATGGATCTCACCACACAATTAGGAACGTGTTTTTGTAGGAAACAATATGAAATTCATGGGAAGGTAACCTAATATCATTTTTTTAAAATTTAAATTACTTTAATATTATGATATATATTTACGTTATTTTATCTTTATTTTATTATTTACTTTAATTTATATAATAATATTTTATAAAAAATTATATGATATAATTATATAATAAAAATATTATACATAATGAAGTATATATAATATAATTTATTATATATATATATATTATTTTTGTTAATAATTATAAAATATTTATATATAACTAATATTATATAATTAATATTAATTATTTTTTATTATAATAATATCTCAATTATTTTATATAATTTGATTATATAATAAAATGATACATGTTATAATGTTAGAGTATAATTATATATATATATATATTAAATATTATATTTTAGTATATATTATATTTAATATAATATATATATATTACTTAATAAATTATTAAATTTAATAAAAAATAAATTTATTTTTAATGTACAATCAATTAATTTGTAACCCCTGCCCAAACTAAATCTAAACCAACAATAACCCAAAATACCTATATTTTTTAGTGACTCGGTGCAATATGATGAGAAATCATACCCTCGTGCCATTCATCTGTATAACAAACTCGCTAATAAAAACTCTCAAATGTCCAAACATAGAACACTAAACATCAAGCAAAACATGGCCATCAAGCGTTTTCAGCTTTCAGTTGTTCGATCAATTATTTAAGGGATTACCGAAGGATTGCTTCAGTCCTCTTCCTCTACTGCTGGTCGAGACCTCGTCATCGATATTCTAAATATCAACCTAGGTCGAGTGCCCGCACAATTTGCCAATACTGTATATGTTACAATGAGCAGAATCTTTAATCAGGATAAAACCGAACCAACGCTCATAATAGTAAATACACTTATGAAAAACAATGAAAATTTAAAAATTTCTTTATTAAAGGTTTTCTTAAGAGCCGCATAATAGTTTATACTAATAATTTGAGAACAGTAGATGTATAATAAGAATGTAAACACTTTTGTTTTGTTTGCAGCTTACGAGAATCTCGTTCAGTTGCGTAGCTCAGGAAGGTGCTTCCTCTTCTTTGATTTATACCTTTTTGACTTAACCTGTAATATGTTTAAGGGTGAGCTCACATTTCAATGAGTGTAATACTGAAATTGTGTCACTATATAGTTTACGAACCATACTTTTCCCCATAAACCACTTGGCATGATATTCTATTTTCTTACTCGTATTCAATCCTACCAGTCTCATGATTTACTTTTGCTCCTCGAGACAAGGGTCTCGATCCCTCTGACTCGTAGTCTAAGTTATGATTGGTTTATTCTTGGTCTCCCTTTTATTGTTTTGCACATTTAGTGCATCACATGCAACCCTAGGACTTAGCCCACACATAATTATGGCCTACACACAAACAACACTTTCGATTCACAACTTGTGTCTCGACTTGATTATTTATGCCTCAATAAATCATATGGGAAACTCATAACCCTAAAGTACAAAATAACACACTCTGAATGTATCGTTGCTTGGATGACACTAGATCGAGAATTAGAGTGTGGGAGGTCCAAGATGCTCTTACCACAATCGACATATCACTCCTATCATCTCGTAGTTGGATATCTCAACACGTCATGGTAGCCTTGCTACCACTCCCTCTCACAATAATGAGCTAATTCATGCCCCAAATAGTGGTCTACTCAGGGCCATATATAATGGGCTACTCAGGCCCCAACATATATCACCCCCGAAATGCACTGCCACACTTGGATAATACCATACTCGGAAACTGGAGTGTGAGAATCATGTGATACTCCACCACAATTGACCTCCTCAGGCGTCATCTCGCGGCTGGGTGTCTCGGTACCCGGGGTCATGGCCGCTTAATCACCTCTTGTTGGCCCATGCCCCATACACATGTGACTCAATTCTACAATCATCTTGTTGTAGTGGTGTATTGGGACGGTACCCATACACCATCCAGGTGCCCTGAAAAAACTGAAAGATTTCACACAATCACTACCCGATCTCCTTTCAATTTTCTCCAAAGCGATGACACAACCACCCAAGCGTCCATCCGTTGTCCCCTCCTATACTAGTATTTACAACAATCAATAACATGACCCGCGTTCATATTTGTGGCACTTATAACCATTCACGAGCTCGTTATGGGGGGCTCGGTGCGCCTCTCGCCCGACTCCCCAATTCACTCTCTCTCACACACCCGTACACACACACACACACACACACATATAATGGGCTACTCGGGCCCTAACATATATCACCCTCGAAACGCACTGCCACACTTGGACGATACCAGACCCGAAAATTGGATGTTAGACTTTGCCAAGTTTTTCAATTGGGTCCCTCAAGTTTCCTTAAGTCCCATTTTGGTCCTAAATAGGCATTGATACTGTTTCAAGCCCTATTTCTTATAATTTACTAAAAAATCCTAAGTTTTGACAAAATTATCATTTTACCACTCTTCTTTATAACTTGGGCCTCGAGGTTCATTAGACCCCCAAATTTCTCCTTTAGATCCCTAAACTTCTTCTAGTTAAGTTTAGGTCCTTAAACTACCCAAAAGTTGTCTCTTGGCCATGCAAATCCTCATATTTTCACTTTTGTCCGTAATGTTTCCTTTATTGCAAGTAGGTCCCTAGACCTTCCACAATAGGTAAACCTAGTCCCAAACCTTTACGAAACTTTCCAATAAGCCCCCAAACTTTATTTGGCACCTTAGGAAGACCCCACATAAAGCTTAATTGTATTTGGATATCCTAATTTCAAATCTTTGTATTTTAGCCCCTAACCGTTGACCCATAGCTAAAGTATTTCTAAAACATATCAAACTAAGTGGAGAGGTCCCCTTGGCATCCCTCTAGGCCATTGTAAACTTAGTTTGGTCGGGGTAGGACAGAGTTGCTCCGATTAGGCTTGATTAGAAGCATGCATGTAGACGAGTAAAAGTCAGGTTGGAGTTGGGAACTCACCGGAGGTGGCTCATTGGCCGTCGAGGCCATGAGTGGGGGGTTGGGAAGCTAACTCTCACAAGAGTTTGTGATCGCTTTAATCACCTCAAATTATGGTCTGCAACTTCTGCAATTAACATTTTAGTCAGCTCTGCCACTAGAACCGTGATTTGGAAATTATATAATTTAATTCATCCTCAAATCTTATTGAAGTCGGGCAAAGCTAGAGGCTATGGAAATTTGGTGATACAAGGGACCTACCAAAGTTTTCTCAACTCACGAGGGAAATCGGGGCTATTGTAATTGGCTTCTAAAATATATGCTCTATTTTTAGTTTTCGTAGATGGAGTACTGCGCGATCTCACCGACAACGGTAGAAGTGATGTTAAGGGTCGAGAAGGTGGCGATAGAAAGTTGAGGTCATCATCTTTCCATGGGTACCAATCCGGTCGACGGAGGTGGTCAAACGGTGGAGTTATCCTCTCTAGTAGTCGAGTCGCCAAAATTGGGAGTAGTTTCACTTTCAATGTGAATTCTAATCATAATCTGATGAGTGAACACCCAAGGTTTATATGGATGTGATCTATACCTCCGTGGCTACCTATCTATAGCCTTCTTTCTACATTTCATAGCCTTAGGCCTCATGAATGTATTAACTTTCTCCAAGCGGTGGATTTGGGTTTTCTAGGTGACTCACAAGGTAAAACAAATGAATCCGGGTGAAATATTGAGCGAGGAAGACGACACACACGTGTGCCCATCGCTTCACACGTGCCGCGCGTGTGTGAGCCAAGTGTTACATGCCGATCGGTTTGCACTATAGTGAACCGGTTTCCGACAAATTTCTTGGCTAGTGTAGTGGTTTTTGCCCTAGTTCACCCCTTTCCTAACCGGTTCTTGAGAAAATAAAAATATTTAAAAAATTTACATTCAATTTCCTATTGAATAAACTAAGGAACTGCTTAATTTGGACTTGTTTAGCACCCTCTAAATTTTGTGGGGTTTTGTGACTCCCCAACCTAAACCCGGTATGAACCAATTTTCTCTTAGTTTTTTCCCAATCCTCAACCATGTATTCCAAGACACTCTTAAGGGTTCCTAATGACCCTTTTTCACCTCTCTTGGCCTCTCCATCAATCCCCTCATTCATTCCTAGTCCGATTTCACTTCCCGATTTAAGTTCTAACCCCCGATTTGATCCCATTCTCCAATTCCACTAGATCTGGTTATGGAATTGAGATTTCCTGGTGTTGCAGCTATCCCCTCCTTTTTAGGAGTTTTGTCCTCAAACTGGCTATACATATATTACCCACTTTGGTTTGCACGGTCGGTTCTTCTTATGGTCTCGGGTCAAGGGAGAGTCTAAACCTTCTCGACTATTTTGCCCTCATCCTTACCTTGGGTTTCCATGTCTCCTCCTATACTTGATCTTTGGGCCCTAGGACCTTCACTAGTTGAATGTTCTTACATCGAAGACTCCTCTCCTATTGATCGAGTAGGCAACCTGTTCCACTAGTTAGGACAAAGTTTCTTCTAACTCTATAGGAGAGTAGTCTAACTTGTGTCTATGATCCGGTTCATACTTTCTTAGTACCAACACATGGTAAAATCGCTTCATGGAACCAATCTATTTTAGGCAGAAGTGAACGCTTCTACGCTCCCAGTCCACTCTCATTAGTGATCGGATAGGGACCACGTATCATGGGTTCTGTTTTCCTTCAGTTTTGAATCCTGATGATCCCTTACATGGGGACATCCTTAGGAATATCATCCCCTACCTTGAAATCCCTCTCTCGACATTAGTCATCGACATCACTTTCTACCAACCCTAAGCCATTTTGAGCTGATCGCGGATCCTTTGGATCTTGTCCGTTGCATCCTTGATTAACTTTACTTACTCCAACTTGCATTCTCCCCACTTTATCCTGAAGTTTAGGAGGCATGTCCAAGCATGTCCTTCGAAGCTTAGATCTTACTCTCTAACTATCCGTTAGGGAATCTTCATTCTGATCTATTCTTCACAAACTTGGCTGAAATCTAGAAGTGAACATTAGATCTCTATTCGAGACCATAGATTCGGGGACCCTATGTAGGTGTATGACCTCTACAGTGCACAACCTAACTTGCTTTTGGGTGAGTTTGTCAGTTTTATGGCCATGCAATGGGCTACCTTGGTGAGTCGGTCCACTATGTCCCATAATACACCACATCCTCATATTGATGGGAGTTACCCCGTCATAGAGTCCCTATGGATCTTCTCCCTTCCCCCCTGGTATGAGGAGGGGTTGAAGGAGTCTTGTCGGCTCCTGATGCTCAACTTTAATTTACTTATAGGAGAGACACCGGGCCACATACTCCACGATTTCTCTTCTCATACCTGACCACCGATGACCTTTCCTTTCGGTCTTGTATTGTCATGCTCCGACTCGATTTGGTTAGATCCCTGTGATCAACCCGTCACTGTCCTGGTTTATTAAGGGTTTTCTCCTTTTTTTAGACCGAGAGGAGTAAGACGTCCTTTAAACCTATACCTTTCTTGGAATAACATTAATCAAAACTACAATAAATTTAAACTTAACATTCCTGTATTACAGGTGTGATTAGCTTGAGGTCTTTGGGTAGGCTTTCCCTTAGTTACCTGAAAAGGGGTATAAGGGAGGGGGTGAGTTCAATGACTCAATCAATGGGTGTTTTAAACTTTGACTTTCAGAAAATAGTTTGAATTGGAGTGTGCTAGACTCCTTATTTTCTTTCAAAACATTCATCCTTGAAATCTTGGTTTTCATAGCCATATCTCATTATAACCATAAACGGTGTGTTTATCAATCAACACTTGCCCTTCATCATGAAGGGAACACACATTCACTGGGCAACACGTCCACTGCACCCACTTATGGTGTAAACCCCACACTTTTGAGTTAAGGAAAACCAGGAAAAGAACCGGTCAAACTGAATAAAAAAATTGAGCTGGTTTACATTTGAGAATAAGCAATATGGAAATTTACAACTTTCCGGTGATCCAAATGGTTCATTAAACCTTTGAAAAGAAACTTAAGACAAACTAGAAAATAAAAACCAAATTGGTTAAGGTGAACTAGATTCCATAAGAACTTCAAAGTTAAGTGTGCTTGCCTGAGAGTAGTATGAGGATGGGTGACCTCCTAGGAAGTATGAGCTTCCGGTGAAGCTTAAACTAGAGCTTCGACTTGAACATTTTTCTTAACTTCGGAAGGAGAGGTCAGGCTCTTTAGAACCGGGGAGAAGTCAGCTATCGGATAGCAAACTCCAGTCAATCTGAGAATCGGCGAAGCTGAAATCAGCCATTTTGAGCCCTTCTCAAACCAAACCAAGCCCTCCCAACACTTCCTCAGCCCTCCGACGGCCGAATTAGGACTGAAAGGTAAGCCAATTCGACTTCCCTCTACAAATTTCGGCCAGTGCTAGAGAGAGAACTGACGGAATTTCAATGATGAAATTCTAACTCAATTCGGCATCAATTGATGCGATTCTTGATTCTAGGATGATCCTCAAGATGAGAGCTATTAGCTTAGATCGAAAGCTCGGACCGCCATGCCCGCACAGGTGAGAAATCGAAGCTTTCTCTCTCTACAGTTTATTTTCCGGCGAAGCTCCGTTTGAGCTCGTTCCGACGTTAAAATCTACGATTCAAAGTTTCTTAGAATCGTATGAACATGTAGGAACTCAATTTCAACTCCAATTTCAATAATTAGAAGGGTTTGATTGGTCAATTTGATGAAATCAAATTTGAGGAAAAACTGACATTAGGGACTTAAAGTTAAAGAGAAATAACTTTAGGGACCTAATTGCAAATAACTAAAAGTTTGGGTTTTCTCATTCATTGGAAGTGAATGAAGGCTGTTATGCTGAGTAATAATGAACAAGGATGTTCATATCATGTAGGAATGCGAAATACCGGGAATGCCAGCATGGATGAGCTCGCGTGAATACAAAGAACCGGTCAAGTAGAATTCACTGCGTTAACGGGTGAGTGGGTTTACTAACATCATATCCGGTTGGGATAATGAGTACAACTTAAAATTTTAAAACCACTTACCGGTTGTGAGTGGGAATTTTATATCATACCCGGTTGGGGATGATAAGTACCTCGGTATAAAAACCCACTGCTTAGTGGTATTTTTAATCATCACTACTTAGGGAAAGTGATGTGAAAGTTATGTGGAAAAACTACTTACAGGTTGTAAGTAGATCATGCCCGGTGGTATGATGAGACTTCCTCGAAGGAAGTTGAAAACTCGTTCATCAGTTATGAACGGAGATGTCCTTATACCGGTTGGTATAATAGACAGTGAAAACCTATTTTGTCCGAAGTGTTCTCCCTTGATCGTGTGCCAATGCTTAAACTATTTGGGAGACCTTCTTGACGGGAGCTCGAATAGCTCTTATAGGCCGGGGCCTCGATTTTGGAACTTGAGGGCTAGAATGCCCAGCTTTTTGAAAATCTTGTACAGTGGGCCCAAGGCTAGTTGGCATGAGCAGGAGCTCGTAAACGAACATGATATATGTGCCATAAAACTTAATAAGTGAATTGTTTGGCCATGGTACCAAGATAGGATCGACATGCTCAGTCAACTAGCGGCAGTGCGACATGACAGGTCGACGGACTAGCCAAGACAAACAACTGCGGGTTGAGTTGAGAGTCGGGGCCATTGGACCAGTGGTACCACATATTACATGGCTTGATAAGAAAACATTGTTTGTGCATGCACTATGAGTATGGGATCATCAAGACGCCCATGAGGGGTAGTGATGCGTCTTAAGGGCACTGGACGACCTGGTGGCTATAAGGGCAGTTCGTTGTTCTAGCTGTCTGTGCGAAATCTGGAGTAGCACCAAGCGCATGAGACCGGGGTGGGGACAGGATGAGGTCTCTGTCCTCATATGGACACGAACAAGTGATTTCGGGATTGTGGGTCGGATGTGACGTACATCCACTCATTCCTAGGGTAGAAGTGGTCATACTTCTATCCAGGTGGCAGGAAAAGTCGCTCCGAAGCCACTAGCGGGTTCAGTAGTAATTCTAACTTGCAAATGTGTGTAACCTTCACGATGAAGGATGTGTGTTGGGTGATGACACACCATGGTAAATAAGAAATGGTGGAAAAACCCGAAATTTTTAAATGAAGAGATTTTTGAAAAGAAAGTAGTCTGACACACTCCATATAAATGTTTTTCTTAAAAGTTAAAAGTAGACCTTTGAAAACCCATTCACTGAGTAGTCGTACTCACCCCCTCCCTTGTATCCCTTTTAGGAAATCCTGGAAAGCCTACCCTGAAAGACCATTAACTAAGATGCCTATAAGACAGGTATGTAAAGTTTAAAATTTCATGCAGTTTTGATTATGCTATTCCAAGAAATGGTGTAGGTTTAAAGGACGCCTTACTCTTTATGGATTATGATAAGGGGAAACCCTTTAATAAACTGGGAGAGTGGTGGGTTGTTCATGGGGATCCAACCAAAATTGGGTCGGGGCGTGACATGTGGCGTCGGAGCGACTTTACCGGCCACCTAGATAGCAAACCATTCACTTCTACCCTGAGTATGAGTGGATGTAGGTGACATCCGACCCTCAATCTCGTAAAGAAAACTCAGTGTTCGTATGAGGACAAAGACCTCATCCTGACCCCACCCAGTCTCATGCGCATGAAGCTACGTCAAGCTTCCCTGACTACTAGCATGATATTTGCCCTTATCTCCACCATGTCGTCTAGTATCCCCTAGGACGCATCACTACCCCTCTTGGGCATCTCGAAGGTCCCGTACCTCAGTGCATGCACAAAACAACAGTTTTCCTCATAAGCCATTTAATTGTTAGTGCCACTGGTCCAACGGACCAACCCTCAACTCGACCTGCTGCTATTTGTCTCAACTGGTCCATCGACCTGTCTTGTCGCACTATCGCTAGTCCATCGAGTATGTCGGTCCTGTATTGGTACCATGGCCAAACATATCATTCATTTAAATTTTTTCATGGTTTAAACTCATGTTTGTTTATGAGCTCCTACTCTTGCCAACTGGCCTTAGGCCTATTGTACGAGATTTTCAAAATCAGGCATTCTAGCCCCTAAGTAAAAAACTGAGGCCTCCGGCCTATCTGAGCTATTCGAGCTCTCGTTAAGAAGGTCTCCCAAAAAGTTTAAGCAGTGGCACACAGTTAGGGGGGAGAACTTTCGACAAAATAATATTTTCATCTATCCATCACACCAACCGGGTGTGAGGACATCTTCTCTTATAACCGATAAGCGGGTTTTTTTACTTTATTCTAGGAAGTTCATCATACAAACAGGGTATGATCTACTTACAACGGGTAAGTAGTTTTTTTCCATAATTTTCACCTAACTCCATTTAGGTGTGATGTTTAAAATTCTATTTAATAGTGGTTTTTCATTTCCAAGGTGCTTATTATCCCAACCGGGTATGATATAAAAAACCCACTCACCTGTTAATGCAGTGAATTCCTTTTGTTCGGCTTTTTGCCTTTACGCGAGCTTATCTTGACTGGTGTTCCCGATACTTCATGTTCCTATACGATATGAATAGCCCTATTCATAATCATTTGGCCTAATAGCCTTTTTTTTATCACAAATAGATAAAATACCAAAACTTTTTAATTATTTGTAATTAGGTCCCTAAAGTTCTTTTTCTTTAACTTTATGTCCCTAAGGCTGATTATTCCCCAAATTCAGTCCCGAAACTTCAAAATTTTACTTTGGGACATCAATTTATTAAAATTACACAAAGGGGTTCAAGTTTCCCAAATTCCCAACTTGGTCCCCAAATTTTCCAAAATTTTCATTTTGCCCGTACTTTACAAAAATGGTAAAATTGACCCCAATAATTCCAAAATTGACCAATTGGTCCTCCAACATGCCCAATTGGCCCCCAATTATAGGAAATTACACTTTGGTCCCTCGAATTTTCGAAATGCCCAAAATTTCCACAATTTCCTCCAATGTCAACCTTCCAACCTGATTGGATTTGATTTCGTCAAATTGATCGATCAATCGAAGTTAATTGTTGAAATTGAAGGCGGATTTGAGTTCCTACACCTCCATACGATTCAATTGCAGTTTAAATCACATGAATTGATGCTAGAATGAGCTCAAACAGAGCTTCGCCAGAAAAATGGACGTAGAAAGAGAAAGATTCGTAAGCTTACCGTCGAAGGCACGACGGTTCGAACTTTCGATATGGGCAGATATCTCTTGTCCCAAGGTTACTCCTAGGATCAAGAATTGCATCAATTCATGTTGAGTTGATGGAGAATTTGGTTAGTAGATCTACCGGTTCTCTCTCCAGCACCGATCAGAATTCACATAGGGGAGCCAAATTGGCTTACCTTTCCGCTCTAATTCAATCGTATGAGGGCTGAGGAAGTGTTAGGAGAGCTTGATTTGGTATGAGAATGGCTTGAATTGGCTGTTTTCATCTTGGCCAAAATAGGGCAACTTTGGTTTATCGAAGGTGCTTCACTGTTCTATCATGCCGGCGACCCTCAGAGCAAATGGAGACTACCGTTGGGTAGCTGACTTCTCTCCGAGTCTAATGAACCCGACCTTGCCTTCTTTGGTTCAGAAAAATGCCCAAGTCGTAGCTCTGGTTCAAGCTTCACCGGAAAATGGAGCAATGGGGAGAGAGTGGAGTTTTCATGTGTGAGGAGGATGAAGAAGGAGGGGCTCTTTATATAGGAAGCTCGAGGACTTCTTGGCCGTCCGATTGGAGACTTAATGGCGGTCATTCATTGCTTGAAACTCCCTGGCCGGAGACTTTTCATCTTCGTTGGTGCTACTCAATTTTTCGGCGAGTGAATAGTGCTGTCATATGATGGAAGAAGACGACACTGTTCTGAACCGGACCGGTTCGAACGGGGTTCAAAGCTTAAACTGGCCGGTTCAAGCCTTATTTGACCGAGTTTTTCAAAAATGAAAAAATTTTAAATTTATCTAAACTCATTCTCTATCCAATGATGGTCTCAATTCTGCAATTTTAATTGAAGTCACCTAGAAAAATGAATTTAGCATCTGGTTTAATACTGGTTCAAACCGGTTCAATCCATTTTGGATCCTTCACGTGAACCAGTCTGGTTTTCTTCCCCAAATTGTCCTAAAGTCCCTTTCCAAGGTTTTAATGACCCTTTGGGTTGCTTGGGAGTTGTAAATTTTCCAATTTTTCTATTCTCTAATGATCGGGTTTGTGAACTAGTTTAGTTTTTCTCACTCGGTTTGACCGGTTCTTTCCCTGATTTTCCTTAGCTCCAAAGAGTGGGGTTTACATGTACCATCAGATGCTGCCTGGGGCATTGCCCATACGGAGTTGTGGGCTACTTCAAGTATAACATGTTTGAGTTCGGTGTTATTGGAGACCACTATCTAGCTCTTAAGACCATTATTTAACCCGCCTAACTGGAATTCCACGGAGGTGTGCTCTATCATCCTATCCAAATGGTTCTTTTGGTTTTTGATTAGTCTTTTGGTTGACCATGATTTGATCCCTAGGGTAGGTCGAACCATTAGGTTCATTTCCAAACACCGGGTTTCTCCTTTCGTATTTAGTTATGTGCGGAGTTGTTTCCATTGTTCCGACATGAGCAGGTGTACTGATCTCACGGGAGCTAAGCTCACCTCGTGCTTTCGGCTTCGGCCTTCAGCTACCAGATTTTCCTTTCATGTTTGAAACTAAGAAAATCTCCACTTCATAACTGGGTTGAATCAAACCGGGAAGTGGGATTGAACTAAAAGCTGAAGGGGTAACCGAGAAGTAGGAATGAACCAGACAAAAGAAGGGATCGATGTAGCGGCCAAGAGGGGTGAATAAGGGTCATGTGAAATACATTGGAAGGTTTTAGGGGCACAAAGTCATGGTTTGGGAGAAAATCAGGTGAGAATCAATTTGAGTCGGGTCTAAGTGGGATGGAGTCACAAATTCCTCCGAATTTTTAAAAGGTAAAAATAAATCTAAATTGTGTGATTCTTGAGCCCATTAAATAGGAAATTAAATGTAGATTTTAAAAATATTTTTATTTTCTCAAGAACCGGAAGTGGGTGAACCATGCCAAAAACCACTGAATCATCTTAGAAATTCATCAGAAACTGGTTCGCTACAGTGCCTAACTAGTTGGATGAGATGACGCGCACACGCACTCGCGTGTTGTCTTCCTCGCCCGACTGCCAACCTAGATTTACTCGACATATCACTATTGACCCCCCAACTCTATCGCTTGGTGAAATTAATTTATTACTAGCACCACAAGCTATGGATTGATGAAATAAGGCTATGGATAGATTGTCACAAAGGTCTAGATAACAATCATATAAATTAGGGCTGCTTCCTCATTGGAATTTGCTTAGAATAATCTCCCAACCACCGATTGCTCCCAACTCCAACCTTGCTACCTGAAAGCATAATATTGCCATCCGACCATCTTCGATGATGTTCTTGGTATTCTCGAAAAGCCGAGGACCTCATCTTTCCATCACTACCTCTCTCGACCCTCAACTCTGATACAAACCTAAACAATATACTGACGACACCCTACACCAAATATGGCAAAGATCACAAGACTTTCACGACGCAATTAAGAAAATATGGAAATACCTTGTTTAGGTGAGAAATAAGGTATGAGATATGTAGACTCTACACCCAAATCCTCCGAGAAGAACTCTTAGAAAACCCTAGTTATAAGTCTGATTGCTTAAACGCCACAAGTAAAAACTTGATAAGTTCAAAAGTTCTTTCAAGAGAGAAAGAATAGCAAAACCTCACACAATTGAATTCCAAAAGTGTCTACCTTACACTGCTGTGGAATGTGCCTTTTATAGGCACATATGAGAATTAAATAGCCTAAAAATAAGGAAATAATATCTTATGGTTGACATGCCAACTTGCTCATCTAGTGAAAATATCTATGATATTTGCTAACTGCTTTGAAAATCTAAATTTGACTAATTAATTATCTAATATTGTCATTTAATATCCTATAATATTTGTTATATTTATAAATATCTCCTTAAAGTTCAAAGTTGGGCTCTCTCTTAGGCTCCTATTGGGCTCATATTGGGCTTTTACTTGAATTTTCTATAATCTCTTTAATTAGCCCATTTAAAGATTTTTGAATCTTTTAACCCTTGACCTTATCATTGAGCCATCTTGTAGACTCAAATGATCCTTCAACTCATTTTGTGACAAATTATTGAGCACCATTGCAGGTTCGATAGATCGAACTTGTGAATTCACAATCTTTTTAGTTAGATTCACATCATTCTCCCCCTCTTGAAAATGATTTGTCATCAAATCTCCACTTCTTTCTTCACCTACATCAAAGGGAATTAAATCAATAACATTGAAACTTGCACTAACACCATACTCAAAAGGTAACTCCAACTTATAAGCATTATTGTTGATGCATTCCAACACTCAAAATCGTCCATCTCCTCTAGAAAGAAGTTTTGATCGCCTTTGTTATAGAAATTGTTCTTTCCTCATATGAATCCAGACCCAATTCTCGGGTTGAAAAATGACACTTTTGGAACGCTTGTTTGCTTGATTTTCATATGCTTTTGTTTGCCGTTCCATGTGCATCTTTATCTTCTCGTGCCTTTGTCTCACGGACTTTGCTTTTCTCTTTCCATGAAAATTTACTAACTCACCTACGAGAAGTGGAGTTAAATCTAGAGTGGTCAATGGATTGAAACCATAAACAATCTCAAATGGTGAAAACTTAGTATTAGAATAAATAGAACAATTATAAGCAAACTCAACATGTGGTTAGCAATCTTCCCATGATTTCAAGTTCTTTTTTTTATTATAGAACGTAATAAAGTACCTAAAGTTCTATTTACTACTTTAGTTTGACCATTAGTTTGTAGGTGGCATGTTGTTGAAAACAAAAGTTTTATTCTCAATTTATCCCATAAGGTCTTCCAAAAGTAACTCAAGAATTTAGAATTACGATAAGAAATAATTGTTCTATGGATACCATGCAATTTGATAACTTCTTTAAAGAACAAATAAGCAACATTCGATGCATCATGTATTTTATGATATGGAATGAAATGTGTAATCTTTGAAAACCTATCAACTACTACAAACACAAAATCCCTCCCCCTCTTAGTCCTTGGTAATCCTAAAACGAAATCCATGGAGATATCAATCCAAGGTGTATTAGGAATTAGAAGAGGAGTATACATGCTATGAGGTTGTTGCCTAAACTTAAACTCCTTACATATAATACATCGAGAACAAATTTTCTCAACATCCCTTTTCATGTGGGCCCAAAAAATAATGCTGATGCGATATTTCCATAGTTTTAGCTACACCAAAATGTCCCTTAAGTCCTCCAACATGTACTTCCCTAATAGGTAACTCATACAAAGAAGATTGAGGGATGCATAATTTATTTTTCTGAAGAACAAATTCATTTTGCAAATAAAATTTTCCAAACCCACCATTCCCATAACTTCTAATCACTTCACAAAAATCAAGGTCATTTCCATACAACTCCTTAATATAATCAAAACCAAGCAATTTAGTATAAAGGATTGAAAGCACAATGTACCTTCATGATTGTGCATCTACAACTATATTTTTCTTAACTTGTTTGTACTTGATCACATATGGGAATGTCTCAATGAACTCCATCCACCTTATATGACATTTGTTCAAATTGTGTTGTCTCTTAAGATGCTTCAGAGATTCATGATCTATGTGAATAACAAACTTTTTCGGCCATAGATAGTGTTGCCATGTTTGAAGAGTTTGAACTAGTGCATACATCTCCTTATCATAGGTAGGATAGTTAAGGGTTTCTCCACTCAATTTTCACTGAAATATGCAATTGGCCTTCCCTCCCGCATTAATACACCTCCAATACCTACTCCTCATGCATCCCACTGAATTTCAAATGTTTTAGAAAATTTAGGCAATGAGAGCAATGGGGCTCTTGTTAGTTTATTCTTTATCAATTGAAATACCTTTTGTTGCTCAATACCCCATTTAAATGGTATGCTTTTCTTTATAACAATAATAAGAGGTGCAACATAACTACTAAAATTAGGAACAAAGCGCCTATAAAAATTAGCTAATCCATGAAAACTTCTTACTTGACTTGCTAAATTAGGTGTTGGTTAGTCTCGAATTACCTTAATCTTTTCCTCATCAATTCCATTCCCTTCTTAACTTATAACATATCCAAGAAACACAAGTTTATCTGAATAATAGACACATTTTTTCATGTTGGAAAACAACTTATATTTCCTTAATGCTTCTAACACATCTTTTAAATGTGCTACATGTTTATCAATGGTCTTGTTGTAGATTAGAATGTCATCAAAATATATAATTACAAACTTCCCAATAAAAGCACGTAAAACATGGTTCATTAATCTCATGAAATTGCTAGGTGCATTAGTTAATCCAAAGGGCATAACTAACCATTCATATAAACTTTGTTTAGTTTTAAATATAGTTTTCCAATTATCTCCTTCTTTCATTCGAATTTGATGATATCCACTCTTAAGATCTATTTTTGAAAATAAACAAGATCCATGCAACTAACCTAATATGTCATCCAAATGAGGATTAGGGTGGCGATACTTTACCGTGATATTGTTGATGGCTTGACAATCGACGTACATTCGTCAAGTTCTGTCCTTCTTAGGTATGAGTAGTACATGCACATCATATGGACTCATAATCTCTCGAACATATCCCCTTTTCATCAACTTTAGGACTTGGCATTGAAGTTTCTTTGTTTCCTCATGGTTACTTCTATATGCTGGTCGATTAGGAATGATCGCTTCAGGAATGAAATCAAAGTAATGTTCAATTCTTCGAATTGGTGGCAAACCTGGTGGTATCTCATTAGGGAAAATATCCATAAATTCCTGTAAAATAGTAATAATATTGCTCAAAAAAGATGCGGCAAGATTGTTAGTACTAAAAAATGTGTCCTTGTACATAAGTACAATAAGAGATTGTTGTGAAAGTAAAGCTCGCTTGATCTCACTTTTTCTTGCAATAAAATTATTTTTACTCTCTTTTTTGTTTTCTAATTATGGCTTTTCTCTCTTTTCTTTTTCAACTATGATATTTCTTGCTTTTTTTTTTCTTATATTTTCTTTTCATTTACCTTTTTTTTCAATTAATCCTTAGAAACTTGCTTTGGAGTCAACAGTACAAGAGATATTGGTCTCTTATTCATCACAAAATAGTACCTATTAGTGAATCCATCATGCATAACTTGATGATCAAACTGCAGGGTCATCCCAAAATAATATGACATGCATGCATTGGTACCACATCACATAATATTTCATCCTGATATTTTCCAATAGAAAATGCAAACAACATGTAAATCTCACTTTTTGGAGTTAAGGAAAACCCGAAAAGGAAACGGTCAAATTGAGTGAAAAAACTAAAACGGTTCAGAAACCCGATCATTAGAGAACATGGAATTTGGGAAATTTACAACTCCCGAGTGACCCAAGGGTTCATAAAAACCTTGGAAATGGAGCTTAGGACAATTTGGGAGAGAAAACTCGACCGATTTAGGTGTATCGGATCCGAGCCAAATTGAACCATTTTATGAACCGAGTTAGTTTATGAATCGGAACCGATAGAGGAAGGGTGAACTGGGAAATTTACGGATCCTGAGTTGCCTAAAGAGTCACAAAAGTCATGAAAAAGGACTTTAGGATGAATGGGGGATGAAAAAAAAACGGTTTAGGTGAACCAAATCCAAACTGGATTGAACCAATTTGGACTGGTTTGAACCACTATTGAACTGAATGCTAAATTCATTTTTCTAAGTTGTTTAAAAAATTAAAAATTGGGGAATTTAGGCCACCATTGGATAGAGAATGAATTTAGAAAATTTTAATTTTGAAAAACTCTGTCGAATCGGGCCTGAACTGACCAATTTAAACTTTAAACCCGGTTCGGATTGGTACGATATGGTTTAGAATAATGTCGTATTCTTCATTTAGATGACAACACTGTTCACTCGCTGAAAACTCGAATAAGCACCAGTGAAGAGGAAACATTTTTGTTCAATATGTTTTAGACCATCAATGACTATCATAATGGTGCCAAACGAACGACTGACTAGTCCCCAAGCTCCCTATATAAAGAGTCCCTCTTCATTCATCCTCTCAACACCTGAAAACCTCACTCTCTCTCAGCTACTCAATTTTTTGGGGAACTCAAACTAGAGCTCCGATATAGTGTCTTTTCAGAGCCAAAGAAGACGTGGACGGGTTCCTTAGACTTGGGGAGAAGTCAGCTACATGGTGGTAGTCTACAATTGCTCTGAGGGTCGCTGGAGAAGCGCCGATGTGATCAAACAATGAAGCAACTCTGATGGACTGAAGCTGTCCTACTTCTATCGGGCTGAAATTAGCCAATCGAGCCCTCCTCAGGCCAAACCAAGCTCTCCCAACACTTTCTCAGCACTCTTGCAGCCGAATTAGTGCAGAAAGGTAAGCCAATTTGGCTCCCCTCTATAAATTTCGATCAGTGCTAGAGAAAGAACCAATAGATTTTCAATCAATAAATTATCACTCAATTCAGCATCAATTGATGCAATTCTTAATCCTAAGAGAAACCTTAGGATGAGAGCTATCTGCCCAATTCAAAAGCTCGGACCGCCGCGCCCTTGATGGTAAGCATTAGAAGCTGTCTCTCTCTATGTTCAGTTTTTCGGTGAAGCTATGTTTGAGCTTGTTCTGTCGTCAAATCGTGCGATTGAAAGTGCAATTGAATTGTATGAAGATGTAGGAACTCCAATCTAACTTCAATTTCAACAATTAAACTCATTTGATCGGTCAATTTGATGAAATCAAATTCAACTGTGTTGGGAAGTTGAAATTGGGAGAAAAATTAGGGATTTTGAAAATTTGAGGGACCAAAATGCAATTTCATAAAATTGAGGGCCAATTGGGCATGATAAAGATGTTGGAGGACCAATTGGGTAATTTTTGGAAATTTTGGCATAAAACTTACCATTTTTGTAAAGTTGGGGCAAAATGGTAATTTTAAAAAAATTGAGGACCAAATTGAGAATTTGGGAAACTTGAACCCCTTTATAAAACTTTGAATAAATTAAGGTCTCAAAGTATAATTTTGATTTTTCAGGACTCAATTTGGGGAAAAATAGGCATTAGGAACCTAAAGTTAAAGAAAAATAACTTTAGGGACCTAATAGAAAATATATGAAAAGTTTGGTTATTTCATTCATTCGTGATTAATGAAGGCTATTAGGCTAAGGGATAATTAACAAGGATGTTCATATCGTGTAGAAACACGAAGTACCAGGAACGCCAACCAAGACAAGTTCGAGTGGAGGTAATAAGCCGGTTAAGAGGAAATTCACTGATCTATCAGGTGAGTATATCATACCAGGTTGGGATGATAAGCACCTCGAAATTCAAAACCCACTACTAAGTGGTGTTTTAACCATCACCCTGGGAGTAGTGATGTGAAAATTACGTGGAAAAACTACTTACCTGTTGTAAGTAAATCATACCCGTTTAATATGATGAACTTTCTAGAAGAAAGTAGAAAATCTGTTAATCGATTATGAGCGGAGATGTCCTCACATCCAGTTGGTTTGATGGATAGCTAAAAGTTATTTTTGTCAGAAGTGCTCTACTTTGACTGTGTGCCATTGCTTAAACCTTTTGGGAGACCTTCTTGACGGGAGCTCAAATAGGTTGTAGGCCTCGGTTTTGGAACTTGGGGGCTATTATGCCCAATTTTGAAAATCTCGTACAATGGGCCCTAGGCTAGTTGGCACGAGTAAGAGCTCATAAACAAACATGAGTTAAGTCATGAAAAAAAATATAAATGAATGATTTGTTTGGCCATGGTACCAAGACAAGACCGACACACTCGATGGACTGGTGGCAGTGCGACATGACAGGTCAACGGACTAGTCGAGACAAACAACTGCAGGTCGAGTCGACGATCGGGGCCGTCGGACCAATGGCACCACAGATTAAATGGCTTATGTGAAAAACTGTTGATTTGTGCTTGCACTGAGATACAAGACCTTTAAGATGCCCAAGAGGGGTAGTGATGTGTCCTAGGGCTACTAGATAACATGGTGGAAATAAGGGCAGTTAGTCGTGCCAACAGTTTTGGAAGCTGGACGTAGCTTCATGTGCATGAGACCGGGGTGGGGACGGGACGGGGTCTTTGTTCTCATACAGACATAAAGTTCTATTTAAAGGATTGAAGGTCAAATGTCACGTAAATCCACTCATTCTCAGGGTAGAAGTGGACGTGCTTCTATCTAGGTGGCTGGTAAAGTCGCTTTGATGCCATAAGTGGGTGTAGTGGATGTGCTACCCTGCGAATGTGTGTTCCTTTCATGATGAAGGGCGTGTATTGGTTGATAAACACACCGATTATGAATGAGGATTGAGAAATGGTTATAAAAACCAAAAATTTTAAGAAAGAAATATTTTAAAGAAAATAAGGAGTCTGGCACGCTCCAATTCAAAAAGTATTTTTCTGAAACTTTATTTTATTTTTTTTTTAAATTTACCCATTCTCTGAGTTGTAGGAAACTTTCCCACTCTTTTTATCCCTTTTCAGGAAAATAGAAAAATGACTTGGGATAACACAAGTCTTACCCTTTGTCAGGTATGATTAATTTTTCTTAAGCTTGCATTATATTTGATATATGTTATTCCAGGGAACAAGGTTGAGATTGTGCCTGGCTCCTTTTGAATTAAAGAAGGGGGAAACCCCTCTTGAATCAAGGGAGTGGCGGGTTGATCATGGGGATCTAACCAAACCAGGTCGGGGCATGACAACTTGAGTGGTATCAAAGCTAATTTCCCTTGAAACATTATCAATATTATGCCCTAACATTAAACTTTAACTATCGTGAAGGAAGGGGAATTCCTAGGAAATTCACAGTGAAATCCAACCCTCCACCCATAACCCTAAAAAACATACCCAACCCAAGGGAAGAAGCCATTCAAAGATTCTTAAAGGGCAAGAAAATAGCACCCAAGGACATGGTGGAAGACTACCGGAAACTGGTAAGAGCCCTATTGGAACCAAAAGGCATCACCTACCCTCCTCCAAGACAAGAGTAACATGTACCTTCTCCTAAGAGCCCAACCCCTCCTCCAACCCCACAACAACCAGAGAGGATTGCCACCAAGAAGGAGGCTTGGGATAACTACTAGAATGCGTATGCCACCTTCATGAAAGTCCACCAAGTACCTCCACCTACTCAACCCAGCTTTAATCCCTCCCAATGGATGAAGTGGACCTATGGGTGCAAGGTGTAGGTACTAAGGTGGTGAGGATTGGAGGCCATACATGAAATTCATCCCATTAGGTAATATGAATGGACTTCAACTAGTTCCTTAGAGCGTTCTGATCAAGAGTCCCACAACTGTTCTAAGGCTAGCTCTCGCTCTATGACCCCTAGGGATTAGGTGGTAGAAAACTTCTCTAATAAGCCAATTGTGGCAAGAAAATACTTCTTGAATGAATGAAAGTGAGATTTCTGATAAATTTTTAAGTTCTTGATAAATTCAAAGCAAAATAGTATGATAATTAAAAGGTAGAAAATCACTTAAGGAAGGAAAAAATAGATTATTTATAATCAACCTCAACCTTTATGACTTTCCCTCATATGTACAACCAAGTTGGCAAAGACGAGCTCACCCAAGGGAGATCTTAATTGAGGAAAAGAAAGAGAAACAAAACATCAAATTAGTTATGGAGAGTTAGGGAAAAGCCCAAAGAATAAGAGTAAGGAAAAACAAGAAGGAATAGATTATTCCAAAGGAAACCAAAGGAATGAAAGATGATCAGAAAGAAAGGAAGTAAGTTATGGGAGAATACTAAGGATGTTAAAACCATTAGGGTAAGATAAGAAGAAAATCTGATAGCAAGAAGGCTTAGGTATAATGCCTATTATAAAGAACTAGGACACAATTACTTAGGAACCCCATAAGATTTTGAGACTCATGGGAAATAGAGATATGGAAACAAAAGGGGTAAAAGCAAGAGTGAATGAACCATACAAGATCCTTAAGTATAAAGTGAAGAATAAAAGAAGAACCTTTAAGGAACGGTAGGCATTTAAACTCCACCCTTTTGAGTTAAGGAAAACTAGGAAAAGAACCGGTCAAACCAAATAAGAAAACTGAACTGGTTCACAAACCCGATCATTTGGGAACATGCAATTTGGAAATTTACAAATCCTAGGTGATCCAAAGGGTTCATAAAACCTTAGGAAAGAACCTTAGGACAAATTGGAAGAGAAAAACTAGACCGATTTAGATGAACCGAATCCAACTTAATTGAACCGGTTTATGAATCGAGTCAGTTTATGAACTAGAACAGATAGAGAAAGGGCAAATCGGAAAATTTATGGATCCCAAGTGACCCAAAGAGTCCCAAAAGTTATGGAAATGGATTGAGAATGAATTGGAGATGAAAACCAAACCGGTTCAGGTGAACCGGATTCGAACTGGTTAGAACAACTATTGAACCTTATTCAAAATTCATTTTTCTAGGTGGCTTAAAAAATCAAATTTGAGATTTGAGGCCACCATTGGATAGAAAATGAATTGAGATGAGTTTTGACATTTTTAGATTTGAAAAATTCAATCAAATGGGGGCGGGGGGAGGGGGGGTGAATCAGTCGGTGTACGGTTTGAAACCAGTTCAGACTGGTTTGGTTCGGTTCACAACAATGTCATCTTATTCCTTCAGATGACATCACTGTTCACTCGCCGAAAAATCGTGCAGCATGTTCAAAGCTGAAAAGTCTCTGTCTAGGGAGTTTTAAGAAATGAACAACCACCATTAAGGTGCCAATTAGATGACCAAGAAGTCCCCGAGCTTCTCATATAAAGAGCCCCTTCCCATTCATCCTCTCTACACTTGAAAACTCCATTCTCTCAACTGATCCATTTTCTGGTGAAGCTCGAACCAGAAGTCTAACTTGGGCACTTTTTTGAGCCAAACAAGGTGTGGTTGAGTTCTTTAGAACCGGGGAGAAGTCAGCTACACGCTTGTAGTCTCTGTTTGCGTCGAGAGTGGCCAAAGAAGCACCGACATGATGGAACAATGAAGTAGCTCCGGCGGACCAAAGCTGCCCTATTTCTGCCGAGTTGAAATCGGCCATTTTGAGCCCTTCTTAGGCCAAACCAAACCCTCCCAACACCTCCACAGCCCTCCTACACCTGAATTAGAGCGGAAAGGTAAGCCAATTACGCTCCCCTCTGTAATTTCCGATCGGTGTTAGAGGGAGAACCGACAAAATTTGAAGATAAAATTCTCATTCAATTCATCATCAATTGATGCAATTCTTGATTCTAGGATTAACCTCAGGACGAGAGCTATATGCCCAAATCAAAAGCTCGAACCACCGTGTCCCCGACGGTGAGCAATTGAAGCTTTCTCTCTCTATAGTCTATTTTCTGGCGACGCTTCGTTTGAGCTTATTTCGGCGTCAAAACTTGTGATTCGAAGTGCTATTGAATCATATGAAGATGTAGGGAACTCAATTTTAGCTTCAATTTCAACAATTAGAAGTGTTTAATTAGTCAATTTGATTAAATCAAATTCTATTGTGTTAGAAATTTGAAATTGGAGGAAAAATTGGGGATTTTTGAAAATTCGAGGAACCAAAATGTAATTTTGTAAAATTGAAGATCAATTGGGCATGATAAGAATGTTAGAGGGCCAATTGAGCAATTTTAGAATTTTTGGGGTGAAACTTACCATTTTTGTAAAGGAAGGGCAAAATAGTAATTTTAGAAAATTTAGGGGCAAAATTGGAAATTTGGGAAATTAAACCCCTTTTCGTGAATTTGAATAAATTGAGGTTCTAAGATAAATTTTAAAAGTTTCGGGACTCAATTTGAGGAAAAACTGACATTAGGCACTTAAAGTTAAAGAAAAATAACTTTAGGGACCTAATTGCAAATAAATAATAAGTTTAGCTTTCTCATTCATTAGAATGAATGAAGGCTATTAAGCCGAGAAAAAATAAACAAGGATGTTCATGTCGTGTAGGAACACGAAGTACTAGGAACAACAGCAAGGACACGCTCGCGTGAATACAAAGAACCGGTCAAAAGAAATTTACTCCATTAATGAGTGAGAGAGCTAATTTACACTTTATACCTGATTGGGATGATGAACAGTTTTATTTAATGAAAACCTACTTACCGCTTATGAGTTGGACTTTTAACATCAGTGGACAGGCTGGCCCGCGATTGTATGTTTTTGACCTTCATGATGAAGGATGTGTGTTAAGTGATGACACACCGTGATTAAAAAGAAATGGTGATAAAAATAGAGATTTGAAATGAAAAGATTTTTTGAAGGAAATAAGAAGTCTATCACACTCCAAAACAAATCTTTTTCCTAAAAGTTAAATTTTGAAAACCCATTCACTGAGTCGTTGTACTCACCCCCTCCCTTATATCCCTTTCAGAAAATTTCGAAAAGCATACCCTTAAAGACTATCAAATAAGACGCCTGTGAGACAAGTATGATAAATTTAAAATTTTATGCAGTTTTGATTTATGTTATTCTATGACAGGTGCATGTTTAAAGGACGCCTTACTATTTACAATTTATAATAAGGGGAAACCCTTTAATAAACAGGGAGAGTGACAGGTTGATCATGGGGATCCGACCAAACCGGGTCGGGGCGTGACAACTTGAGTGGTATCAGAGCCTATTTCCTCGAATACATAATCAAGACTAGAAAATATAGTAACTAATAGGATTGATCTTAAAAATTTCAGATTGGCTACCAGGAGAAGAACCTAGAAAACTAGGAATGACTCTATTCAATACCCTATCCTCGTAGGAAGACAACCCTTGAAGCTTCCCAATGCCTGAGATATGGTAGAAGTCTCAAAAGACCAAATGAGGAAGTATCCAAGATGATGGTGCCAGGATCTATTGAGGGAACAACTCTGAGTACGAAAGAAGTCAAGCATGAAGCTAAATGCCAACAAAAGGCGTATAACCTCACCTTGGAAGATGCTTATTAAGAATCCCGTAGCTCCCAATTTATTTTGTGACAATTTTTTTGTAATAGGGCTAAAACCCTGAACATATTGTACTACTCTTTTAATAAAGTACTCGAAATTCCTAAAATCCTATCTCTTAATGAAGTGATCTTGCTAGGAAGATGGTCCCAAGAATAGTAAACAAACAAATCCCCTTCACCATAAAAATTAGGGAGAATCCCATCCTAGTTAAGTAAGTTGAATTAGGGAATTAAGAAATATAGGAGGACTCCTAGTGGGACCATTTGGCAAAGAAGACTTAACAATAAAACTCTCAAGGTAGGACGATGAAGCACCAAACTACCAGTAAGCCCTAGAAAGCCCCCACAATACTCGAAGGAAAGGAGGAACAACATGGTCCACACATGGGAATAACCTATTATAAGTGTGAACAATGGGGACACTATGTGAATAAGTACCCAACCCTACTAAGGACAAGTACCCAACCTGTCATAAGTGTAAGGGAATATGACAAGTAAAGAAGGACTATTCCACATCTCATAGATTTAGGACAATACCTCATCAAAGGTCACAAAAGACATGAAGGACTAGTGACCAAAACCATGGAACATGTTAAGTAAGCAGTTCACAAAGAGGTCAAGAAGTGACGAGGTAAAGAAAAAAATTTTAACTTCTTCTTAAGAAGGTCAAGCCGAGAAGGATACCACAAGAATGGAGATAAGAAAGTATACCTAGAACCTCCTCATAAGGGGCAAACATAGAAAAACGTCCTCCGGAAACTCAAGGGGTATGACACAATAAGAGTGAAGAGGAGAAGAAATATGCTATGAAAGGAAACTTTGGAGGGATGCATACGAATAAGTTCCCTTGAAGGAATCATTGATGAGCGGATGGACATAATGTGGAGTGCAAGAACTAACCCTTAGTTAGGAAACTTTTCAAACGAAGGAGGTGTCGTGATCGCCTAGTGTGACCTGTTTGGAGAGAGCAGAAGAACCAAATAACAATTCCAAGAGAACCAAGTAGTAAGAAGAAACTAGTAGCAATGGGATGGTCAAAGAGAATAAACAAAACCCTAAGAAAGACTAGGAAGTAGTAAAGACTACACTCTATGAAGCATAATAAGATGGGCATGATGGACGAGTGAGACGGTTAAGTGAGACAGATTTATTAATGGCCCAAACCGGATTTATAATTTAAAAGTCTTGAGAAAATTAAGTGTGCCTCATGAAGGATGATCAAGAGATTTTGAAACAAGGAGGATGTGAACCCTCCTTAAAAGGAAATAAGTTAATGGATAAATAGGAAGTTAGCATCAAAAGATGCTGTGACAAGTAACAATGAGTGGACTACCCATACTAAGTTAATAAAGGAAAGAGCATCCGAGAAACATTGGAAAAGTAAGCCCTCCAAATAAGATGTGGCTAAGGAGGAATAACCACAATTGTTAAGATGGATCATAGTCCACACACGCATATGAAGCCTACAGAGTGGACGATTGAGCTTAGTGTGGAATGCACAAAATAAAACTAATAATCGTAAGTATCCCAAGTAAGGAATAATGGATGAAATAGAAGTTGTGGATAGAGAAGGATCCAAAGTAGAAAAATGCCCTAACATAGATAGGGGTGTGAAGAAAGGGAGAAAGAACCCTACAAGGAATGATAAGAAGGTTGAGCATGTAACTCCTAAGATGAAAATCTCTATTGTGAGGGACATAGTAGAGAACAAAACTAGAAGAAGGGAACCTTCCCAAGCAAAGGAATCGTCACATAGATCGAAAGTGATTATTGTAAGAACAAAGAATCATGAAATAATTACGAGTAAGTAAAAGTGGATTAAGGAATAAGGAAAAATCCTTATATAAAGAAGGCCAAGGGCTTAAGAAAGAAGGAATCCCAACTTATTGGTAAATTATTGGAAAATCCAATCATTATAACCAGAAAGACTTAATAAGGAAGTTGAGAAAGGAGGAGTGGGTAAGGAAAATCGACACAGTTGTGTAAGTTGATTTGATAACGGTGAAGGTAGTTTAGGAATACTACTAGAAAAAAATAGGGATGAAGTTATACAATCCCTAGGAGGTTGGAAAATTGGGAATAACCCTAAAGGAGGTGTTTTGGAAATCTAATGGACATAGAGACAAGATCTAGAAAATGTCATGTTGTAAGGGGGCATGTAAACTCAACAGCCCCGAGGAAAACATGACTCAAAATAAGGAAGAGTCAGTTAGTAAGCATGACAAGGTCAAATATAAAATTTGGACTGAAATTATAATGAACAACAGATGAAGGAATAGTCGAAATAGGACGAAAAGGTGATAATAAGGAAACACGTGAAAATAGGTATGTAATGTTCTAAAGGACATCGAGGTAAGGGTTTCAACGATCAAGAGGTTAACTAGACATGAGAATGGTTAGGTATCTTGGAATTCCCAATCTTGAGTACGAGACCTCAAAGGGAAAAAATGTTGCTCTAAGCAAAGAAAGATGTGAATCTAATGATATACCCTTAAGCAAGATATGTATAAGTATGATAAACTCCATGGAGGGAGCTAATAATATAAAGGAAAAGAAATTCCTTCACTAAATGATGTAAAAAGGGTTAATTGAAAGAACAAGATAAGAGTTTGCATGTTAAGTTAATACCAAATAGACATCAAAGGAATTGGTTCCACATGCAAGGTTGTTAATTAATTTTTGGGGATAAAACTCCTAAAAGGAGGGGAGAGTTATAAACCCCGCCCTTTTGAGTTAAGGAAAACTGGGAAAAGAACCGGTTAAACTAAGTAAGAAAACCAAACCAGTTCACAAACCCGATCATTTGGGAACGATCAATTTAGAAATTTACAACTCCCAGGTGATCCAAAGGGTTCATAAAACCTTGGAAAAGAACCTTAGGACAAATTGGAAGAGAAAAACTAGACTGGTTTAGATGAATATAGTCTAACTGGATTGAACTGTTTTATGAAACTAGTCAGTTCATGAACCAGAACCGATAGAGAAAGGGCAAATTGGGAAATTTATGGATCCCGAGTGACCCAAAGAGTCCCAAAAGTCATGGAAATGAACTTGAGAATGAATTGGAGATAAAAACCAAACCGGTTCAGGTGAATCGGATCCAAACCAAATTGAACCACTATTGAACCATATTCAAAATTTATTTTTCTAGGTGGCTTAAAAAATTCAAATTTGAGATTTGAGGCAACCATGGGTAGAAAATGAATTTAGAAATTTTTAGATTTGAAAATTTTGGTCGAATGGGGGGGTGAACTGGCCGATTTAAGCTTTGAACCTGGTTCGGACCGGTCCGAAACAGTGTCGTCTTCTTCCTTCAGATAATGGCACTGTTCACTCACTGGAAAATTGTGCAGCGCCGACTAAGCTGAAAAGTCTCCGACCAGAGAGTTTTAGGCAATGAATGATTGCCATTAAGGCACCAATTAGATGGCCAAGAAATCCCTGAGCTTCCTATATAAAGAGCCCCCTCCCCATTCATCCTCTCCACACCTGAAAACTCCATTCTCTCTCAACTACTCCATTTTTCGGTAGAGCTCGAACTAGAGCTCCGACTTGGGCACTTTTTTGAGCCAAACAAGGTGAGGTTAGGTTCTTTAGAACCGAGTAGAAGTCAGCTACTCTTGATTCTAAGATGAACCTCAAGACAAGAGCTATCTGCACGGATCGAAAGCTCGGACTGCTGTGCCCCAGACAGTGAGCAATTGAAGCTTTCTCTCTCTATAGTCTGTTTTCCGACGAAGCTCCATTTGAGCTTATTTCGGTGTCAAAACTTGTGATTCAAAGTGCTATTGAATTTTATGAAGATGTAGGAAGTCAATTTTAACTTCAATTTCAACAATTAGAAGTGTTTAATTTGTCAATTTGATGAAATCAAATTTAACTGTGTTAGGAAGTTGAAATTGGGGGGGGGGGGGGGGGAATTGGGGATTTTTGAAAATTCAAGGAACCAAAATTCAACTTTGTAAAATTGAAGGTCAATTGGGCATGATAAGAATGTTAGAGGGCCAATTGAGCAATTTTATAATTTTTGGGGTGAAACTATTCATTTTTGTAAAGGAAGGGCAAAATGGTAATTTTGGAAAATTTAAGGGCCAAATTGGAAATTAAATCCATTTTCATGAATTTGAATAAATCTCTGTAGGTCGTGTTAAGGGTTGGGTCCATTGGACCAGTGGCACCACTGATTATATGACTTATGTGGAAAACTATTGATTTGTGCATGCATTGAGATACGAGACCTTCAAGATGCCCAAGAGGGGTAGTGATGTGTGCTAGTCTTTGAAGTCTTTGTCATGCCAATAGTCTTTGAAGCTCGACGTAGCTTCATGCGCATGAGATTGGGGCGGGGACAGGATGAGGTCTCTATTGTCATACGGACACGGAGTTCTATTTATGGGATTTAAGGTTAGATGTCACATACATCCACTCATTCTTAGTGTCGTAGTGGACGTGCGTCTATCTATGTTGCCGGTAAAGTCGCTCCGACGCCACAAGTGGGTGCAGTGGATGTGCTGCCCTGTGAATGTGTGTCCCCTTCATGATGAAGGGCATGTGTTGGTAGAGAAACACACCAGTTGTGGTAAATGATGAGATATGGCTATGAAAGCCGAGATTTTGAGGATGAAATGTTTTAAAGAATCTAAGGAGTCTGACAGACTCCAATTCAAACTATTTTCTAAAAGTCAAATTTTAAAATAGCCATTCACTGAGTCGTTGAACTCACCCCTCCCTTGTATCCCTTTTCATGTAACCAAGGGAAAGCCTACCCAAAGACCTCAAGCTAACCACACCTGTGATACAGGTATGTTAAATTTAAAATTTGTTGCAGTTTTGATTAATGTTATTCCAAGAAAGGTACAGGTTTAAAGGACGCCTTACTCTTGTTAGTTTAAAAGAAGGGGAAAACCCTTAACAAATTGGGAGATTGCCAGGTTGATCACGGGGATCTGGCCAAATTGGGTTGGGGCATGACAACTTGAGTGGCGAGTTGATCATGAGAATCTAACCAAACTGAGTCTGGGTGTGACACATCACCTAAAGGAAAGAAAAGACACTATTAAGTGTGTGCGAGCTTCACATGTGCCGACTTGCCATGTGGCACTTCGTGATTGGCTGGATTTGCTAACGCGTCTTCCTACTCAGCAACCTAGTTAGCCGTTGACCGGACATGTGGTAGCCTCCCATTGCCTACTTGTGCATCCTCGTGCATACGTGGATGTTGACCGTATATCTGTTGACCGTTGACCATGACATGTGGTGTCCTTTCATTGGATAATTTAAATATGTTAGGTTTCCCTTCTAACACACAGTGCCACTGCCACGTGTCATCATCTAATTGGTTGAAGTCATCCGATGTGGCATGCCGTGTGTCAGCCTCTGATTGGCCGGTTGTTTCTCCAACATCCTTGTCGGATGCTAACGTGGCGTCCTTACCACGTGTCAGCTCCTCATCAATTAGACTTGCTGATGGGCCCTTTTTGACATTGACCATTAATCAGGGATATGTGTCACTCTCCTATTGGTCGGTCATTGCTGACATGGATTTCCCTCCTTTGACCGTTGATCGATGACACGTGTCGCTCTATGATTGACCAATGCTTCCAAGCGCTGACTGAGTGGCTAATTGGGCACGCTTCACCACGTGTTGCCCGTTGATTAGTTATACCTCCTGACTGGGCGCTGACCTGTCAGCGGTCCATTGATTGGCTGGACCGTTGACTGGTCTGGTCTGACTGGGTTCGGTGACCTGAAATTGAAAATTGGGTGGTTCATGCTCGATTCGACCGGTTTTCCAAAAATAAAAATATCTAAATTCATCTAAATTCATTTTCTATTTAATGGTGCCCTCAATTTTCCAAATTGACATTTTTAAGCCACCTAGAAAAATGAATATTTGAAATGGTTCTTCACAGTTCAACCCAGTTCGATCCGGTTTAGGTCTAATTCACCCTTAACCGATTTGATTTTCCCATCAAATTCATTTCATGGTCCTTCTCCATGATTTTTGTGTTTTTTTGGCTACTTGGGATCTTCCAAATTCTTGTTTTAAATCCTTCTTTGCTAATTCTAGTGCACTTGGATCCTTAGTTTACTCTTGGATATTTCCGGTTTCCTTTTTCGGTCTCCTTAGTCCAAGAGGATGAGTTTCATACTAGGGAAAACTATTTTGGCTTAGTGCCATTGTGTGAAATTTGTGGAGATGACTGATGAGGGATAGGCTCCTAATATGCATGTTGGGCTGTCAAAATGACTTGGTCAAGGATCATGTAGTGAGACCTAAGTCTAGGGCCAGATGGCGAGTTGCTTGTTTGGGAGAGTCAGCTCATGATAGGTCGGACTCTCGGTGTTTGCGTGCATATTATTTAGGGGACTCGGTTGGCAAGGTTCCAAGATCTTTGAGTTTATCCATGTCTAGCATGTTAGATTGAAGGATGATTGCATGTATGCGTGTGTGACGTGGGGAAAGTGGGCTTGAGTGCACCAAGCTCCCGGTACATGATGCTTGTAGCACCGTTACGAGAATGGAATTGAGTGCCATGTTTATGACATGAGTAATGTTATTAATTATGAATACCGATATGGGAGATGGGGGTGACAAATGGATGCCTAAGATGTTATACCATCACTCGACGGGACATTGAGATGATGTACGTGTACCATCCTAGTACACCCAAATTAAGTTGTATGGGTACGAGCATGAGCTGGCAAGAGACGGTTATGCGACCATGACCTAGCTGCCCAGACACCCAGATGTGAGATGACGCGTAACGGTGTTGGTTGTGCTGAGGGTTCGTAACCCTGCACTATAGTTCCTTGTCTGGTATCATCCAATAGAGGCGGTACATTCAGAGGGCGATATGTGTTTATGTATGGGGCCCGAGTTGCCCATTTATATGTAGGCCTAAGAGCCATCGTGTGTGGGAGACCATTTGCAAGGCTGTTAGGACCTCGGGATGCCGAGGCATCAAGCTGTGAGACAGTACAAGTGAAGTGCTAGTTGTAGGAAGAGAACCCTTGGGCCTCTCACACTCTAGCTCCCGGTCAAGGATCGCAAGAGTGGTGACCCAATTCTAGATGTGTGATTGTGGGTTTTAGGGCCATGAGATGCCCATGCATTTGTTAAGGCCTTAGGTGCTGGATCAAGGTGCAGGTCGTGAATGACCCATAAGTGTTACTCATGCAGAGGTTAGGCTTGTGTACGGGACTAAGTCCATGTATTTGCATTTAATGCACTTAAAGTATGAAAACTAAAAAGGGGGAGATCGAGGATAACCTGACCGTAGCTTAGACTATGAGTTGGACGGCCTAAGATTCACATCTCAAGGGCACAAGTAAACCACAAGACTTGTAAGGGTAAGAAAACAAAAACGTATTTCATTAAACCCAATCCCTATTTATTTTCTAATCTCAGATTAAGAAAATAACATATGAATTTTTTTTTCTTTTTTTTACTGCCCGAGATCAAAAGGATTTGTTAAACTTCTTTTCTTTGGTATACCTACCCAATCCTGGATAGTTTTTGGAGTCAAAATTAAAATTAGGAAAATTAGGTTAGGGCATGAAAGTGGTTACAAGGCTCTAACCTAACCCAATCTTAATCGAATCCAATAGTAAGTCTAATAGTAAGTAAGCCACATAAATCTAGGAGCTTTCTTGATTATTGATTGAATACAAAAAGATAAGACTAGGTGTTTTTTACTTTGCTAAATGCTAAATAAGGTATACCAAGAAAAAAGTCTATTTGACAATTTTTTGACAATCTTTCCAATTCAATTTACTAAGGATCGTCGTTTTTCAAATTAGGGCGCTCCCTGATTTGTTCTGATGGATTCTAATAAAAAAGAAAAAGAATAGGCCAAGACTAATAATACTCCAAATTCCGAGATCAAAATTACTAGACATTTTAATACATCTGACTATTATTCTAAATCACTAAAAAAAAAAGACAAAAAAAGACAGTCTCTTTCTTTGAGGATTCTAGTCATAAAATAAACATAAACTAGTCATAAACATAAAAAAAATAGAATATAATAAATATATATAAATAGATTTCCATTTTTATTTTGAAATATGAGTATAGAAGTAGGATATTTTGATAGGTGGTTTATGGGAAAGATATGGG
This sequence comes from Trapa incisa, assembly GCA_030064435.1. Lineage (NCBI taxonomy): Eukaryota > Viridiplantae > Streptophyta > Magnoliopsida > Myrtales > Lythraceae > Trapa > Trapa incisa. Next base: position 15,874,985 of record CM057771.1, read on the forward strand.
TCGTAGGCCATGTAGTGGTATGACATCAGCGTCCCACTCATTGTGCTGTGAGTCACCCCTCCCCTATACTAGTGTGCAGATAAGCCAATGGAGCACCGAAAGGAAAGAAAGGAAGGGCTAAAACCCAAGGCACCTCCTACTTAAAGGTAACCTCACCTCCCGTATACGAAGGTTTGCTTTCCCTATCATGACATGTAACTTATTTTCCCGTGATTTTTGGCTAATCATTTCAGGGGCTCCCATGAGGGGCTTCAAAACAAAAAAGTTTGAAAATTTCTCTTCATTTTGACTAGTTTCCATTGTTCTGAGCCTTGGTCTTGTTAGTGTTACCTTTGTCAGGCCCCGACCCGATTTGGTTAAATCCCTGTGAACAACCCGCCGCTCTCCTGATTCAAGAGGATTTTCACCCTTCTTTAACTCAAGAAGAGCCATGCATACTTTCAACCTTGTTCCCTGAAAATACATATATCAAATAAAATGCCAACTTAAGAGATATTAAGCATACCTAATAGAGGGTAAGGCTCAGTATTATTCCTAGTCATTTTCTCTTTTTCTTGAAAAGGGATAGAAAGGAGAAGTGAGTTTCTACAACTCAATGAATGTGTATTTTTCAAAATGAAGTTTCTATAAAAATAGTTTTCAAGTTGGAGTGTACCGGACTCCTTAATTCGTTTAAATTTTCTCATCTTCAAATCTCAGTTTTCAAAACTCATTTCTTATTACTACGGTGTGTCATCACCCAACACACATCGTTCATCATGAAGGTCAAACACACAATGGCAGGCCAGCCCATCCATTGAATCAACTTGTTGCATCAGAGCGACTTTACCGACCACCTAGATATAAGTATGTCCACTTCTACCTTGAGAATGAGTGGATGTTCGCGACATTCGACCCTCAATCCCGTAACAAATCTCCATGTTCGTATGAGGACAGAGACCTCATCCTGACCCCATCCCGGTCTCATGCGCTTGAAGCTACGTCGAGCTTTGCAAGACTTCTAGTACGACAAACTACCCTTATATCCACCAAGTCGTCCAAAGCCCTAGGACGCATCACTACCCCTCTTTTGTATCTTGAAGGTCTCATAAACATAGTTCATGCACAATAATTATTTTTCACATGATGCCATATAATCTGTGGTGCCACTGGTCCAACAGCCTCGACCTTCAACTCGACCTGCAGTTGTTTGTCTTGACTAGTCCAGAGATCGGTCATGTCGCACTACCGCTAGTTGACTGAGTATGTCGGTCCTGTCTTGTTACCATGGCCAAACAATTTATTTACTTAAATTTTCATGACATATAAATCATATTTGTTTACAAGCTCCTGCTCGTGTAAACTGGCCTAGGGCCCACTGTTTGAGATTTTTAAAATTGGGCATAATAGACCCAATTTCTAAAACCAAGGCCTCTGACCTAATAGAGCTATTCAAGCTACCGTCAAGAAGGTCTCCCAAATTGTTTAAGTAGAGGTACACAATTAGAGTAGAGCACTTCTGACAAAATATATTTTTCAATTGTCCATCATACCAACAGAGCATGAGGACATCTTCACTTATAACTAAAGTACGGGTTTTCCACTTCCTTAAAGGAAGTTTCATCATACCAACCGGTAAGTAGTTTTTCCATGTGATTTTCACATCACTCCTTTAAGGTGTGATGTTTAAAATACCACTTAGTAGTGGGTTTTCATTTTTGAGGTGCTTATCGTCCCAATCGGTTATGATATAAAAATCTCAATCACTCGATCATGTAGTGAAATTCCTCTTAGTCGGTTTTCGTCCCTTGCGAGCTTAATCTCAATTGGCATTCCTAATGTCTCGTGTTACAACACGAAATAACCATTGTTGTTAATTATCATTTTGCTTGATCTCCTTCATTCATTATTAATGACTAAATATTCAACTTTTTAAAGTTATTTTTCCTTTACTTTAGGCCCCAATTAACAGTTTTCCCCCAAATTGAGTCCTGAAACTTTTAAAATTCCCCTTTGGACCTCAATTTATTCAATTTCATAAAAGGGTTCAAGTTTCCCAAACTCCCAATTTGGCCCCTAATTTTTCCAAAATTACTATTTTGCCCTTCCTTTAGAAAAATGATAAGTTTTACCCCAAAAATTCTAAAATTTGCTCAATCGGTCCCCTAACACTCTTATCATGCCCAATTGTCCCTCAATTTTATAAGATTGTATCTTGGTCCCTCGAATTTTTGAAAGTCCCCAATTTTCCCTAATTTTCCCCAATTTCAACTTCTTAATATAGCTGAATTTGATTTTATCAAATTGATCGATCAAACACTTCTAATTGTTGAAATTGAAGTTAAATTTGAGTTTCTACATCTTTATACGATTCAATTGCACTTTGAATCACATGTTTTGATGTTGGAACGAGCTCAAATGGAGCTTCACTGGAAAACAAAATGTAAAGAGAGAAAGCTTCAATTGCTCACTGTTGGGGGTGCAGTGGTCTGAGCTTCCAATCTAGGAAGATATCTCTCCTCCTGAGGTTTCTCCTAGGATCAAGAATTGCATCAATTGATGTCTAATTGGGTCATAATTCTATCATCAAAATTATGTCGGTTCTTTCTCTAGCACCGATTGGAAATTATAGAGTAGAGTTGAATTGGCTTACCTTTTAGTTCTAATTTGACTGTGAGAGGGTCAAGGAGGTGTTGGGAGAGCTTAGTTGGCTTGAGGAGGGCTTGAACTGGCGGATTTCAGCTTAGCCAAAATAGGGGAGCTTCGGTCCGCCGAAGTTGCTTCATTGTTCGATCACGCCGACAATTCTCTAGCGACCCTCGCAGTGCATGGATACTACCACAGTGTAGTTGACTTCTCCCCAATTCTAAGGAACCTAACCATGCCTTCTTTGGCTTAGAAAAGACCCAATAGCGGAGCTCTAGTTTGAGCTTCACCAGAAAACTAAGTAGTTGAGAGAAAGTGAGGTTTTCAAGTGTGGAGAGGATGAATAGAGAGGGGCTCTTTATATAGGGAGCTCAGGAAGTCGTCGACAGACCATTTGGCACCTTTATAACAATCAATGATGGCCTGAAATGTACTAAATAAAAACATTTTCTCTTTACCGTCACTGGTTCAATTTTTCGACGAGTGAACAGTGCTGTCATCTAAAGGAAGAAGAGGACATTGTTTTGAACCGGGTTCAAAGCTTAAACTAGTCGGTTCACCCCAATTCGACCAAAATTTTCAAATCTAAAAATTTCTAAATTCATTTTCTATCCAATTGTGGCCTCAAATTTCAAATTTGAATTTTTTTAAGCCACATAGAAAAATGAATTTGGCATCCAGTTCAATAGTGGTTTAAACCGGTTCAATCTGTTTCACCTGAACTAGTTTGGTTTTCATTCCCCATTCATCCTAAAGTCCTTTTTCATGACTTATGTGACTGTTTAGTTCACTTGGGATACATAATTTTTCCGGTTTGCCCTCTCTCTATCGATTTCGGTTCATAAACCGGTTTGGTTCATAAATTAGTTTAATCCGGTTTGGATCCAATTCAATCGAACCAGTCTAGTTTTTCTCTCCCAATTTGTCCTAAGGTTCTTTTCCAAGGTTTATGAGCCCTTTTGGGTCACTTGGGAGTTGTAAATTCTCAAATTTGCATGTTCCTCAATTATCGGGTTTGTGAACCGGTTCGGTTTTCTCACTCGGTTTGACCGATTCCTTTCTGGTTTCCCTTAACTCCTAAGAGCAGTGTTTACAACCTTGGTGAAGGTACCCACCTTTGTAACATTGGGGAGATTGGCGGCTTCCATGAGACCCTAACAAGGGAAAATTAGGCTAGGGTGTGACATCTTTGGATGGTATTAGAGCACGAGTTTTCAAAAGTATGAATTTGAAAACAAAATGGTTTTGCATAGGATAGAACAACGAGAATAGTCATGATAGGGCCTTTGTTGAGAATATCAAAGAGGAGTGAATGCTCCTTACTAATACAATCTTACCCTTTTACCTTAAAGAGATGGAGCACATCGACAAATTGGTCAGAGGCCTTAACCGAGTATATCTGGGGGAAAGGTCGGCATGAGTCCACATTGATGACTCACCTGCGAAGGCAAAAACTTTGACGTATGTTCGAGCACTCCGAAATTTAATGATGGAATATGACATCGTTGTAGTGCCGGCAAAAGTCCCTCCCCCCAGAGCAGCTCCAGATGCGGAGGCACCGAAGCTAGCACCACCTCCAAAGGGAGCACTAGCTCAGGCTAGGGAACCTCAAAGATTCGATGTTCCCCGCAACCTCAAAGCCATAAGGCAGCTAGGGTGCAATTCCTTTATGGGAGACAAAGACGTTGTCACAACCATGGATTGAATAAGGACAATGAAGAACTTCATGGAGATGGTCGGAGTCCTGGATGAGGGCATGGTAACCATTGTCGAGTTCTTATTGGAGGGGAATGCCGACAGGTGGTGGCTAAATCTACAAGCCACGACATTGGCTCCTCTTAGTTGGGAGACTTTTGAAAGGAAATTTCATGAGGAGTATCTCTCTACCTACCTCTTGAATGAGAAGAACTAGAAGTTCCTAAGACTCCACCATGGCCAAGGAACGGTGACCCAATACCAAAACTATTTCAATTCCTTGAGGGCCTTTGCACCCAACCTTTCAAGCCATGTTGACATATGCTAGCTGCTTCTAGATGGACTAAACCCCAATATTTGATGTTGCATGGGGATTGTGGGGCACCCGCTGGGCTGGCTGAAGTGGTCATTTCTGCTTGTGAATGTGAGCGAGTTTTGTAGACCCACTATCACGCCCCAACTCGGTTTGGTCGGATCCTCGTGAGCAACCTGCCACTCCCTTTGGTTCAAGAGGGTTTCACCCCCTTCTAAACCGCAAGGAGTCACGTGTCCTTTTTCCCTATTTTTCCTGGAATAACATTAATCAAAACTCAGTATATTAAAGATTTACATACCTGACTTAGGGTTCAATCGCAGAGGGGTCCTTAGGGTTGGTCTTCCTTTTTCATGAAAAGGAATAAAGGGAGGGGTGAGTTTCTACAACTCATTGAGTAGGTGTTGCGAATGAGTCTTCAAAAATGCTTAGTTTATTAAAATCATGCAAAAGTTTAACATTCATTTTCAAGGATTTTTCTCAAATCTCAAGGCTCTTTTCACTTTCATATTAGGTGTGTTTAGCTCTCTTAGCACATCTCCTTGCCTTGAGAGGCGTTTAGCAAACAAACAGATGCCCTTCATCATGAAGGGTACAAACATTGGCAGGGTAGTCCCAGACTACACACATTGGCCTTGGGCCCACTACACATATTTTTCAAAACTGGGCCTTGAGCCCTATGAGTTCAAAACCAAGGCCCCTAGCCTGTTAGAGTTGTTCTAGCTCACATCAAAAAGGTCTCCCAAATGGTTTAAGTAGTGGCACATAGCCAGGGGAGAACACTTCTGACAAAAATCCTCTTTAAGTCATCACAGCAATCGGGTGTGATGATAGGTCCACTTACAACCGGTATGTATGTTTTTCCTTTTAGAAACTCATCATACCAACTGAGTATGATGGTTAAAAGTCCCACTCATAGTGGATTTATGATTCAAAATGTGCTCATCACCCCAACTAGGTATGATGTTAGAAAATTCTCACTCAATCGTTGACTGTCATGCGTTCGTCCCCAGTCAGTTCCCAAGTTCACGCTAGCTCTTTGTTGTTGGCGTTCCAATCCCAAGTGTCCTTACATGGTTTTGGGTATCATTATCAGTAAGGGTTTGACATGCCAGCTTTCGTTTTCCTCGTGTATGGACGACTATGCCCAAATTCTTGGTTTATTACATTTAGATCCCTAAAATTCATGTTTCTTTACTTTAGGTCTCTACTGCTAAATTTTCCCCAAATCGAGTGCCAAGGCTTCCAATATCCTCCTTGGGTCCTCAATTTACTTAAACTTGTGTAAGGGGCTCAAGTTTTTCAAATTACCAATTTTGTCCCTAATTTTAAAAAATAATGGGTTTTCCCCTACTTTCCAAAAATAGGCAATTGACCCTAATTCTTTCAAAAATTGACCAATTTGTCCCGCAACATCTTTCTCATTGTCAATTGACCTTCAATTTTGAAAAATTGCATGAAATTCCCTCAACATTTTGAAATTCCCAATTTCTACCCCTTTTTTTGATTGAATTTGATTTATTCAAATTGGTCATTCAGTTGGGGTTAATTGCTCCAATTGATGGCATGGATCAATTTCTACACTTCCATATGATCAAATGGAGTTTTGAATTGCAGAATTTGGGTTCGAAACGAGCTCAAACAGAGGTTCATTGGAAAACTGTTCATAGAAAGAGAAAGCTTTGAAAGCTTACCATCGGAGGGGCGGCGGTCCTATCTATTGATCAGGGGAGGTAGCTCACTACCACCCCTCATGGGCATCTTGATGATCATGTACTCCTATCTATTACTCTTCCTTTACAAAATGGTAAGTTTTGCCCAAAAATTCCAAAATTCCTCAATTGGTCCTCCAACATTATTTTCATGCCCAATTGACCCTCAATTTCATAAAATTGCATTTTGGTCCTTTGAATTTTGAAAATCCCCAATTTTCCCCAATTTTTTCCCCAAGTTCAACTCCTTAGCACAACTGAATTTGATTTCATCAAATTGATCGATCAAACACCTCTAATTATTAAAATTGAAGTTAAAATTGAGTTCCTCCATCTTATTACGATTCAATAGCACTTTGAATCGCAAGTTTTGACGTCGGAACAAGCTCAAACGGAGCTTCGCTAGAAAATTGACTGCAGAGACTGAAAGCTTCGATTACTCACCGGTGAGGGCATGAAAGTCTGAGCTTTCAATCTAGGCAGATAGCCCTCATCTTGTGGTTCATCCTAGAATCAAGAATCGCATCAATTGATGCCGAATTGAGTTAGAATTTCATCATTGAAATTCTACCGGTTCTCTCTCTAACACCAACCAGAAATTGTAGAGTGAAGCTGAATTGGCTTACCTTTCAGTCCTAATTGGGTCGTGGGAAGGCTGAGGAAGTGTTGGGAAATCTTGGTTTGGCTTGAGGAGGGCTAGAAATGGTTGATTTCAACTCAGCCGAAACAGGGTAGCTTCGGTCCGCCAGAGCTACTTCACTATATCATTACACCGATGTTTCTCCGGCGATCCTCGAAGCAAACGGAGACTACAGGAGTGTAGTTGATTTCTCCCTAGTTCTAAAGAACCTGGAGCAGTTGAGAGAAAATGGAGTTTTCAGGTGTGGAGAGGATGAATGGGGAGGGGCTCTTTATATAGGGAGCTCGGGGATTCGTTGGCCGTCCATTTGGAACCTTTATAACAGACATTAAAGACATGAAACATACTGAACGGAAACATTTCTTTCCCGTCAGCGATGCTTCAATTTTTCGGCGAGTGAGCAGTGCTATCATCCTGAGGAAGAAGATGACATTGTTCCAAATCGGACCGGACAGGTTCGAACCAGGTTTGAAGCTTAAACCGGCTGGTTCACCCTTCATTCGATTGAGTTTTTCAAATATAAAAATTTTTAAATTCATTTTCTATCAAATGGTGGCTTCAAATCTCAAATTTCAATTATTTAAGCCACCTAAAAAAATGAATTTAGGATTCGGTTCAATAGTGGTTCAAACCGGTCCAAACCGGTTCGAATCTAGTTCACCTGAACCGGTTTGGTTTTCATCCCCAATTCCTTCACAAGTCCATTCCCCTGACTTTTGTGACTCCTTAGGTCACTTAGGGTCCATAAAATTCTTGGTTTACCATTCCTTTATCGATTCCGGTTAATAAACCAACTCGGTCCTTAAACCGGTTCAATTCGGTTCGGATCCTGTTCACCCGAACTGGTCTGGTTTTTCTCTCCCACTTTGTTCTAAGGTTCCTTCCCAAGGTTATGAATTTCTTTGGAGTACAATGGAGTTGAATTCCTTTATTTTGCCCGATCTTTATCAGTTCCGGTTCATGAACTGACTCGATTCATAAACCGGTTCAATACTATTGGACCCGGTTCATCCAAACCGGTCTAATTTTCCTCTTTCAATTCATCCTAAGGTTCTTTTCCCTAGTATTATGAACCCTTTGGATCACCTGGGAGTTGTAAATTCCTAATTTGTCGATTCACAATTGATCAGGTTTGTGAACCTGTTCGGTTTTCTCACTCGGTTTGACCAGTGCCCTTCCCGGTTTTCCTTAGCTCAAAAGGGTAGGGTTTATAGCATGGGACAGGGGTGTGGTTAGGATGAGGTCTCTGTCCTCATACAAACATGGAGATTTGTTATGAGATTGAGGGTCGGATGTCACAAACATCCACTCATTCTTAGGTTAGAAGTGGACGTACTTTTATCTAGATAGCCGGTAAAGTTGCTTTGATGCCAGAAGTGGGTTCAGTGGACAGGCTGGCCTGCGATTGTGTGTTTTACCTTCATGGTGAAGGATGTGTGTGATGACACACCATGGCAATAAGAAATGATTTTGAAAATCGAGATTTGAAAAGGAGAAAATTTAAAGGAAATTAAGGAGACTGGCACACTTGAGCTTGAAAACTATTTTTATCGAAACTTCATTTTTTTAATATCCATTCACTTAGTTGTAAAAACTCACCCCTCTTTTACTCCTTTTCAGGAAAGTAAAGAAAATGACTAGGAATAACACCAAGCCTTACCCCCTGTCAAGTATACTTAAATTCTCTTAAGCTTGCATTTTATTTAATATGTCATTCCAAGGAACAAGGTTGAAAGTACGCCTTGCTCCTCTTGAGTTAAAGAAGGGGGGAACTCCTCTTGAACTGGGAGAGCGTAGGGTTGTTCATTGGGATCCGACCAAACCGGGTTAGGGCAAGACAAAGCCATTCTCTTTGGAGCCAATGGTCCAACGGCCCCCACACTCATCCTGGCATGCAGTTGTTTGTCTAGGCCGGTCTGACGACATGGCCCTAACACATTGCCGCCAACCCATCGAGCATTATTGATTCCACTTTTAATAAGGGTAGCTCAAAAGGGTAGGCTTTTGGCTCGGTATTGTGGTGAATCACACAATTGAATCCACTTTTAATAAAAGATTTCATACCTTTTTCTAATCATGTTTGTTTGCAAGATTCAGCCCATGCCCACTGGTCGTGGGCCAACTGCATGTGTTTTTCAAAACTAGGCCTTGAGCCCTATGAGTTCAAAATTGAGGCCCTTGGTCTGTTAGAGCTGTTCTAGCTCACGTCAAGAAGGTCTCTCAAATGATTTAAGCAGTGGCACACAGTCAAGTGAGAACAATTCTAACAAAAATCCTCTTTAAGTAATCACACCAACTGAGTGTGATGATAGGTCCGCTTACAATCGGTATGCAGGTTTTTCCTTTCAGAAACTCATCATACCAACTAGGTATGATGGTCAAAAGTCCCACTCATAGTGGATTTATGGTTCAAAATATGCTCATCACCCCATCCGGGTATAATGTTAAAAAATTCCCAATCACCTGTTGCTTGTGACGTGTTCATCCCTAGTTAGCTCCCATGTCCACACTAGCTCTTTGTTGCTGGCGTTCCAGTCCCAAGTGTCCCTACACATTTTTGGGTATCATTATTAATAAGGGTTCAACATGGTCGCCTTTATTTTCCTCACGTATGGGCGACTATGCCCAAATTCTTGGTTTATTGCACTTAGGTCCCTAAAGTTCATGTTTCTTGACTTGTCACTAATGCTAAATTATCCCCAAATCGAGTCCCAAGACTTCCAATATCCTCCTTGGCTCCTCAATTTACTTAAAATTGTGTAAGGGGCTCAAGTTTTCCAAATTCCCAATTTGGTCCCCAATTTTAAAATATTACGGTTTTGCCCGTACTTTACAAAAATAGCCAATTAACCCCAATTCTTTCAAAAATTGACCAATTGATCCACCAACATCTTTCTCATTGCCAATTGACCTTCAATTTTGAGAAATTGCAGGGATGTCCCTCAATTTTTTGAAATCTCCAATTCCCCCCCAATTTCTACCCCTTTACTATCCAAATTTGATTTCTTCAAATTGGTCATCCAATTGGGGTTAATTTCTCCAATTGATGGTATGGAACGGTTTCTACACTTCCATACGATCAAATCGAGCTTTGAATTGCAGAATTTGGGTCTAAAACTAGCTCAAACGGAGCTTCACTAGAAAATTGTTCGTAGATAGAGAATGCTTCGAAAGCTTACCTTCGGAGGGGCAGTGGTTTGAACTCTTGATTTGGAGAGGTAGCTCTCATCCTTAGGGTTCTCCTAGGATCAAGAATCACTACGATTGACATCCATGTGAATGAGAATTTCATTAGTGAAGTTTGGCACTTTCACTCTCTAGCATCGATCTACAATGATGGAGGAGGGCCAAATTGGCTTACCTGTCACCCCTGTGAAGGTCGTGTGAGGGTCGTGGTGTCTATGAGGAGGCTTGATTTAGCCAAAGGAGGTTTGAATTTGGCTAAATTCAGCTTGGCCAAAATAGGGCAACTTAAAATTGACAGAGGTGCTTCACTGTTTGATTCCGCCAACACTTCTCCGGCGATCCTCATGTTGAAGGGAGGTTGTTGTCAGGTAGATGACTTCCCCCGAAGTTTGTAGGACTCGACCTTGCCTTCTTAGGCTGAGAAAAGTGTCCAAGTCAGAGCTCTAGTTGGAGCTTCACCTAAAAATGGAGCACTTGGGAGAGGAGGACGATTTGAGGTGTGTGGAGGATAAATGGAGGGGAGCTCTTTATATAGGGAGCTCGAGTACCCTCTACACTACCAGTTTCCATTCTGATTGAGCTTATCCTCGCCCAAAAATGCCATGATTGGAGGAATATTCCTTTAGCTGGAAATGGAAAGCTTTTGAACCAATGAACAATGTTGTTATCCCAAGGAAGAAGACGACACTGTTCTGGACTAGACCGGTCCGGTCCGACCGGGTTCAATGGCAAAAATCGGTCTGTTCAGGCCCGATTCTACCGGTTTTCTCAAATCCAAAAATTTCTAAATCCGTCTAAATTCATTTCCTATTCTATGGTGGTCTCAATTTCCCAATTTGATCATTTTAAGCCACCACGAAAAATGAATTTAGAGATTGGTTCATGTATAGTTCAAACCGGTTTAATTCGGTTCAGGTTTGGTTCACCCTGAACCGATTCAGTTTTCTTTTTCAATTGGTTCCATGGTTCTTCCCCATGATTTTTATGACTCTTTTAGTAACTTGGGATATTCCAATTTCCCATTTTACCCTTTTTTTACCGGTTTTAGTTCATTAAATGGATCGATTTTCTCTTTTTAAATCAACCGGTTCTTTTCCCGGTTTTCTTATTCTTAAAGGAATGGGGTTTACACCTGCCAACTTAAAAAAGGCACTAGGGAAAAGCATAAGGAGATATACCCTCTAGCTACACCTCCATGGAAAATTGCTTGGACCACGATGTCCTAATTCGAAAGTCCCACTCACAGTGACTACTCATGACAAAATAGGAGGGGACCAACTGTAGGAAGATACCATGTAGAAAGCATTGGACCCTCTCGAGTTAGTAGTGTCAGAAGCAACATGGGTGGTGCTAGAAATATTGTTCCACACTGTAGTTAGTGTGGAAGGCCCCGCCAATGATCCTACCTATAGATGAGATGCTACCAATGTGGCAAGATTGGGCATATGGCAAGGGAGTGCAAAATAGCCAACAATCAACTCACACTAGGATGGAACATCGTTGGACTACCTCCGTCCTACCCAACAGTGCCAGCCTAAACAATTAATACTCGGGGCTCCGGGCAGGGAAATCACAGGGGAGAAGGGCTTGGGAACAAGGAGTGAGTTCTTATAAAGGTCTATAACCTGACCTAGGAGGAGGCTAGGGTAGACCCGAGAGTTGTCACGGGTTACCACCCACAACCCTTGAAACTCCCTGTCTTGTAGTCAATTTTAGAAAGGTGCTTGAGGAGTACCATGTAGATAAGTAGAAACATGAGCCATAGTGGGCCATGGTACCTAGCTATGTAAATTAGTGATAATATAATAAGATATCTTTGGTATTATCTCATAACTCGTACACGTGAATGGAATTGAGGCCTTCATCCTTATAGACTCAGGAGCGAATAGGTCATACGTGCGAGAAGGACTAGTTCCCAAGATACCGCTATACGCCACTTGGTGAAGTAATCCTTAGGGATACAGTCATGTTGGGATGTGAGGTTTTTGTGGAAGGGGAGTTCTTAAGGCCGATTTAATACCTCTAGATGTAACTATGGTAGACCTCATTCTCAAGATGGATTGCAAGAACAAAACTGTGATGCTTTAGGCTGGGAATGCCAAGAAGGTGTTATTCCACAGGGAGAAAAGCCTGGCTAAGTCGTACCTAATATCCAGTCAGGCCGGGGATGCTGCAAAAAGGGTGTGAAGTGTTCCTAGCACAAATTTCAAGTGCCAAGAAGGAAGGAACCACATCAAATGACACTCCAATGGTATGTGAATACCTGGATGAATTTTTGGAAGAACTACTTGGATTGCCCTTGGATAGACAGTTCATCTATGTGATCAACGTCATCTCGAGGACTAGCCCGATATCGCAAGCGCCATATCGGATGGCATCAACAAAATTCAAAAAGTTGAAGGAACAACTATAGGAGCTATTGGAAAAGGGATTCATCTAACCCAGATGTTCTCCTTGGGGTGCCCCACTCCTATTTGTAAAAAAGAAGGACGAGAGCATAATGTTGTGCATCTACTATCATCGATTGAACTAGGCGACAAGCAAGATCTATTATCCACTACCTAAGATCGATGACCTATTTGATTAAATGATAGTGGCATCACACTTCTCCAAAATTGAGCTCAGGTTTGGATATCACAAGTTCCAAGTCAAGGAGAAGGATATTTAGAAGATCACCTTTAGAACAAGATATGAGCATTACTAGTTTAGGGTCATGCCTTTTGGACTTACAAATGTGCCAACGACATTCATAGACTTGATGAATCAAATCTTTCAACCCTACCTTAATCAATTCATGATCGTCTTCATTGATGACATCCTGGTGTACTACCCGACAAAAGCAGACCACGAGGTACACTTTTGACTAGTTCTCGATGTGCTACGGAAGGAACAACTATATGCCAAGTTCTCAAAGTGTGAGTTTTATCTACTAGAAGTGGCATTCCTAGGGCATGTGGTATCAAAAAAGGAGATTCAAGTAGACTCCGCCAAAATTGAAGCAATATCCAATTGGGAAGCACCCAAAAACCCCACCAAAGTGAGGAGCTTTTTGGGATTGGTCAGATACTACTAGAGATTCATGGAAGGATTATCCATAATTGCAACCACAATGATGTAGCTGACACAAAAGGGTGTCACATACAAGTGGATCCCAAAATGTGAAGTAGCATTTCAAGCGCTGAAGAAGAGGCTCACAATGACCCCAATACTAGCTCTCCTGGATATGAATGGGGGAGAATACATCATGTACAAAGACGTGCCAGGACACATGTTAGGATGTGTGCTGATGCAACATGGAATGTATCAATCCAATTAAAGAAGCATGAAATGAACTACCCAACTCATAACCTATAGTTGGCAGCCATTGTGTTTGCACTAATGATATGGAGGCATTACCTCTACGGGGTTACATGCACGATCTTCACTGACCACAAAAGCCTTAAGTAATTGTTGACACAAAAGGAGCTCAACCTGTGGTAGCAATGATGGCTGGAATTGATAAATGATTACAACCTCGTCATAGAGTACCATCCAAGGCAAATATGGTAGCTGATGCATTAAGTAGGAAGCACATAGCGTGTTTAGTTCATATCATGATGGTATATCTACTCATGTTGGAACAATTGAAGCAGCTCCGCATCTCACTAAACATAAAGGAGGGGACTCCGTGTTTGGTGGTAAATATCACGGTTCGACCCAACCTACTGGACCATATCAGGATTAAACAGAAGACAAACACCCCAACTTAAAGAAATATGTGGACAAGATGATGGAGGACACCCCCACAGAATTCTACTTTCGAACAAATGAATTACTAACTTATAAGGGTTGGGTGGTGGTCCCCAATGACACCGAACTTAAGAAGGCCATACTTGAAGTGGCCCATGACTTCGTGTACACGATGCATCCTGATAGTACAAAGATGTATAGGACATTAAAGGAAGGGTACTGGCCGTTGGGCATGAAAAGAGATCTCGTGGAGTACGTGGCCTAGTGTCTCTCCTATCAACAAATAAAGGTCAATCATCAAAAGCCAGTAGGACTTCTCCAACCGCTCCCCATTCCAAAGTGGAAATGGGAGAAGATCACCATGAACTTCATGACGGGGCTACCCTCATCAACTCGAGAACATCCATATGGGTTATAGTGGACCGACTTATGAAGGTCGCCCACTTTTTGCCTATGAAGTTGACTGACCCCATAGAGAAGCTATCCAGGTTGTACATCTCAAAGATAGTGTGCCTGCATGAGGTCCCAAAATCAATAGTCACAAATAGAGACCCGATGTTCACCTCAAGATTTTCGCCAAGTCTATAGAAGTCGCTCAAAACAAAGCTACATGTAAGCATTGTGTTCCATCCCTAGATGGATGGGCAGTCCGAAAGAATAATCCAAACGTTAGAATATATGCTTAGAGCATGCCTCCAGAATTTTGGGAAAAGGTTGGAAGAATACCTCTGCCTCATGGAGTTCACGTATAACAATCAATACCAAGCCAACTTCTAGATGGCTCCATATGAAGCACTATACAGAAGGAAATGTCAAACTCCATTATATTGTGATGAAGTGGGGGAACGCAGGTTGGAGAAAGTTGAGTTGATCAAAGATGCGATGGAAAGATTCACATCATTCATGAATGGCTCAAGGTGGCGCAGGATCAACATAAGAGTTATGCCAATAACCGACTCCAGGAGTTGAGTTTTGATGTAGGGGATCAAATATTTCTAAAGGTTTTCCCATTGAATTGGGCATCTGATTCCAAAATCAGTGGAAACTAAAATCGAAATATATTGGCCCCTACCCAATCATTAAGAGAATTGGACTGGTGGCGTACAAGCTGATGCTTCCACTAGAATTGGACCGGATCCACAATGTCTTCCACGTGTTCATATTGAGGAAGTATGAGCTAGACCCTAGGTATGTGTTGGTCTATCATCATCCAGAGTTGGAAGGAACTCTAACCAACCCAGTGGAACCTGTACGCCTGCTGGACTGCCAAGACAAGAGCCTCCAAAACAAGAGGATTCCCATGGTAAAGGTCCTATGGCGAAATAGTGAGGTAGAGGAGGAAACTTGGAAATTCGAGGTGAGGATGAGGGAAATATATTCGAGGCTATTCGGACCCTCCCTTGACTTGAGAAAGTAAACTTTATTGAGATATGTATAGTGAATATTGGCAAGTTTTTATGCAATCATGTTTTGGGGACAAAACTCCTAGAATGAGGGGATGTTGTGAAACCAAGAAAATCCCGACTTCATAACCAGGTTGAATCAAATTGGGAAGTGTGATCATTTTGGAAATTGAAGGGGTAACCGGGAAGTATGAATGAATTAGGTAGAAGAACGGGTCGATGTAGAGGCCAAGAGAAACCCTAGGATGGTTTTAGGGAACGAAGTCATGGTTTGGGAGGAAACCGGGTCCAAGCGGGATGGAGTCACAAACCCCCCCCCCCCCCCCTCCAAATTTTTAATGGATCAAAACAAATCCAAATTGAGCAGTTCTTGAGCCCATTCAATAGCATATTAAATGTAAAATTTTTAGATATTTTTATTTTCTCAATAACCAGCTTGGAAGGATGTGAACCAAGCAAAAAAACTTCTAAACTAGTTGAGAAATTCACTGCAAACAAGTTTGGTATTGTGCCAGACCGATCAACAAAGATGTTAGGCACACGCACATGCATGTTGTCTTCCTTACATGACTGTCGACTTGGATTTGCCCTATTTGACCCAATAGATAACTGTTAACCCACTAACTCCATCACTTGGAAAAATTAATTCATTGCCAGCACCATAGGCTATGAATTAATGAAAGATGTCTATACATAGATTTCCATAGATGTTTTTATCACAACCATATAAATTGGGGTTTCTCCCTCACTAGAATTTGCTCACAATTCTCTCCCAACCACCAACTACTCCTAACTCTGGTGACCTTGCTACTAGAAAGCATAACTTTGTCATGTGACCACCTCCGATGACTTTTTTGTATCCCTAGAAAGCTCAGGACCTTAGCTTTCTAGCACTGCCTCTCTCAACCCTCAACTCTAACTCTACTGGCACCAACAAGATCACACAGTAACCAATCTCCTACGACCCAAAATAAAGCACATGTTTTCAAAGTCAATTTTGACAGCCTCGATAGTCCTCGCATTCTGAGAAATTTTAGGTAAATCCCTTGTACACCAGCTTTCCATAGCCACGTCTTCCCATTTTGAGCAAGAATTGGATATGAATTAAATTGATTAATGTTCAGATCATAGGCAAAGTCATTGATCTTACTAAAATGCTAATATCAGGAGCTACAGAACACCAATTGAGCTGGTTCAAATGACCACAGAATTTTGAGGGAGTCATCTATCCAACCCCACTAGACAGTTGATGTGTCACCTCTAGTGAGTTTCTGACCTTGACCCAACTTTGACCCGACTTAGAGCAGTTTGGGTCTAGTTTTATGATCATGACCGATCAGAGAAATTCTGGCTGAATCCCACCAAACCAAGTTTACAACGAGCTAGAGGGAGGCCATGAGGACCTACCCACTTATGTTTATGATTTTTAGAGACACTTAAGTTATGGGTCAAAGGTCGGGGCAAAAATGAAAAGATTTGAAAGTTAGCGGACCCAAATAGGATTGACCTTTTTGTGGAGTCTACCTAACTGTCAAAATAAAGTTTTGGGGTTGATTGAGAAGTTTGGTGAAGTTTGGGGACTGGGTATGCCTATTGTGAAAGGTCTAGGGATTTATTTGTAACAAATACAAAATTAAGGACAAAAGTGCAAATAAGAATATTTTCATGGCCAAAAGGAAAACTTTTGGGTGGTCTAGGGCCTAAACTTAATTAAAGGAAATTTAGGGACCTATGTGAGAAATTTGGGGGTCAAATGGGTCCCGAAGCCCAAGATCTCAAAAAAAATGGTAACTTGGCCAAAACTTAAGGACCTTTTGGAAAATAAAGAGAAATAGAGCTTAGGACCATTCCAAGGCCTATTTGGGACCAAAAAGAGACTCAAGGAAACTTGAAGGACCTAGTTGAAAGACATGAGAAAGTCTAAGGACCAAAAGCTGAAGTTTAATGTATAAGGGTAAAATGGTAATTTTTCCAAAACTAAGTACCAAATGGTAATTTGGGAAAAATGGAACCCCTAAGAGGTGGATTAAGGGAATATGAGCACTTCATATAGTGTTGGGCAATAATAGAATGGGGCTAGGCTAAGAGGTTAAGCTTAGGGAAGGTTAGACCGAGGGTTGGGGTTACCGACCAATGAGTCGGGTAATCAGAAAGCGAAAAGCAAAAAGGGTAAACCTTAAGATCGTAGAATGAGTGCGACATTGTAGACTATGAATGGTCAGTAGAAAGACTAGCCATAGTATTGTTATACATTGCAGAGAATGCAAGGAGCACTCACACAAAGTCGGGAACGAAATTTCGGACACCCTACGGAACAAGTCAATTTCGGGAAATTGAGGTGAGTGGGTGTTTGACAGTGCATCATATTGGACCAACCGAGATTTGATTTACTTTCTTGTGAGACTGTGTGGTATTGGGTAGTAATTTATTCCAAGAAACTCATATAAGAAGTGCAAAATGAATAAGTGCATGCCCACTAAAGCAAATATGATCTTTGAAAGAAATGAGTAAGAAACTAGTCATAACACCAAGTTATGAAATTTTGCTAGGTCCTAAGAGACCGGGGAAAACTATTTTGGCTTAGTGTCGTCGTGTGAAATTTGGGTAGATGATCGATGAGGGTCGGGCTCCTAGTATGTGTTCTATGCTGTGGAAATGACAAGGTCAAGGATCATGCAGTGAGAGCCGAGTCTAGGGTCGGATGGTTAGTCACTTATTTGGGAGAATCGGTTCATGATGGGTCGGACTCCCAGTGTTTGCGTGCATGTTATTTAGGGGACCCAACTAGCAAGGGTCCGAGATCCTAAGTTTATCCATCTCCAACATGTTGATTTGAAGCACGTTTACTTGTATGTGTGTGTGACATGGGTAAACTCGGGTCTGAGTGCACCAAGCTCGTGGTAACATGATGCCTCTTGCACTATTACAAGAATGGCCTTGAGTGCCACGATTATGACATGTGTCATTATATTAATTATGTATATCGATATGGGAGATGGGGTGACAAATCGGTGCCTAAGAGGTTGTGCCATCACACGAGGGAAAATGAAGAGGAGATGGGGGATAAATAGTGAAATCTTCCATGTTTTCTTGGGACACCCAAATGATGTACGGGGTACCGTTCTAGTACACCATTGCGATGGGTTGAATGGTGGGATGAGTTGCATATGTATGGGCATGTGCTAGCTAGAGGCGGTTATGCATCCATGACATGGGTGCCGAGACACACAGTTCTGAGATGACAAGTAAGGGTGTCAGCTACGATAAGGGTGTGCGATCCCTACACTCAAGTTTCATGTCTAGTATCGTCCAAAAGAGGTGGTACATTCAGGGGAGGGGTAATATTTGTTTATGTGTGGGGCCCCAATTACCCATTTGTATGCAGGCGAGAGAGCCATCGTGTGTGGAAGAGTGTCTACAAGGCTGCCAGGACCCTAGTGTGCCAAGGCACCGAGCTGTGAGATAGTACAAGTGAAGTGCCAATTATGGGAAGAGAGCCCTGTGGCCTCCCACACTCCAGCTCAAAGTTAGGGATCACAAGAGTGGTGACCAGATTCCAGACATGTGATTGTGTGTTTTAGGGCCACTAAATACTCATGCATTTGTTAAGGCCTAAGGTGTTGAGTCAAGGCATGGGTCGTGAATGACTCGAAAGTGTCGCACGTGTGGTGGTCTAGCTTGTGTACGTAGGTAAGTCATGATGTTTGCTTTTAATGCACTAAAAAGTATGAAAACTAAAAATAGGGAGACCGAGAATAACCTGATTGTAGCTTAGAATATGAGCTAGACGGCCCGAGACTCACATCTCACGGGGGCGCAAGTAAACCATGGACTTGTAAGGGAAAATACGATTATAGAAGTAGGATATTCTGATAGGTTGTTTATGGGAAAAATCTAGGTTGTAAGCCATGTAGTGGCACAACGTTAGTGACCCACTCACTGAGTTGTGAGCACACTCCCTCCCCTAAACCTATGTGCAGATAAGCCAAAGGAACACCGAAAGGAAAGAAAGGAAGGGCTAAAATTCGAGGCACCCCCTACTTAGAGGTAACCTTACCTCCTCTATACGAAGGTTTTCTTTCCTTACCATGACATGTCATTTCTATTCCATGATTTTTGGCTAATCATTTCAAAGGCTTCAAAAGAAAAAGTTCAAAATTTTCGTTTCATTTTGACTAGTTTCCATTGTTCCGAGCCTTGGTCTCGACAACATTACCTTGGTGAAGGTACCCACCTTTGTAAAATAGGGGGGATTGGCGGGTTGTACAAGACCCCAACCGAGGGAAAATTGGGACGTGTCATGACACTATGACTAGGTTATATACTTTTATTAGTTCCAGCCATCGCCTCAGCCTCAAGTTGGACTCCTTTTGGGTCAACAATTTCTTGAGGCTTTTATGATCTTTGCAGATCCAACACGTTACTTATATAGGTAATGCTTCCATATGTTGAGGGTGAATAGTATTCCTATCAGTTCTAGGTTATTAGTCTATTAGATTATTTTGTACTTCCTTAGCTGCCTTGATGCACAAGGTATATCCCTTTCCTACAACATCAACACGCACTCTAGCCTATGTCTTGACGCACCTCTATACCCTAGTGGCTCTCCCCCATTTATAGTTGGAAGGGCCAATAGATGGCCGATGCGAGCCACCTTCTTAGCTCTTGCAATGATGCCTCACATTTTGAGCTCTAGTCTTACTTGACACTCTTTTGTGTCAGTTGCATAATCATATGTGGAGTCCCACCTCCATCTTCAGTAGCATCCTCGAGGGGGGAGGAGGAGGAGGAGGGGGTTGCGTACACTAGGATGTCTTCAATAAAGACAATTTCCAACCGATCAAGGTAGGGTTGGACAATCACAATTCTTTTTGTCGTTGAACGATGTCGTATAGTGGTGAGATTCAAGGGCATTCTCTTAACTCATAATGTCATGCCCCAATCCAGTTTGGGAGGATCCCCGTGAGCAACCCACCACTTTTCCTAGTTTACTAAGGGTTTTCTCCTCTTTTAAACCAAGGAGGAGTAAGGCATCCTTTAAACCTGTACCTTTCCTAGAATACATAAATCAAAACAGCATAAAAATTTTAACTTACATACCTGTCTTGCAAGTGTGACTAACAGGAGATCTTTGGGTAGGTTTCCCTTAGTTACCTGAAAAGAGATATAAGGGAGGGGGTGAGTTCAACGACTCGGTGAATTGGTGTTTAAAGTTTGACATTTAGAGGGAAATATTTAAATTGGAGTGTGTCAGACTCCTTATTTTAAAATTTCTCATTTTCAAAACCTTAGTTTCATCGCCATTACTCACTCATCAACCATAACTGTTGTGTTTATCATCTAACACACGCCCTTCATCATGAAGGGAACACACATGATTAAAACTTTGTGTCCATATGAGGACAGAGACCATATTTCGGTCTCGTGCACATGAAACTCAAACACAGAAGCTTTAGGAAGTCCCAAACACAGCAGCTTCGTGGAGTCCAAACATAGAAACTTCGTGGAGTACAAACACAAAACTCCGTGGAGTACAAACACAGAACTCCATGACTAACTAGTATGACGAGAAACACAAACCCAGTAGTTTCTCTCTTCCCTTATGGCCACCATGTCATCCAGCAGCCCTTAGGACACATCACTATATGTCTTGGGCATCTTAATATTCCTGAAACTCAAGTGTATGCACAAACAAAGTTTTCCTCAAAAGTCATTTAATCTTTCGTGCCACTGGTCCAACAGCCCCGACCCTCAACTCGACCTACAGCTATTTGTCTTGGCTAGTTCGTCGACTTGTCATGTCACACTGCTACTAGTCTATCAAATATGTCGGTCATGTCTTGATACTATGGCCAAACAATTCATTTACTTAAATTTTCATGGCTTAGAATCATGTTTGTTTACAAGCTCCTACTCGTGCCAACTGGCCTAGGGCCCACTGTTCAAGATTTTCAAAATCGGGCATATTAGCCCTCAAGTTCCAAAACCAATGCCTCTGGCCTAACAGAGCTATTCGAGCTCCCGTCGAGAAGGTCTCCCAAATTGTTTAAGCAGTGACACATAGTTAGGGGAGAGCACTTCCGACAAAAATATATATTCAACTATCCATCATACCAACCGAGTATGAGGACATCTCTGCTCAAAACCAATGAACGGGTTTTCCACTTCCTTTGAGAAAGTTTCATCATACCAACTGGGAATGATCTACTTACAATCGATAAGTAGTTTTTCTGCGTGATTTTCACATCACTCCTCTCAGGTGTGAAGTTTAAAATACCACTTAGCAGTGGGTTTTCATTATTGAATTGCTTATTATCCCACTCACAACCGACAAGTAGGTTTTCCTTAAATAAAAGTGTTCAACATCCCAACTAGTATGATGTATAAGATTCTCTCTCACAACCGGTAAGTAGGTTTTCCTTAAATAAAAGTACTACTCATCCCAACCGGTATGATGTATAAAATTCCCACTCACCCGTTAATGTCTTGAATTCCTCTCGATCGATTCTTTGTATTCACGCAAGCTTTTCCTTGCTAGTGTTCCTGGTACTCCGTATTCATACACGATCTGAACATCCTTGTTCATTATCCCTTGGCCTAATAGCCTTCATTCATTCCAAATAAATGAGAAAATCAAACTTTTCATTTATTTGCAATTAAGTCCCTAAAGTTATTTTTCTTTAACTTTAAGTCCCTAATGTCAGTTTTTTTCCTCAAATTGAGTCCCAAAACTTTTAAAATTCACCTTGGGACCTCAATTTATTCAATTACACAAAAAGGGGTTCAATTTCCCAAATTTCCAATTTGGTCCCCTACTTTTCCAAAATTACCATTATGCCCCTACTTTACAAAAATGGTAAGTTTTGCCCCAAAAATTCTAAAATTGCCCAATTGGTCCTCAATTTTATGAAATTTTACTTTAGTCACTCAAATTTTTGAAATTCCTAATTTTTCCCCAATTTCAACCTTCCAACTCAACCGAATTTGATTTCATCAAATTTACCAAACAAATATGTTTAATTGTTGAAATTAAAGTTAGATTGGAGTTCCTACACCTTCATATGATTCAATTGCACTTTGAATCACACGATTTAATGCCAGAATGAGCTAAAACGGAGCTTTGCCGGAAAACTAGACTTAGAGAGAGAAAGCTTCGAAAGCTTACCGTCAGGGTGCAGTGGTCCGAGGTTTTTATCTAGGCATATAGCTCTTGTCTTAAGGTTACTCCTAGGATCAAGAATTGCATCAATTGATGCCGAATTGAGTGAGAATTTTATCATCAAAATTTTGTCGGTTCTCTCTCTAGCACCAGTCGAAAATTGTAGAGGGGAGCTAAATTGGCTTACCTTTCAACTGTAATTCGGCTGTAGGAGGACTGTGGAGGTGTTGGGAGGGCTTGGTTTGGCTTGAGAAGGGCTCAAATTAGCCGATTTTAGCTCATCCAAAATAGGGCAGCTTCGGTCCACCGGAGCTACTTCACTGTTCGATCACGCCGGCGCGTCTCCAGTGACCCTCAAAGCAAATGGAGACTACAGGCATGTAGCTAACTTCTCTCCGGTTCTAAAGAACCTGACCACGCCTTGTTTGGCTCAGAAAAAGGTATAAGTCGGAGCTCTAGTTTGAGCTTTGCCGAAAATTAGAGCAGTTGAGAGAGAATAGAGTTTTCAGGTGTGGAGAAGATGAATGAGGAGGGGCTCTTTATATAGGAAGCTCGGGGACTTCTTGGTTGTTTGATTGGTGCATTAATGGTAGTCATTCATTGCTTGAAACTCCCTGCCTGGAGACTTTTCAACTTCACCTGCGCTGCACAATTTTTCAGCGAGTGAACAGCGTTGTCATCTAAAGGAAGAAGATGACACTGTTACAAACCAAACCGTACCGGGTTCAAAGTTTAAACGGGCCAATTCACCCCCAATTCGACCAAATTTTTCAAATCTAAAAATTTCTAAATTCATTTTCTATCCAATGGTGTGCTCAAATCTCAAATTTAAATTTTTTAAGCCACCTAGAAAAATGAATTTAACATCCGGTTCAATAGTGGTTCAGACCGGTCCATACCGATTCGGATCTAGTTCACTTGAACCAGTTTGATTTTCATCTCCAATTCATTATAAAGTCCTTTTTCATGATATTTGTGACTCCTTAGGTCACTCGAGATCCATAAATTTCTCAGTTTGCCTTTTATCTATCAGTTCCGGTTCATGAACCAACTCGGTTCATATACCAGTTCAATCTGGTTCGGATCCGATTCTCCTAAACCTGTCTGGTTTTCTCTCCCAAATCGTCCTAAGATCCTTTTTCCAAGGTTTTATGAACCCTTTGGGTCACTCGGGAGTTGTAAATTCCCCAAATTGCATGTTCCCTAATGATCGGGTTTATGAACCAGTTCGATTTTTCTCATTTGGGTTGATCAATTCTTTCCCCGATTTCCTTATTTTAAGGGGACGGGGTTTACAACTCTCCCCTCTTTTTAGGAGTTTTGTCCCCAAAACTAAATCAATATCCTTTGCATTGGAAATAATTTTCCTTAATGTTAACTCGAGATTTGCTTGACATACCAACACTTCGGTTGTTCTTTCACTTAGCCCTTTTGAATCACACACTTAAGGAATGTCTTTTCCTTTATGTTGTTTACTCACTTCCTGGAGTTTATCATAACTAGGCATGTCTTACCCACATGTCCAAAAGAATATCTTTATATTCACTTCCTTCTCTACCTAGGGTGGTTTCTTCCTCTTGAGCGTTCTTGTTCAAAATTTCAAGGTCGAGAGTTCCAAGCTGTCCAATCGTTCCCTTACTTTCTTGGATCATCCTAGCATGCTTTTTTTTTTTAATTCTTTCACCCCAACATGCACTTCCTTTACAACCTCATCTCCTTATCCCTTGTCACTTGCTTCTATTACCTCTTAGTTAGGATATGTATGATTCCCTAGAGTTTTCCTTCCTTGGTAGTATTCTCTCCATTTCTTCTGAAATTCTAAGTGTCCTTGAGTGTATCTGTCATCAAAATGACGAACTTAAAAGTCATCCTTTCCCATTTACTCCTTGATATTTTTTGTGGGTACACCCTTTGTATTTTCTCTTACTTGTATCACAACTTTATCTTTGTAGGAAATATAACTTTCATTATAATTATAACGAATTACAGTTTTTAGCTATATTTATTCAGGGGAATTTTGGTAAGTACTAACTACGATACTAGGGTCTTCCTATGTTTCTTCTTGGGTGAAGTTGTATACTCTGGTTGGGATCCTTGATATAGTGGTGATGTCTTGCCCTTTGTCTAGTGCCCTTGGGTTTCCTTAAAGTGGTAGGTGGGTACTTTGTTGTGTATTGCCCTGAAGGGTTGGGCAGTTCTTCGCAAAATGGTCAGGCTGTCTACATTCGTAGCATATTCGGCATAGTCCTTCATGGTTTTTTGGCACTTGGAACAATAGGGGCTTCTCCTTAGCGGAACTGTATTTATCTTCCTTTGTGTATGATAACCTTCCATTATCATAGAGTAGCCCATTCTTGTTCTCCATTCCTATCCACCTAACTCCTTTTGTCTTCTTCGGCTCTCCTGGCCTCCTACCTCTTTCCTATTGGTTAGTTCTACCCAGCGATGTCTCGTCTGTACCAGATGCTCACATTCATGGGCCATGCTAATGACAACAACTAAATCTGTGGGACATCCTAGTACCCCCATTCGATCTCGTATGTCCATATTAAGACCGTCCACAAATCGTTGGCAAACATCCGTAGGTCTGGCTACGTTAGGGGCAAAGGGTCTTAACTCGTTAAACTTAGTTTCATATTCCGAGATAGAGTTAAGCCCTTGTTGGAGTCAGAGGAAGTCTTGTTTCTTCTCATTGATTAGATGTGGAGCTAGATATTCCTCCATATATCTTTCCTCAAATAGTTTCCATGTGGGAGTAGTGGCATGCAAGCTTCTGACATTATCCCACCACCTCTTCACACTAGCTTCTAGTAAAATCTCTGTCAGGATCACCATATCCTTTGGTGAAATCCTAACTATCCCCCATGAGTTTCTCGATGCTAGCTAGCCGGTCATTTGTAAATTTAAAAATTATTCCTATTAGTTACTATGTTATCTAGTCTTGATAATGTATTCGAGGAAATAGGCTCTGATACCACTCAAGTTGTCATGCCCCGACTTGGTTTGGTTGGATCCCCGTGAGCAACCCGCCACTCTTCCCGATTTACTAAGGGTTTTCCCCTCTTTTAAACCTGAGAGGAGTAAGGCGTCCTTTAAACTTGTATCTTTCCTGAAATACAAAAATCAAAATTGAATAAAAATTTAAACTTACATATCTGTCTTGTAGGTGTGACTAACATGCGGTCTTTGGGTAGGTTTCCCTTGGTTACCTGAAAAGGGATATAAAGGAGGGGTGAGTTCAACGACTCAATGAATTGATGTTTAAAGTTTGACATTTAGTGGAAAATATTTAAATTAGAGTCTGTCATACTCCTTATTTTAAAATTTCTCATTTTCAAAACCTTAGTTTCATCGCCATTACTCACTCCTCAACCATAATTGGTGTGTTTATCATCTAACACACGCCTTTCATCATGAAGGGAACACACATGATTAAAATTGAGCATAGAGAGAGAAAGAATTGAAAGCTTACCCCCGGAGGTGCGATGGTCCGATCTCTCTATTGGGAAAGATGGCTCTCTTCCTAAGATATCTTCTAGGATCAAGAATTCCTACAATTGACCTCGAATTGAGGGAGAATTTCATTAGTAAAATTCTACAGTTTCTTTCTCTAACTCTAACCTGCAACCACTGAGTAGGGTTGAATTGGCTTACCTTTCAGCTCAATTTAGGTCGTCTAAGGGCTATGAGGATGTTGGGAGAGCTTGGTTTAGCTTGAGAAGGGTTGAATTTGGTCGATTTCAACTTGACCGAAATAGGGCAGCATCAGTTCATGAGAGCTGCTTCAATATTTGATTATGCTGACACTTCTCCGGCGATTGTTGGATCGAACGGAGATTACTATGAGATAGCCGACTTCCCTCGGAGTCTAAGGAACCCGACCTCGCCTTCTAAGTTAAGAAAAATGCTCAAGTTGAAGCTCTGGTTTTTAGCTTCACTGAAAATTGGAGCACTTGAGAGAGAGTGGAGTTTCCATGTTTGAAGAGGATGAATGGGGAGGAGCTCTTTATATAGGGAGCTCAGAGACCCTTTGGCAGTCCATTTGGCACCTTTATGGCACACATTCATGGTCTGAAATGCCCTATATGAAGGTGATTCAACTTTGTCGATGCTATTCATTCTTCCGACGAGTGAACAGTGCTATCATCTAAAGGAAGAAGACACCATTGTTTCGAACCGGACCGGACCGGTCCGAACCGGGTTCAATGCTTAAATCAGTTGGTTCAAGCCCGATTCGGCCGATTTTTTCAAAATTAAAAATTTCTAAATTCATTCTCTATCCAATGGTGGCTTCAATTCTACAATTTGAATATTTTAAGCCACCTAGAAAAATGAATTTAGAAATTGGTTCAAACTGGTTCATATCTAGTTCACCTGAAGCGGTGTGGTTTTCTCTTCCCATTTGTCCCAAAGTCATTTTCCATGACTTTTATGACTATTTGAGTCACTTGGAGTTAGGAAATTTTCTCAATGCACCCTTTCCCTATCGGTTCTAGTTCATGAACGAGCTCAGTTTTCTCCTTTGAAATGACTAGTTCTATTCCTGGTTTTCTTATCTTAAAAGGACAGGGTTTACAAAACAATATAACAAGCATATTTGGAGCCCGACCCCTCATTGTCCATCTCCCCAATTCACACAGTGGCTCTAAGTCCAACATTTTTCCCGATTTCATAGAACCGATTTTTCACCTCACATACTCCGGTCTTATGACTGATTCTTATTTATTCTTTCAAAAATCACATTTGATTTAGTGGGCATGATCTTATCCATTTTCATTGCTTATATAAGTTTCTATGGTCATCTTACTACTTATAAATACACGGTCACACAAGCACATTATTTAAAAACCCGGTCAGTACAATAGAGCGCGTCGTCAAAACCCACTCACCTTAATTTCACGGAACTTGTTTGTCCCATGAGGTATCTTGAATCCTCTCCATGATTCCACGTGAGTGCTCCTTGCAGTCTCTGCAAGGTATAGCAATACTATGGTTAGTCTCTCTATTGACTATTCATACTTTACTCGACCGTATTCTCTTTATGGTTCTATGGTTTAACCCCTTTTCGGGTTTCCAATTACCGGACTCATTAGTCAATAACTCGACCATTGGTCTAACCTTCTCTGAGGTTAACCTCTGAGACCTAGACTCATTCTCTTATACTGCCCAAAAGTTTCCTTTTGGACGTGCAAATATTCATATTTGCACTTTAGTCATTAACTTTACATTTATTGCATATAGGTCCCTAGACATTTCACAAAAGGAAAACCTAGTTCCTAATCTTCCCAATCAACCCCAAAACAATATTTTGACAATTAGGAAGATCACATAGAAAGCTCAATCTTATTTGGATCCCCTAACATTCAATTTTTTTCACTTTGGCACGTGACTTTGACCCATAATTCAAGTGTTTCTAAAAATTATTAAATTAAGTGGAGAGGTCACCCTAGCCTCCCTCTAGCCCGAAATTGCTTTGATTAGTTTTGATAAAAAAAAATAATGACATAATTCAATACAAATCAAGTCAAAGTGGGCAACTCACTAGAGGTGGCACGTCAGTCATCGGGGCCAGTGGGGCTGGATAGCTGACTCTATCAAAAGTCTGTGGCCACTTGAATCAACTCAAATGGTGATGTGTAGGTCCTGCAATTAGTATTTTAGTCAGTCAGCCACTTTATCCGTGATATAATATTTAGATGATTAAATTCATATCCATTTCTTGCTCAAATCGGGCAAGGCTAGAGGATATGGAAAGCTGGTGGTACAAAGATTTCATCCAATTTTTCTTAGATCGCAAGACTGTCGTGATAATCATAATTAACCTTTTAAACAACTGCTCTGTTTCGGGTTGCTAGAGATCAGTTACTCTATAATCTCGCCAGCGTTGATAGAGGCAGAGTTGAGGGTCGAGAGAGTTGGCGATGGAAAGCTGAGATCCCCAATTTTGTAGGGTTATCAAAAATGTCGTCGGAGGCTGTCAGACGACCCAAATATTCTCTCTAGTAGAAAGGTCGCCAGAATTGGGAATAGTTAATGGTTGTGAGAGGATTTTAAGCAAATTTCGGTGAGAAAGTAGTATCAATTTATATGGTTGTGCTATAGATCTCCATACCATTCATAGCCACCTTTCATTAATTCATAGAGTATGGGTAATGAATTAATTTTCTGAAGTGGTGAAGTTAGTGGGTCAAGATCGAGTAAAACAAGGGAATTCGTGGTTTGCAATCGGGCGAGGAATACGACACACGTGCGCATGGCCGCACATGTGTGTGCCTAGCATCTTAGCCGACCGGTTTCGCATTTTAGCAAAATAGTTTCTAATGAATTTCACGGTTGATTTTTTTACCCATTTCACCTTTTTTCTCACCAATTCTAAAAAAAATAAAAATAACTAAAAATTCTAAATTTAATTTATATTGAATAAACTCAAAAAACTGCTCAATTTATATTTGTTTCGAACTTCTAAAAATTTAAAATATTTTTTTATTATATTTAACTTAAACCTCATTCAAATAAATTTTTTTCTATTTTCTCTCGTTACATAACTCAGTGTCCCAAAATTCTTCTAATGGTTTCTAATTACCTTTCTCACCTCTCTTCACTTCATTATCAATTCCTTCCTCCTATTCGATTAAATCTTATTTTTCGGTTCGATCTTGCCTCCTATTTTTACTCACCCAGTTACTAGGTTGGAATGTTTTTGATCTCACACTCATGGCTACCAGCGTGCGGTCCATGTATTCGGAGGGTATCCATGCCCCTATTTAAGTTGTGGAGCCAATTGATGGCCCTCACAATGGAATCGGCGAACGCTCTCTAGTAGTCTCGCCATTCTGTGGTCTGCGTCGTAGGCGACAGGCGACATGCTGGACTCACCTTCGTAATATCACTCCCACGTGGCCCAATACCTGACTGTCGGTGTCATTTAGGATGACGCTCTCTAAGTCATCGGAGTTCTCCTCGATCAATTCATGTCTAGGTCCGCTATCTCCAGATACTCACCAGCCTTTTTTTCCTCGTATCACCCACTTGGTTGTCGTTCGGGCGATTTTAATAGTTACAAAAATAGTTGGTAAGATTAATGTGTGAACTTGTTAACTTTAATATTATATATGATAAATATTTAATAATTTTTTATATGTTCATTATAATTTAATAATATTTTTATATTAAATTAATCATAATTTATATTAAATAAAATATATAATTATATGATATATTACAAATAATTAGTTTTTAAAACTCCTCAATAAAGAAATATGGATATGATTTATATATATTATACATATTTTTTTTTCTTTTATAGTCTCTGGTTGAATAATTATGTCATATTTTATTTAATGTTTTTATATTTTAATAAAATTTAACAATAAATAAAAATTTAAAAATATTTACTATTAATTCTTTATATATCATATCAAATACAGAACATTAAATTATACTAAAATAATTTAAATATAAAATATATTAATAAACTATGAAGGGTGAGTTCACCTTAAAAAGTATAATTTATTCAAATAATAATAATAAATTATGACAAACTTAATAACGGATCGAGCTAAGTTGTTTCAATCCACATTGAAAATGTTTCAAGGCTTTTTTAAATTATGTGGGGGTTCTAATTTTTTTTAATTTTTTATACTGGCGGTTTGAATATACAACCTCAAGCTGAATCCCATGTTGAGTATGGGGACTAGACAGGAACCAACCTAGAGAGAGCAGGTCCTCCATTAGACCCTAAAAAACCTGACCTAATCTTAGTTCAATTGACATCACTACACTCAACAACAGCCATTTGTATTGGTGTTTATGATGCCCTTATGATCTGTGCAGGTTAGGAAATGATCTTTGGCTGCTAGTGAAATGATCCTAACTCTCATTTCCAATGCAACTATCAAATCACTCCTGCAGAAATGCAAATCCTTGAAGCAATTGAAAGAACTCCATGCCCACATTCTCAAGTTCAGCCTAGAAGAGAACCCTCTCATTATGGGACCTCTCCTATCTTCTGCAGTCATTTCCAAGTATATTTCATGCTTCTCCTACACACAATCAATTTTCCATAATCTCTGTCGCCGCAACACTTTCATGTACAATACCATGCTCAGAGCCTACATGCAATCAAGCTCACCCTTAAACTCAGTATTATGCTATTTAGACATGTTAGGATCCGGGATTGCGGGGAATAACTACACTTTCCCACCATTAATCAAAGCTTGTACCCTGATGGGTTCAGAATCAATGTTACTTGGACGTTTAGTTCATGCTCATGTTGCCAAGTTTGGATTTTCGGATGACCCTTTTATCATTAGCTCGTTGATAGAGTTCTATTGCATCTTTGACTTGGATACAGCACGAAGGTTATTCAATAGAAGTAACAATAGGGATGTGGTGATGTGGACGGCACTAATTGATGGTTATGGGAAAGCATGGGACTTGGAGAGCGCAAGAGAACTGTTTGAAAAAATGCCTGAGAGAAATGTTATCTCATGGAGTGCAATGATTGCTGCATATTCCCGAGTTGGCAATTTCAAAGAAGTCCTCCTCCTGTTTTCACGGATGCAAGAAGAGTACATAACCCCAAATGAATCAGTACTTGTCAGTGTACTTACTGCTTGTGCCCATCTTGGTGCTATCACACAGGGATTTTGGGTTCACTCATATGCTAAACGACTCAAGTTTGATTCAAATCACATCCTGGCGACTGCTTTGATTGATATGTACGCAAAATGTGGTTTTGTAGATTTGAGCTTATCTGTTTTTGATAATATGCCATTCAAAGATGCAGGTGCATGGAACGCTCTGATTTCTGGCTTTGCACTGAGTGGATATGCAAGGAAATCGCTTGAGTTGTTCAATGAAATGGTCTCATCTGGGACTCAACCCACAGAGACCACCTTTGTCTTACTCTTGACTGCCTGCACTCATGCAGGGCTCATTAGCGAGGGGCTCAAGTTGTTTGAGGAGATGGGCAGTCTTTATAGTATTGAACCAAGAATGGAACATCTTGCATGCGTTGTCGATCTTGTGGCTAGGTCAGGATTAGTGAGTGAAGCCGAGGAGTTTGTAGAGAAAAATATGGGTGGAGTTGAGGGAGGAGATGCAAATGTTTGGGGAGCTCTATTAGGTGCTTGTAGAGTTCATGGGAATGTTGAGCTTGGAAACAGGATTTGGAGAAGGTTGGCTGATATGGGGATTAATGACTACGGGAGTCATATCCTCTCTTATAATATGTACCGGGAAGCAGGGTGGGAAGATGAGGCAAAGAGAGTGAGGAAGTTGATTTCTGATGGAGGAATGTCAAAGAAGCCAGGATGCAGTGTCATTGAGTTAAATGGCATAGTGGAGGAGTTTCTTGCTGGTGATTTTCGTCACACAAAGGCTGAAGAGATATACAGGTTGCTCAATTCTTTTTCCCGGGTGGTGAGCTTAGAGGAGGTACATACTAGTTAAGGTTTTATAGAAACTAAATGATCCACCTTGATGCTGGGAACAATACCATGCTGAAAGTGAAGTGTTCTTGTTTACCTTTATTTTTAATTTATTCAGAAAAGCCTGAGCAATGCCATCCTGTTTTGAGTTAGTGTTGAAGCAGCTGACTGGTATCCATTTCCTGAAAATGGCCATCAGAAAATTATGCGAGCTGAGGCTTGAAAACAGTGCCACTGTGAGCTGACTAAAATCCCTATTGGAATATCTATCAGTGTTCTCCAGTTAATGGTCGAGTGCTTTGGCTGTACAGGTTCATCCATTCGTCCTGGCTAGTCATGCTGTATCCGGGGCTTTCAGTCAGTAAAGAAATCTCAAACTGGAGGAGCAGTTCCCGACTTTTGTCCATCACATCCAACAGAGAAAGGTCCCCCTAAGCTGCATTTTGATGTCTACACATTAAAAGGGGGAGAGGCAACTGAAGATGTGAAGCGAGTCTTCAAGATTATGTATGAGAATAACGTTATATCTTGGACAATCAACTATTTTCACTGCTGAGAAGAAGCTCCCCGTGAAGGCTGCATTTGTTGGACCTTTCAGCACCATTAACAAACTGGAATACAAGCCAATAACGCCACCACCAGGACCAACGACACAACACTTAAACATCACCTTGGGGACCAAGAACACACTTATGTGTGGGTTCATTGGCTTTGTGAAGGAAAGGCGCATGGATTAAGAGAATTAAAGAAATATTGCAGTGAATTTGGGTGACAAAAGCACTAGACAGACTTACTTCCCCATCGGCTGAGCAAAAAAAAACTAATAATGCAAGATGAAAGAGCACTTGATCAACAAATTCAGACCCCCAAAATATGCAAGGTACATTTGTAACATTAGGATCTTAGGAGTACATTTTATGAATTACGAATGTACTAGGTATAAAAATTACTATAAATTAACCCAATTATAAATAATTTTATTTTTAGAGTTAAAAAGTAATTTTCTTTTTTTAAATTGGATCTCACCCTGTGATTGGAACATTCATAGTCTTCCCCTACACATGCAATATTTTCCAATTGCCACCTATTCCTTTATTTTCGTGCAACAAGAGAAGGGTAGGTGAACTCTTCCACAAATCTGACGGCAATCAATTGAAAAACATGTTACCTTACCGAACTATTTTAGGAAATTTTATGGTGATGATTATCCACTATATCAAATTATCACCTCACGCTTCTGAATTTACAGTCTACATATGTATCTTAACCCTATAAAATTAACACTACTCTTTTTCCTAAATCATTAGATTTATTGTTTGCAGTGCAAGATACTCTGATATCTGATAACCTCTAATTTTTTACTATGTTAAGTATCTTACTCTGCACGAAAATTTCCTACTGAAGTTTACTCTTAAATTTCTTTAAGTGATGGCGACTTGTCGGATAGTGTCGTGACCAGAGCAACGTCGTCAGATGTTGCACATTTAACTCCTGTAAAGTAGCAAAAAAAACCTAGTATTTCCTTCGGGAGTCTTTTTGTCCTTCCCGACATTAAAAAAACGAGGCTTGTTAGAATCCTTGTAGTCTCCTTCTCCATAAGTGAACAAAAGGATCTAATGTAAGCCCATTCAATCTTGGTTATTAGTGTTTTTTTCATTTAGGTTTTAGGAGCTTAGTTTGACCGCAATTTTAGACTAACTTGTTGGCAAATTAGGATGGAGCTTGATCCAAATAGGTCACATGAGAAGTCATTGACCTTTTCCGATCGTTACCCTGACTTGTGTGATTGAGATTTCGACAAATTATATCGATTACATAATTTTTTAGCGAAACTACCCCATAAACTAAACATAACAAAATTGGTTTGTTGATAATTTGAATGGATTCTAGGAAAGTAGAGTAGATGATTATAGGTATGAAATGAGCATATTCGAAGCTTTTGTGAAGGATTTACATAAAGTTTAAAATTTGGAACAATTGTATAAATTAAACTAAATTGAGAGATTTAAATGTAATAAATGAAAAATTAGAGACCGAATAATAAATTTGTGTCTAAATTAAGAACTTGTATTGACTTAAATGCGAATATAGGAAACTTAGAAAACTAAAGCTAATAATGAAGAAATTGGAATGATATAAGTGAAATATAATTATAATGAAATTATAATGTGGGAACGTAATATTGACCAAGTATATAAATTATTTATATGATAGTGGGAAGTAGTTCAAAGCTACGAATGCAAGATATCATCCGTATGAGATTGGACAATAGTTAGATGAATGGATTTATACAAGTGTTTACTTTGATTGGACCCGCTTGCTATTTCCTACTTTCAAAATATAATATTTGTTGTAATTTTAAAATATTATAATGAAAGTTGAAAAAGATATGTAGGTATTCTAAATATATTTTAAAAATATGCTAAGGTTTAATGTCTATAAAGATGACAAATAAGGTTTATAAAATAAATTAATACTCACTATTTTAGAAAATATATTAATACACGATGTTTATAAAAAGAGTAGATACTTAGTATTTATGAAAAAGTGACTAAAATATACTATTTAAGAAAACATCCTAATGAAGTTTAAGGCATGTAGCCATTTTTCTGAAAAAGATTAATAAGTTCAATATTTGAGAAAATGAAGTAATAATCTCCATTGAGGGACTTTGATTACCCAACTATAATATTACTTGTGATTTCCTTAAATAGGTTGACCATATAGATATAGTATTCTATTATATGCCTACATAATAATTTTGTGATGAATACAAAAAGATATCTGAAATGAGAAGGAATAAGGAGTGATTATTAATCCTAATATCTAAGATGAGAGAGTTATAAGTCTGAGTTCACATATTAATTGGGAGTTCATTGAATATGATTATCATTACTGAAGAGTGGGTATAACCCACATTCAAAGAATATTACAGGTGATTGTCCTTAAAGAGTGGGTGCATCCCTCATTCAGAGAATACTCTAGAGAGGGGTGCATACCACATTTAGAATCCCTTAGATACTAATAAAAAGAGGTATGTCCCCATTTTAGGTTGTGATTCATTAGGCGCTTCGCTTATGCTATGTTGTGTAAACATGCATGTGATTATACGAAAACACAATAATGAGGTTAATCCTCATAAAAAATAAGATATAATATAATGAATCATTAATGAAAGAATTTTGAAGGAATAACTTTTGAAACTATTACTTTATATTAGACATTTTTGTAGGAGTTAAAAGATCATAGACTTGACGCCTTGATACCAATTCTCCCTTCACTATTCCTTACATCTCACCCCTCTCCTCAACATTTTAATGTACATGATCAATGGAGAGATGCTAGCGAGAGAAATTTCTTAAGATAAATA
Source organism: Trapa incisa (assembly GCA_030064435.1). NCBI lineage: Eukaryota > Viridiplantae > Streptophyta > Magnoliopsida > Myrtales > Lythraceae > Trapa > Trapa incisa. The sequence goes on from CM057771.1 coordinate 15,910,248, forward strand.
AATTGGTGATAATTAAAAAGCTTCCAATCAATATATTACTTGGGGTTTTTGTATTATTTTTGTAAAGTGTGAAATTTAGGTTTAAATGTTTAAATTATTTGTAATATTTGTAGGTTTGTATTGTTTATACCTTATGACCTATCAGAGGTGCAAGTCTCACTATTGTAGTATTGAGAGACCGTGGTAGTTGTGATGTCATTGTGACCCAATAATCAAGTTGAGGCTTTATATAACCTCTCACAACTCATTTGAATACTAATAAGTTATACAAATTTTCACAACATATGCACATAGTGGCTTATAACTTGAAGTCGTGATAAAGTTGTTTTGCATGCATTCTTTGAAAGTGAGAATTCTTCACTCTTAAGGGATAAATACTTTATCCATTCTTTCAATGCATGAATTTCTCACTATTCATAAATGGTAACCATATCCCATCAACTCTGGTACAATAAGAATAACGTGGATATCGTCATATGACTCATGGTCTTGAATACTAGGACATATCAATCTCCCTTTATTCCCTTTAATCCTAGATATCATGTCAAATACTGACCCGATTCTTTGGTTGGATCTGCAAACAACCTACCATATCCTCCCGATTTTACAACGATGAACACCTTATTATTATAAGTCCGACATGACTTAAGGCTCATAATAAAACTTGTCAGAATATCTTTTCAAATTATTCATTTGAAATAGGAAAATAAGTTCAATAAACATTTTGAATGAAAGGCGTACATTTGATTTAATATGGCTTTCCATAACCTGAGTGTGCATCTCTACGCTTTAGTTACATGAAAGGGGTATTGGAGGGGGTGAGCTATAAAGCCTAGTGAATAGGATTGACTAACAATGTGACATCATATTTATGATTTAGCACATACTCTAAAATATTTACATGTGATATTTTTAGGAAACATTTCACAATGGTTTAAATATATAAAGGTTTAATGTTTCAATATATAGAGCTTGTATTAAACAAGTATCACATCATAACACATTTGTTCTATTATGGAAGGATCACACAACCACATAAAAAAATTTATTTCTATTCCACTTATGGTCTATAGCGCATTTACCAATCATCTATCTATACAAACCAAGGTGTCCATGTTAGACTATAGAGCACAATTTTTCAATCCATAAACATATTAAATGCATTTGTCCACTATTGAGGGGTGTGACATTTCCCCTTTATTAGGTCTGTGTGCATAGGACAACCATATCCCTTGATATACTGTACCAACATTCACATCCCTTATTCCTACCTTGTTGTCCAACAGTATAACACCGGAAATTTCAAAACCGGGAATTAAGCTGAATTAGACTGTAAACTGATGTTGAACTAGGAATAGAAACCCGATGGTCAAGATTTAGAAATAAACAAATTGAAAACGGGTTCAAACCCTGAAAATGGACATGGGGTAAGTTCATGAATTCACCCTTAAAGAATCCCTTATTGGATACCAAGGATCGGGAAGGGCTCGAGTGAAAAATCAGCCCAAACCAAGGTCAAACCAAATAAAGTGAAAAAGGCCCTCGATTTTTAAGAGGGATTAACTCAATTGAAAAATAGAAATTCTTGAGCTAAATCAACTTAGTATGAGATTAAGAATTTTTTTAAAAATAATTGGGCCAAGAAACGGTTGGAGTGAGCCTGCCAAATGAAGGCCAAAACCGATCTAACCAACTTAAAGTAGTAAAACCTCCAGATTTTTAGAAGGGGTTAATTAAATTAAAAAATGGTTGTTCTTGAGCTCAAATGATAGAAAATTTAATAAATAATTTTTAGAAATTTAATTTGGGCCAATATCCTGCCGAATTAGAGTGAACTGACCAAATAAAGGTCGAAATTGGCCGAATCAACCAATAAATTCGTCAGAAATTAGTTCGCTATAGTGTGAACTTGTTGGCACATGACAACGATTACACGCATAGGAAATGTGGTGCAGAAATGCGTGCACGTGCACGCATGTGTCGTCTTCTCTACCAAAACACCTGACTTGAATCCAAATAAAAATCTAGAAAAAACCTAGTTGTCGGGTGATTTTCCGCACAATATTTTTCCAAAGAAAATTAATTAGAAAGCAAGGCCTAGGAAGTCTCATCTAGTCGGCTATGGACATAGATGAGTAGACAACTCAGTCCACAAGCTCCATATATAAGTGCCAGCCCTCCTCTCACCGGCGGTAGGCTGAAATTCTCTCTAAAAACTCGGAGGGACAGTTTTTAGTTAACCTTCAAACTAGAGATTTTCATTTTTTCCTCCGACCACAAAGCTTGGCTAAATAGGTATTATCAGAAATGGGGGAGAGTCAGATTTTGAACCCCACTTATCTCGGCCATCGACATATCCTCTAGCAGCGGAGATACAATAGAACAATAAGACTATTCACTTGACCGAAAATAGAGTAGAAGCTTTCGGGGCTCACCTCAACCTCTCGGACAACCAAACATGACCCAAACTAATGCTGGAAGTTCTTCGCAATCCCCTCTAGAAAACCCCACCTGTCGTTCGGACTAAAGGTAAGCCTCGTGGTCATGAAATAGTATAAAAGCTTCGATAACCAACTATTTTGGACATTGCTCTTTAAATTGAGTGTTACATGCAACTTCGACCAATGTAGAGTGAGATCTGGGTGTCCACAAACTCGTGGAGAGTCACCTACACAACACCCACTACCATCGGGCGTTGTCGCTTCTTCTCTAGTAAGTTTCCAACCAAAACCTGTATTTGTATTTGTTTTTCAGTGAGGTCGGATCTAGATCAAAACGACATTGTTTTGATCAAGGATGACCAAAACGTGACCGTGGGGACTATGGAAGAAGATGAGGGGTCTATTTATGATTTTTGGAAGATTCAAGGAGGTCATTTAGATGAGAAATAATTTTAGGAGCCTAAATGCATTTTTTGAAAAGTTTGAGGACCAACTATAATTTCAAGGAAATATGGATCTTAATGAAGATTAGTGAAAGTATAAGGACTTAGAGGAAAGGTTGGAGAAATTAGGTGCCTAAAAGTATAGTTTAAATAAGGCTAATGACCTAAGTAAAATATTTTGAAAAGTTTAAATACCTAAATGTAATTTTTTGTAAAGTATGAGGACAAATATGTAATTTTATGAAAGTAAGGACTCAAATGAGGTCAGAAAAGATAAGGGACCTAAAATGGTCTCATAGAAGAGTTTGAACCTTCAAAAGGTATAAGAAAAATGCAGACATGTATTTTAGTACTTTTAGAAAATTATAGGGACTAAAATGCAAAAATGAGAAAGAGATATAAGTAAGAAACTTAGGGTTCTTGGGGCATTTTAGAAAATATGAACCAACAAGAGTGTAAACCTAGAGTGGTGAAAAGATGTAAGGAACATGGGCTAGTGTGATGGGTTTGTCGAGCAAACCGAGCCTAGAGGGAAAAACCGTAATTTTGGAAAAAATTATAGAGGAGAGTGTGTGAGCCCATGGTAAGGGTCAAAACTGACACGACTTTATAATTTGATTTGTGTAAAAGGATCCTACATCAAATTTCATGAGAATCGTGCATCCAGAGTTAAAAGGGAAAACCATTGGGACAAATACGTCTCGACTATAATGGTGAGTAAATTTTCTAATTTCGTGTCCAATTGGACCGATACTTATCAATGCTTACTAATTTATGCATTTTATGGTATGAATACATTGGAAATGGTTGTTAAGGAAATACCCACAAAAGTAAATGAAATTGTATTTATCAAAGTTTGGGAAATATCCCAATTGATTAAGGAGTAGGCCAAGACCTAATGACTCTTAAAAATGCAAGAGTGAACTTGAAGGTTTTCAAAATAAGTGAGACTGAATCATTAAATCAATCTCGAAACAAAAGGGCTAAGGCCTTCATTCGAGTTAGGGTAGAGCTAAGGAAAAAAATGTGAAATGAAAGGCCAAAGTTAGCTATTGATGAATCATTTGCATCCATTTTGTAATGAAACTGAATACTAGAAATTTTGAAAGGAGGGCATGGCCTTGACAACAAATTTAGGAATGTTTCACGAATGTTTAATGTTAATTGCATGGATGAACTAAATAAAGAAATTTTTAATTAGGATGGCCAGTAGAGTACCATCATGAATATCCCATTTATTTTGTAAAGGAGGAGTTGGTTCAGATGATAGTACATGTTTAACGACTCCAAATGGTGTACATGGATAGATGGAAGGGGATACTGGTTCAGATGATAAGTGCCCGTTCAATGATCCCATTATTGGTTCAGATGAATTTACCCGCCCAACATTGTGTGCTTAAGGACTTTGGTTTGGATGATAAGTACCTGTCTATTGTCCAAGGGTGTACCCAAATAGATGGAAAAGTACGTTGGTTTAGATGACAAGTACCTGTCCAACGATCCCATTATTAGCTCGAATAGATGTACCCATCCTATATCGTGTGCTTAGGTTAGGAGTAAAACTTCTGCTAGCACGTAAACGGTAGGTTCAATAGTGAGCTCCATAGAAAAGTGAGAATGAAAAACCAGATATGCTATTTTAAGTTGCGATAGCATTGAGTACCCGATGAACAGTTTTTGCATTGATTGAGCGTTGCTCACCCCTTCCTCTTAAAATATTTTAGGAATTTTTAAGGAGATGAGCACGATGGTAGGAATACCTCCGCGGTGAAAATGGACTTAAGATCCTACTTGGGTTAACAACAAGTGTATTTATAGTATATTCTCAATTCGCGATATTTTCATTGTAGGCCATGTTCGATTTAAAACCATATGCAAAATTTTAAATTCTGAGTGGTTTTTGTTGTTATATAATAATATGGGCCTTTTATTTTGTCAGTCCTACTGTAGTGTGGTACCCACTACTATAACATCAAGAGGATGTGTTAGTTGTTATTTCGGTTCAACCTGTGAGTCAAGTCGGAGCATGACAAATTTAGTGATATCATAGCCCAACTTTCAAAAGAAAGATTTTTTTTTAAATGAGTTATTAGGAAGTGAATAAGATCGGGAAAAGTACTGCTTGAATCACCTTGATAATATTAATAGTATTTTCCACTAGGAAAGTGGTGCACATAATATTGATTAAGTAAAAGATTTATAGATATGACCCCTAGACAAGGAACAAGGTGAAGTTTACCTGCTGAGGAAAGACAACCCTCAAGAGAGCTAAGCATGGAGTCAATGGGAATTATGACTTCTACTATGGAAGGGCAAGCTAGTGAGTCCCCTAGGGAGTTTCGTGCTAAAGAACCTTCCATATCACAGTTGAACTCGAAACACCTCAAGATCTACGAAGCCTTTGTATGGGTGTTCGGGATACCGACACTGACTCTGGTTTTCCCATCCAATTCCCCCTCATGGTTCTTCTCCGTGATTTTTATGAATTTTTGGTTACTTGAGATTTTCAAAATTTCCATTTTAACCCTTTTTTTTATAATTTCTCAATTCAGTAAATGACTCAGTTTTCTCATGTAAATTACCAGTTCTTTTCTCGGTTTTCCTTGGTCCGAGAGGACGGGTTTCACAAACGAAGTGAAGAGTAGTCCATGAGAGTTCTTGGAAGCCATGACAGCCATTTGAGGAGAGGTAGAATGTATAAGTAGACCTAGAAAAGATGGAGGGTCAGAGTATGAGTCATATTTCTAAACGCGACGTGCATCTTGGGCGAGAAGGAGGGCTTTCAATGCATCCAGTAACATTATTTCAAGTACTGGTGACATGGCGAGGGTAAGAGCTTCTCATTCCTGATCTAGCCCATCAAACATTTTGTCTTTGATCTCATGCTTAGGCTTTGGCTGACCAATTTGAGCAAAGCTAGTGGTGAGGTTAGAGATGACAGAGAGATAGGTGGTCATAGTTTGGTCTCCCTTCTGGAGTTTGTGCCACTATTGGACAAGTATGTCCTTCTAGGCTCGAGTTTGGGAGTTGTAGAGTGTCTCAAGTCGGTTCAAAGCTTCAGCTCAGGTAAGTACTCTGATCACCTATAGATTCACTTATGTAGATGATGCAAACCCCGCCAATATATTGAAGACATCCTACACCAAATATGGAATAAACCTCAAAACTTTCATGATACAAGTAAAAAAAATGGAATATACATTGTTTGATTGCTTAAACGTCACTAGTAAAAACCTAATAAGTTCAAAAGTTCTCTAAAAAAAGAAAAAAAAATTAAAGCTCACAATATCATTGAAATAAAAAATATGTCATAATGCTATGAAGTTAGCCTTAAGCACTTATGAGTATTAACTATTATATAAATAAGGAAATAAAATATTATGGTTGACATGCCAACCATTATCTCAGTATATTATCTTAGACATTTTTAGAAATATATTATTTTATCTTCCTTCTAGAATATTTATAATGTTAATAAATCTCTTACTTAAAATTCAAATTTGAGTTATCTTCTTTAGATCTTATTAGACTTTTTTTTGGATTTGAGATCTTATTGAACTATTCTTTTGAGCTTCCACTTGGGTTTCTTCAATTGCTACAATCAACCTATTCAATACTTCTTTAAATATTTTAGCCTTTGACTTGTGAATCATATCATGCCCAATTTGATTCACATCAGTAGGTATTGATGCAATTATCGTAGTTGTAAATTTGTCTTTGATTACCCATGCTTCATATTTCAGATTAATCACTTCATTCTTTTCAGTTTCCTCTTTGTTGGATATGGTAGGCTCGGGTTGTGGGATGCTGCTATCAACATAGTCGAATATTTGGTAAGCTTGTAACAAATTGCTAATATTGTTATATTAGATATAATAGTTAGTGTCATCCAACTTGATTGAGAGAGTGGAGGGTGTGATGGGAAGAATTATGGTAGTAGATAAATTCATTAGGCAGAAATTGACTTATTATTTTAATACTTGTTATTTTACGTAGAATATGATTGTTTGTTGGAGGGAATGATACAATAAGTGTAAGTTGGACATAGTAGAAATTGTTGTAGAAGAGATTAGATTGAAAAGGATGTTGTGAGATTTAAGGCTATGATACTATGAAGAGAATATAAAAAGAAGATAAAACATAAGATAAGACAATTATTATTGATTATAATTTATGCATGTCTTTCTATTATTATAAATTTATATATGTATTGTAGTAAAAAAGTATAAGAAAATAAAATCAATTACAGATATTATTTTCTTTACAATCCGATAAGTAAATAATTTTTTTTACAATGGTAATAACAATTACCTCTAATATTATTTGATTTTTTTTACTGTTATGTAATTTATTTCCTTCTACTTAATTTCTTTCCTACTATTACAAACAAACTCTCCCTATAAAAGTATTTACATAGGGAAATTTATATTTGTATAGATATAGAATTGGAAGAGAATGCTACTTACCTATGAAAAATAGTCTATGTTTGATGAACACGATACTTATATTTTCATATGGTTAGATGAGTTTATCATCACTATTTAACGGTAATATGGGAATAACTAAGATGTCTTCTACTTCCTATCGCCAGACGAAATCGTTAAAGCATTGGATTAGAGAGCATACGTTGTAATCCCTCAAGTAACAAAAAAATAAGAATTTATGAGAATTTTTAATAAAGAGGTGTTACACCAGTCCAACTTTCACATGATTAGCTCTTTCAAAAGATTTAAGATGTTTTTCTTACTCACTCTCCAGTAAATGGGAAACCTAAATACTTGTCTGTTTGATCTCCCGACCTCATACTAGAGTCAGCATTGAAAGTGAAATATGTGGCTGATTTATCAAAGCTAACTTTCCAACATGAATCTTAGCAATAAACATGTAAAATAATCTTTTAAGAATTTAACATTACTTATAACTTTTATGAAGAATGAGACATCATCAGCGGGAAATGGGATGGTCTAATTCACCTATTTGGTTGAATTGCTTTGGTTCTCTTACCATTTAGGATTAGCCCTCTTAAGACATTAATTACTTATTTAGTAAAAAAATATTTTGCTAATAATACACAATTCCATTCATAGGTTATAAATGATTAATCAAAACTTTTAAAATTATTTTATAAACGAAGTTAAAAATTGATATCTAGACATATTTAAATACACCTAACTTATTTTTTTTGGTATCCATTTAATTCAGACCAGATTAAGCTGACTGCCAGGAAACTGGATCTACCAGTGATGAAGTCGAATGGAAAATGCGAGTCTCTAATCGCTTGATCGTTGGGAACAATAAAGGGTCACGTGCACAGACTAACCATAACAAACAATAAAGTTCACGTGCACAGACTAACCATAACAGACATTGTTCTAATGTGCTTTTCATATAGAGATTACAAATTATATACATATAAAACACACGTGAAGTGATTGTCTTCTCGACAAAAGAAAATGGGTTTTTTTTTGGTACTAAGGGTCTCCTCTGATCTCACAAGGGGAAAAAGATTTTTATTAAGAGGTGTTATAATGTTATGATGATTACATGATTTTTTTTAGTCAATTAATCATAGCTCCTACTATGCAGTTACTCCAATCGAGGGTACAACCAGGATTGGTCCCTAAAGCCCTCTTTTGGGGCCTAAATGCATGAATTCTTGCAAACCCTCAATTTCAAGTACAAAATGCAGTACTCTATCTAATACAAACTAACCCTTTTCCTAGTGGTAGTTTTTTCTTATATCCCACTCTTCAACTATATGAACATATACATATATATATATATATAATTAAAAAACTTCAACTAATTTTAATAATTTATATGAGGGAAGCACTCTACGTTTATCCGTTTACATGCAAACAGAACATATGACACGAAGAAACAACGCTGTAATTACCAACATATCGCATAAACTATGGGGGGTGGGGGGACCAACCTGCTGGAAACTGCTCTCGTCCCGAATTATCTCTCTCTCTCTAATATATATATATATATATATTATATTGATGGATGAAAAAGCTCACACTATAACTTATATAGCTAGAAAGAGGAGAAACATTCGTGTTCGGAGTTGGAGTCATCGCATGGCGAGTGGTTGTGTCTGCCCTCGTACGTCGTTATCACCATCCGGCAGTCCTCCGATAGCCTCTCGACCCTCTTCTTCACCCTGCAGTTGTTGTGTGTGCAGCGGTAGTAGCTTCTACAAAGACCCAAATTTAGACAAAGAAGAGCATTGTTAAGTCTAAAATTTTAGCATCAATATAAGATGGTTAAAATGGATAAAACCTATCTTCTCCTCAACCTAGATCCATATTTGGGAGAGCTCTATATCATAAGTGGAGAATAAATGCATAACAAACATCAATTTTACCCCTTAAAAATCTCAAATATAGAATTTAGCATAAATGTTGGCTGACATTGTACAAGGGACCCGTTTTCACATATCCCCTAGAATTTAGCATGGAATCAAATTTGTTCTGCATAAGAGAAAAAATTTGAAGATTGAAAATGATATTACTTTCCACTCAATTTTCAAAATGAGCTGCACAAAGGACAACCATCTTCTTCTTACACATTTTCAAAGCGAGCATGCTGAAGGGCCTACCATCTTCTTCTTCTTCAATGTAATGCCACTACCTACTACAATGTTTCCTTGTACATTTCATCTATGTAGAATCAGACTCTACATGTGTTTTTTTAGCTTGATTAGGGCTAGGATTCTGGCTCGTTAAATCTTAGTCTTGGACTCTAGACAAAATGAATGTTTAACTATACCTAATGAATTAAGAATGTAATAGATGTGTGTTTTGCGGCTATTGGTATCATTATGTACGGCGATTGAAATTTGACTTTCTAGACCCCGCACACTGCCGACAATGTGAGAGCTGATGTGCCAATCTACAATACAACAATATTGCATTTTTTTCCTTTATAACCCACTAAGTTTTAAATGGTTGACATTTTCACACAATGTTGGAAATTCGTGAAGATTATAGCCTAACTTGAATAATCTATATTGGGCAAAAGGATGTCATATAGGCTAGTTGGACTATAGACATATAGGCTTTGAGTACAACACAAAATTAATCACTTTATGATGGCATTTTCACAAGAAACTTACATATAGTTAGATTGAAATGCGCTGGCCAACTCATACCCATCAGGCTTAAATGAGTTTCACGTATTGGCTATATATATATATATATATATATATATATTATATATTATGATGAAGCATTTGGGGTTGGGGATAGGTGTTATGTGAATTGCCCAGATGAGTTTATTACCTGGGATGGAGACTGTTCTTGACTACTTTTTGGCCGTATTTCCTCCACTTGTAGCCATCGTCCAGCACGTCGATGTCGCTCCTCGTCTGGAAGCAGAACCTCGGCTCCCTCAGCTTCCTCCTCACCTTCATCTTCCCTTTGTCTGCTATAGCCGCATTTCTCCACCTGCAATCATATTTGAAGCCCCAAACAAAAATAGAAAGCCCCCCGAAATCACATCATTACAGTCGATGAATCAGCACACGCAGCGGCTAGCTAGTCGGAAAGCATACTTCTGATGTTTGTATTACTGAAGATGCCAATGTTATAAGCCAGATATATCAATTAGCAGCAACCTTAAACCATGAAACTGGAACTCTAATCCGTGAATTAAAGGGAATGGAATGAAATAGAAGGAAAGAAGATCTCATATTATATCTCGGATATAAACTCCAATCACCCTTCACTGCGGATCCAATCAGAAGGCTTGACCTCTTTGAGACATAAAAGTATGGATATATGAGCAGGCTCATAAAACTCTCTTCATTTGGTACAGAAAATAGGGGGAATGGATTAGGGGAGTCCATATAGAAGAAGGTGGAGTTGTCAGGCTCAGCACTGTACATGGCTCTCATGGGTTTTCTATTCTGATACCTCTCTGTATGTGTGATGCATGGTCCTTGAGAGAGATCATATAAATATATTCATATATGTGTATACATATAGTGAGAGTGGGAGAGAGAGAGAGAGAGTTGATGAATGAGATGTATACCAAGAAGGGTTATTGGAATCGTGAGGAGCACTGGCGCTGCAGCTCTCGTTGTGACGAGCAGCAACCTTGGAGTTGGGATCCACTGTGCACACCATCTTTTCGACAGCCCAAGAAAAAAAAAACACAGACAGCAAAACAATATACGCACACACAATCAGTCCCCCAAGCTCCAACTCATATTGAATATTAACCTAATCGGAACTCTGAACCCAGAGAAATCATGATGACCTGATCGCTGTCCCATGTAGAAGATCTAGCAATAGGGTTACCGCCAATGACTTGGTGGTTCAACCCCACCCTCCCATGGCCGTTCTGGGGTGTAGGCTGAGGAGGCGATAGTGGCTGATGAGAAGGAGGAGGAGGAGGAGGAGGAGGAGGGGCCAGTATCCCCAGCACCTGGCTCTCCTCGAAGGGAATAAAGCCCATCCCTGTGATTGTCTGGGGATTTGTGGCGTTGTTATTGTTGCTGCTGCTACTTTCGTCCTCCTGGTGGTGGGTGTTACCAGCTGAGAAGAAGGAGACTTGCAGGTCGTAGTTTGGGTGGTGATGGTGGTGGTGAGGGTGACTGTGATGATCTCCTTCCATATCTATCGCTCTGTATCGGATTGAGCAACCGATCGAGAGAGTCTCTCTTTCGATTACTTAGCCTAGGTTACCCGAGATCTTTACCACCGCCTTCTCTAGTTAGCCTGTACTACAGCACTCTCCTTTGATGATTGTCTTTCCATACAGTATAGATCATATCCCTTTAGGAGGAATATGTTGGGAGGAAGAGAGAGAGATGGGAAAAAGGAGAAGGTGTTTGGTGGGAGTCTGAATGTCGTCAACTGGCCGTAAAAGATGCCAAAGCTAATGGAAATTCTAATAATAATAAGTATAAAAATGCAAAGGGAAATACAGAGATAGTTTTGATGACCAAGAGGAGCACAAGAGGTAATGTTTGTTTGACGGAAGGGGTGATTCAATGGCCATCATCATTTGTAATGTACTTTTTTTTGCACCCACTTGTAATATATATTTTAGTTTATTTGAATTACTAAGAGGTTTTATGAGCTGAAAATGTTATAAAATCATTTTTAAAATGGGAAAAATTAAGTTAATAATATCTTGGTTTAATACAAGGGTTACGTTAATAAAACAAATATGTACAATTATTGGACCTTCTGATCTCATTAGTTATATCAATGATTGTATACACAACTAATGAGAATGAAATTTTGAAGTAGGATATGATGTGATGAGCCGCCATTTCAACCCTAGAATACTACATCAAATGTTTTCCATATTTAGTAGGCCAACGTCCCTCCGTTCGGCGAGGTTAGCGGACGGAAGGAGGGGAGCAACCCCTCAAGCAAGGTTTGTAGAGGGAGAGGGGATCACTACCGACACCCTCCCTCTCCCAACGGTGGCTCACTACTAATCCCCTCCTTCACTAGGCTCATCGGAGGAACTTCAGCTCTCAATCAAGATCGAAGGATAGGCAGACTATTAGTGATGAGTCAGTCGTATATACATTATCATATAAAGATAAAAGAGACCAATGAAGAGTAACACCTTCCCTTTTAGCAACATTTAATAGCAGTAAAGCCCGTTGGTGACTTTCAGTACAATTTTGCCAAATCAAAACACATCTCAAGTATATTTCCATTAGCGCTCAATCATCATATAAGATCTATAATGGGGTTGGGGTTGCATATGACTACAACGATGACCTCCCTCGGGTTGAATTGAGCATGCTCTACATGAATTTATACTAAGCATGGTTGTCTAACATCGTTTAAACACTTGATGGATAAATAATTTGGCTAAATTTTGATACAAAGTCTGGTAAACAGGACATTACCCATGTGATCATGATATCTCATCACTTCAAATGTGGGAGGAGAATGATATTATTCAGAATGAACACGCAGAAAGCAATTTGTTGTCACCTTATTTCTTGTTCAATATTACACTTCCTTTCATACATACCCAACTTAAGCAGCAAGCATCATTGTTAAGTTTGATTCTTAGGATGTTTGGTCTATCTGCAGTGACATAATGGAAAAGTAGTCCAAAAAAAATCCTAATTTTCCTTATTCATGAACTCAATATTCTGAGCACCAAGAAACGTTTTCACCTCACTCCAAAGCAACCTAACTTTACCAATTAAAAAAAAACCCTAATTCCCGGCTCTGTGAGGACATACACATCATTACCAGTCTCTTCAAGTGATTCGATGCCCAGCCTCTCTCGAACAGTATGAAATATCAAATAATGAGTAGAGAAGATCTACGTCATCTTTAAGGGAGAATATTTACTCTCTATGCCAACGGAAATAGAAGGATTGTTATTTGTTAATACGAAAAATAGCAATAAAAATAAAATTATAACTAGTTTTATATTTTTAAAATGATTTTTAAATAATATTTATTTGCAAAAAATAATATTAAATAATTTATTTATAAAATATATAATTCACATATTAAAAAAATAGAAAAAAATACATACCATTCATTATCTTAAAATAGAATAAAAAACATATGCCTAAACATGTATTTATTTATTTATCTAGAAGATTTAAGAGCACCAAAATATATTAAAACTATAAAAATAAGGGTATATAAATCTCACAATAAGCATTACACAAACGTTTTAAGTGTTAGATGGAGAGTTTGTATTATACACTTCACTAAATCACCTTTCTCATCTGTTTCAAAGTTAACGGAGTTGTTACGATCATTCTAAATGGCTCTGTGTCATCTCTTTCTAGGTTAATTTTGTGGAAGCTGGAATGAACCAGTAAGGATATTTGTCTGTTCCCAAGAATAAAGTTAGAGGGAGGCTCCCCAAAGAGATACAAACTGCGGGGTTCTGCTACCAATGATTACACCGAACGGCTATACGATACACCACCCACATACATACATGTAAGCCTTTTATAGACCATCTTCTTTCTTTTGACGCTTATCTGACAAAACTAGTGGTTCAAATCAATCACTGCACCGTGAAAGCTGCTCATGTCCCTCCTCAGATGAGATGGTTCTTCTCCCTTTCTTTGAAACCCACCCAGAGTTCTTACGCTCTGATTTTTCTTTAAATAAGCTTTCGAGTTTCAAGAGCTATCTTACGCTCTGTTTTTTCTTTAAATAAGCTTTCGAGTTTTAAGTTAGCTCTTGGTTTGGTTTTCCCTATACATTACAATAGTGGAAGGATTATTCCTACCAAAAGCCTAATGGTATGGTTTGGCACTCCTACAATTCTTTGATGCATTCACATTCCATTTCACCAATATGATTAGTTTATAAGAAAGTCAAATATGAGAGGTTGGTTATGAATGTTAAAGGTCTGAAGGTGCATGTTGAGATGTGTGAAGGCCATTGGTATGAGAGTTCTATCATCCAAAGTAAAGGTTATTTGCTTGCTGTTTTGTTTATTACCTAGAATGATGTGATTCTGTCCAAAATCATCATTTAGAGATCGATTTCAACGCCCTTAAAATATAGCAACGGCCATTATGTTTATATGGTTTATAAGGGAATTGTGAGAATATTATAATGCACTCTAATAGTACTCAGATCCGTCTGGATCCATGTCAGCTGACATTATATGATCACATTAGTCCATTAGGCATACGTTTGTAAGAGATCTAGCACGTGTATATATTAAATTTGGCAAGTAGCCCACATTAAGGAAAATTGCTTTGATACACTTCATATTGAAAATTTATACTTTTCTCTTGATTTTGTTCCCTTTATTCAAATTATTGGATCAAATCTGAGTTTACTAAATATTTATTATAATAAGCAATTGAGTTTTCAAACAACTTATGCCTTGATTTGAAGTCAAGCATTCAATATTTAGTTACCCCATTCATAAAAAAATCAAACTATAACTAATGGATGACCAGTGGTTAGAATATAAGTTGTAAGGTTCTATAACTGAATAAAGTCTAGAAAAAAATATATAGCTATAATTAATGAATAAAAGTTATATTCTTACCAAACTCTATAGTGAAAATTTCACCTATACTTATTCTTGCCCATCTTTAACTAATAATAATTTAATAAATTAAATAATATACTATAGTTAACAGATAAAATTATTTATTTATACTTTCAAATATACATCCAAAATATTAAATATCTAATAGATATTAATGTAATATTTTAAAATTAAATCATTTATGCAAAGTAATATATTTAATATATAATTCCTATAATGATGGATAATCTAATTAATTATTTTAACTTTCAAATATTATCTTATTAATTTAAAACAATATAATAATAGTAATATTCCCTTAAAATCATATTAAAGGACAGTTAATGGAAAGAGATAGAGACAAAGCTAAATATATAATGATTGCAAAAGAGAGAGATATATGATGATTGCAAAAGAGAGGTCATGGGAGAATGGGAGAGAGATCAAGAGATTGCAAGAGAGAGAGAAACGTGTAGGGGATAGAGAAATTGAGATGGATAGAGTGATTGGGATGATAGTGAGTCATGTCAGGATAAAAGAGTAGAGGAGAGTTGGTGAGTGATTACGAGAGATGGTGATAATAAGAGAGATAATTCGTAAAGATTATTTTTTAACTTTTCAATTAAGTTTATTTATTAAAAAGTGATAATGAAATAAAAAATAAAGATAGAAACTAAGTGACAATTATAAAAAATATATAATTGATTATATGTTTAATTATCATTATTTTACTTAACCTAAGAAATAATATATTTGATGTATAATTTTGACTCTATTTAATGTATAAATTCACGTATTTGATATATAGAGTAGACGTACAAAATATTTCCATTACTAATAGATGTAAAATGGTTCATTCATCGACAAATTCATACATATTGACTATATTGAAAAGTGGTCACAAATGACTTCACATTAACTAAAAATAAAAAAAATTATACCCTAATAATAAATTTGTGTACAATCACTTATAATATTAATATTTTTGTGTATGTGTTTAATCACTCATCGAACATATAGTTAGTGAATTTAAATTATGGTCCAAAAATTTAACAACAAACTTGTTGTTATTACGAAAATAACCAACTCATGATTAATTGTTGAAAGTCAAACATATCACACGTGGACTAATAATTACTCATTGCACTATATTTGTGGGTACTTTCTAATTGTATTTGTATTATACCGATAACCCTAACAATTTGTTACACTATAATTATAGGTGTTTTGTAACCGTATTATATGGATGGTATAAGACTTTAATCTAGTCAAACACACATTATAATAAACATAATCATAATTTAGTAATATGTACACTACTCATATATGAACATCAATAAAACATAATTTATAAACATGTTTAACTGTCTTATCATCTCCGTATACTTTAATTAGTAGCATGTGATATCATCTCATGAATATTTATAGAACTTATACATTTGTCTTATGTTATGTGTGTTATACCCAATTCTTGTTATTGTAGTTACATGTTATGATGAAAAATGTAGGTTATTATGAAGTGAATCATATTCCATAAGCTTATTTGAGTGAGTGAACTTATATTTAGTGTTCCTAAATTCAATCTCAATTTAAGTTAAAAACTAAAATAATTTATTAATAATAAGATATTACAAATATAAAAAATACTTATTACTTCACACAAAATAATGTCATATTTATGACATGTGAAATATTTTTCATATTTTTTCTTGTAAAACATAGTCATTTGGATATTTTTGCTTCAATGTTTCTAACAAATATATTTTTCGCAAATAATTTAATAGTAATTTCTATAATACATAATTTAAATTATGTTCTCTCAAAACAAAAAATTTGAAAAAGAAAATAAAAAAATTTCGAGAGAAAACTATATTTTATAGTGAACTGAGATTGCTAAGGAGAAACCAAATTGTGAATTTGAATAAATCTCAAATTATCAATAAATATCCAAAAATAAAAAATAAAGGATCATAAATCAAATTGAATGTAAGAATCAGATCAGTTTAGGGTGAATTAAACCTAAAGCGGGTTGAACCAGGAGGAAACAGTTACAAAATTCATTTTTTAGATGACTTAAAAATATCAATTTTGTAAATTGAAGTCACCACTATGTAGAAAATAAATTTAAAAATGTTTAATTTTTAGAAATACTGTCGAATCGGCCCTAACGTGTTCGGTTTTCAATTTTGGGTCACTGAACCCAGTTCAATTGAACCGGCCAATTGTCTAGTCGATCAACAAACTGCCTGTAAACCCCATCATTTGAAGATAAGAAAACCGAGAAAAGAACCAGTCAATTCAAAAGGGAAAACTGAGCCAATTAACAAACCAAAACTGGTAAAGAAAGGGTAGAACGAGAAATTGGAAAATCTCAAGTGACTCAAATAGTCATAAAAATCATAGAAAAGAACCTTTAAACAAATGGGAAGAGAAAACCAAACCGATTTAGGGTGAGCCAAACCTGAACCGGATTAAACCATACATGAAACAAATTCTAAATTCATTTTTTGTGGTGGCTTAAAGTGATCAAATTGAGAAATTGAAGCCGAAATAAATTTAGAAATTTTTAGATTTGAGAAAATCGGTCAAATCGGGCCTGAACCAGCCGGTTTTTGCCATTGAAACTGGTCCGGTTTGGAACAGTATCGTCTTCTTCCTCAGGATGACAGCACTGTTCATCAATGCATAAACTTTCCTTCTCCGATGAAGGAATATTCGCTCCGATTAGGGCATTTTTGGGGGAGGATAATCTCAACTAAAATGGAAAGTGGTCGGGCAGAGGGTCCCCGAGCTCTCTATATAAAGAGCTTATCTCCATTAATACTCCACACACCTCAAATCACCATTCTCTCTCAGCTGCTCCATTTTCCTGTGAAGCTCAAACCAGAGCTCCGACTTGGCATTTTTCTCAGCCTTAGAAGGCAAGGTCGGGTCCTACAGACTTTGGGGAAGTCAGCTACCTGACAACAACCTCCTTTCGACCCGAGGACTACTAGAGAAGCGTCGGTGAAATCAAACAATGAAGCAACTTCGACAGACCAAAGCTGCCATATTTTGGCTGAGCTAAATTTGGCCAAATTCATATCTCCTCTAGACAAACCAAGCCTTCCCGACGTCCTCACGACCCTCACATGGCCTCAATAGAGCTGAAAGGGAAGCCAATTCAACCCTCCTCCGTCGTTGCCGATTGATATTAGAGAGAGAAAGTGTCAAATTTCACTAATAAAATTCACCTCATTTGGACTTCAATTGTAGTAATTCTTGATCCTAGAAGGAACCTCAGGATGAGAGCTACCTCCCTCGATCGAGAGCTCGGACTGCCGCACCTCCAATGGTAAGCTTTCGAAGCTTTCTCTCTCTACAAACAGTTTTCCAGTGAAGCTTCGTTTGAGCTCATTTCGGACCCAAATGTTACAGTTCAAACCTCAATTGAATCGTATGGAAGTGTAGGAACTGACCCATACCATCAATTGGAGCAATTAACCTCGATTGAATGGCCAATTTGAAGAAAAGAAATTCGGTTAGTTTGAATGGGAGAAATTGGTGGAAATTTTTGGGAAAAATTAGGGATTTCGAAAAATTGAGGGACCTCTAGCAATTTCTCAAAATTGAAGGCCAATTGGCAATGAGAAAGATGTTGGGGGACCGATTGGTCAATTTTCAAAATATTTGGGGCCAAATTGCTATTTTTGGAAACTAGGGGCAAAATCATAATTTTTGGAAAATTGGGGACCAAATTGAAAATTTGGGAAACTTGAGCCCATTACACAATTTAAAGTAAATTAAGGGTCCAAGGAGGATATTGGAAGTCCTCGGGACTTAATTTGAGGAAAATTTAATACTAGGGACCTAAAGTCAAAATGAATGAATTTTAGGGATGTAAGTGCAATAAATAAAAAAATTGGACCTAGTAGCCTAGACGTGAGAAAACGAAAGCTATTATGCAAAACACTCATTGATGATGATACCCAAATTGTGTAGGACACGTGTGACCAGAACGCCATCTAGGGACGAACCCGTCACAGTCACCAAGTGAGTGAGCTAATTTACACTTAATACCCGGTTGGGATGATGAGCACTTTTTCTAAATTGGAAGCCACTATGAGTGGACTTAATTATACATCATACCGGTTGGGATGAAACACTATTTTTAATGGATAAAACCTTCTTACCAGTTGTAAGTAGAGATAAATGAACATCATACCCAGTTGATATGATGAATTTACTTGAGAAAAGGAGAAACTCGCCTACCCGTTTGTAAGTAGAGATATCATCACACTCGGTTGGTGTGATGAGTTAAAAATGAACTTTTGTCAAATCTGTTCTCCACTGACTGTGTGCCAATGCTTAAAACATTTGGGAGATCTTCTTGATGGAGCTAGAATAGCTCAAATAGGCTAGGGACCTTGATTTTTGAACTCATGGGGCCAAATGCCTAGTTTCGGAAAAAAAAAATATGTGTAGTGGGTCCAAGGCTAGTGGGCACGAGCAAGAGATCATAAACAAACTTGATTAAGAAGAGCCATGAAAATGGTTGTGTGACTTCGCCACGGTACAGAGTCAGAACCGATAGTGCTCAATGGGCTGGCGGCAGTGCATCAGGGCCAAGTCGATGGACCGACCTAGACAAATAGCTGTAGGTCGGATTGAGCATCGAGGCCATTACCATTGGCACCAAATATCACGTCCCAACCTAGTTTGGTTAGATCCCCATGATCAACCTGCCACTCTTTCGATTTATTATGGGTTTCCCCTTCTTTTAAACCATGAAGAGTAAGGCAACGTTTAATCATGTACCTTTCCTGGAATAACATTAATCAAAACTAAATGAAATTTAAACTTTCCATACCTGTCTTGCCAGTGTAGTTAACTGAAAGTCCTTGGGTAGGTTTTTCCCTTGATTACCTGAAAGGGGTACAAGGGAGAGGGTGAGTTCAACAACTCAGTGAATGGGTGTTTAAAGTTTGACTTTTAGAGAAAATATTTGAATTGGAGCGTGCCAAACTCCTTATTTCCTTTTAAAATAATTTATCCTTAAAATTTCAGTTTTTAGCCATTTCTCAATCATAACCAATGTGTTTATTAACCATCACATACCCTTCATCATGAAGGGTACACACATTTGCAGGGCAGTACGTCCTCTGCACCCACTTGTGGCGTCGGAGCGACTTCACCAGCTACCTAGATAGAAGCATGTCCACTTCTACCCTGAGAATGAGTGGATGTACGTGACATCTGACCCTTGGAAGGTTGGGAACACCCAGTAAGTTAGTGTTCTAAATCTTAATGGTCAAAGACAAATTCTGGAGAATTGTCGTACTGTAAGGGACTTGCAAGCCTAACAGTTTAGGGAAGGATATGACTCAACTAAGGAAGAGTCGGTTAGTTAAGTATAATAAGGTCAATATCGGAATTTAATCAAATATGTAATAAATAACAGATGAAGGAAGGGTTAAAATAAGACAAAAGGTGATAGCATAGAAACTTGTGAACACAAGTACGTAATGCTCGAAAGAACATCGAGCTAAGGGTCTCCATGACCAAGAGAAAAACTAGACACATGAACAATTGGGTATTTCATAACTCCCAATTCTGAAATTTTAAGTAAAGAATCTCGGGATGAAGAAATTATACTTTAAGGAATGAAGGATATGAATTTATGGATATAACCTTAAACATTATAGTGAGACATGCTTAGATAAAGTAAGTTCCGTGGAATGAGAGAGTGATGGGAAGGAAAGGAAGATTTTAAGAGTATGTGATATAAGAGACAAATGGAAATAACAGAGAAAGTTGTATATTGATAAACTACAAGCTGATATCGAAGGGAAGTTCTTTCCAATGCAAAGAACATTGAATAAAGTTTTGGGAACAAACTCCTAAAAGGAGGGGAGAGTTGTAAACCCCGCCCTTTGGAGTTAAGGAAAAATCGGGAAAAGAACTGGTCAAACCGAGTGAGAAAAACCGAAGTGGTTCACAAACCCGATCATAGGGGAACGAGCAAATTTGGAAACTTACAACTCCCGATTGATCCAAAGGGTTCATAAAACCTTGGAAAAGAACCTTGACAAATTTGAAGAGAAAAACCAGATCGGTTTAGATGAACTAGATCCAATTAGATTGAACCGGCTTATGAATCGAGTCAGTTCATGAACCAGAACCGATAGAGAAAGAGCAAACCGAGAAATGTATTGATCTCAAGTGACCTAAGGAGTCACAAAAGTCATGAAAAAGGACTTTAGGGAGAATTGGAGATGAAAACAAAACCGGTTCAGGTGAACCGGATCCGAACTAGTTTGGACCGATTTGAACCACTATTGTACCGAATGCTAAATTCATTTTTCTAGGTGGCTTAGAAAATTCAAATTTGAGATTTGAGACCACCATTGGATAGAAAATGAATTTAAAAATTTTTAATTTTGAAATATTCGATCGAATCGGGCCTGAACCGGTCGGTTTAAGCTTTGAACCCGATTCGTATTGGTCCGGTTTGAAACAGTTTCATCTTCTTCCTTTAGATGATAGCATTGTTCACTCGCCGAAAAATCGAGCAGACGCTGACGAAGCTGAAAAGTCTCTGGCAAGGGAGTTTCAAGCAATTAATGACCGCCATTAAGGCTTCAATCGGACGTCCAAGAAGTCCCCCAGCTTCCTATATAAAGAGCCTCTTTTCATTAATTCTCTCCACACCTGAAAACTCTACAATTACTGTGATTTCCTCTTAGCCAGTTTTCATCTCCTTGCGAGTTTTGTCTTAGTTGGCGTTCCCGAAACCTCATGTTCCTACACGGTATGAACATCATTGTTCATTATCCATTGGCTTGATAGACTTCATTCATTATGAATGAATAAAATATCCATCTTTTCAAATATTTGCAATTTGGTCCCTAAAGTTCTTTTTCTTTTACTTTAAGTCCCCAAAGCTAATTTTTCCCCAAAATGAGTCCCGAAACTTCTAAAATTCACCTTGGGACCTCAATTTATTCAAAATCACATAAAGGGGTTCAAGTTTCCCAAATTCTCAATTTGGTCCCCAACTTTTCCAAAAGTACCATTTTGCCACTCCTTTACAAAAATGGTAAGTTTTTAGTCCCTCGAATTTTTGAAATCTCCAAATTCCCCCCAATTTTTTCCCCAATATTAACCTTCTAACTCAGCCAAATTTGATTTCATCAAATTGACTGATCAAATGAGTTTAATTGTTGAAATTGAAGTTAGATTAGAGTTTCTTCACCTTCATAAGATACACTTTGAATTGCATGATTTGATGCTAGAACGAGCTCAAATAGAGATTTCTTCACCAGTGCTGGTTCAATTTTTTGACGAGTGAACAGTGCTGTCATCTGAAGGAAGAAGATGACACTGTTTTGAACTAGACCATATCGGTCCGAACAGGGTTCAAAGCTTAAACCGACCGGTTCAGGCCCGATTCGACCGAGTTTTTCAAAATTAAAAATTTGTAAATTCATCTAAATTCATTATCTATCAAATGGTGACCTCAATTCTTCAATTTAAATTTTCTAAGCCACCTAGAAAAATAAATTTAGAAATCGGTTCAATAGTGGTTCAAACCGGACCAAACCGATTCAATTAGGTTCACCTGAACCGGTTTGGTTTTCATCCCCCATTCATCATAAAGTCCTTTTTCATGACTTTTGTGACTATTTAGGTCACTTAAAATCCATAAATTTGCCAGTTAGCCCTTTCACTATCGGTTTCAATTCATAAACTGACTCGATTCATTAACCGGTTCAATCCGGCTTGGATCCGGTTCACCTAAACCGGTCTAATTTTCTCTCCCAAATTGTCCTAAGGTCCTTTTTCCAACGTATTTATGAACCCTTTAGATCACTCGGGAGTTTTAAATTTCCCGTTCTTTGATGATTAGGTTTTTGAACCGGTTTAGTTTTTCTCTCTCGATTTGACCGGTTCTTTTCCCGGTTTTCCTTAACTCCAAAGGGCGGGGTTTGTAACTCTCCCCTCCTTTTAGGAGTTTTTTCCCCAAAACTTATTTCACATCCTTTGTACTAGAATGAACCTTCATTGATATAAATTTCATATTTTATCGATTTACAACCTTCCCGGTTGTTTCCATTTATCCCTTATATCACATACTTAGAATTTTATTTTCATTCATATCCTTTTTCTCATTCCATGGAGCTTACTTTAGCTATACATATCTTACTAGAAGGCTTAATGTCACATCCTTAAATTTACATCCTTTGTTTTCCTAGAGCACTATTTCTCTATTCCAAATTCCTTTACTTAAGATTCCGAGATTAGAAGTTCGAAAATACTCAATCCTTCTTGCATTTCGTTATTTTCTTTATTGTTGATCTACTTAGCTTAGTACTCATTCCAGCATCGCGTACATGCTTCCACAGGTGTTGGTATTATCACCTTTTCATCTTACATTATTCCTTCCCTCATTCTTTGGCTATTACTTTTTTATAACCGTATTTACTTCCTTACTTACTCACCCTTTCCCAACTTATTTATTGGATCTTTTAAATTTCAACTCTTTGAGTTTCTCGATACCCACTAACATAATAAGACCCTTCCTTCCTCACCTCATTCCATATCCCCCCGTGGCGTTCTTTATGCAAGAACTTTTCCTTTTTCTTACTCCACTCTTAATCCCTTGGGGCCATTTCGCGATTTCTCTATTCCGAGTTAGTTCCTTTTTTACCCGTTCGACATCTTTTGATAATGTCGTCTTATTTATTCATTTACTTGGGTTAACTTACCCCATTGGATCCTTATAATTGCTTTTCTTTTACACTTGATCTTTTTCATCATCTACAGCTCGTCCTTGAGGAACCCATGGCCTTTCCAATTATGTTAGTCCCATTTCCTCCAAATCGGTACACATGTGTCCTTCCAAGGTTTCCTTCTTTAGTACGTTTTACACTTCTTTTCTCCCAAAATTTTCTTTTATTTTTATTATTGTGGATGTCTAACCTTAAATGACATTTCTTGATGCCATTCTCTCTTGACCACCTTTACCCTTGCAACCATACGGTTACTTCTTGTATACATTATCTTCATTCTTACCCCTTTCCATAACTTAATTTATTTATCCAAGGTGGAGTTCACATTCCCTTAGTTTCCCAACCTCTTGATCATCCTGCATAACTCTTATTTAGCGTTTTCATAGTTTTTGGGTAGTTACTCCTATATTATCCATTGTTCTCTCTAAAGCTTTCCTCTGCCTTTATGTCTCAAAGATTTTTACCTTTCCATCTTTTCCTTCACTGGGATTATTACCTTCATAATGGTCAACTCATTAATTGTCCCGCTTGTCTTATCCCCTTAGTTATTTATTTTGAGAAAATTATTTCTCAAATCCTCTCGTCTTTGGTATCCATCCCTTCGCCCTATTTTGGGTATGGTCCTCATTATTTTCCAATCCTTCTTGGAGTGTAGTTTATTTCCTGAATGATTTGGTTTCTATGGGTTATTTCCTTCAATTAGGTCCATCTAAAATTCCTATTTAGGTTTCCATGCTTTCTTACAAGTATATCAAACTTAACCTCCCCAAACACTCACTTAGCCACTCGTACTTCTTACTGAGGTCCTTATTTCGGCTCCGGTTTTTACGACATTTCCTCATTTAATTTTCTTAACTTGGAGTTCTCTCCTTCCACAATCATACTTCCTATTCTCATCCTTCTTCTAGTGTCTTATGTTCTGGGATTCTTACATTCGATCTCCATACTATTCCTTAGAGGTTCTTTTATTCTTCGCTTTATACTTAGGGATCTTGTATGGTTCATTCACTCTAGTTTTTCTCCCCTTTTTGTTCCATATCTCTACTTCCCATGACTCTCCTTAGTTCATGGGGTTCCTAGGAAATTGTGTCCTAGTTCTTTACAAGTAGGTGTTATACCTGGGCTTTTTTACTATCAAATTTTCTTCTTATCCTGTCCTAGTGGTCTTAACATCCTTGATGTTCCCCCATAACTTATTTCCTTTCTTCCTGATCAGCTTCCATTCCTTTGGTTTCCTTTGGAATAATCTATTCCTTCTTGTTTTTCCTTACTCTTCTTCTTCTTTGAGCCTTTTCCTAATTCTTTGAGCTCTCCATAATTCCATACTCTTTGATGTTTACTCTCTTTTGTTCCAACTTCTCTTTCCTTTCCTTAGTTAAGACCTCCCTTTAATGAACTCTTTCTTGCCAAATTTGTTATATTTCTGAGGAAAGTCTTAAAGGTTGAGGTTACTTATAAATAATCTATTTTTCCTTTCTTAGGTGATTTCCTACCTTTTATAATTAGCATACTCTTTTTACTTTAAATTTATCAAGGAACTTATAAGTTTTATAAAAAATTTCACTTTCATTCATTCAAAAAGTATTTTCTTGCCATACTTGGCTTATTACATAAGTTTTCTACCCCCTAATCCCTTGGGGTCATAGGTCGAGAGTTATTCCTAGAGCAGTTGTAGGATTCTTGATCAGAAGGCTATGGGGAACTAGTTGGGGTCTAATTGTATTCCCTTATAGGGCGAATCTCATGTATGGCCTCCCATCTGTATTGCCTTAGTACCTCGACCTCACACTCATAGGTCCACTTCATCCATTGGGAGGGACTAGAGTTGAGTTGAGTAGGTGGAGGTACTTGGTGGACCTTTATGAAGGTGGGATACACATCCTAGTAGTTATCCCAGGCCTCCTTCTTGGTTGAATTCCTCTCTGGTTGTTGTGGGGCTGGAGGAGGGGTTGGGCTCCTAGGAGGAGGTACAAGTTCCTCTTGTCTTGGAGGAGGGTATGTGATGCCTTTTGGTTCCAAGAGGGCTCCTACCAATTTTTGGTAGTCTTCCACCATATCCTTGGGTACTCTTTTCTCACTCTTGAGGAATCTTTGAACAGCTTCCTCCCTTGGGTTGGGTGTCTTTTTCAGGGTTATGGGTGGAGGGTTGGATTTCTCAACGAACTTCCTAGGGATTCTCCTTCCTATACGATAGTTAAAGGTTGATTAATATCAGGGCATAATATTGATAATGTTTTAATGGAACTTAGCTCTAATACCACTCAAGTTGTCACACCCCAACCCGGTTTGGTTGGATCCCCGTGAACAACCCGCCGCTCTCTTGGTTCAAGAGGGGGTTTTTCCCCCTTTTTTAATTCAAGAGGAGCCATGCATAATCTCAACCTTGTTCCCTGTAATAACATATATCAAATCAAATGCAAACTTAAGAAAAATTTAAGCATACCTGACATAGGGTAAGACTTGGTGTTATCCCTAGTCATCTTTCTAATTCCTAAAAAGGGATAAAAAGGGTGAGTGAGTTTCTACAACTCAGTGAATGGATATTTTAAAAAAATGAAGTTGAAAAAATGATTTTTAAATTGCATTGTAAGAGACTCCTTAATTTTTTTAAAATATCTCATTCTCGAAATCTCAGTTTTTATAGCCATTTCTCAGTCCTCAATCAATACCGGTGTGTTTATCAACTAATACACGCCCTTCATCATGAAGGGAACACACATTCGCAGGGCAGTACATCCACAGAACCCACTTGTGGCATCGAAGCAGCTTTATCGGCCACCTAGATAGAAGAACGTCCACATCTACCTTGAGAATGAGTGAATGTACGTGACTTACGACCCTCAATCTCGTAAATAAAACTCCATGTCTGTATGAGGATAGAGACTTCATCCCGACCCCACCCCGGTCTCATGCGCATGAAGCTATGTCGAGCTTCCAAGACTGCTGGCACGACTAATTGCCCTTATCTCTACCATGTCGTCCAATAGCCCTAGGATGCATCACTACCTCTCTTGGGTGTCTTGAAGGTCCCATAACTTAGTGCATGCCCAAAACAACAGTTTTCCACATAAGCCATTTAATATGTGGTGCCACTGGTGCAATGGTTCCGACCCTCAACTCGACGTGCTGCTGTTTGTCTCGACTAGTCCGTTGACCTGTCATATCGCACTACCGCCAATCCATCAAGTATGTCGGTCCTGTCTTGGTACCATGGCCAAAAAAATCATTCACTTTAAGTTTTCATAACTTAAACTCATGTTTGTTTACGAGCTTCTGCTCGTGCCAACTTACCTTGGGCCCACTGTACAAGATTTTCAAAATCGGGCATATTAGCCCCCAAGTTCCAAACTACGACCTATTTGAGCTATTCGAGCTCCCGTCAAAAAGGTCTCCCAAAATGTTTAAGTAGTGGCACACATTTAGTGGAGAGCACTTCTGACAAAATAATCTTTTAATTTGTCCATCACACCAATCGGGTGTGAGGATATCTCCGCTTATAACCGATAAGTGGATTTTCTACTTCCTTTTAGGAAGTTTATCAT
Source organism: Trapa incisa (assembly GCA_030064435.1). NCBI lineage: Eukaryota > Viridiplantae > Streptophyta > Magnoliopsida > Myrtales > Lythraceae > Trapa > Trapa incisa. Next base: position 15,937,445 of record CM057771.1, read on the forward strand.
ACCAACCGGGTATGATCTACTTACAACTAGTAAGTAGTTTTTCCGCATAATTCCACATCACTCCTCTCAAGTGTGAAGGCTAAAATATCACTTAGTAGTGTGCTTTCATTTTCGAGGTGCTTATCATTCCAACTGGGTATGATATAAAATTCCTACTCACCTGTAATTGTCGTGATTTCCTCTTAGACAGTTTTCGTCTCCTTATGAGTTTTGTCTTAGTTGGCATTCCTGATACCTCGTATTCCTACATAATATGAACATCGTTGTTCATTATCCATTGGCTTGATAGCCTTCATTCATTATAAATGAATAAAATATCCAACTTTTCAAATATTTGTAATTTGGTCCCTAAAGTTCCTTTTCTTTTACTTTAAGTCCCAAAAGCTGATTTTTCCCCCAACTGAGTCTCGAAACTTCTAAAATTCACCTTGGTACCTCAATTTATTCAAAATCACATAAAGGGGTTCACGTTTCTCAAATTCTTAATTTGGTCCCCCAACTTTTCCAAAATTACTATTTTGCCCCTTATTTAGAGTGGACGTGCTGCCAAATATTCCAAAAAATTTCCTAATTGATCCTTCAACATCTTTATCATGCCCAATTGGCCCTCAATTTTATGAAATTGCATTTTAGTCCCTCAAAATTTTGAAATCCCCAAATTTCCCCCAATTTTAACCTTCTAACTCAACCAAATTTGATTTCATCAAATTGACCGATTAAATGATTTTAATTGTTAAAATTGAAGTTAGATTGGAGTTCCTACACCTTCATATGATTCAATTGCACTTTGAATCGCATGATTTGATGTTGGAATGAGCTCAAATGGAGCTTCGTCAAAAAACTGAACGTAGAGAGAGAAAGCTTCGAATGTTTACCGTCAGGGGCGTGGCAGTCTGAGCTTTCGATCTGGGCAGATAGCTCTCATCTTGTGGTTCCTCCTAGGTTCAAGAATTGCATCAATTGATGCCCAATTGCAGGTGAACTTAGTGAAAATCAATCGGTTCTCTCTCTAGCACCGATCGAAATTTACAGAGGGAAGCCAAATTGGCTTACCTTTCCGCACTAATTCGACCATAGGTGGGCTGGGGGTGGGGCGAGGGGGGATGCTGGGAGACTTGGTTTGTCTTGAGGAGGGCTTGAATTGGCTGATTTCACCTAAAAAAAAAAATAGGGCAGCTTCAGTCCGTCAGACCTGCTTCACTGTTCGATCACGCTAGCGCTTCTCCAGAGACCCTCGGAGCAATTGGAGACTACCACCATGTAGTTGACTTCTCCTCCGAGTCTAAGGAACCCAATCACACCTTCTTTGGCTGAGAGAAGATCCTACATCAGAGCTCTAGTTTGAGCTTCGCCGAAAAATGGAGTAGTTGAGAGAGAGAGGTTTTTAGGTGTGGAGAGGAGGAATGGAGAGGGTCTCTTTATATAGGGAGCTTGAGGACTCGTCAGCCGTCTGTTTGACACCTTTATGATAGTCATTGATGGCCTGAAACATATTGAATGGAAATGTTTACTCTTCGTCAGTGCTGGTTTGATTTTTCGGCGAGTGAATAGTGTTGTCATATGAAGGAAGAAGACGAAACTGTTCCGAACCGGATCAGACCGGTCCGAACTGGGTTCAAAGCTTAAACCGGTCGGTTCAGGCCCGATTCGACCGAGTTTTTCAAAATTAAAAATTTGTAAATTCATCTAAATTCATTATTTATCAAATGGTGGCCTTAATTCTCCAATTTATAATTTCTAATCCACCTAGAAAAATAAATTTAGAAACCAGTTCAATAGTGGTTCAAATCGGTTCAATCTAGTTCTGATCCAGTTCACATAAACCGATTTGGTTTTCATCCCCCATTCATCCTAAATTCCTTTTCATGATTTTTGTGACTTTTTAGGTCACTTGAAATCCATAAATTTCCTGGTTTGTTCTTTCTCTATCAGTTTTAGTTCATAAATCGGTTCAATTTGGCTTGGATTCGGTTCACCTAAATTGGTCCAATTTTTTATCCCAAATTGTCCTAAGGTCCTTTTACAAGGTTTTTATGAATCCTTTGGGTCACTTGAGGGTTGTAAATTTCCTAAATTTCCCATTCTCTGATGATCGGGTTTGGGAATCGGTTCAGTTTTTCTCACTCAGTTTGATCGGTTATTTTCCCAGTTTTCCTTAACTCCAAAGGGCGAGATTTACAGCCCGGATGCATTTCATACACAGAATCATGTGCCTCTTCGAGAATTAACCTCTTCAACTCCTTAACTTGAGGCACACATTCCCTACCCTTGTAGGTTAGCACTCCATCACTTCGCAGGTCGTAATCCAACTTCGTTTCTTTGTTAAATGAACCCAAATAAAGTTGGAGTTCCTTATCAGCCTTTTGTTGAATCTTAATCTTCTTGGTTTGACTTGGCCTCACCACCACATTGGCCAACAAGTACTTCTCCTTCTTGTCCATCCTCAGGTCCACCTTCATCCTTCCCCGCTATTGCTATAAGGGTATGTAGCTTTTCTTTATTTGTGCTGCCTTAGTTTGATATTTGTGATTTAAGGCATCTTCCACCACATTCGCCTTTTCGGGGTGATACTCTATCACAAGGTCGCAATCCTTCACAAATTCCATCCATCTCCTATGGTGGAGGTTTAACTCTTTTTGAGTTAGGAAATACTTAAGACTCTTGTGATCAGTGTATATCCTACACTTAACCCTGTAGAGGTAGTGTCACCAAATCCTTAAGGAAAAAACCATCGCAGCTAATTCCAAGTTGTGAGTTGGATAGTTTCTCTCATGTACCTTAAGTTGTTGCAAGGCATAAGCGATAACTTTCCCTTGTTGCATCAGTACACATCCGAGTCCCTGTCCGAATGCATCACTATAGACGGTGTACTCTCCCGCACTTGGATCAGGAAGGGAGAGTACTAGTGCTGTTTTCAATCTGATCTTCTACTCTAAGAAAGACTTCTCACAACTTTCATCCCATTTATACTCAACTCCTTTCTCGGTGAGTTGAGTCAGAGGGGATGCTATCTTAGAAAAGTCTTACACGAACTGTCTATAGTATCCTGCCAGGCATAAGAAACTTCATATTTCTAAATTATTCCTGGGTGCCTTCCAATTGAATATGGCTTCCACCTTTGTTGGATCCTTGACTCCATCCTTGGACACTATATGTCCTAAGAATCCTACCTCCTACAGCTAGAACTCACACTTGGAGAATTTTTCATGTAAGTGGTTTTCCCTTAATATCTCCAAGGTGATTTGTCATGCCCCGACCTGGTTTGGTCGGATCCCCGCGATCAACCTGCCACTCTGCCGATTTATTAATGGGTTTCCCCTTATTGTAAACCGTAAAGAGTAAAACGTCCTTTAACCTGCACCTTTTCCTGGATTAGCATAATCAAAACTGCATGAAATTTAAAACTTTACATACCTATCTTACAAGGATCTTAGTTGACGGTCTTTAAGGGTAGGCTTTTCGGGATTTCTTGAAAGGGATATAAGGAAGGGGGTGAGTACGACTACTCAGTGAATGGCATTCAAATCTTTTGACTAAAAACAACATTTATATGGAGTGTGTCAGACTCCTTTCTTTTAAAAAATGCCTTCATTTCAAAATTTGGGTTTTTCCATTATTTCTTAGTTACAACGGTGTTTCATCACTCAACATACATCCTTCATCATGAAGTTTACACACATTCGCAAGTCAATATCACTACTGAACCCGCTAGTGGCTTCAGAGTGACTTTTCTTGCCACCTGGATAGAAGCACGACCACTTCTACCCTAGGAATGAGTGGATGTATGCGACATCCGACCCAGAATCCTGAAATCACTTCTTCGTGTCCGTATGAGGACAGAGACCTCATCCTGTTCCCACCCCGGTCTCATGCGCTTGGTGCTACTCCAGATTTCACACAGACACCTGGAACGACAAATTGCCCTTATAGTCACCAGGTCGTCCAGTGCCCTTAGGACGCATCACTACCCCTCATGGGCGTCTTGATGATCCCTTACTCACAATGCATGCACAAACAATGTTTTCTCATATTGCCATGTAATTTGTGGTGCCACTAGTCCAACGGCCCCGATTCTCAACTCAACCCGTAGTTGTTTGTCTTGACTAGTTCGTCGATCTATCATGTCGCACTGCTGCTAGTTGACTGAGCATGTCGGTCCTATCTTGGTACCATGGCCAAACAATTCACTTATTAAGTTTTATAGCACATATATCATGTTTGCTTACGAGCTCCTGCTCGTGCCAACTCGCCCTGGGCCCACTGTACGAGATTTTCAAAATCGGGCATATAGCCCCCAAGTTCCAAAATCGAGCCCCCCCGGCCTATCAAAGCTATTCGAGCTCCCGTCGAGAAGGTCTCCCAAATTGTTTAAGCATTGGCACATAATCAGGGGAGAGCACTTCCGACAAAAATAAGTTTTTATTGTCCATCATATCGACATCTCTGTTCATAATCGATGAACGGGTTTTCAATTTCCTTCAAGGAAGTCTTATCATACCAACCGGGTATGATCTACTTACAACCCGTAAGTAGTTTTTTCGCATAACTTTCACATCACTTTCTCTAAGTATTGATGATTAAAAATACCACTAAGCAGTGGGTTTTTATACCGAGATACTTATCATCCCCAACCGGGTATGATATAAAATTCCCACTCACAACCGGTAAGTGGTTTTAATTTTAAGTTGTGCTTATCATCCCAACCGGGTATGATGTTAGTAAACCCAGTCACCCGTTAATGCCGTGAATTCCATTAGACCAGTTCTTTGTATTGACGCGAGCTTTTCCTTGCTGGCGTTCTCGGTATTTCGCGTTCCTACACGATATGAACAAACTTGTTCATTATTACTTGGCATAATAGCTTTCATTCATTTCCAATGAATGAGAAAACCCAAACTTTTAGTTATTTGCAATTAGGTCCCTAAAGTTATTTCACTTTAACTTTAAGTCCCTAATGTCGATTTTTACTCAAATTGAGTCCCGTAACTTTTAAAATTTATCTTGGGACCTCAATTTATTCAATTTCACCAAAAAGGGTTTAATTTCTCAAATTTCCAATTTGGTCCCCCAATTTTTCCAAAATTACCATTTTGCCCTTCTTTTACAAAAATGGTAAGTTTTGCCCAAAAAATTCCAAAATTCCTCAATTGGTCCTCCAACATTATTTTCATGCCCAATTAACCCTCAATTTCATAAAATTGTATTTTGGCCCTTTGAATTTCAAAAATCCCCAATTTTCCCCAATTTCAATTCTCCAACACTACTGAATTTGATTTCATCAAATTGACTGATCAAACACTTCTAATTATTGAAATTGGAGTTGAAATTGAGTTCCTACATGTTCATACAATTCTTTAGAAATGTGAATCGCAAGTTTTAATGTCGGGACGAGCTCAAACGGAGCTTCACCGGAAAATGAACTATAGAGAGAGAAATCTTCGATTACTCACCGGTGAAGGCACCGCAGTTCGAGCTTTTAATCTGGGTAGATAGCTCTCGTCCTGAGGTTCATCCTAGAATCAAGAATCACATCAATTGATGCTGAATTGGATTAGAATTTCATCATTGAAATTCGGTTGACTCTCTCTCTAGCATCGATCAAAAATTATAAAGGGGAGCCGAATTGGCTTACCTTTCGGTTCTAATTCGACCGTGGAAAGGCTGAGGAAGTGTTGGGAGGGCTTGGTTTGGCCTGAGTAGGGCTTGAAATGGCCGATTTCAGCTTGGCCGAAATAGGGCAACTTCGGTTCGCTGGAGCTGCTTCACTATTCTATCATGCCGGCGCTTCTCCAACGATTCTCGAATTGACTGGAGTTTGCTATTAGATAATTGTATTCTCCCCGGTTCTTAAGAGCCCGACATTTGTTCAAGTCAAAGCTATAGTTCGAGCTTCACCGAGAAATGGAGCAGTAGAGAGAGAAAGAAGTGTTTAGGTGTGAGGAGAATAAATGGGGATGACCTCTTTATATAGGTGTAAAACCATGTATTAAATGGGAGAGATTCATTACTAGTATTAATATTGTCATAAATTATTGGTATTAATTCCAATAATTTAATTTGGGTATTAAATTATTTGTATTAATTTCAATAATTTAATTTGGATATTAAATTATTGGTATTAATTACAATAATTAAATATATATTAATTTATGACTATTTATGATAAGTCGTACGTTCGTATAAAATTTTTTGACCGAAATTTCGGGTTACAAAAAAATCATACTTCCCAAAAGGTCACCCATCCTCACAATACTCTCGGGCAAGCACGCTTGACTTTAAAGTTTTTATGAAATCTAGTTCACTTGAACCAATTTGGTTTTTGTCTTTTAATTTGTCTTAAGTTTCTTTTTTCAAGGTTTAATAAACCCTTTGGATCACCCGGAAGTTTTAAATTTCCATATTGCTTGTTCCTGAATGTAAATCGGCTTGGTTTTCTTATTCGGTTTGACCGGTTCTTTTCCCGGTTTTCCTTAACTGAAAAGTGCGAGGTTTACATGATTGCCAAATGTTCTTCGTGCTGTAACCTAGTTCATGAGTATATGAGAATTTCATCTATGAATATTGTCATGAACCTATTCAAGTGTGGTCGGAACATACGGTTCATTAAATCCATTAAGGCTGTAGGGGCATTTGTTAATATGAATGGCATTGCTCTAAATTCATAATGTCCGTATCGAGACCGAAATCATGTCTTAGGAATGTCCTCCTCTCGGATCCTGAGTTGGTGATAGCCTAACTAAAAATCTATCTTGGAGAAGTAGGCTGCTCCTTTTAGTTGGTCGAATAGGTCATCAATTCGGGGAAGTGGGTACCTGTTCTTGATGGTGACCTGATTCGACTTCCAATAATCTATGCAAAGTCTCATGCTTCCATCCTTTTTCTTTATGAATAGGATGGGTACACCCCACTGAGACTGGCTAGGATGTATAAAATCCTTCTCCAATAGTTCATCCAATTGCTCTTTCAATTCCTTCAGTTCTGTTGGAGCCATGCGATAAGGGGCTTGGGATATGGTGCTTGTTCTTGGGATAATTTCTATGGTGAATTCCACTTGGCAACTTGGAGGTAGTCCATGTAGTTCTTCCAAAAATACTTTTGCATAGTGTTTAACCATTGGAATGTCTTCAAGTCTCTTCTCTTTAGACTCTTCGTTGATGACCATGGCTAGGAAAGCCGTACAAACTTTCTGTATTATATTTTGGGCTTTCATATGGGACACCATCTACACTTCACCCTTCCTTCGATCCCCTTGGAATCTTAATCCATTTGTGTCGGGAGTGTGAAAAGTCACTATCTTTTTTCCACAGTCCATCATGGCCTGATGGTTACTTAACCAATCCATTCCAAGGATCACTTCTACCTCCCTCAAAGGCAATGAAATCAGATCTGCCTCGAGTTTAATTCCTCCAATCTTTATCTCACATCCCTTTAATTATTTGTTCCTATTTAACCCTTCTCCTATGGGTGTGAGGATGTTGAGACTTTGTCTTAGAGGAGTGATTTCTAGGGGTAAACTTGGAATCAAGTCTTCCTTGATAAAAGATCTCTCAACTCCTAAGTCGAAGAGGGCGTAGACTTGTTGTCCCCATAATTGCACATACCCTGATTTGAAGAAACATATATTTTTAGAGGAAAGACTTTTCTTCATTGAAAAAATATTCAATTGCAAGATTCTCTTGAACTAGTTAGGAGGGTTTTGGGATGTACCCGTTACAATACCAGGGTCTTTCCTAGCCTCTTCCTAGATGAGGTTGTACACCCTAGCTGGTAATCGGGCTGTAGCTTCTGGATTGGAATTCCTAAGGCTCCCTTGGGGTGGTCCAAGTATATTCCTCCACTTGTTCTCCCTAAGAGTGGGTGTCACGCCCCGACCCGGTTTGGTCGGATCCCCGTGATCAACCCGCCACTCTCCTGATTTACTAAAGGGTTTTCCCTTATATTATAAATCGTAAAGAGTAAGGCGTTAACCTGCACCTTTTTCCAGGAATATCATAAATCAAAACTGCATAGTAATTTAAATTAGTTGTACCAATCTTGCAGGCATTTAATTGCGCAAGTCCTTTAAGGTTCGGCTTTCCGGGACTTCCTGAAAGAGGTATAAGGGAGGGGGTGAGTACAACTACTCAGTGAGTGGGATTCAAATCTTTTAACTTTCAAGAAAAACATTTATATGGAGTGTGCCAGACTCCTTTGTTTTCAAAAAAATCATTTCATTTAAAAATTCATCTTTTTCCATTATTTCTTAGTTATCGATGTGTCATCACCCAACACACATCCTTCATAATGAAGGTTACACACATTCGCAAGTCAGTATCACTACTGAACCCGCTAGTGGCTTCGGAGCGACTTTTCCTGCCACCCGTATAGAAGTACGACCACTTCTACCTTGGGAATGAGTGGATGTACGAAACATCCGACCCACAATCCCGAAATCACTTCTTCGTGTCCGTATGAGGACAGAGACCTCATCCTGTCCCCACCCCGGTCTCATGCGCTTAGTGCTACTCCAGATTTCGCACAGACACCTGGAACGACGAACTGCCCTTATAGCCACCAGGTCGTCCAGTGCCCTTAGGATGCATCACTACCCCTCATGGGCGTCTTGATGATCCTGTACTCATAGTGCATGCACAAACAATGTTTTCTTATATTGCCATGTAATATGTGGTGCCACTAGTCCAATGGCCCCGACTCTCAACTCAACCCGCAGCTGTTTGTCTTGACTAGTCCGTCGACCTGTCATGTCGCACTGCTGCTAGTTGACTGAGCATGTCGGTCCTATTTTGGTACCATGGCCAAACAATTCACTTATTAAGTTTTATGGCACATATATCATGTTCGTTTACGAGCTCCTGCTCGTGCCAACTGGCCTTGGGCCCACTGTACGAGATTTTCAAAATCGGGCATTTCGCCCCCAAGTTCCAAAACCGAGGCCCTTGGCCTATCAGAGCTATTCGAGCTCCCGTCGAGAAGGTCTCCCAAATAGTTTAAGCATTGGCACACAGTTAGGGGAGAACACTTCCAACAAAAATAGGTTTTTACTATCCATCATACCGACCGGTATAAGGACATCTCCGTTTATAACCGATGAACGGGTTTTCAACTTCCTTCCAGGAAGTCTCATCATACCAACCGAGTATGATCTACTTACAACCCGTAAGTAGTTTTTCCGCATAACTTTCACATCACTTTCTTTAAGTAGTGATGATTAAAATACCACTAAACAGTGGGTTTTTATATCGAGGTACTTATCATCCCCAACCGGGTATGATGTTAGTAAACCCACTCACAACCCGTAAGTGGTTTTTAACTTTATAAGGTGTGCTCATCATCCCAATCAGGTATGATGTTTGTAAACCCACTCACCCATTAATGCCGTGAATTCCACTAGACCGGTTCTTGGTATTCACGCGAGCTTGTCCTTGCTGGCGTTCCCGGTACTTCGTGTTCTGGTGAAGGCACAGCGGTCCGAGCTTTCGATCTGGGCAGATAGGTCTCATCCTGAGGTTTATCCTTTCGGTCCTAATTCGGTCGTGGAAAGGCTGAGAAAGTGTTGGGAGGGCTTGAAATGGCCGATTTCAGCTTGGCCGAAATAGGGCAGCTTCGGTCCGCCGGAGTTGCTTCACTATTCCATCATGTCGGCGTTTCTCCAACGATACTCGGATTGATTGGAGTTTGCTATCAGATAGCTGTCTTCCCCCCGATTCTAAAGAGCCCGACCTTTGGTCAAGTCGAAGCTCTCGTTCGAGCTTTACCGGGAAATGGAGCAGTAGAGAGAGAGAGAAGTGTTCAGGTGTGAGGAGAATGAAATGGGGATGAACTCTTTATATAGTTGTAAAACCCGTGTATTAAATGGGCGAGATTTATTACTGATATTAATATTGCCATAAATTATTGGTATTAATTCCAATAATTTAATTTCGGTATTAATTCTAATAAATTAAATTTATTAATTATATATTAATTTATGATAAGGCGTACATACAAATTAATTATATATTAATTTATATATTAATTTAAAGTTCTTATGGAATCTAGTTCACTTGAACCACTTTGGTTTTTATTTTCTAATTTGTCTTAAGTTTTTTTTTCCAAGGTTTAATGAACCCTTTAGATCACCCGAAAGTTGTAAATTCCCAACTTGCCCGTTTAGAAATAATCGGGTTTGTGAACCGGTTCTAAATCCTCACTTGGTTTGACCGGTTCTTTTCCTGGTTTTCCTTAGCTCAAAAGGGCGGGTTTTACAACTCTCCCCTCCTTTTAGGAGTTTTGTCCCCAAAACTTAGTTAACATTCTTGCATGAGCAACCATTTCCTTTTAGGAGTTTTGTCCCCAACCTGACCAGATTTGATTTCATCAAATTGACCGATCAATCGAAGTTAATTGTTAAAATTAAATGTGGATTTGAGTTTCTAAAAATCTATACAATTCAATTGCACTTTGAATTGCATGAATTGATGGTGGAACGATCCCAAACGGTGCTTCGCCGGAAAACTGGATGTAGAGAGAGAAAGCTTCGAAAGCTTACCTTTGGGGGCACGGCTATCCGAGCTTTCAATCTTGGTAGATAGCTCTTGTTCCGAGGTTTCCCCTAAGATCAAGAATCTTATAAATTGATATCGAATTAATGGAGAATTTAGTTAGTGAAATTTGGCCGATTCTCTCTCTAACACTAATCGGAAATTACAGAGGGGAGCCAAATTGGCTTACTTTTTCTCTCTAATTCAGCTGTATGAGGGCGTGGAACTACATGTCTAGATAGCCCCAACAAAATGGTGTTGCAGAGTGGAAAAATTGTCATTTGTTGGAAGTTGCTCGTTCCCTTCTCTTCAAGATGAATGTATCAAAGTATTTATGCTATGAAGCTATACTAACAGGAGCTTATTTGATTAATCGGATGCCCTCGCAAGTGTTGAACTTTAGATCACCTTGTAAATTATTGATGGGAAAAAACACATACATAATCACTACTTGTTTGTTTGGATGCATATATTTTGTGAGAGATCATCGTCCTTCCGTAAGTAAGCTCGATCCTTGTGCATTGAAATGTATTTGTGTGGGTCATTCCTATACTTAAAAGGGATACAAGTGTTGGAGTCCAAGTGAGAAAAGAGTCTTTGTGAGTATGGATGTGATTGTTCGTGAGAATGAACCATTCTATATGGAATCAACGCATTCTACAATCGTATTACAAGATTTGTCAATTCCTAATATACGACAAACTAATGAAGAAATTGCCTATGATCAAAGTGCTGAAAATATTATTGCATGAGTGAATCTTTGTCTTATAATTTGGAGTAACAAAGATGGAAAAAAGGATGAGCCTCAATTGAAGGTATTTAGCAAGAGAAATAAGGACGGTGCTAAGGGGGAGAAAGATGAGTTAGGTGAAGATGAGACAATGCCAAGTATTAATCAAGCCTCTAATAGGTCATCAACGTCACCAGAAGGTAATGATTCTATATAACCTTCTAATAGTTCATCCACGTCTGGTTCATCAACATCACCAGAAGGTAATGACTCTATGCAACCTTCTAATGGTTCATCCACATGATCGGATGGTAATGATTTCTTACCTATTTTCATTAGTAGAGAACATAGAGATAATGATATATCTAATTATGTTTATATGAATCTATTCCACTTGCATACAAGTCATTTATTACATCACTACAGTCAGTACACATACCAAATAATTGGCAAGAAGCTAAGCGGGATCCAAAGTGGCTTGGAGCAATGCATTAAGAATAAAATGTGAGAACTTGCTCAACTTCCAAATGGAAAAAAAACTGTAGGATGTAAGTGGGTATTCAATATGAAACAAAATGTCGAAGGAGAAGTTGTGAGATACAAAAAAAGGTTGGTGGCAAAAGGTTATAGTCAAATATATGGAATAGACTATGATGATACTTTTGCACCAGTAGCTAAGATGAGTACTGTCAGAATGCTTATTTCATGTGCTGCTAATTTCGGGTGGACATTAAATCAAATGGATGTAAATAATGCATTTTTGCATGGAGACCTACAAGAGGAAGTATATATGGAGATTCCACCTAGATTTGGTATGATAAAGACTGTGGGGAAGGTATGTAGATTGAACAAATCTCTGTATGGACTCAAACAATCACCAAGAGCATGGTTTGATTGATTTCGACGTGCGGTGGTCAAAATGGGTTACCAGTAGTGTAAAGGAGACCATACAGTTTTCTATCTACACTCTAATGGTCAAGTTGCTATTCTCGCAGTATATGTGGATGATATTATCATCACTAAGGATGATGATGTTGAGATATTGCAGTTGAAAAATAACTAAGTAAAAAATTCGAGGTAAAAGTCTTAGGTCCTTTAAAGTATTTTCTCAGTATTGAGATTGCAAGATCTAGGAAAGGCATAGTACTTTCTTAGAGAAAGTATACATTAGATGTACTCAATGAGACATGGATGTTAAGTTGTTGAACTGCTTCAACACCAATAAAACTGAATCATAAGTTATGTGCTCAGTTAGGTGACCTAGTGGATAAAAAAACGATATCAAAGAATTGTGGGATGATTAATCTATCTATGTCATACAAGACCTGATATCACATATGAAATCAGTATTGTGAGTAGACATATGCACGATCCCATGACAAATCATTGGGATGCTACCATGAGGATATTGAGATATTTAAAAAGGAATCTGGGTAAGGGACTTTGGTTTAAGCCTCGGAGTCACAACAGAGTGGAATGCTATTGTGATTCAGATTGGGCTAGTTGTATAGATGATAGGAGAACTACGTCTGGCTATTATGTGTTTGTTGGAAGTAATTTTGTATTATGGAGGGGTAAGAAATAAGAAGTAGTCACTCGATCATCAGCAGAAGAGGAGTACAGATCAATGGCTCAAACTATTTGTGAGATAATTTGGATTAGAAGCTTACTAATGGAGCTTCACCTCTTTAGAGAAAAACTTATAAAGTTGTGGTGCAATAACAAGTCTGCTATAAATATTGCCAACAATCCAATTCAACATGATAGGACCAAACATGTGGAAATTGATCGATTTTTTATTAAAGAAAAATTTGATATTAAGATTGTGGAACTACAATATATGAAGACTAGTGGACAACTAGCAGATTTTTTAACTAAAGGTTTAGGTTCCAAATAATGGGATAATATTTGTAATAAGATTGGAATGGTAGATATCTACCGTCCAACTTGAGGGGGAGTGTGTAATATTAATAAGTTAGGGGTATATTTGTAAATAGTGCAAATATACCCTATATATATTCTTAATGTAATTTACAAGTAGAGTATTCAATTTTCTAATATTCAATACTACCTCTCCTTAACATTTCACTAGTGTGACTATAACACCCACTCATATAGTTCCCCTTCTTTATAAGTATCCTAGAGACATATTGGTGTACTTATTATACCTATATGGCTTACCTAGTGACATGTTGGTGTACTTATTATACCTCTCTTGTTAAACGTGCATTGAATCTTGGTTATGTAATTTAAAACAAGAAAAACAAGAGAGGGAAGCAACGAAATGCAGATTTGCCACAACGTGATTGGCGATATGGAAGGAACGGAATAGAACTCTATTTCTAGGACGCCCGCCACAAGTTGAGGAACTGATTGGTAATATCACGGGTTCGATTGGAGAATATGCGAACGTCAATAAGGATCAAAGTCACACTAGAAATGAGCCAAATTCGCCTATGAAAACTAAAGGAGTATGGAAGCGGCCACCAAGTGACATTGTGAATATTAATGTGGATGGCTCATTTGATCCATTAACAAGAAATGTAGGTACATGAATCATAGTCAGTAATGAAGAGGGCTCTCTACTACGGACTAGTGGCTCCCGATTTTATTGCACACACGCATTGGAAGCCGAGGCACGAGTCGTATTTGAAGGACTAAAACTTGCAGAAGAATAAGGATGGCCCAAAATCATACTTGAATCTAACTCTCATATATATGTGCTATACTTCAGAAGCAGTAACTAGAAGTTCCATGGATTGCCTGCCCTTATATTGATTGTAAAACCCGCCCTTTTGAGATAAGGAAAACCGATCAAACCAAGTGAGGATACAAAACTAGTTCACAAACCCGATCATTTGTGAATGGGCAATTTGGGAATTTACAAGTCTCGGGTGATCCAAAGAGTTCATAATACCATGGGAAAATAACCTTAGGATGAATTGGAAGAGAAATACCAGACCAATTTAGATAAACTGAATCTAATTGGATTGAACCGGTTTATGAACCCACTCGGTTCATGAATCGGAACCGATAGAGAACGGGCAAATCAGAGAAATTCAACTCCCTTCTACCCCAAAGAAATATATAAACCTTGGGAAGGAATCTTAGAACAAAATGGGAGAGAAAAACTAGATTAGTTCGGGTGAACCGAACTCGAATCGGATTGAACCAGTTTAAGGACCAAACCTGTTTATTGACTGAAATCGATAAAGAGATGGTAAATAGGGAATCTTATGGACCCTAAGTGACCCAAGGTGTCACAAAAGACATGAAAATGGACTTGTGAAGGAATTGGGGATGAAAACCAAACCGGTTTAGGTGAACCGGATCCAAACCGGTTTGGATCGGTTTGAACCACTAATGAACCGAATCCTAAATTCATTTTTCTATCTGGCTTAAATAATTCAAATTGGAGATTTGAGGCCACCATTGGATAGAGAATGAATTTAGAAATTTTTAGATTTGAAAAACTCGATTGAATGAGGGGTGAACTGACCGGTTTAAGCTTGGAACCCTGTTCGGACCGGTCTAGTCTAGTTCGGAACAATGTCATCTTTTTCCTCAGGACGACAACATTGTTCACTCGTCGGGAAACTGAAGAAACACCTTTGTTTGGTGCATTTTAGGTCATCAATTCCTGTCATAACGGTGCCAAACAGATGACCAACGGGTCCCCGAGCTCCCTATGTAAAGAGCCTCTCTCCATTTATCCTCTCCACACCTGAAAAGCTCACCCTCTCTCAGTTGCTTAGTTTTTCGGTGAAGCTCGAACAATAGCTCCGATATAGGGTCAATTCTGAGCCAAAGAAGGTGAGGTTGGGTTCATTAGAACTGGGGAGAAGTTAGCTACACGGTGGTAGCATCCATTCATCTCGAGAGTCGCCGGAGAAGCGCCGGCGTGATCAAACAATGAAGCAGCTCCGGCGGACTGAAGCTGCCCTGTTTCGGCCAAGTTGAAATCAACCAATTCGAGCCCTCCTCATGCCAAACCAAGCTCTTCCGACACCTGCTCAGCCCTTTCACGGCCGAATTAGGACCAAAAGGTAAGCCAATTTGGCTCCCCTTTACAATTTCATATCGTTGTTAGAGAAAGAGTCGACCGATATTTTATGATGAAATTCTAATACAATTCGACATCAATTGATGTCATTCTTGATCCTAGGAAGAACCTCTGGAGGAGAGCTACTTGCCCAGATAGAGAGCTCTGACCGTCGTGCCCTCACCAGTGAGAAATCGAATCTTTCTCTCTCTATAGTCTATTTTCTGGCGTAGCTCCGTTTGAGCTCGTTTTGGCGTTAAAATCTGCGATTCAAAGTTCCTTATAATCGTGAACATGTAGGAACTCAATTTCAACTTTAATTTCAACAATTAGAGGTTTTTGATTGGTCAATTTGATGAAATCAAATTCGGTAGTGTTGAAGAGTTGAAATTGAGGGAAAATTTTGGGGATTTTCAAAAATTTGAAGGACCAAAATGTAATTTTCTAAAATTGAGGATCAATTGGTCATGATAAGAATATTAGAGGGTCAATTGAGAAATTTTAGAATTTTTGGGGTAAAATTTACCATTTTTCTAAAGAAGGGGCAAAATGGTAATTTTGGGAAAACCCCTTTATGTGAAATCAAATGATTTGAGGTCCTAAGATAAATTTTAAAAGTTTCAGGACTCGAATTTAGGAAAAACCAGGTAATAGGGACTTAAAGTTAAAGAAAAATAATTTTAGGGACCTAATTACAAATATATGTACAGTTGAGTTTTCTCATTCATTTGGAACGAATGGGGGCTATTAGGCCAAAGAATAATGAACAATTATGTTCATTTCGAGTAGGAGAACGAGACATCTGGAACGCCAATCGAGGTTCAACTTGCTAAGGACGGAACCCGACTAAGTGAAATTTCATTGCACTATCTAGTGAGTGAGATTATGTATTATACCCGGTTGGGTATGACAAGTACCTCGATATAAAAGCCCACTGCTTAGAGGTATTTTTAATCATCACTACTTAGAGAAAGTGATGTGAAAGTTATGTGGAAAAACTACTTACGGGTTGTAAGTAGATCATACCCGGTTGGTATGATGAGACTTCCTCGAAGGAAGTTGAAAACCCGTTCATCAGTTATGAACGAAGATGTCCTTATACCGATCAGTATAATGAACAGTAAAAACCTATTTTTGTTAGAAGTATTCTCCCTTAACTGTGTGCCAATGTTTAAACTATTTGGGAGACCTTCCTGACTGGATCTCGAATAGCTCTTATAGGCCGGGGGCCTCAGTTTTGGAACTTGAGGGCTAGAATGCCCAGTTTTTGAAAAACGCGAACAGTGGGCCATAGGCCAATGAACACGAGCAGGAGTTCGTAAAAGAACATGATATATATATATATATATGTGTGTGTGTGTGTGTGTGCTATTAAAACTTAATAACTGAATTGTTTGGTCATGGTACCAAGGCAAGTCTGACATACTCAGTCAACTAGTAGTAGTGTGACATGACCGGTCTTCAGACTGGTAAAGGCAAACAGCTACAGGTTGAGTTGAAGGTCGGGACCGTTGGGACAAATGGCACCACATATTACATGGTAATTTAAGAAAACTTTGTTTGTGTATGCACCATGAGTACGGGAACATCAAGATGCCCATGAGGGATATTGATGTGTCCTAAGGTCCTTAGGCGACCTAGTGAGTATAAGGGCAGATCGTCATTCCAGGTCTTTGTGCGAAATTTGTAGAAGCACTAAGCGTATGAGACCGGGGTGGGGACAGGATGAGGTATTTGTCCTTATATGAACACGAAGAAGCGATTTCTGGATTAAGGGTCAGATGTCACGTACATCCACTCATTCTTAGGGTAGAAGTGGTCGTGCTTCTAACCGGTGGTCGGAAAAGTCGCTCCAAAGCCACTAGCGGGTTCAGTAGTGATAATGACTTGCGAATGTGTGTTGGGTGAAGACACGCCAGTAACTAAGAAATAATAGAAAAACCTAAATTTTTAAATGAAGGGATTTTTGAAAAGAAAGGAGTCGGGCACACTCCATATAAATGTTTTTCTTAAAAGTTAAAAGTAGATCTTTGAAAAAACCATTCACTGAGTTGTAGAAACACGCCCCTCTTTTCTACCCCTTTTTCAGGAAAAGAGAAAATGATTAGAAGTAACATTGAGCCTTACCCTATATCAGGTATGCTTAATTTTTCTTTAAGCTTTCATTTTATTTGATATATGTCTTCTAGGGAACAAGGTTAAGATTTCGCCTGGCTCCTCTCAATTATAAGAAGGGGGAAACTTCTCTTGAACCGAGAAAGAGCGGCGGGTTGTTCACGAGGATCCAACCAAACCGGGTTGGGGCATGACATTGATGAATTGCTGCATTACATAAGGTTTTTAGAGTGTCAAGTGACACTAGTTAAACGATTAAGCAACTCTTGTACAAATGTATTGGTATGTTTCTATAGGAAGAATTGGGGCTTGAGTGGTTTGAATACTGCTGTACCCAATAATATTATATCTATTATTGAGAATTAGAGAATTATCTCATTTTCATCTTATTATGGGGATATTGTATCTGATTTGATAAATTAATGAAATATTATTTTATTGAGCAAAAAAAACCCTTCTATTTTTTCCCAATCATTAATACCCGTCTAATATTTCAGGTTCCGTCAATTGTTGCATCACGCTTTTGTTGTGTCACTCTGATATATACTCCTCAATTTAGTCTTTATGGTATGAGGGTCTTATATTAAGTTGATTTCAATGTATCATTTCCATGTTAACCTCCTTGGCAGTAGGTCACCTTCTATTTAGGTACATCTAAAATCTGTTGGTAAACAAGTTGACTCTCGCATGTTTGCTCCACTCTTTAATCCTTGATTACACAAACACTCACCTCACTAATTTTGTGTAGGCTTACAAAAGCTTTGCTGCTTTGTCGTTACTAGTGTTTTCATATGCCTTTGATACACCCTTCCTAGAATAGCAACATGCTCTTCCAAGTTATCCTTTCATGAGGAATAACTAGCAAAACTTGCTCTTCTATTTTCCCCTTGGCTCCCTTAGTTAATTTTGATTATGTGGTCTTTGACATTTTAACCATTTATTATAACTTATCATCAAGCTTCGCAATGCTATAGGGTAAGTTTCTATTTCCACCTCAATGGGCATCCCTTAATAGGGTATCTAGGATACTCTCCTTTTTCATTAGGTATAACTAGACCATTTCCATGTTATTAAGGGTTATAGCACCTGTGTTTTTACCCTTACTCGTCCATTTTTCTCCATCCTTTTCCAATAATCTTATACCAAATGTGTAAGACTGAGAAATCCCAAGTCAATAAATTGAATAGATATAAACTAGGAAGGGGGTTGAACCGAGAGGCAAAACATGAACTGAGAGGTAAAATCTAACCTAAATGAGGAAAGGGGTCAATGGAGAGGCAATATGGGTGTAAAAGGGGCAAGAGAGACCCATATAAGTGTCTTGGGACACATGGTCATGAGTTGGGAGAAAATTAGGAAAGAACCAGCTTGGACCGCGATCAGGCTCGAATGAGTCAAAAAACCACCTAAATTTTTAACGGATCTAAACAAATCCAAATGGAACGGTTCTTGAGTCCATTCAATAGGAAATTGAATATAAAATTTTTATGAAATTTTATTTTATCAAGAACTGAATGGAAAAGGGGTGAATTTGGCCAAAACCCACTTAATCGGCCGAGAAAATCATCAGAAACCGTTTTTCCACAATGTTGAACTGGTCAGCTGGGACATTGGGCGACAAACACATGGTATGCAGAGAGCACATGTATGTGCCATCCTTCTCACTTGACAGCTTACCTAGATTCTCCTGTTTTGCCCGATGACTCACCGAGATAACTTAATTACACCACTTAAGGAAATTAAATCCATTCCTAAGGCCACATGTTATGGAATAAACAAAGAAGTCTATGGATAGATTGTCATGGAGGTCTAGATTGCCTCCATATAAATTAGGGTTGTTCCCTCATCAGATTCAGCTCATAATCATCTCCCAACCATTGACTGCTCCCAACTTCAATGACCTAGCTACCAGAGAAAATGTCTCCGTCGTCCGACCACCTCCGATGATGTTCTAGGAATCCCTAGAAAGTTGAGGACCTCAACTTTCAGTTGCCACCCATCTCGACCCTCAACTCCTCCTATGTTGTCACGCCCCGATCCGGTTTGGTCGGATCCCCGTGATCAACCCGCCACTCTCCCGATTTACTAAAGGGTTTTCCCTTATATTATAAATCGTAAAGAGTAAGGCGTTAACCTGCACCTTTTTCCAGGAATATCATAAATTAAAACGGCATAGTAATTTAAATTAGTTGTACCAATCTTGCAGGCGTTTAATTGCGCAAGTCCTTTAAGGTTCGGCTTTCTGGGACTTCCTGAAAGAGGTATAAGGGAGGGGGTGAGTACAACTACTCAGTGAGTGGGATTCAAATCTTTTAACTTTCAAGAAAAACATTTATATGGAGTGTGCCAGACTCCTTTGTTTTCAAAAAAATTATTTCATTTAAAAATTTATCCTTTTCCATTATTTCTTAGTTATCGATGTGTCATCACCCAACACACATCCTTCATAATGAAGGTTACACACATTCGCAAGTCAGTATCACTACTGAACCCGCTAGTGGCTTCGGAGCGACTTTTCCTGCCACCCGGATAGAAGTACGACCACTTCTACCATGGGAATGAGTGGATGTACGAAACATCCGACCCACAATCCCGAAATCACTTCTTCGTGTCCGTATGAGGACAGAGACCTCATCCTGTCCCCACCCCGGTCTCATGCGCTTAGTGCTACTCCAGATTTCGCACAGACACCTGGAACGACGAACTGCCCTTATAGCCACCAGGTCGTCCAGTGCCCTTAGGATGCATCACTACCCCTCATGGGCGTCTTGATGATCCCGTACTCATAGTGCATGCACAAACAATGTTTTCTTATATTGCTATGTAATATGTGGTGCCATTAGTCCAACGGCCCTGACTCTCAACTCAACCCGCAGCTGTTTGTCTTGACTAGTCCGTCGACCTGTCATGTTGCACTGCCGCTAGTTGACTGAGCATGTCGGTCCTATTTTGGTACCATGGCCAAACAATTCACTTATTAAGTTTTATGGCACATATATCATGTTCGTTTACGAGCTCCTGCTCGTGCCAACTGGCCTTGGGCCCACTGTACGAGATTTTCAAAATCGGGCATTTCGCCCCCAAGTTCCAAAACCGAGGCCCTTGGCCTATCAGAGCTATTCGAGCTCCCGTCGAGAAGGTCTCCCAAATAGTTTAAGCATTGGCACACAGTCAGGGGAGAACACTTCCGACAAAAATAGGTTTTTACTATCTATCATACCGACCGGTATAAGGACATCTCCGTTCATAACCGATGAACGGGTTTTCAACTTCCTTCCAGGAAGTCTCATCATACCAACCGGGTATGATCTACTTACAACCCGTAAGTAGCTTTTTCGCATAACTTTCACATCACTTTCTTTAAGTAGTGATGATTAAAATACCACTAAACAGTGGGTTTTTATATCGAGGTACTTATCATCCCCAACCGGGTATGATGTTAGTAAACCCACTCACAACCTGTAAGTGGTTTTTAACTTTATAAGGTGTGCTCATCATCCCAATCAGGTATGATGTTTGTAAACCCACTCACAACCAGTAAGTGGTTTTTAAATTATAAGGTGTGCTCATCATCCCAACCGGGTATGATGTTAGTAAACCCACTCACCCGTTAATGCCGTGAATTCCACTAGACCGGTTCTTGGTATTCACGCGAGCTTGTCCTTGCTGGCGTTCCCGGTACTTCGTGTTCCGGTGAAGGCACGGCGGTCCGAGCTTTCGATCTGGGCAGATAGGTCTCATCCTGAGGTTCATCCTTTCGGTCCTAATTCGATCGTGGAAAGGCTGAGAAAGTGATGGGAGGGCTTAAAATGGCCGATTTCAGCTTGGACAAAATAGGGCAGCTTCGGTCTGCTGGAGTTGCTTCACTATTCCATCATGTCGGCGTTTCTCCAACGATACTCGGATTGATTGTAGTTTGCTATCAGATAGCTGTCTTCCCCCCGGTTCTAAAGAGCCCGACCTTTGTTCAAGTCGAAGCTCTCGTTCGAGCTTTACCGGGAAATGGAGCAGTAGAGAGAGAGAGAAGTGTTCAGGTGTGAGGAGAATGAAATGGGGATGAACTCTTTATATAGTTGTAAAACCCGTGTATTAAATGGGCGAGATTTATTACTAGTATTAATATTACCATAAATTATTGGTTTTAATTCCAATAATTTAATTTCGGTATTAATTCTAATAAATTAAATTTCAGTATTAATTCTAATAATTTAATTTCGGTATTAAATTATTGCTATTAATTATATATTAATTTATGATAAGGCGTACATACAAATTTTTGACCGAAATTTCGGGTTACAAAAAATTTCATACTTCCCAGGAGGTCACCCATCGTCACATTACTCTCAAAGTAAGCACGCTTAACTTTAAAGTTCTTATGTAATCTAGTTCACTTGAACCATTTTGGTTTTTATTTTCTAATTTGTCTTAAGTTTCTTTTTCAAGGTTTAATAAACCCTTTGTATTACCCGAGAGTTGTAAATTCCCAACTTGCCCATTCAGAAATAATCGGATTTATGAACCGGTTCTAAATCCTCACTTGGTTTAACCGGTTCTTTTCCTGGTTTTCCTTAGCTTAAAAGGGCGGGTTTTACAACTCTCCCCTCCTTTTAGGAGTTTTGTCCCCAAAACTTAGTTAACATCCTTGCATGAGCAATCATTTCCTCTGATGCCCCTTTAGTGTTTGCTTAAGATGCAAAGTCTTCTCTTGTTCTTTTAATTAGTCCTTTTTACATCCTTCACTTAAGGAATTTCTTTTTCTTTATATTATTTACTCCCTCCATGGAGATTATCATAACGAGACATACCTTACTTAATGGTATATTTTTAGATTTATATCTTTCTTTGCTTAGAGCCCATTCTTCCCTTTGAGGTTCTGTACTCAAGATTAGAAATTCCAAGATACCTAACCATTCCCATGTCTAGTTAACCCCTTGGTCGTTGAAACCTTTAGCTCAATGTTCTTTCGGGTTTTACATACTAGTTGCCACAGTTTTCTTTATTCTCACTTTTTCATCTCATTTTGACCCTTTCTCCATTCGTTGTCTATTATAACTTCAGTCCAAATTTTTATATTAGACCTCGTCATGCATATTAGCTGACTCTTCCTTACTTTGAGTCATATTCTCCTCGGGATTGTTGAGCTTACATACCCCTTACAACATGGCATTTTCTAGGACCTGTCTTTGTCCGTTAGATTTCTAGAACATCTCCTTGAGGGTCTCTCTTAGCTTTTTTTTTTTGACCTTTCAGGGATCATATAACTTCATCCCTCTTTTCTTTTGATGGCATTTTCAACTATCCTTTTTACCGTTATCCTCTCATCCATCATGCTTTTGAAGTTATGTTTCACATAACTGCATGGATTTCTCTTACCTACTCATCCTTTCAAAACGTTTTTATTTTGTCCTTTCAATTCCAATCGTTGGGTTTCCTGATGATTATTGACATACGAGGATTTTTTTTTCTTATGTCCTTTCTCTTCTTTAGTGACATCCCTTATTCAATGACTTCCTTTTTCCTTAATCCTCTTTTACTTGCTCATAAATCACTTCATGATTCTTCATTCTACAATAATTGCTTTCGATCTATGTGTCGATTACTTTGCTTGGGAAGGTTCACCCATCCAGTTTTGTTCATTATCTTTGGCTGTCCGCCGTTACTAGTATTCCTCTTTCTACATGGTTCTCCTATTCTTTCCAAACAGGTCACAATGGACCATTACAATACTTCCTTTCTTGGAAAACATTTCCTAAATAAGGGTTGGTTCCATTTCCTCTTAATTGGGATACACATGTCTTTCCGAGGCTTCCTTCCTTGGTAGGATTCTTTGCCTTTCCCTTGACATTCTTTTCTTACATTTGCTCTAGGGGATTTGTACCCTTAAATGACATCCCTTGATGTCGTCTTCTCCTATTTACCTTTACTCCTCAAATCTTTTAGGCATATCTTTTATGCTCTATTTGCATCCTTATTCGTACCCAGTACTTGTCTATTTCTTTAGGGAGCGTACAAATCTTCCTTGTTTCAGGATCATTGTGGGAGAGGCTTGCCTATTCCTTTCTTGGCTTGAGTTTAGTCGTTAATTGGCCCTTGGTCCTTTTTAGGCTTTCTTGTATCCTTCTTTTCCCGAGTATTTGACCTTCCTGCCTCTCTCTTCTTTGTCGGAACTTACATTATGGCTTTCCCGAGTATTTGTTCGTTAACTGCTTTGCCTTCACCATTTGTTTGGTCTAAGTTTCTTAGCAGTAGTTTCTCGAGTCCTCCTATCCTTAACATCCATCTCACCGACCTTTTTAAGGTGTAGTCCCTTCTACTTCCCGGTCTTCCTTAGGGTGTCATTTGTTCCCTCTAACTATCTTGTTGTAACGACTTGCTTTCTCTTGTCCTGTTGGTCCGAACTTCCTATTTGACATAGTTGCTTTTTCCAAGGTGATTTATTCCTGTAATCCCAATACGTCCCGTTTGTCAACAAATGTTCGTCTTGTCTTCTCTTATGGATGCACTCCTTTCTTTGCTCCTAAATAGTTTGGATTTTCCTCTTAACGGGGGAATTCTCTTCAACTATCCTTTGTTCTGTTTGTGGTTTTATTGAGGTCCTACCTTTACCCCTTTTTCCTTCTTACCACTTTGCTATGATTTTGAAGAGTTTCCTCTCATTTGTGGTTGTAAATGGAGTCACGTTTCTTGGGATGGTATCCTCTTGAATTTCCTATAGTTGTGGGGTATTTATTCTTGGAAAATATTGTCCTGACTCCTAGCGATGTGGGACAATTTTTCACTTCGTGTCCTATTCCCCTCTAGGTTAACTTGATTCTTGTCCTTTGTAGGGTTGGGCACTTCTCCATGCAGTGTCCCTATCATTCATGCTTGTAATTACATGAACATAAGTGGTTCCTCTTGGTGTTTTCTTAGAAATTGTTAATTTTAGTGCTCCTTCATCCTTAAGTCTGGATACTGCGAGAGTTTTTTTTTTTTTTTGAGTCTTGAAGATCACATCATTTCAGGGACAGGGTTTTTAGGAATTTGGAGTACTTCATTAATAGAGTAGTACATTATGTTGGGGATTTTGTCCCTATTACTGAAAATGGTCACCAAATAACTAGGGAGCTACGAGATTCTTGATTAGCATCCTCCTATGTAAGGTTATATGCCTCATTTTATGGCTTCACGCTTGGTTTCCTTTATACTTAGAGTTGTGACCTCAATAGGTCCTGTCACCATTCTCTAGGATACTTTCTCATTTGTTCTTTTGAGATTCTGGCCATGCTTTAGGTATTTGGGAAGCTTCTAGGGTTGTATTCCAACGAAGATAAGGTGTTGAGTAGAGCCATTCCTAGTTTTCTTGGTTCCTCTCCTGGGAGACATCTGAAAATTTTAGGATAAATCCTATTAGTTACAATATTTTATAGTCTTGATTATGTATTCGAGGAAACAGGCTCTGATACCACTCTAGTTGTCACGCCCCGACCCGATTTGGTCGGATCCCCGTGATCAACCCGCCACTCTCCCGATTTACTAAAGGGTTTTCCCTTATATTATAAATCGTAAAGATTAAGGCGTTAACCTGCACCTTTTTCCAGGAATATCATAAATCAAAACTGCATAGTAATTTAAATTAGTTGTACCAATCTTGCAGGCGTTTAATTGCGCAAGTCCTTTAAGATTCGGCTTTCTGGGACTTCCTGAAAGAGGTATAAGGGAGGGGGTGAGTACAACTACTCAGTGAGTGGGATTCAAATCTTTTAACTTTCAAGAAAAACATTTATATGGAGTGTGCCAGACTCCTTTGTTTTCAAAAAAATTATTTCATTTAAAAATTTATCCTTTTCCATTATTTCTTAGTTATCGATGTGTCATCACCCAACACACATCCTTCATAATGAAGGTTACACACATTCGCAAGTCAGTATCACTACTGAACCCGCTAGTGGCTTCGGAGCGACTTTTCCTGCCACCCGGATAGAAGTACGACCACTTCTACCATGGGAATGAGTGGATGTACGAAACATCCGACCCACAATCCCGAAATCACTTCTTCGTGTCCGTATGAGGACAGAGACCTCATCCTGTCCCCACCCCGGTCTCATGCGCTTAGTGCTACTCCAGATTTCGCACAGACACCTGGAACGACGAACTGCCCTTATAGCCACCAGGTCGTCCAGTGCCCTTAGGATGCATCACTACCCCTCATGGGCGTCTTGATGATCCCGTACTCATAGTGCATGCACAAACAATGTTTTCTTATATTGCTATGTAATATGTGGTGCCATTAGTCCAACGGCCCTGACTCTCAACTCAACCCGCAGCTGTTTGTCTTGACTAGTCCGTCGACCTGTCATGTTGCACTGCCGCTAGTTGACTGAGCATGTCGGTCCTATTTTGGTACCATGGCCAAACAATTCACTTATTAAGTTTTATGGCACATATATCATGTTCGTTTACGAGCTCCTGCTCGTGCCAACTGGCCTTGGGCCCATTGTATGAGATTTTCAAAATCGGGCATTTCGCCCCCAAGTTCCAAAACCGAGGCCCTTGGCCTATCAGAGCTATTCGAGCTCCCGTCGAGAAGGTCTCCCAAATAGTTTAAGCATTGGCACACAGTCAGGGAAGAACACTTCCAACAAAAATAGGTTTTTACTATCCATCATACCGACCGGTATAAGGACATCTCCGTTCATAACCGATGAACGGGTTTTCAACTTCCTTCCAGGAAGTCTCATCATACCAACCAAGTATGATCTACTTACAACCCATAAGTAGTTTTTCCGCATAACTTTCACATCACTTTCTTTAAGTAGTGATGATTAAAATACCACTAAACAGTGGGTTTTTATATCGAGGTACTTATCATCCCCAACCGGGTATGATGTTAGTAAACCCACTTACAACCCGTAAGTGGTTTTTAACTTTATAAGGTGTGCTCATCATCCCAATCAGGTATGATGTTTGTAAACCCACTCACAACCAGTAAGTGGTTTTTAAATTATAAGGTGTGCTCATCATCCCAACCGGGTATGATGTTAGTAAACCCACTCACCCGTTAATGCCGTGAATTCCACTAGACCGGTTCTTGGTATTCACGCGAGCTTGTCCTTGCTGGCGTTCCCGGTACTTCGTGTTCCGGTGAAGGAACGGCGGTCCGAGCTTTCGATCTGAGCAGATAGGTCTCATCCTGAGGTTCATCCTTTCGGTTCTAATTCGGTCGTGGAAAGGCTGAGAAAGTGTTGGGAGGGCTTGAAATGGCCGATTTCAGCTTGGCCGAAATAGGGTAGCTTCGGTCCGCCGGAGTTGCTTCACTATTCCATCATGTCGGCGTTTCTCCAACGATACTCGGATTGATTGTAGTTTGCTATCAGATAGCTGTCTTCCCCCCGGTTCTAAAGAGCCCGACCTTTGTTCAAGTCGAAGCTCTCGTTTGAGCTTTACCGGGAAATGGAGCAGTAAAGAGAGAGAGAGAAGTGTTCAGGTGTGAGGAGAATGAAATGGGGATGAACTCTTTATATAGTTGTAAAACCCGTGTATTAAATGGGCGAAATTTATTACTGGTATTAATATTGCCATAAATTATTGGTATTAATTCCAATAATTTAATTTCGGTATTAATTCTAATAAATTAAATTTCAGTATTAATTCTAATAATTTAATTTCTGTATTAAATTATTTGTATTAATTCCTATAATTTAATTTAGGTATTAAATTATTGCTATTAATTATATATTAATTTATGAGAAGGCGTACATACAAATTTTTGACCGAAATTTCGGGTTACAAAAAAAATTCATACTTCCCAAGAGGTCACCCATCCTCACATTACTCTCAAGTAAGCACGCTTAACTTTAAAGTTCTTATGGAATCTAGTTCACTTGAACCATTTTGGTTTTTATTTTCTAATTTGTCTTAAGTTTCTTTCCCAAGGTTTAATGAACCCTTTGGATCACCCGAGAGTTGTAAATTCCCAACTTGCCCGTTCAGAAATAATCGGGTTTGTGAACCGGTTCTAAATCCTCACTTGGTTTAACCGGTTCTTTTCCTGGTTTTCCTTAGCTTAAAAGGGCGGGTTTTACATATGTTGTCGTTGGTGAGATCGTAAAGTACTCGATCTTTAGTGACCCAATGTAGAGCAACTACTTTTGGGGCCAATTCTGATGGACACGACTGCCCTCATGAGCTGGGAAACATTCTGAATCCCTTGAACCAACAACTTTCTATAGCCTCTAACCTTGCTTGATTTGAGTAAGAGTTGAGGATGAATTAAATCATCAAAGTTCCAAATCACGGGTTTAGTGGCCGAGCTAACTTAAATGTTGATAGCAGGAGCTACAGACCACCATTTGAGATCATTCAAGTGCCCATAGTTTACTGAGAGAGTCAACTTTCTATCCCCACTGGCCTTGATGTCGACGTGCCACCACCAATAAGTTTCTAGCACTGACCCGACTTTAACTCGTTTACATGTGTGATTCTCATCAAGCCCAATGGGTGCACCTACAACTAACCCCAACCAAATTAAGTTTACAATGGCCTAGAGGAAGGACAGGGGGACCTCTTCACTTAGTTTGGTAAGTTTTAGAGATACTTTAGTTATGGGTCAATGGTCCGGGGGCAAAATACAAAGTTATGAAAGTTGGGGAACTCAAATGCAAATTAGCTTCTTGTAGGATTTTCCTAAGAAGTAAAATAAATATTTGGGGCTAGATGGAAGGTTGGGGTGAAGGTTGGGGATCAGGTTTTCCTTCTGGGAAATGTTTAGGGACCTTTTTACAAAAAGGAAAAGATAGGGACTAAAGTAAAAATATAAGTATTTGAATGGCCAAAAGGAATCTTTTGGGCTGTCCAAGGACCTAAACATAAGTTATGAATTTTTAGGGACCTTCATGAGAAATTTTATGGTCAAATGGATCCCAAAATCTAAGTTCTCAAGAAGTGGGGCAAATGGTAATTTTGCCAAAACTTAGGAGCCTTTTAGTAATTTTGAGAAATAGATCTTGGAAATTTTACAAGGCCTATTTGGTACCTAATTAGGACTCAAGAGGACTTGAGGATCCAAATGGAAGACTTTGGAAAGTCTTAGATCCAAGGAAGGGCAAGTTGTAAAGCTTAATGGCAAAATGGGAACTTTGCACAAATTTGAGAGCAAATTGTAAATTGTTTAAAATTGAACCACTAGGTGGTCAGTAGAGAAATAGTAGGCACGTCATTTAGTGCTAAGTGGACAAAGCATAAGCTCAAGCCCTAAGAGATCCACCCTAATGAAGGTTGGATCAAGGGTTGGGTTACCGGTTAATGAGTCGAGAAAAAAATTGGGGCCTAGGGGGTCTAAACCATAAAATGTAAGATAGTACGGTAGTTTATGTCAAGTTGTCAGAGGAATGGTGAACCAAACTTGATGCTTGTCCTTGCAGTAAACACAAGAAGGAAGCTAGCAGAACCGAGAAAGGATTATTAGTCACCTCGCAGAATGAACGAGTCCTAGGAAAAGCGGTGAGTGAGCATTTTACGGCAAGTCCTATTGGACCGACCAGACACTAAATAAACATGTTTTTGTGATTATGTGCTTCTACGTAGCAAGATTGTCTTAGTATTCATATAAATAGTGTGAATGAATAAGATCATGCCCACATAAATCAAACACCAGTTTTTAAATGGGTAACTAAGAATTGGCCATAAGTTCGAAGCATGTGTGGGTAAAACTGATTCTGAGAAACTGGGGGAAAAGGCAGTGTTTTTAAGCTTGTGTGAATGGGGGAGATGGCCTTTGAGCAGTCGTGCTCCTAGCATGATTAGTATGCTTTTTAGAATGATTGGGTTCCAAAATGAGCCGTGAAACCTGTGTCTAATGCCAAATGGCCGAATTGTGTGATACAGTGAGACTAACCCACATCGGGTTGGAGTTCTGAGTTTGTTTACATGACATGAGGGAGTCGGCCAAGGAGGACTTGGACTCCATAGCATCTCCATGTATAGCATGTTGAATTGCTGCATTATTGCATGTGTGTGTGATTTGGGGAAAGTCAGGCGAGATACATGTTGAGCTCCTGGTAACAAGATGCATATAACACCATTACACGAGCAGAAGTCATGATAAAAGGTCCGGGTCTGGGACGAGATGCAGCATTACAAGCTATTCGTAGAAGCGGTATACTATTAAATTTCATACGTGATGTAACCCCTATGCCACATAATGGCTGTAGGCCCCCTAAAGAAAGACATGTATAGAAATAAAATGAAAGAATCAAGAGAAATAAATGGTTCAATGATCTGATCAAATCATATAAATATGGTTCGAGAGGAATAATAGTATCTACTCGGACACTACAGTGGAAGTGTGTTGAATCAAGAGTAGACAGTAAGCGTCTTTATTATGGATGCTTTATTTTGTCTCCACTTATGAAAGGACAAGCTGATACAATAGGCATTACGATGCGAAGAGCCTTGCTTGGGGAAATAGAAGGAACGTGTATCACTCATGCAAAATTTGAAAAAATACAACATAAATATTCTACGATAGTAGGTATTCAAGAATCAGTACATGAAATTTTAATGAATTTGAAAGAAATTGTATTGAAAAGTAATTTCCGTGAAAATTTGAATATGTCCATTTTTTCTTACATGGATCCTTTTATTGCTGTGAATATTAGTATAGGGGAAACAAGGGAGATGGATGGACGCCAAAGGAGTTATGTTGTCACCTTGGAAAGGAGATTAGGGAGTGCAGTTGTGTTATCTTCCATGTTTTCCCGGGACACTCAAATGATGTATGAGTACCATCCCAGTACATCGTTGTGACGAGACGACGGTGTAATTGAGTCACATGTCTAGGGGCTATGGGCTGGCGAGAGGCAGTTAAGTGGCCATGACCCGAAGTGCTTTGTCACCCAACTTTAGATGACACATGATGGTGTTAGTTGTAGATAGAGGGTTCGTGACCCCCGCACTCCAATTCCCTGTCTGGTATTGTCCAAGAAGGGTGGTACATTCTAGGAGTAAAATTTATATGTATGGGGCCTGAATAGCCCATTTGTGTGTGGGCTTAAGTGTCCAGTGTGAGTGGGAGAGCGACCTAAGTTCCATAAGGACCCCGGGGTAGCGAGGCACTGGACTAGGAGATGGCAAGAGTGATGTGTCTATTATGGGAAGAGTGCCATGGTCCTCCCACACTCTAGTTTCCTGACCGGGTATTGACCGAGGGGCAATACATCTCGGGTGTATGTTGTTTGCTTTAGGGCTAAGAGTTGCCCATGCTTTGATTTTTGCTTGAGTTGTTAGGTCTAGGCACGGGTTATGAATTGTCCAAACATGTTTCCCGAGTGTTCGCCATGATTGTGCGTGGAACTAAGTCTCAATGTTTGCATAAACATGCTAGATGTAAACCTCGTTTTCTCAAAATAAGAAAGCAAAAAAAGGGAACCGGAAAATTTCAAGAGAAACCAATGGATCAAAGTGATTTGTAATAGGTAAAAAGGAACCAATACGAGAAAGTGAACAATCCCAAATGATCGATGAAGATACAAAAGTCAAGGACCAGGATTATGTATCATATTTGAGGTGAGACTCGTACCGTTTCAAGGCGAACCGGACTTGAATCGGGTTGAAACGGAATGAACCAGTTCAAGGATTTGTTTTTAAATGTTATTTAAAAATGCCAATTTGGGAAATTGAAGTCATCTCTATGTATAAATGAATTTAGATAAATTTATTTATTTTTACTTTTTAGAAAACTGGTCGAATCGGGCCTGAATCGGTCAATTTTCAATTTTGAGTCACCGAACACAGTCTAACCGAAGCGGCCAATGTTCTAGTCGGTCGATGGACTGCCTGCTAGGTTAGTTGCCTAGTCAATGTGTGCGACTAATCATCGTGCGACATGCGGCGAAGCGCCCAGTTAGCCGCTCATTCATTCTCTAAAATTATTGACCAATCACAACGTAACACGTGTACTCATTCAACGGTCAAACGAATAAAATTCATGTCACCAAAGACAGACCAATATGAATGTGATATGTGTCCTCTGTCAATGGTCAACTGAGGAAAATTCCCATCACCAAGGCTGGCCAATTAGAGGTTGAAACGTGGAAAAGATGGTAGGTCACTAGTCAATGATGATGTTTAAGAGAGGTTGACAAATCAGGAGTTGACATGTGGCGTGGCCACGTCGGATGACCATAGCCAACCAGAGGAGGACACGTGGCAATGGGCGAATATAAATCAGCCAATTAGGCGATGTCACTTGTCATGGTCAACTAAGGGTTAGATTTGGTCAACAGCCACGTCTGATCAAGAAACCAATGAGAGGTGTCCATGTGTCCAGTCAATGGATGACTAGGACAATAAGTGGGAGGCCACGTTAGCAATGCCAGCCAATCCCAGTATGCCACATGGCATTTAGCACGTGCAAAGCCTGCACGTGCTCATACAATGTCATCTTCTTTCTTTAAACTTCTAAATGGAAGAGAAAAGAGATTGTCGCCATAACTTCGATGAGACATAAATTACTCTGACAAGGCCTTTAATTATGGAATTGATATTCGGTCGTTTGAGAATGGATAGAACATTCAATTCCCCAACTCCCTATTTAAAGGGCTCCTCTCCATTGATCATTTCCACACCTCTACAACTCAAATAACACAAATTGCTCCAAATTTCGACCATGCTTGGACCAAAGCTACATAATCAACCCATTTCATCTCCTATGAACATGAAATCAGGTTCTTTGGAATCCTGAGGAAGTATTATACCTTCCAAAAAACTTCTTTCAACTTGAGGATTGCTGATGAAATACCAAGGAGGTCGCACAGTACTGCAACTTCGACGGTCGAGTTCGAGCGTAACATTTTGAGCTAAATTAGGGCCACCCTCAATCCTCCTATGACCAATATGACCCTAATACAACTCTCCACAACTGAGCCCCATCCTCTGTGAGCCTTTGTGGTAAGAAATTGTCATTGCTCTTTGCCATAATAGTGAAATTACAAAGAGAAATGTGTAAAATTTTCTAACTAAATTCTCCCTCCTTTGGCTATCAATTGAGGTAAAATTTGATACTTAGATGATACTCTTGACAGAGCTAGCTCCCCATATCAAGAGCTCCAACAACCATGCTCTTTCCAGTTAAAAATAATTTCTCTCTCTATATATAAATATTTTCCAACTAATCTTCTTTTAAGCTCAATTCTAGACCAACTTTGACAATTCAATTATTGTAATAACCATGGAGAGCTAGGAGAGATGATTAGTAGCATGATAGAAGGCAATTAATAGTGTTTAATTGGTCAATTTGATATATTAAGAATTTGGGGGCAAAAGTGCAAGTTTTGAAAAAATTCGACAAATTGGGAAGTTTTTAAAATTTAGGGATTTTTGTGAAATTAGCATAAATTGAGGGTTAATTTTTAAACAATATGAATTTAGGGACTTAATTTAAATTAAAATTAATTTTTTGGGAATTTGATTGCAATTAAAAATAATTAAAATATTTTATTTGAAATTTTGGATAATTTTATTTTTATAAAATTAAATGGGGAAGAAAACGTAAATAAAGTAAATTTAGGAACTCATGGAAAATAATTGGGAATTTATTTGCCAATAAAATAAAACTTAGAGACTTATATGTAAATGATAGAAAACATAAGGATATAAGTAGAAATTTCATATATTTGATGAGTTTATTATTTGTGATAATGTAGGCCTGAAAAGAAAGCTTATTACCTATAACCATGAGACCGTTTAGAGATATTGGAAATCTGTCCGGGTCAAACAAGTCACTGATCTTTTGTGAGTGAGATTTTTAGCATTGAGTACGATTGGACCAATGGTTTGTTACTACTTACGAATTCAAAAGCATTCTTGCTTAGAAAACTTATTTTCCAGAAATATAATCTCTTACTGTGTGAAACTTCTCAAATTATTTTGGGATATATTTCTAAAGAAAAGTATGAAGTATGTTAATAGAACTACACTTGAACAGTGTATGGATACACTTCAAAGGGATGATCTAATACCGACTGTTAATGCAGGATATAGGTGAGCCCCATGGTCGATAAAGGGTTGGTTAAATCTAGTTCTGTGAACGTGAGCCCAAAACCACTATTTTTTAAAAGTGAAGTTGTCCCAATGCCAATGGAAATGGGTCAAACCCCATAGATAAAATTCTGATTTAAGAGCCTGATAAAAATTATTACAAATTGATAGTTTTTACTTAAGTTATTGAGTCAAAGCAAGGTTAAAGCCCATTAGGCTAGTAGCGCAAAGAGAAAGGTCTTAAATCAAAATACACACATTTGTGATTGCCTTCATTCGAAACTAAGGAGACACCTAATATAGAGTAGTGTTCGTTATAAGGGCTTATGGATATCAAGGTTGGTACAACGGAAGCTACGCTGGTCCAGTATGTCTTAGAGCTCTAGGAGCTTCGTGCGAATTGAGACCAAGGAACAAGGAGGAGTGGTCTCTTCCCTCAATAGTGGATAGAAGTATCGAAAATGTCCGGGGATTGGGCAATAGAGCTCACACAGACAATGTGGTAGATGTTGTAGCCTCTCACCAGGGTAGATGTGGTAGATGTTGTAGCCTCTCTGTAGGCCACAAGTGCAACAAATTGTGGCTTTAGCCTCAGAGGGTCTGTTCAACGAATGTTTGATCTCTTTAATGAGAAAGGGTGTTTGTGTATTTGTTTGATACAAACCTATGGTAAATTCACCATAAATGAGTTATGAAAATTCTTCCAACTAGGAATGAACCTACTTTGAGCTTGTGAGAAAAAGCAATCGATTTAATTGAGAGAAAAAGTAATCGATTTAATTGACCATCTAGGAACCAACCGGACTTGGGCATTGGAAATCCTAATCCAACACTTACTCGACAGGAGGTTGAGGACAACTTTTGGGATGCTTATGCCAATTATGTAAGAGCATTTAAGAAGCTTCCACTCGTAAACTCACCAAGAGTCTGGACCCGCAACTTTCCTCAAACAGGCCTATGAGTGTGAAGCCATAGTAATAAGGAGATATGGAGTCTCAATATCCAAGAGGTTTGAACTTCCAAACTCTCAAAATCAAACCTATTCCACAAAATATGAGGAAGCTGACATGAATAGTTGTATCTGGTGTGGGAAGTACCATGGAGGCCCATGCCCCCAAAGAAAATGGCATCAACTTCTAAATTTTCAGAGGAAGAATCTCGCCATCTATCGGTGGTCAACTCTGAGTCAGTCAATAAAGTGTAACTAGAGTATGAGATAATGATGGAAGTAGGTGTAATTTCCTTTTCGATGTAATAAGCCATAGTTTTTTGTTGATAAAATCAATCAAATAAAACTTTATGCACCAAAGTTTTATGATTTCTTATCGCTCATAAATTTGAGTATAGAAAAGACCTTTAGGAAATCCTTAGGGCAACTAAAACTGAAAGAATTGACAAGGAAAGAGTCAATTACTTTGAAGACTAATATGCAATTATTAGAAAAAAGTCTACAAAGATTTCAAAGGAAATTGAAATTGGTCGACAAGTTTAAAATTTGAGGATAATTAAGTAAACCATTTGACATTCTTGCCAAGTAAGTTAGGAAATTAAGGAGTGAATACCCAGATCTTTTCCCTTAAAGAGTAAACTTGTAAATAGAATACAAGTGGAGATTGGATTGAGTACAAAGGGAAAGATGGTATATTCACGAGATTCCAAAATGGAAACTAACCCCAAAGAATGGGTAATTTGAAAGAAAACATCAAAGAATGTTATAAAACCTTAGATGGAACAGATACCCATAAAGACGAATTAAAGGACGAGACTTCCGAAGATGTTGAATGAGATGTATCAAGGAAGGGAAATCCATAGAAATACGTACTCCAACCATGGAGTCATTTCGAACCAATAAAGAAACAATGAAGATAAGGATTTCTGGACATTGGGGAGGATTGGTCACATTCCATCCCCATGTAAAAGAATTCAATTTGGACTATGGGGCTTAATATGGGGAATAAGAGATAAGACCCCAATAACATAAATTCCTTAAATAAGGAATTAAGTACTATGGATAAATTTAAATGTGGCAACGGATTGGATATAGACAAATACACCAATACAAAAAGGTGTAAGGATAGGAAGGGAGGAAACCTTCCAAGAGTGATAAGTAGGTTGAACGTAAAGTTCCAAAGATCGAAGTCTCTACATCAGAGGATGAGAGTAGAGAATGTGACAAACTAGAAGAAACTCTTAAAGAAAAACCCAATGATGTAAATACTTACCATAAGGACCACTCTTAAGTCACGAAAAAGCATAAGTAGACTAGGGAATAGAGACCCTTAAGGAAGGTTATCTCTTTCTAAATGGAGATTATATGATGTGAATTAGAATAAGGATAGCCATGAGTATACCACTAGGTAAGTTGAGAAATGATCGGGAAACGCGATAGTTGGAACAAAAAAAAATCAATAAGAAAATAGGTAAAAGATAAGTAAACAAGAAATACCTAAAGTTCTTGGAGGAACATCTTGAGACTTAACTAACTCTAATGGGTTGAGAGGCTCAAATGAAGTGTCTAAAGAAAGTAATTGTCGTAAGTTGTTGGAAGGAACCAATGCCTAATGAGATGGTAACTCACCATAACCAAGGAAACCTTAGAAGCCACTAACTGAAGGCCATGATACTATAATAGAGGGGAACGATGAAACGATCTATGAAAAGATAAAAAACCGTAAGTAAAAATAAAGAAGATTAAATAATGGACACAAGGATCAGCATAAAACTAAATGGGTGGAATTAATGACACCGAAACTAGAAGAGACAACTAGGACAAGATCAAAGGATCTTTGGCCAAGCACTATGATGGCAAAGGCGATCATAATGCCAATTAACCAAAGGACCGACTAAGCAATTTAGGGCTCACAACCCTATGATCGAGATTAACCTTAGAAGGAAACCTAAATGGAAAGAACCAAACCATAAAGGACATATGGTAGGAATAAATAAACCTCCTCTAAGTAAGTAAGCATGAAAAGCTAATCATGATTAACTCCACAAAGTGAGTGGATACTTGAGGAGAATGTGGAACCTCTCGAGGAAATTACGAAAAAGATGAAGAAGATAAATGTCCATAGTGATACATCACTAAGGCAGAAGGATGAGCAAAGAAACACTCAAAGGAAAAGAAATGAAAGGCTAAATCGATAAAGATAACCACCTCGAGCTCGGATGCCCGAACATGCCATTCAAAATAGTAATAAGATGATTGGTGAGTAAAGGATACCTAAGATGTGAGAACAAAGGAATGTAAGCCTGGAAAAGGGAAGTGGTATGGATTATACTCCCAAAGAAGTGTTGGAGATATGAAGGGAAGTACTAAAGTACAAGTTGGGAATGGTACAAAGTAATAGACCTCCCCAACCAAAAATGGTTATAAAGAAACCATTGATAACCACCTAGGATGAGTGGTTTGGTAAAGAAAGTTAAGATGTAATGAGAAAAGGTCATCAAGGAACTTTTTCATTCAACGTAAATGGTTACCTCATGGGAGGATGAACTTAAGAACAAAGGAAACAAAACAGGACAAAAATGGAAATTAATGTTTCTGTAAGGAATGCTCAGATGAAAAATGAGTGATGGAACCCTCTAATAGAGTAAGAAAAAGAGCTTGGAAGAGCAAGCATGAAACATCGGATAAAGTTCCATGGGAGTACCATTTAATGGACAAAATGATGAGGAATTGGTATTAAGAAAATCTAAATGAACAAAATGGAGATTTATAAACAAGTCAGAAATGACTAAGCAATGGAGAAGTATCAAATGAACATTCTAGTGATGTTCACTGTAATTAAGGAATTTTACTAATTCCAAGAATGTATGAAATTTGATGATTTCTATGAATTAGAAGTTTGACATTTAGATAGGGAAACATTTTTGAAAGATATCATGCGAAAGCACCCTACACTGCTAAGGATACGTAAGTCCCAAATGATTGAAAGGATATTACTCATAGAATGAATAGTCGTTTATCGAAGCAAAATTATGTCAAATGAAAGTCTTGGGAAGAGGATAAAGAAAATCACCAAGATTTAAATGAGGAATTTTGAAGGAGAGCATGCCTGAATCATTGATCGATAGGAAAGTAATCTTAGGAACAAAAAGATTCAATGGTAAGAGTATTATGGCACAATGGCAAGATCAAGAAAGAAACAGGAGAAAATGATCATGTAACAAGAGAAAACAATCCCCAATTACATGATGTATAATGAGTTTTGTTCAAAACTCATTAAAAGGAGGGGCATAGATGTAAACCCCGTTTTCTCAAAATAAGAAAGTCGGAAATGGGAACCGAAAAATTTCGATAGAAAAACATGGTTCAAAGTGAACTAGAATTGGTAAAAAAAAAAAAAGAAACAAATATGGGGATGTGAACAAACTCAAATGATCAATGAAGATACAAAAGCCAAGGACAAGGATCATGTATCATACGTGAGGTGAGAACCAGGCCGGTTCAGGGAGAATCGAACCTGAATCGGATTGAACCGAGAAGTACCAGTTCAAAGATTCATTTTTAGAGATAACTTAAAAATGTCAATTTGGAAAATTGAATTCACCACTATGTAGAAGATGAATTTAGAAATTTTTTATTTTTAGAAAATCGGTCGAATCGAGCTTGAAATGACCAATTTTTTTATTTTGGGCCACCGAACCTGGTCTAATTGAACCGGTCAATGCTCTACAGTCAATGGATTGCATGTGTAAACCCACTTTTCTCATATTAAGAAAACCAATTTTGAAGACCGAAATTTTTTGAAAGAAATCGTGGTTTCATTTAGACCGAAATTGGTATAGAGAAAAATCAAAATAGGAATTTGACTGATCCCAAGTGATCAATGAAAATCTAAAGATAATGAAAATGGAACATAAACTAAATTGGATGTGAGAATCAGGCTAGTTCATGGTGAACCGAACTTGAACTAGGTTGAACCAGATTGAACCAAGAAGAACCAGTTTAGATATTCATTTTTCTAGGTGCCTTAAAAATATCAATTTGAGAAATTAAAGTCATCAATATGTAGAAAAATGAATTTAGATAAATTTAGAAAATTTTATTTATAAAAAAATTAGTCTAATCGAGCCTGAACCGGTCAATTTTTTTATTTTGTATCACCAAACTTGGTCTAACAGAATTGATCAATGGTACAACTAGTCAACAAACCACCTGCTAGGTCAGCATCCAGTCAGCATCTGAAAGTGCTAATCAATAAGAGGGTGACACGTGTCCCTGGTTAATGGTCAAACTAAAAAAATCCACGTCATTAGAAACTAACAAATGGGATCATGAGACGTGTCCTTGGTCAACAGTAAGCTAAGGAGGATACCTGTCAGCTTGACTGACCAATAAGAGGCTAACACGTGGCAAAAGTGTCAAGTCAGCGGTCGAATAGGATATTTGAGAAAGGTCGGCCAATTAGAAGTTGACATGTGGCAAAGCCACGTCAGATGGCCACAAACCATCAGAGGCTGACACGTGGCATTGGCATAATGCGTAGGTGGAAAATTGACGAATTTAAATCAACCATGTAGGAGATAGTGACCAATGAGAGGTCACCATGTGGCCAGTCAACAAGTCAAAGGATGACTCGGTTGCTAAGTGGGAGATTGCATCAGCAAAGCCATCCAATCACAGAGGGCCACTTGGCAGCTCACACATGCGAAGCTCACACATGCGCACATAGTGTCGTCTTCTTCCTATAGCCAATTAAAAAGGGGAGGATACCAAATGATGCCATAACTCTAGCTCAATTAAACCTCTCCAATAAGGGAGTAAATTAGAGAGTTAATGGTCGGCTGATGGGGGGATGGATAGAAACAAA
The DNA here is from genome assembly GCA_030064435.1 of Trapa incisa. NCBI lineage: Eukaryota > Viridiplantae > Streptophyta > Magnoliopsida > Myrtales > Lythraceae > Trapa > Trapa incisa. Next base: position 15,976,685 of record CM057771.1, read on the forward strand.
AGTCCCTAACCTCCCTATATAAAGAGCTCCCCACCATTCATCCTCTCCATCCCTCGAAAGCATGAAAAAGATGAACCACTCCAATTTCCTACCATCTCTGAACCAAAGCTCCAACACCGACCCATTGCTTCACCTCCAAATACACAATTGGGTTCTCTAGAATCTTGAGAAAGACCTCTAGCTTGTTGCATTTCCATTGAGCTTGAAGGTTACTAGAAAAGCACAAGTGAGGTCGCATAGTTCTATCACTCCGATGATTGAGGAAATTGTAGAAAATAATTGGGAATTTATATGTGAATAAAATAAAATTATGAGCTTTTATGTAAATGAAAATAAACATAAGAGTCTAAGTGGAATTTCAAATAATTGATAAGTGAATTATCCGTGATAATATAGGTGTGAAAATAAGACTTTCTACCGACAACTGTGATACCATTCAGAGAATCTATCTGGGATGAAAAAGTCATGAAACTCTGGTGAATGAGATTTCTAACATCGAGTCTTATTGGATCGATGATGTATTGATACTCGTAAGTTAAAAGCATGCTTGCCTAGAAAATCTATATTTTCCAAAAATATAGTCATCTGACTGTGTGAAATTGCTCAAACCATTTTGGGACTTATTTCTAAAGAAAGCATGAAGCATGTTTATATGACTATCCTTATATCGTGAATGGATACACATCAAGGGGATGATCTATTCTCAACCATCAATGTAGGTTATGGGTAAGGCTCATGATCAACAATGGGCCAATTGGATCTAGTTCTATGAAAGTGGGCCCAAGGCCACAGTTTTGAAAAGTGAAGTAGGCCCAATCCCATTTTTTGAAAACTCGTACAAGTGGGCCTAAGGCCAATGAAAAATATGTCAAATCTTGTAAATAAGTTGTGATTTAAGGGCCTGATAAAATTATTACTATTTGGTAATGTTTGCTTAAGATGCTGCGTCGAACCCAGGTCAAAGATTGTTGGGCTAGCAGCGCAAAGATAAAGGTCTTAAATCAAAAGACATTTGTTTGTTTTTGCAATTATGTGGGACCAAAGAGACATTCGGTACAGGGTAGTGTTGGTTATAAGGGATGATAGATAGCAAGGTCGACATAAGAGAAGTTATGATGTTCTAGTATGGTGTGAAGCTATGGGAGTTTTGTGCACTTTGAGACAACGAAAGAATTGGGAGAGGTCTCTTCCCTTAATAGCGGATAGAAGAATCAATAATGGGCTCTAGTGCTCACACATACAATGTGGTTGAGGTTGTAGCCTCTTACGAGGGTGGACGGTAAAGATGTTTTGGGCCACTAGTGGAACAAATCAAGATTGTAGTCTCTGAGTTTATTTTGCGAGTGTGTGATTCCATTATTGAGAAAGGGTGTTTGTGTGATACAAACCTATGGTAGGTTTACCACAAACAAATTGTGAAAATTCTTCCATCTATAAAGAAACCTACCTTGAACTTGGGGGAAATAAGCAAAGAACTTATATGAGAATCCTTTTTCTAAAGTTGAATCAAGTTGTAGCTTGATTATCAGATCATTTAAACCCTTTTTTTAAGTCATGCTGAATCATGGACAATAAGTCACGATTTCATGTTCATCTTGCTCATTAAGTTATATACTCACCTCCCCCTTCCTAAACCCCTTTCAAGAAGGCTTTCATGCTAGAAAGAGAAAGAGAGCTTGAAGATCAAGTCACGATTACTGAGAGAAGGTAATTATTTTATTATATTTTTTGTAAATTTTGTTATGGAAAACACTGATTTTTATAAGTTTTTACCTTTCTTAATCTATCTTGGTAGAAATACCATTCTATTACAGGAAGTGGTGGTGGGTTGATCACGGGGTTCTAACCAAACTAGGTTGGGGCATGACAATTTAAGTGGTATCAGAGCAAGGTTTTTCAAACAAAGTTTTCAAAACTAAAAGAATCCAAAAATCTTTTGAATGTAGTGAATAATAACCCTCTATTATTTTAGATATGGCTACTAGGAGAGGAATCAAACGGACTCACGCGGCCATATCCGAACCCATCACCGAACCGGTGGAAAACTTTATTCCCAATGAGGGAATTAGCATGGGAGCACATGAGTCTAGAGGAACTCAAACCACTACACTTAGGGTAACTCCTGAACAGAAGAAACTATATGAGGAATTTGTCAAGGTGTTTGGGGAACCTAACCTTCCTCAAAGAGAGAGCCCTTACCCTGTTGGAAGTTCACACCTCAAGGAGGAAGAGGTACAATTCCAAAATACCACTAACCTGACCCCTCCCCTTTTTAATATTTCAAGGCACTTGTGGACACTCTGATAATTGGGGTGCAAGACCTTATAGGGAGAAAAGGATGTTGGAGTTGCTATGGACTAGCTTTTCATCAGCAAAAAGTTTATGGGACTAATAAGAATTCCGTTGGAAGATATGGTAACCATGGCAGAATATTTCTTGGAAGGAAGTACTAAGAGATGGTAGGAGAATGTGGAAACCTTGCTACTACTATACCATCATGGGAGGTGTTTGAGAGGAGGTTTACAAATGAATATCTGGCTCCTCATTTAATTAACAAAAAGAAACGAGAGTTCTTTTGGCTATGTCAAGGCTCTAGTTCCATATCTGAGTATGAGACTCATTTCAATGAGTTGAGGCATTTTGCCACAAATTTGGTCGGACCAGTAGATATTTGACAAAGGTTCGAGGATGGTCTCAACTTAGACATAGGAGATAGGATGGGGTGCTAGGAAGGCCCACTAACTTGGCTACCATCATCAGCATGGCACATGAGTGCTAATGATTGGTCTTGGCACGCCAAAGGAGAATGGATGACTCAAGCAATAAGTAAGATCAGAGTAATCATTCTCAGGAAACTCGGAACTTCCCCAAATCCTGAAAAGGCTCCCATAAAGGGACTAAGTTAAGAGTGGAGGAAAGGATGGAACCCCCTAGGCCAAACAAGAAAATGAGTAATAAAAATCCATAAAGGAAGATTCCCCAATGTCTAAGATGTCGAAGGAATCATGAAGGGGCATGTAAGGAGGTAACTTGCTACAGGTGTGGGCAATTAAGACAATACTTAAGGAATTGTCCAAAACTACCAAGGAATGTGGTAACACCTCTAGGGAACAATGCTCATTTGACAAATAGGGGACAAGAAAGTGGAGGAAGAGGAGTCATCATGACACCTAGGATCCCAGCAAGAGTCTATAACCTCATGCAAGAGGAAGCTAATCAGGATCCTAGTGTAGTAGTAGGTACTTCCCGACCTCTTACTTAAGAATATTTCCTTTAAAATTGGGATGAAAGCCCAAAGAAATATACTCCTTTCAAGTAATAATAAAATTATTTGCCAAGTTCCTAAACCTCTGCCTCTTAATCAAAATATGTTCAATTATTTAGAAAAAAAACATTTGGCCTCATCGACTCTAGAGTTGAGAAATCTTTTATTAAGGAATCCTTAATCCAAGAAATTCCCAAGGAAGCAACTTCTCTTTATTTGACGATTAATGTCCTTATGCCCTTAGGAGAAAAACTAGTTAGGGATACAGTCTTGAAGGACTGTGAAGTGGAGATTATGGAAAAAATTATAAGCAAATTTGATTCCCTTACCACTAAGAGAGGTAGAGTTTATCCATGGGATGGATTAAATATCTTTACATCATACGAGGGTGAACTACTAGGATAAAACGGTAACATTCCACTCCATAAAAGTGAAAGGGTGGTGTTCAATGGAGGGAAAAACAAGAAAGGACTAAATTTTATATCCACCCTTAAAGCTGAGAGTATGCTAAGAAAGGGATGTCAGTCAATTCTAGTAAATATTACAAATGAAACCCATGAGAGGAAGAGACAAGAGGAGAATCCAATAGTGAAGTACTATCTAGATGTATTTCCGAAGGAGTTATCGGGACTACCCAATAAACCTTATTTCTTCATAATAAGAAAAATGAAAATGAGAACCGAGAAATTTTAAGAGAGAATTGTGGTTCAAAGTGAACCTGAATTAGTAAATAGAAATCAAAATGAGAACTTGAATGATCCAAAGTGATCAATGAAGATCCAAAAATAATGGAAATGGATCATTGAATAAATTGGATGTGAGAACCAGATCGATTCAGGGTGAACCGGGTGTGAACTGACTTGAACCGAGAAGAACCAGTTCAAAGATTCATTTTTCTAGGTGACTTAAAAATATCAATTTGGGAAATTGAAGTCACCAATGTGTAGAAAATGAATTTAGATAAATTTAGAAATTTTTATTTTTGAGAAAATCGGTCGAATTGGGCTTGAACTAGCCAATTTTCAATTTCGGGTTATCAAACTCGGTTTGACTGAATCGATCAACAGTCCAGCCAGTTAATGGACCGCTTGCAAGGTCAGTGCCCAGTCAGCACTTACAACCAATTAGTGTGCGACACGAGGCAAAGCACACACAGTCTGGCGCTCGGTCAACGTATGAAAGCGTTGGCCAGCAGACCCACACTACTGCATCTAAACCCACCATTGAACCGGTGAAAACTTTATTCGAAATGAGGGAATTGGCACAGGAGCACATGAGTCTAGAGGCACTTAAACCACTACACCTGAGATAACTCCCAAAAAGAAGAAACTTTACGATGAATTTGTTAAGGTGATTGGAGAACCTAACCTTCCTCAAAGAGAAAGCCCTTACCTTGCGGGAAGTTCAAACTCAAGGATGAAGAGGTGCAATCCTGAAATACAACTAATTTAACCACACTCCTTTTAGATATCCTTAGGCACCTAAAGACACTCCTATAATAGGGGTGTAAAACCGTCAAGGGAGAAAATGATGTTAGAGTTGCTATGGAATGGCTTACTAGTAGCAAGAAGTTTATGGGATTAATAAGAATCTCTATGGATGAGATGGTGACCATGGTAGAATATTTCTTGGAGGGAAGTGCCAAGAGGTGGTGGGAGAACATGAGAAACCTCACCACTACTATACCCTCATGGGATATATTTATTAGGAGATTTATAGATGAATATATGGCTCCTCATTTAATAAACGAGAGGAAATGGGAATTCTTCCGACTCCATGAAGGCTCAAGGACCATCTTTGACTATGAAACTCGCTTCAATGAGTTGAGACCTTTTGCCCCATATTTGGATGGGCTTGTTGACATTTGCCAAAGATTCGTGGATGGTCTCAACTTGGATATACGAGACAAAATAGTGGTACTTAGGGGACCCACTTACTTGTTTGTCATTATTAGCATGGTGCATGATTGCGAGTGACTAGTCATGGCATGGAGTCAAAGGATGGATAACCTAGGTAACAAGGAGGATTGGAGTAACCATCCCTAGGAAATTAGAAATTTTCCAAAATCCCAAAAAGGGACCCACAAGGCGCTTAAGCCAAGAATGGAATAACAGATGGAACTCCCTAGGTCAAACAAATTAGGGGGTAATAAGAATTCCCAGATAAAAATTCCCCAATGCCCACAATATCAGAGAAACTATGAAGGTGCATGTAGGGAAGTAATCTGCTACAGATGTGGATAATTAGAGCACTATGCAAATAATTATCTAGTACCACTAAGGAACGTGGTAACAACACTAGGAAACCATGCTTTACCAATCATTAGAGGACAAGAAAATGGAGGAAGAGAAGCCAACACAACACCAAGGATACCAGCAAGAGTTTACAACCTTACACAAGAGGAAGCTTAGAAGGACCCTAGTGTTGTAGCAAGTACCTCTAGACCACTTATCTAGTAAAATATCTTTCTATAGATGGGGTATATGCCCAAAGAGAAATGTCCTTCTAAGCTTGGTGTGGCTTTTTCTTAGTGGCTCTCATTTGTTAGTTTCACTTCTCACGCTCCTATTTGTTAGTTTCTAGTGACTTGGCTTTTTTTTAGCTTGACCGTTGACCAGGGACACGTGTCACGCTCTCATTGATTATCGCTTTCAGATGCTAACTGGAAGCATTTCACCATGCATCTCAGACTGATTGAGCAGAGGTTTTTGAGCTGAATTCGAGCCACCCTTGAACCTCCTAAGGTCAGGTTGACCCTCCCATGACTCTCCACGATCGAGTCTAGTCCCCCGAGAGCCTTTGAGGTAAGCAATTGCTGCCTCCCTTCAACGGAATAGTGAATTTATAGAAAGAAAACTGTGAAACATTTGCTGATTAAATTCTTTCTACTCAAAGCACCAATTAAGGTAAAATTTGATTGTAAGAGGGTCCTCTCGATGAGAGATAGCTCCCCATATCAAGAATTTCGGCAATCGTGCTCTTATTAGTAACAAATCAAAGTTTTCTCTCTCTAGAAATATTTTCAAGGGAAGCTAGATTAAGCTTAATTCTAGGCCAAATTGGACAATTCAAAATTTGGAATGATCGTGGAGAGGTAGGGGAGATGATTAGCAGCATGATAGGAGGCAATTAACTGAGTTTAATCAATTAATTTGATGAATTGAGATTTCAGGGCCAAAATGCAATTTTGGAGAAATTGGGCAATTTGTGGGTTTTTGGAAATTTGGGGATTTTGTGCAATTAGCATAAATTGACGGTCAATTGGTAAATAAGATGAATTTAGAGACTTAATTGCAATTAAAAATAATTCTTGCTAATTTAATTGTAATTAAAATAAATATAATGCCTTGTTTGTAATTTTGGATAATTTTATTTTAAATAAAACTATTTGGGATGAAATTGCAAATAAAGTAAATTGATAAAATTGTGGCAAATAATTGGGAATTTATTTGTCATTAAAATATATTTAGTGACTTATATGTAAATTAAAATAAACATATGAGCCTAAGTGAAATTTCAAATAATTGATGGGTGCATTATCTATGATAATATAGGTGTGAAAAGAAAACTTTAAACCTACAACTACGATGTCATTTAGAGGCATTGGAAGTCTATTTGGGACGAATAACTCACGAAACTCAGGTGAGTGAGATTTCCAGCCTTGAGTCTAATTGGACTGATGATGCATTGATACTTGCAAGTTAAAAGCATGCTTTCCTAGAAAATCTATATTTTCCAAAAATATAGTTCTCTAACTGTGTGAAACGGCTCAAAGCATTTTGGGACTTATTTTTAAAGAAAGCATAAAGCATATTTATAGGACTACCCTTATATGATCTATGGATACGCACCGGGGGGGATGGTCTATTATCGACCGTCAATGTAGGATATTGGTGAGTCTCAAGTGCGCCCAAGCCCACGGTTTTGAAAAGTGAAGCATGTCCAATGACATTTTTTGAAAACTTGTACAAGTGGGCCCAAGGCCAATGGAGAACAAGTCAAATCCCGTAAATAAGTTTTAATTTAAGAGAATGATAAAATTATCACAATTTGATATTGTCTGCTTAAGCTACTAAGTCGAATCCAGGTCAAAGCATGTTGGGCTAGCAGTGCAAATATAAAGGTCTTAAATCAAAAAACATCTATTTGTGATTGTAATCGTGCGGAACCAAAGAGACGTATGGTATGGGGTAGTGTTGGCTCTAAGTGTTGTTGGATAGCAAGGTTGTCACACCCCGACCCGGTTTGGTCGGATCCCCATGAACAACCCGCCACTCTCCTGGTTTATTAAAGGGTTTCCCTTTATTATAAACTGTAAAGAGTAAGGTGTCCTATAAACCTGCATCTTTTCCTAGAATAACATAAATCAAAACTGCATAATATTTTAAATTAAACGTACCTGTCTCACAAGCATCTTAGTTGATAGTCTTTAAGAGTAGGCTTTTCCGAAATTTCCTAAAAAGGGATGTAAGGAAGGGGTGAGTACAACTACTCAGTAAATGGGTTTTTCAAAGATTTTAACTTTTAGAAAAACATTTGTATTGGAGTGTGCCAGACTCCTTTCTTTCAAAAAAAAAAATCCTTTCATTTCAATTCTCAATTTTTGCCACCATTTCCTTATTAATCACAGTGTGTCATCACCCAACACACATCCTTCATCATGAAAGTCAAACACACATTCGCAGGCCAGCCCGTCCACTGAACTCACTTGTGGCTTCGGAGCGACTTTACCGGCAACCTAGATAGAAGCACATCCACTTCTACTCTGAGAATGAGTGGATGTACACGACATCTAACTCTCAATCCCGAAATCAATTCTTTGTCTCCGTATGAGGACATAGACCTCATCCCATCCCCACCCCGGTCTCATGCGCTTGGTGCTACTCCAAATTTTGCATGGTCACCTGGTATGACGAATTGCCCTTATACCCACTAGGTTGTCCAATGCCCTTAGGATGCATCACTACCCCTCTTGGACGTCTTAATGGTCTCGTACTCATAGTGCATGCACAATCAATATTTTCTCATTATGCCATATAATTTATGGTGCCACTGGTCCACGGCCCCGACTCTCAACTCAACCCACAGTTATTTGTCTAGACTAGTCCGTAGACCTGTCATGTCGCACTGCCGCTAGTTGACTGAGTATGTCGGTCCTATCTTGGTACCATGGCCAAACAATTCCTTTATTTAAAGTTTCATGGCATATAACTCATGTTTGTTTACGAGCTCATACTCGTGCCAACTAGCTTTGGTCCCACTGTACGAGATTTTCAAAATTGGGCATATTAGCCCCCAAGTTCCAAAACCGAGGCCCTCAACCTATAAGAGCTATTCGAGCTCCCATCAAGAAGGTCTCCCAAATAGTTTAAGCATTGAAACATAGTTAGGGGAGAGCAATTCCGACAAAATATATTTTCAACTGTCCATTACACTGACCGGGCATAAGGACATCTCCTCTCATAACCGATGAACGAGTTTTCAACTTCCTTTGAGGTAGTTTCATCATACCAACCAGGTATGATCTACTTACAACCGGTAAGTAGTTTTTTCGTATGGTTTTCACATCACTCTTCTAAGTTGTAATGTTTAAAATACCAAATAGTGTGGGTTTTCATTCTGATATGCTTATCATTCCCAACCGAGTATGATATAAAATCCCACTCATAACCGGTAAGTGGTTTTTTTTTTAACTTTAAGTTGTGCTCATCATCCCAACCGGATATGACGTTAGTAAACCCACTCACCCGTTAATGCAGTGAATTCCACAAGACCGGTTCTTTGTATTCACACGAGCATATCCTTGCTGGTGTTCCCGGTACTTCGTGTTCCTACACGATATGAACATCTCGGTTTATTATCTTTCGACCTAATAGCCTTCATTCATTCCAAATGAATGAGAAATTAAGCTTTTATTTATTTGCAATTAGGTCCCTAAAGTTATTTCTCTTTAACTTTAAGTCCCTAATGCTGGTTTTTCCTCAAATTGAGTCCTGAAGCTTTTAAAATTTATCATATGACCTCAATTTATTCCATTTCACAAAAAGGGGTTTAATTTCCCAAATTTCCAATTTAGTCCCCCAACTTTTCCAAAATTACCATTTTTCCCTTCCTTTACAAAAATGGTAAATTTTACCCCAAAATTTCTAAAATTCCTCAATTGGCCCTCTAACATTTTTATCATGCCCAATTGATCCTCAATTTTAGGAAATTTCATTTCAGTCCTTCGAATTTTTGAAAATCCCCAATTTTCCCCCAATTCCAACTTCTTAACACAGCCAAATTTGATTTAATCAAATTGACTGATCAAACATTTCCAATTGTTGAAATTGAGTTTCTACATGTTCATACGATTTTTTAGCAATTTAAATTGCAAGTTTTAATACCGCGACGATCTCAAACAAAGCTTTGCCGGAAAATAAACTGTAGAGAGAGAAAGCTTTGATTACTCACTAATGAGGGCACAACGATCCGAGCTTTCAATCTGGACAGATAGCTCTTGTTCTGGGGTTCATGCTAGAACCAAGAATCACATCAATTGATGTCGAATTGAGTTAGAATTTTATCATCTAAATTCTGTCGGCCGGAAATTGTAGAGGGGAGTTGAATTGGCTTACCTTTCAGTCCTAATTTGGTTGTGGGAGGGATGAGGAAGTGTTGGGAGGGCTTGGTTTGGCCTGAGGAGGGCCCAAATTGGCCAATTTCAGCTTAGCTGAAATAGGGTAGCTTCTGTCCGCCGGAACTGCTTCACTATTCCATCATGTCGGCGCTTCTCCAGCGATTCTCAGATTACTAGAGTTTACTATTAGATAGCTAACTTCTCCTCAGTTCTAAAGAGTCTGACCTCTCCTTTCGAGGTTAAGAAAAATGCTCAAGTCGAAGCTCTTGTTCAACTTCACGGGAAATGGAGCAGTAGAGAGAGAGAGAGAGAAGTGTTCAGGTGTGAGGAGAATGAATGGAATGAGCTCTTTATATAGGTGTAAAATTGTGTATTAAATGGGAGAGATTTATTACTAGTATTAATGTTACCATAAATTATTGGTATTAATTGTAATAATTTAATTTAGGTATTAAATTATTAGTATTAATTATAATAATTATATATATATATATATATTAATTTATGACTATTTATGATAAGGCGTACATTTGCACTACTCTAGGCAAGCACACTTAACTTCAGAGTTCTTATGGGATCCCGTTCACGGTTTTTCTCTTCTAATTTGTCTTAAGTTTCTTTTCCAAGGTTTTACGAACTCTTTGGATCACCCCGAAGTTGTAAATTTCCAATTTTCTTGTTCCCAAATGATCGGGTTTGTAAACCAGCTCAGTTTTCTTACTCAGTTTGATCGGTTCTTTTCCTAGTTTTCCTTAACTCAAAAGTGTGGGGTTTATAAATGTCGTCACAAGGGAAGTGGCTCTATAAAACGAATGGTGGTTATGCCAATTAATGATGTAAAGAGCTAAGAGTCAAAGTTAGAAATTTGGGAAAATTCTAAAGACGACTTCCCCAAGAGAAAGGGGGGCATATGTTTCCCAAGCTAGGAAAGGATAAATTGGGTATATGATCCTACTAGATTTTTCATAGAGGGATAGGCAACAATAGAACGGTTATTTTCGCTAGGTCCCAAAGGTGTGTAAATTGCCCTCCACCTATATGGGATAAAACTCTTTCAGATGCAGAGTCACCCATTCACCTACACGACTGCACGAGGACAATCTTCAGGTGAGAAGGCTCTGATAGTGAAGGTCATAGGGCAAAATAAACAAGTGCAAGTGGGAATAAGTGAAACTCGAGGCAATAAAAAAAAAGGGGTGGTATCCGAAAATTTCCTGGTTATCTTGTGGCCCAAGGAAATCAAAGATCTAGTAAGAGCAGTAGATTGCCTTAAGTACAACCAGTTTGGAGGAAAAAACTCTTAAAATGGAGGGGATGGTTGTAAGACCAGGAAATCCCAAGTTAATAACCAAACGGAGTTAAACCAGGAAGGGGGATTGAACCGGGACACAAAAATGTGAACCAGAAGGTGAAATCCATCCAGAATGAGGATAAGGATTAGTGGAGAGGCAATAAGGGTGTAAAACGGGCAAGAGAAACCCTTATAAGTGTCTTGGGACACGTGGTCAAGAATTGGGAGAAAATCGGGAAAGAACCGGATCGGGTCAAGATCAGGCTACAAGGAGTAACAACCCATCCCCCCCCCCCCCCCCTCCCGGATTTTTAAGGGTTCAAAATAAATCCAAATTGAATGGTTCTTGAGTCTATTCAATAGAAAATTAAATGTAGAATTTTTATGCATTTTTATTTTCTCAATAATCGATCGAGAAAGGGGTGAACCAGCCCAAAAACCACTGAATCAGCCAAGAAAATCTCTAGAAACAAGTTCGCGACAGTGTCAAACTGGTTAGTTTGGACGTCAAGCGCACACATGCATAGTGTGCGGGGGACATGCATGCGTGTGTCATGTTCCTCACCCAAAAGCTTACTTGGATTCCCCTATTTTACCCAGTGAGTCATCCAGACAATCCAAATCCACCGCTTGGGGAAATTCAATCCATTCATGAGGCCTCAAGCTATGAAATGAAGAAAAAGCATGTGGATAGATTGCCATGGAGGTCTAGATCACCTCCATATAAATTGGGGTCGCTCCGTCATTGAATTCTACTAAGAATCCTCTCCTAACCACCAACTACTCCCAACTCCAGCTACCCGACAACCAGAGAAAATTTCTTCACCATTTGGCCATCTTTGACGACGTTCTAGGTATCCTAGGAAAGTTGAGGACCTCATCTTTCCATCACCATCCATCTTGACCTTCAACTCCTCCTCTAACGTCGTCGGTGAGATAGTACAGTACTCGATCTCCAGCAACCTGAAATAGAGCAGCTAATTTTAGGGTCAATTCTGATGGCCACGACAACCCTCATAAGCTAGGAAACATTCGGCAAGTCCCTTGAACTACCAGCTTTCCATAGCCTCTAGCCTTGCCAGATTTGAGGATGAATTAAATCATCTAAATTCCAAATCACGGGTTTAGTGGTCGAGCTGACTTGAATGTTGATTGTATGAGCTATAGACCACCTTTTAAGGTAATTCAAGTGGTCGTAGGTTATAGTCATCTTTCTAGCCCTACTAGCCTCGATGAGTTTCCGACTCCGACCCGACTTTAACTCATGTGTATGTGTGTCTTTGATTAAACCCGATCAGAGTACCTCTAGTCAACCCCAGCCAAACTATGTTTACAATGACCTAGAGGGAGGCAAGATGGACCTCTCCACTTAATTTAGTAATTTTTAGAGATGCTTAAGTTATGGGTCACCAATTAGGGACCAAAATGTAAAGTTTTAAAAGTTGGGAGACTCAAATGCAAATAGGCTTTTTGTTGGGCCTTCCTAAGGTGTAAAATAACGTTTTTGGGCTAAATGGAAGGTTTGATGAAGGTTGGAGACCGGATTTGCCTTTTGGTAAAGGTCTAGGGACCTTTTTACAATAAAGGCAAAGATAAGGATGAAAGTGAAAATATGACTATTTACATGTCCAAAAGGAAACATTTTGACTGTACAAGGACGTAAAAATAATTTAGGGACATGCATGAGAAATTTTGGGGTCAAATGGATCCTTAAACCTAAGTCCTCAAGAAGAGGGGCAAAACGGTAATTTTGCAAAAACTTAGAGGCCTTTCGATAATTTTGAGAAATAGAGCTTAGAAATGTTCCAATGCCCATTTGGGATGTAATTGGGACTCAAGAGGACTTGAGTACCCAAATGGAAGACTTGGGAAAGTCTTAGGTCCAAGGAGGGAAAAGTTGTAAAGTTTAAGGGCAAAATGACAATTTTTCCAAAATTGGGCACCAAGTTGTAAATTGGTGAAAATTGAACACTAGGTCAACAATAGAGAAATGCTAGGCACTTCATTTAGTGCTAAGTGGATAGAGCACAAGCTTAAGCCCTAAGAGATCTACCCTAGCGAAGGTTGGATCAAGGGTTGCCTTACCGACTAATGAGTCGGGAAAAAAATCGGGGCCTAGGGAGGCTGAACCATAAAACCGTAAGATAGTACATTAGGTTGTTGTCAAATGGACAAAGAAATGCTGACACAAATTTGATGCTTATCCTTATAGTGAATGCAAGAACAAAGCTAGTGGAACTGAGAGAGGATTCTGGGTCACCTCGCAGAACGAATGAGTTCCTAAAAAAGAGGTGAGTGTACATTTGATGGTGAGTCTTATTGAACTAATTGGGCACTAAATAAACATGCTTGTGTGATTGTGTGCTTCTAAGTAGCAAGATAACCTTAGAACTCAAAAAAGCAGTGTAAATGAATAAGATCATGCCCACATAAATCGAACATGAGTTTTCTAAAGGGTAACTAAGAACAGGTTATAAGACAGAAGCATGTGTGGGTAAAACTGGTTCTAAGAAACTGGGGAAAAAATGGGTTGTTTTTAATCTTGTGTGAAATTGGGAGATGGACGTTGAGGGGTTATGCTCCCAACATGATTAGTATTCTATTTAGAATGATTGGGTTCCAAAATGAGCCATGAAATCCAAGTCTAAGGTTGAATGGCCAAATTGTGTGATACGGTGAGATGAACCCACATTAGGTTAGACTCCCAGGTTTGTTTACATGACATGGGGGGGATTCATCCGGTGACGGCTTGGACTCTTGAGCATCTCCATGTATAGCATGTTGAATTTTTTGTATTATTGTGTGTGTATGATTTGGGGAAAGTCGGGTGACATATGCGCCGAGCTACCAGTAACAAGATGCATATAGCACTATTACAAGAGTGGCCATGGGTGACATGGGTATGACCATGGGTCATATCATTTATTTTATTATTGTGAATACTAGTATAGGGAAAAGGGGGTAACAGATGGATGCCCAAAGAGTTGTGCCATCTCCCAAGGGAAAAATGGAAAGGAGATCAGGGAGTGCAATTGTGGTATTTTTCATGTTTTCCCAAGACACCCGGATGATGTACATGTATCATCCCAATACACCATTGTGACGAGACGATGGTGGAATTGAGTCACATGTATAGGTGTCATGGGTCAGTGAGAGGCAATTAAGCAACCATGATTCAGGGTGCTCAATCACCCAACTGTGAGATGACACGTGGGGGTGTCGGTTGTGGTTAAAGGGTTCGAAAGCCTCTCACTCATGTTCCCTACCTAGTATCGTCCAAGAAGGGTGGTACATTCTAGGGAGTGAAATTTATATGTGTGCAGGCCTGAGTGCCCAACATGAGCATGAGAGTGGCAGGAGTTACGTGAGAACCCCAAGGTGTCGAGGCAACGGACTGGGAGACAGTACAAGTGATGTGTTAGTTGTGGGAAGACTATCATAGGCCTTCCACACTCCAGTTTCCCGATCTAGTATTGCCCAAGGGGCAATACATCTCGGGTGTATGTTGTTTGCTTTAGGGCAATGAGTTGCCCCTACTTTGATTTCGGCCTAAGTTGATAGGTCTAGGCATGGGTTGTGAATTGTACAAATGTGTTGCCTAAGCATAGGCCATGATTGTGTGCAATACTAAGTCCCGATGTTTGCATAAACACGCCTGAGGTGTGTGATAGAAATAGGGGAGACCAAGGATAACCCAGCCATAGCCTAGACAATGGATCGAATGGCTTGAGACTCCGGTCTTAAAGTGCGATAGTAAATTATGGGACACATAGGGGCATTACGAGTAAAGGATATAGAAATCCATGATAGGGAGTTTTATGGGAAAGATTTGAGTTGTAAGCTATATAGCGGCATGACGTTAGTGTCCCACTCACTGAGCTATGAGCTCACCCCCCCTCCCCCCCAAACATTATTGTAGGTAGTCGAGAAGGTGTGAGGAGAATAAGAGAAGGACATTCTCGAGGCACACAGTTGCTCAAGGTAACCTCATATCTTGCACACGAAGTTAAGATCTTATCATGTTGATGTTATTCCCGGGGTGTTGGATTAAAACTAGTTGGGGCTCTCATGCATTTTTTCTTCTATGAAGAAGTTTTAAATTTCCACTATTTTTTGCAAATATGGTTACTATTGTGAGTCTGGGTTTCCTTGATTTTACCTTGGCAAAGGATCCCGCCTATGTAAGATCGAAGGAATCGGCGAGACTGCACAGGTCCCTGACCGAGGTAATTGGGCTGGGGCGTGGCAAAATGTGCACTTGTTCCACCTGAAAGTACAGCATTATCCAATCAAATCTTTCACCCTATAGTTCTTGCACTTACAGGTGTCTATCATTGGCTTAACTAAGGTAGACTCCACCTTAGTTCCTATCACGGGTTGTACAAACGACTTTCCTTCTTAAACATTGACTTCTTGCTAAGTCAAGATATACAATTCTCTCCATGGTACCTCTTACACATCTGGGGTTAATTGGATACATTATTACTCGAGCCACTACCATATATTATGTTATGGCTCTCAACAAGAGCCCAACCTCGTTGACGATCTTGGTCACTAGTATGGACGTTGATATGTCTTTCCATGCTCAAGCCATCCATTACGGTTAATGCATCATCCTCTCTCTAAAGGATTCAACAATGCCACTACCATATATTATGTTATGGCTCTCAACAAGAGCCCAACCTCGTTGACGATCTTGGTCACTAGTATGGACGTTGATATGTCTTTCCATCTCTCTAAAGGATTCCACAATCAGGCATAACTGGAGACTCCAATTAATTTAGTGATTTTTATAGTAGGGTTTATCACAACCTTGTATTGATGTGTTTCTAGGGGGTGTGTGTATTGCAACTTATTCTCGACTTAATTAGGATATGTGCAAGCACCCATTTCCTTCTATGAAACCATTAGTAACATTATAATTAATGAAGGGAGACTACCTCATTTCATGAATGGTATCCTTATATACCACCAATGCATTTTCCTTTGTATCTATGTGGGACAATCCATAAATGTTGTTATATTAAGGCTTGTTTCCTATAAAAAAAATTATCTTATAATTACAATGTGTGCCTTTCTCTAATTTTGACCTCTTTTTGTTATCATGTCGCCATGCATATATATATTTTTAATAGTTTCACAATTCTTCTTTTTAATGGGTAGGTCTACCCATGCTCCATATTATGTTGTTTTCCTAAGGTAGTTCACATCTTAACAATCCACTTGTTTGTCTTTTTCCATGGTCATTAGATCGTTGTGTTACATTTTTAATTTCTTAGGATCTCTATAAAGATCTCTCTTTCTCACGGGCTTAATTGTCTATCTTTCGGCTCTCTAAGTCGTGCGATCCACCGACTCTACAATACGGTTCACTCGGGGTTTATATTCAGTGATTCATATAACATGGTCCTCTCTTTAGAACCATTTTCAAGGAATTTTAAGTATTAATTCGTAATTATGATATTTTAAAATTATAAACAAATACTTTATTATTTGTTATTCTTATTTTTCCCACTTCTCAAATCCTTTCATTTTCAAAAATATGTTTTGAAGTAATGGGCTCTCATATCACTTAAGTTATCATGTCATGACATGATTTTCTGGTTTGTCTCGATGACAACTCGCAATGTCCTCTCGCATCTCCAAAGGTGGGTACCATCACCCTTGTAGAAGTAAGTGGGTAAAAGGCTCGGAATATAAGAACCTACCACATTTGTTCCAAAGTTCTTTTCAAATAATGCCTAGTTCAAAAATACAAAAGAAGTTCTCAAGGAATAAAAAAACCAATAACTATCTTTATCTTTCGTGTTAAATTCTTGAGATGTGCAATCATTCTCAACTTTCTTCCTATTTTACCTGAAAAATATTTGGGAGGTGGGGAAGTGAGCTCCAAGATCAGTGAGTAGGCTTGCTGACACCGAGCCATTTAATGACCCGACCCAGGTTCTCTACCCCAATTCACAATAAGCAAGAGAAGTTTCTTTTTTATTTCAACATGCTTAGTGGTCAAGACTATATCTACTTAGTTTAATTACTTGATTCTTATATGATCTCATTAAATTTTTGCATGCTTTCATACATTCTAACAAGAATACTTGAACATATTAATCATAATGTTCATGTTGGTATGTAGTGATCAACTCATAATGAATACATCAAACAATCATGGTCTAATCATGCTTTTCCTTGGAGCCTCACACACCCGATGAGGATATGTGTATTGCACTACACACGCTCAATGTACCATATTGGCCCATCTCCTTAGTGAGATGATGAGGTTGTGACCTCCAATAATTTGTATATTGCGGAAACCGACCATCTACCCCACAATGCATTATATATGTGCATCAACAGCCCATCCCTTCTCACACGTAGGCACAAGGGACCTTTCATAGGTCCATGGATGACACAAGAACCTTCACATCACCCAACCTTATCTCACCATTCCTAGTTAACCCTAGCTCTCGACACAACCACTCATACATGTCTTGTCGATGTCCTTATCGACATATCTCCATGAATGAATACCAAATAGTCATCACAACATTCAATAGCAATTCACATGAGATGCATGGTTATGCTCACATGGTATTTCATAGCTTATGCATAACATGGCATATCTATCATGATTAATGCCATGTGCTCATAGTCCATATTATCAACCCATCACATGATATGACAACCATCTACTCCATAATGCATATGGTATGACATGCTCTTACTTCATACATGAATGATCTCTAGCAAGCTCGTGCATATGATTCATGCCACATGTCATAAATTTTATATTCACTTATTCCATGTAAACCCCATCCCTTTATAGAGAGGAAAACCCGGAAAAGAACCGGTCGTTTCAAAAGAGAAAACTAAGCCAGTTCATGAACCATAACCGATAAATAAAGGGAAAAATGAGAAAATTGACAAATTACAATTGACTCAAATAGTCATAAAAATCATAGAAAAGAACCTTTGGACAAATGGGAAGAGAAAATCAGACTGGTTCAGGGTGAATCAGACCGGTTCAGGGTGAATCAGACCTGAACCGGTTTGAACCATACTTGAACCAGTTTCTAAATTCATTTTTCTTGGTGGCTTAAAATATTCAAATTGGAAAATTGAAGGCACCATTTGATAGAGAATAAATTTAGATTAATTTAGAAATCTTTTAATTTTGAGAAAAAACTGGTCGAATTGGGCCTGAACCAACCGATTATTGCCATTAAACTCGGTCGAACCGGTCCAGTCCGGTTCGGAACAGTGTCATCTTCTTCCTCAGGATGACCGTACTATTCATAAATGCAAAAAACCTCCTTCTTCGATGAAGATGTAACCACTCCGATCAGGTCATTTTCGAGCAAGGATAAGCTCGACCAAAATAGAAAGTGGTCAGGCATAGGGTCCCCAAGCTCCCTATATAAAGAGTTTCTCTCCTTTTATCCTCCACACACCTCAAATTACCATTCTCTCTCAACTACTCCATTTTCTGGTGAAGCTCAAAACAAAGATCTGACTTGGGTAGTTTTCTTAGCTTGAGAAGGTAAGGTCGAGTTCTACATACTATGGGGGAAGCCATCTACCTGATAGCAACTCCCTTTTAACTTGAGGACCACCGAAGAAGCGCCGAAGAAATCAAATAGTGAAGCAACTCCGATGGACCGAAGTTACCCTGTTTTGGTCAAGCTGAATTTGGTCAAATTCAACACTCTTCCGGACAAACCAAGCCTCCCCAACACCCCCACAGCCCTCACACGGCCTCAACAGAGTTGAAAGGTAAGCCAATGCGATCCTCCTTCGTCGTTGTCGATCGATGTCAGAGAAAGAAGGTGCTGAACTTTACTGATAAAATTCACCCTCAATTGGACATCAATTGTAGCAATTCTTGATACTAAAAAGAATCTCAGGATGATAGCTACCTCTCCAAATCGAGAGCTTGGACCACCGCACTTCTGACGATAAGCTTTCGAAGCTTTCTCTCTCTATAAATATTTTTCCAGCGAAACTCCGTTTGAGCTCAATTCAAACCCAAATATTGTAGCTCAAATCTCAATTGAATCGCATGGAAGTGTAGGAACTGATCCATACCTTCAATTGGAGCAATTAATCACAATTGAATAGCCAATTTGAATAAATCAAATTTAGTCCGTTTGAAGTGGAGAAATTGGAGGAAACTTTTGGGAAAAATTGGGGATTTCAAAATTTTGAGGGACCACTATGCAATTTCCCAAAATTGAAGGCCAATTGGCCATGAGAAATATGTTGGGGGACCAATTGGTCAATTTTCGGAACATTTGGCGCCAAATTGCCATTTTTGGAAAGTAAGGGCAAAATTATAATTTTTAAAAAGTTGGAGACCAAATTAGAAATTTGAAAAACTTGAAGCCCTTACACAATTTTGAGTAAATTGAGGACCCAAAGGGAATTTTGGAAGCCTTAGGACTCAATTTGGGGAAAAGTTAGCCTTAGGGACCTAAAGTTAAGGGAAAATGAACTTTAGGGACCTAAGTGCAATAAACCAACAATTTTGAGTCTATTCACTCATACATGAGAAAATGATGGTTGTAATGCAAAACCTTAATTGATAAGGATGCACAAATCATGTAGGGACATGAGAGACTGGAACGCCAACAAGGAAAAGTTAGTGTGGAATTGGAAAACCAACTAGGGACGAACACGTCACCGTTATCAGGTGAGTGGGTTAATTTACAGATTATACCGATTGGGATGATGAGCG
This sequence comes from Trapa incisa, assembly GCA_030064435.1. NCBI lineage: Eukaryota > Viridiplantae > Streptophyta > Magnoliopsida > Myrtales > Lythraceae > Trapa > Trapa incisa. Next base: position 15,996,591 of record CM057771.1, read on the forward strand.
CTATCTTTAACGAAAAAAACCTACTTACTAGTTGTAAGTAGAGATAATCATACCCGGTTGGTATGATGAATTTCCTTGAGGAAAGAAGAAACCCTTCTACCGGTTGTAAGCGGAGATATCATCACACCCAGTTAGTGTGATGAAGTTAAAAATGAATTTTGTCAGAAGTATTCTCCTCTAACTGTGTTCCAATGCTTAAAATATTTGGAATAGCTTCTTGACGGGAGCTAAAACAACTTAGATAGGCCAGGGGCCTTGGTTTTTGAACTCATGGGGCTAAATAACCAGTTTTGGAAAAACGTGTGGAGTGGGCCCAAGGCCAGTGGGCACGAGCAGGAGCTCGTAAACAAATTAATTATGAAGGGCCATGAAAATTTCTAATGAAATTGATTGTGTGATTTTGCCATGGTACCAAGCCAAGATCGATAGTACTCGATGGACTGGCTTAGACAAACAGTTGCATGTCGGGTTGAGCATCGGGGTCGTTGGACCATTGGCACCAAAGATAATGGCTATATGTAAAAAAAACTTTATTTTTGCATGCACTTATGGTACAGGACCATCAAGATGCCCTAGGGGATAGTCATGGGTCCCAATTGTTGCTGGATGACATGGGGGCGATAAGGGCAGTTTGTTGTGCTAGTTATTCATGAAGCTTTGGGAGCTTCTTGCGCATGAGACTAGGGTGGGATCAGGATGAGGTCTCTGTACTCATACAAACACGAAGTGGCATTCAGGTTTGTGGGTCGGATGTCTGGGACGTTCCACTCAAACCCATGGTAGAAGTGGACGAGCTTCTATCTTGGTGGACGGTAAAGATGCTCTGACCCACAAGTGGGTGCAGTAGACGGGTTGCACCTGTGAATATGTGTACCCTTCCTGATGAAGGGCATGTGTTTGTTTTCTAAATGCCTCTTGAGGTAAGGGGATGGGCTAAAAGAGCTAAAATACACCTAATATGGAAATGAAAAAAGGTTTTAAAAACCAAAATTTGAGGAAAAATCCGTTTTAAAGGAAATGATAACCTGGCATGGTTTGGATAAAGTGATTTTGTAAACTCATTCACAACACCCATTCATTGAGTTGTAGAATTCACCCCCTCCCTTTTATCCCTTTCAGGTAAGTGAGGAAATATCATTCTTAAAGACCCTCCTAAATTGGAACTATAAGGAGACAAGTATGTTTGATTTAAATTACTTAGTTTTATATAATGTTATTCCAGGAAATACAGGTAAAAAGGACGCCTTAATACTTGTGGTTTAGAAAAGGGTGAAACCCTTAATATACCAAAGGGAGTGGTGAGTTACTCATGGGGTCCAACCAAACTGGGTCAGGGTGTGATATTCCAGTTCATAATATGTTATTTGTAAATGTACATGGCCTCATGAAAGTTTGCCCTTTTCATTCTTTAAATCATGTTAGTATGAAAATTTTTTACTTATTACTAACTTCACAAAAGTGAGTAAAGATCGCCAGAAATCCCACTCACATTATATTTGGGTTCCATTCGTCCCGATTTTCTCTCCAACTTTCTCGAGAAGTGAGATCCCCATGAATTGTGTTATCTCGTTCCTCTACACATTATATTATCATAATATGGTTAGTTAGGTATAGCCTATTATATTCACATTATTTTTGAAATTCTAAATATGTGGTTATTCATCCACAACTCAGTCCCGCTCGTATTGGTTAGCGAAACCCAGCCATGCAACCCTTATTCATATTTTCATGATTCCTAATGTACCTCCCTCTTTTCTTCATATACTCTACTACCCCAAAACTTTTACACTTTTATAAATTAAAATTCAATTTTCCAAAATTATCATTTGGTCATTCAACTTTTCATAAATTACCAAAATACACTTCATTCTTTCAACTTCTACCATTTAGAGTCCTTAGTTTCAAAACTTATCCATTTTGTTCCTTAGTCCCATTTGGGTCCTCAATTATTGAAAATTGTATTTTGGCCCTAAACTTTATTTTAATTACCATCATACCCCTAAATTTTACCTTATTTACAATTTAGTTCCTAACATTTTTAAATTTATTATGTTTTACACAAAACTCATCAAATCTGACCATGTAGCACCATCATAGTGCAAAATGACCATTTTGCCCCTCTTTAGGTAAAATTACCATTTTTCCCCTCATTTTCTAAAAAAATGACTGTTATGCCCCTAAACCCCTAAAAACCAATTTTTACACCTCCATTTACCCCAAAAGAATTTACTAGCCCTTAATACTTCCCTTAGGGACCATTTCATAACTTTTCCCTTATTTGCAGCCTAGTCCCCAAATGATTTAAAGCTTGCACTTTGGTCTCTGAACTTTGCAAGCATCCTCAATAAACTTTAAATTTCATAACTCCACCCCATTTACCCCAAAAGAATTTACTAGCCCTTAATACTTCCCTTAGGGACCATTTCATAACTTTTCCCTTATTTGCAGCCTAGTCACCAAATGATTTAAAGTTTGCACTTTGGTCTCTGAACTTTGCAAGCATCCTCAATAAACTTTAAATTTCATAACTCCACCCCAAGTACATTCATTTAACTACTAAGGACTCGTGGAAGGAGTCGGGATCTAACACTGGCCATATTTGGCCGAATTTGTCTGTTTACCAAAAATTCTCGAAATTGTGCAAACAGAAGCTGAGTTAGAAATACTCATCAAAGAGGGCACCATTGGTGGTCGGAGGGTAGTCATTTTGAAGCCAAGGTAGAGGTGACTTGTTCCATGGTAGTGGTCGCCAGAGCTGGCCGAATTTGGCCCAGTATGGTCGCCAGAGCACCATTGTTCTATGGTAATGGTCTAGTATGACCTGTTTGGAGAGAATAGGAGAACCATGTAGAAAGAGCAAAACTAGTAACGGCAGACAGCCAAAGATAATGAAATAAACTGGAAGGAGTGAACCTTCCCAAGCAAAGTAATCGACACATAGATCGAAAGCAATTATTGTAGAATGAAGAATTAAGAAGTGATTTATGAACAAGTAAAAGTGGATTAAGGAAAAAGGAAGACATTGAATAAGGGATGTCACTAAAGAAAAGAAAGGACATAAGAAGAAAAAAAATCCCCGTACGTCAATAATCATCAAGAAACCCAACGATTGGAATTGAAAGGACAAAATAAAAAGGTTTGGACAGGATGAGTAGGTAAGAGAAATCCATACGATTATGTGAGACATAACTTCAAAGGCATGATGGATGAGACGATAACGGTAAAAAGGACAGTTGAGGAATGCTATCAAAAGAAAAGAGGGATGAAGTTATATGATCCCTGAAAGGTAAAAAAAAAAAAAAAAAGCTAAGAGAGACCCTTAAGGAGATGTTCTAGAAATCTAATAGACAAACACAGGTCCTAGAAAATGTCATGCTGTAAGGGGTATGTAAGCCCAAAAATCCCGAGGAGAATATGACTCAAAGTAAGGAAGAGTCGATTAATAAGCATGACGAGGTCGAATATAAAAATTTGTACTGAAGTTATAATAGACAACGACTGGAGGAAGGGTCAAAATAGGATGAAAAAGTAATAATAAAGAAAACCATGGAAACAAGTACGTAACGCCCGCAAGAACATTGAGCAAAAGGTTTCAACGACTAAGGGGTTAACTAGACATGGGAATGGTTAGGTATCTTGGAATTTCCAATCTTGAGTACAGAACCTCAAAGGGAAGAATGTGCTCTAAGCAAAAAAAGATATAAATCTAAGAATATACCCTGAAGTAAGGTATGTCTCGTTATGATAAACTCCCTGGAGGAAGTAAATAATATAATGGAAAAGAAATTTCTTAAGTGAAGGATGTAAAAAGGACTAATTGAAAGAATAAGAGAAGACTTTGCATGTTAAGCAAACACCAATGGGGCATCAAAGGAAATGATTACTCATGCAAGGATGTTAACTAAGTTTTGGGGACAAAACTCCTAAAAGGAGGGGAGAGTTGTAAACCCCACACTTTTGAGTTAAGGAAAATCGGGAAAAGAATCGGTCAAACCGAATAAGAAAATTGAGCCGGTTTACATTTGGGAATAAACAATATGGAAATTTACAACTTTCGGGTGATCCAAAGGATTTATTAAACCTTGAAAAAAAGAAACTTAGGACAAATTAAAAGACAAAAACCAAATTGGTTCAAGTGAAGTAGATTTTATAAGAACTTTAAAGTTAAGCGTGCTTGCCCGAGAGTAGTGTGATGATGGGTGACCTTATAAAAAGTATAATTTTTTTGTAACCCAAAATTTTGGTAAAAAATTTTTATGCGAAGGCTTATCATAAATAGCCATAAATTAATATATATTTAATTATTATAATTAATACCAATAATTTAATACCCAAATTAAATTTTTGAAATTAATACAAATAATTTAATACCGAAATTAAATTATTGGAATTAATACCAATAATTTATGGCAATATTAATATTAGTAATAAATCTCTCCCATTTAATACACAGTTTGACACCTATATAAAGAGGTTATCCCCATTCATTCTCCTCACACCTGAACACTTCTCACTCTCTCTCTACTGCTCCATTTCCCGTGAAGCTCGAACTAGAGCTTTGACTTGAACAAAGGTCGGGCTCTTAAAAACCGAGGAGAAGACAGTTATCTGATAGCAAACTCCAGTCAATCTGAGAATCGTTGGAGAAGCGCCGATATGATAGAATAGTGAAGCAGCTCCAGCGGACCGAAGCTGCCCTATTTCAGCCAAGCTAAAATCGGCCATTTCAAGCCCTCCTCAGGCCAAACCAAGCCCGCCCAACACTTCCTCAGCCTTTCCACGGTTGAATTAGGATCGTCCTCCAGCGGACCGAAGCTGCCCTTTACAATTTTTTATCGGTGCTAGAGAGAGTCGACTAAATTTCATTGATGAAATTCTAATCCAATTTTGTATCAATTGATGCAATTCTTGATTCTAGGATGAACCTCGGGATTAGAGCTATCTGCCCAGATTGAAAGCTCGAACCGTCATGCCTTCACCGGTGAGTAATCGAAGCTTTCTCTCTCTATAGTTCATTTTCCGGTGAAGCTCCATTTGAGCTCATCCCGACATTAAAACTTGCGATTCACATTTCTGAAGAATCGTATGAACATGTAGAAACTTAATTTCAACTTCAGTTTCAACAATTGCAAACGTTTCATGGGTCAATTTGATGAAATCAAATTCGACTGTGTTAAGAAGTTGGAATTGTGGGAAAATTAGTGATTTTTTAAATTCAAAGGACCAAAATAAAATTATATGAAATTGAGGGTCAATTGGGCATGAAAATAATGTTGTAGGACCAACTGAGGAATTTTGAAATTTTTGGGGCAAAATTTACCATTTTTGTAAAGGAAGGGCAAAATGGTATTTTTGGAAAAGTTGGGGGACCAAATTGGAAATTTGGGAAATTAAACCCCTTTTTGTGAAATGGAATAAATTGAGGTCCTATAATAAATTTTAAAAGTTTCGGGACTCAATTTGAGGAAAAACCGGCATTTCGAACTTGAAGTTACAGAGAAATAACTTTAGAGACCTAATTACAAATAAATGAAAGTTTGACTTTCTCATTCATTTGGAATGAATGAAGGTGATTAGGCCGAAGGATAATGAACCAAGATGTTCATGTCATGTAGGAACACGAAGTACCGGGAACGCCAGCAAGGAAAAGCTCACGTGAATACCAAGAATCGATCTAGTGGAATTCAAGGCATTAACAGGTGAGTGGATTTACTAACATCATACCCGGTAGGGGATGAAAAGAACCTCGGTATAAAAACCCACTATTTAGTGGTATTTTAATCATCACCACTTAAAGAAAGTGATATGAAAATTATGGGAAAAAAAACTACTTACCGGTTGTAATTAGATCATACCTGGTTGGTATGATGAGACTTCCTCGAAGGAAGTTGAAAACTCGTTCATTGGTTATGAACGGAGATGTCCTTATAACGGTCGATATAATGGACAGTAAAAACCTATTTTGTAGGAAGTGTTCTCCCCTAACTGTGTGCCAATGCTTAAACTATTTGGGTGACCTTATTGACGGGAGCTCGAATAGCTCTTATAGGCTAGGGGCCTTGGTCTTGGAACTTGAGGGCTATAATGCCCAAATTTTTGAAAATCTCATACAGTGGGCCCAAGGCCAGTTGGCACGAGTAGGAGCTCGTAAATGAACATGATATATGTGCCATAAAACTTAATAAGTGAATTGTTTGGCCATGGTACTAAGATAGGACCAACATGCTCAGTCAACTAGCGATAGTGCAACATGACAGATCGACGGACCAGTCAAGACAAACAACTGCAGGTTGAGTTGAGAGTCGGGGTCGTTGGACTAGTGGCACCACATATTATATGGCTTGATAAGAAAACATTGTTTGTGCATACACTATGAGTACGGGATCATCAAGACGCCCATGAGGGGTAGTGATGTGTCCTAAGGGCCTGGACGACCCGGTGAGTATAAGGGAAGATCGTCGTTTCAGGTATCTGTGCGAAATTTGTAGTACCAAGCGCATGAGACCGGGGTGGGGACAAGATGAGGTCTCTATTCTCATACGAACATGAAGAAGTTATTTCGGGATTGTGGGTCGGATGTCGCGTACATCCATTCATTCCCAGGGTAGAAGTGGTCGTACTTCTATCCAGGTGGTAGGAAAAGTCAATCCGAAGTCACTAGCGGGTTCAGTAGTGATACTGACTTGCGAATGTGTGTAACCTTCATGATGAAGGATGTGTGTTGGGTGATAACACACTGGTAATTAAGAAATAATGGAAAAATCCAAATTTTTAAATGAAGGGATTTTTGAAAAGAAAGGAATCTGGCATACTTCATATAAATATTTTTCTTTAATGTTAAAAGTAGACTTTTGAAAACCCATTCACTGAGTAGTCGTACTCACCCCCTCTCTTATATCCCTTTCAGGAAATCCCGGAAAGCCTACCTTGAAAGACCATCAACTAAGATGCCTGTAAGATAGGTATGTAAAGTTTAAAATTTCATGCAGTTTTAATTATGCTATTCCAGGAAATGGTGCAGCTTTAAAGAACGCCTCACTATTTATGGATTATGATAAGGGGAAACCCTTTAATAAACCGGGAGAGTAGCAGGTTGTTCACGGGGATCCGACCAAACCGACTCAGGGCGTGACAACTAGTGTGGTATCAAAGCCTGTTTCCTCGAATACATAATCAAGACTAGAAAATATAGTAACTAATAGGATTTATCCTAAAATTTTTCGATGGCTCCGAGGAGAGGAACCAAGAAAACTTGGAATGGCTCTACTCAACACCCTACCTCCATAGGAAGACAACCCTAGAGCTTCCCAAATGCTTGAGACTGGGGTGAAATGTCAAAAGACCAAATAGGGAAGTATCGTGGAGAATGGTGCTAGGACCTATTGGTGGCACAACTCTAAGTATGGAGGAAGACGTTTATCAAGAATTCCATAGCTCCTTAGTTATTTTGCAACCATTTCCTGTGAGAGGGCTGAAAGCCTAATCTTTTGTATCCCCCTACTAATAAAATACTCAAATTCTCAAAACTCTCTCTCCTGATGATGCAATCTTGTTGGGAATATGGCCTAAGGAAAATAAAGTAAACCCACACTATCCTAGAAGCTAAGGAAAAGTTACAATAAATAAAGCTAAGGAAGCTAATTTAATACCGAAATTAAATTATTGGAATTAATACCAATAATTTATGGCAATATTAATATTAGTAATAAATCTCTCCCATTTAATACATGGTTTGACACCTATATAAAGAGGTTATCTCCATTCATTCTACTCACACCTGAACACTTCTCTCTCTCTCTACTGCTCCATTTCCTGGTGAAGCTCTAACTAGAGCTTCGACTTGAACAAAGGTCGGGCTCTTAAGAACCGAGGAGAAGACAGTTATCTGATAGCAAACTCCAGTCAATCTGAGAATCGTTGGAGAAGCGCCGGCATGATAGAATAGTGAAGCAGCTCCAGCGGACCGAAGCTGCCCTATTTCAGCCAAGCTAAAATCGGCCATTTCAAGCCCTCCTCAGGCCAAACCAAGCCCGCCCAACACTTCCTCAGCCTTTCCACGGCCGAATTAGGACCGAAAGGTAAGCCAATTCAGCTCCCCTTTACTATTTTTGATCGGTGCTAGAGAGAGAGTCGACCGAATTTCAATGATGAAATTCTAATCCAATTCCGCATCAATTGATGCGATTCTTGATTCTAGGATGAACCTCAGAACGAGAGCTATCTGCCCAGATAGAAAGCTCGAACCGCTGTGCCTTCACCGGTAAGTAATCGAAGCTTTCTCTCTCTATAGTTCATTTTCCGATGAAGCTCCGTTTAAGCTCGTCCCGACATTAAAACTTGCGATTCACATTTCTGAAGAATTGTATGAACATGTAGAAACTTAATTTCAACTTCAATTTCAACAATTGGAAACGTTTGATGGGTCAATTTAATGAAATCAAATTCGGCTGTGTTAAAAGTTGGAATTGGGGGAAAATTGGCAATTTTTTAAATTCAAAGGACCAAAATGAAATTATATGAAATTGAGGGTCAATTGGGCATGAAAATAATGTTGGAGGACCAATTGAGGAATTTTAAAATTTTTGGGGCAAAATTTACCATTTTTGTAAAGGAAGGGCAAAATGGTAATTTTGGAAAAGTTGGGGACCAAATTGGAAATTTGGGAAATTAAACCCCTTTTTGTGAAATGGAATAAATTGAGATCCTATGATAAATTTTAAAATTTTCGGGACTCAATTTGAGGAAAAACCAGCATTTGGGACTTGAAGTTAAAGAGAAATAACTTTAGGGACCTAATTGCAAATAAATTAAAGTTTGACTTTCTCATTCATTTGGAATGAATGAAGGTGATTAGGCCGAAGGATAATGAACCAAGATGTTAATATCATGTAGGAACATGAAGTACCAGGAATGCCAGCAAGGAAAAGCTCGTGTGAATACCAAGAACCGGTCTAGTGGGATTCACGGCATTAACGGGTGAGTGGGTTTACTAATATCATACCCGATTGGGATGATGAGCACAACTTAAAGATAAAAACCACTTACCGGTTGTGGGTGGAAATTTTATATCATACCCGGTAGGGGATGAAAAGTACCTCGGTATAAAAACCCACTATTTAGTGGTATTTTAATTATCACCACTTAAAGAAAGTGATATGAAAATTATGTGAAAAAGAACTACTTACCGGTTGTAAGTAGATCATACCCGGTTGGTATGATGAAACTTCCTCGAAGGAAGTTGAAAACCCGTTCATCGATTATGAACGGAGATGTCCTTATAACGGTCGGTGTAATGGACAGTAAAAACCTATTTTGTCGGAAGTGTTCTCCCCTGACTGTATGCCAATGCTTAAACTATTTAGGAGACCTTCTTGATGGGAGCTCGAATAGCTTTTATAGGCCAGGGGCCTCGGTTTTGGAACTTGAGGGCTAGAACGCCCAGATTTTTGAAAATCTCGTACAGTGAGCCCAAGGCCAGTTGGCACGAGCAGGAGCTTGTAAATGAACATGATATACTTCCTTATATCCCTTTCAAGAAATCCCAGAAAGCCTACCCTGAAAGACCATCAACTAAGATGCCTATAAGACAGGTATGTAAAGTTTAAAATTTCATTTAGTTTTAATTATGCTATTCCAGGAAATGTTGTAGGTTTAAAGGATGCCTTACTCTTTATGGATTATGATTAGGGGAAACCCTTTAATAAACCGGAAGAGTGGCGGGTTATTCACGGGGATCCGACTAAAATCGGGTCGGGGCGTGACAAAGCATGTCATCATTGTGTCATCCTCTCTCTCACTGTCTCCTTTGGTTGGATCATTCACCAGTTAGACATTAATAATATTTTTCTTCATAGTTACCTTACTAAGGAGGTTTACATGACTCAACCTCCTAGGTTCATTAATCCAACTACCCTCATCATTTATGTTGCCTCTGCTACTCTTTATATGGCCTTAAGCATGCCCCTCGTCTTTGGTTCATGTCCCTCAGCAACTTTCTCTCTCAACTAGGCTTTCAAGATTTATTAGTGATAACTCTCTCTTTTTTTATTGCACCAAGGATTTTATTATATTTTTGCTTGTTTATATTGATGATATTATTATTACTGGCTCAACTCATGCCCCTCTTCCTTGAATCCTCTTGGCTCTTTGTCATGACTTTTCTCTCAAGGATTTGAAGCCTCTTCACAACTTCCTTGGTATTGAGGTCTATCCCCATCCTCAGGAAATCTACCTCCGTCAATAAAAGCACATTCATAACATCTATAAGGCTAATATGACCACTTGTCAGTCTATTTCCACCCTGGTTGCCTTTGACTCTCGCCTTTTCACTTACCACTAGAGATCTTATTTCTAATCCTTACTAGTATCACCAAATTATTGGATCACTTCAATATTTGACATTCACTCGACCCGACCTTGCTTATGTTGTCAATAAAATTTGTCAGTTTATCACAACCCCACCATTGCTCATTAGATTATTATTAAGCATATCATCTGCTATTTAGGGCACTCTTCATTATGGGCTCTCTATCTAGCATAATTCTCTCATGACTCTCCATTATTTCTTTGATATTGATTGGACTAACAACTCCGATAATTGACATTTTCTAAGTGGATTTGTTATATTTTTTGTCGTAATATCATTCGTTTGATCACCAAGAAACAATATATAGTTGATTGTTCTAGCACTAAATCTGAATATAGAATATTACTAATGGCACTACCAAAATTTTCTAGATTTAGATTCTATTTTAAAAACTTTGCATTCCCATACCATGGCCACCCTCTATGGTGCGACAACATCTTTACTATCTAACTCACCGTCAATTATGTATTTTATACTCATAGTAAACATATTTAAATTGAGCGTTTATTTCATATTCGATTGATACTAAATTGGATAATCTTATTATGTTACAATCCAAGCTCAATCTTTATGATATCTCCTTGAGCGATTAACACAATGAGCACCATCATTGCTACAATAACACCACAAGTAGCTCCCATGAGCGATTGTAGCTCCCACCTCCTACTAAAGAATCACAACCAAACACTTTTGTTATTTTATAATTTTATCTTTTATACATAAATTTATATAAATGTACACTAAATATTGCCTCTTCCTTTCACAAATATTAAAAATAAAATAACACTTTTGTTATTTTATAATTTTATCTTTTATACGTAAATTTATATAAATGAACATCAAATATTGCCTCTTCCTTTCACAAATAAATTTAGGGATAGATCCATGTCAGCTAACCTAACCCAAGTCAACTAACTTGACCCTAATTTATGTATTTGTCTTCAAAGAATGTGTGCCTTGTTTTTCATCTTCTTCCTTATGTGTTTTTTACCTCCACCTTCATTAATCTTAATCAATAAAATAGAGATGGGCAACCCTTCAACAAAAATCGTGATCAAAGACCAAAATTGTCACTTTCCTCTCCTAGAGTTATTCATGGAACATCATCCCTTCCTTTTTACTCTTATTAAATATTTGAGTGATTTTTACGGAATGAGGTTTATGCTCTATTTTTTTTTTTATAAAGGGAGTAGAAAGAGTATAGAAATCATGGGATCGAGATTGGACTGATAGATAAAAGGTTAGAGATTCTACCTACGTTAATATTTTTTTTAATTTTTTAGTTTTTCACCACCAAAACTATTTGATCAAGCTCAATTTTTGAAGCCTCACCTACAACATATGTGTCATCCCGTATTTTTCTAGCAGGACGAACCAAACTTCATCGAGAAACCTCAATAGGGGAATTTCTTATGTCCATATCAATTGATAATTAATTATTTTTTTCAACCTAATCATAAAGTGAAAAATAGTTGTGACCATAAAATATTATACAAAAATTACACTTAACTTGATAGATAGTAATATCAAACCTTATTATAAATCTAAAATATTTCCATTTTTCTATGAGTGTGTATAATACTTTGCATACAGTTTTTTTTTTAAATGAAGTGAATGGTAAGCACAAATTAATTAAAATAATTCCCTATTTAATGACATTTAAATGTATATAAAGTCACTGTATTTTTTCATCACAAAATAGAAAATTCTGCTTCTCAACATTTATTTACAAGTATATATAAGAGTTAATAATGAAAAAATTGATCATTACAAAAATAGAAAAATATTATATATATATATATAAGATTAAAATAATTCTACTACTTATAAATAATAATTTTTAAATTAATATAATTGTATAATTGTATAATTTTATCAGTTTACAATTCTCTCTTTTATTAGTAATATTATATTTTAAACAATGATTAGATTATGAAACCAAATGTGACACGGTTAATATTGATATCAATTTGTTGATTTAAAATGTTTTTTTTTCAAATGTTATGCATTTTGAATCTATTTTAACAATATTAAATATAAAATTACATTTATAATACCAAACATTTACAAAAATATGTTATTTTACTATCAAGTTCATTTAGTACTAAAAATAATTATATTATTTATTTGTTGAATAAATCAATATGACAGTTAAGCTTGCCTTTTACTAAATTTTTCTATTTTATCAAATATTTCGGTTTATTATTTTTAAAAGATTTTGAGAATAGATAACAAATTTAATAAAGTGGAGAAATATTATATATTTATAAAATTGGAAATATTATACTAATTATAAGTGATTACGTGTTGAGAATATAATTATAAATTGAATAAAATACTAAAGTGTAATTAGTTTATAAAATTTAAAAATTTTAAATGCTTACAAATAATAAGTTTTAAATTGAAATAAGTTTTATTTATTATTAGTATATAATATTTTCTCAAAAACTTGTATATTTGAATATGCCGAACTGCAATTCACCCTATATAATATTAATATTGAATCCTTTCCATTTCTCCACAGAAGTGCTTGTACGAACTGCCTATTTTCCTTTTTTCCCACTTGGGCATGCAATGTTTCCACTCAAATGGGGAGCCAAGTTACATAACATACTGTAGATTATTTGAACAAAAATATTTCCAATAATAAATTTGATTCATTCCTTAATGTTCAAACACAACATCGCATCTAAAAAGAGGTGCAAAAGAAGATATGGAACGATGTAAAGCTGCACCCATTAATTCTTAGGAATGGTCAATCTTTACCTTTTCTGCATGAGGAAATATATGTGGCACGATCACCAACAAGATGCATAATTTTCATGCCTTGTTTTTTCTTGACTTGAAAAGATATCAGTGTATATCCGTTGGGGCCACTTCATGCACGGAGAATGATGACCAACTTTGAAATTTTATGTGCATGAATCGCGCGCATTGATGCATAGACAAGTCCTGTGGATTCGTGATATATTGTAGCCCTAAAGGATCTCGTTGATCATGGCTGAAAGAGATCATATTATCTGATCATTGCAAAGGAACACAAAATGTGCCAATTAGGTCAAGGCAAGAGGAAGAACCCGACGCCTCGGGCATATACCTCGACAGTGGTTGATATTCCAATTTGAAAGGCAATTTGCGTGGCAGGACCCCGATCCACAATCTCCATGCCCGCCCCTATCTGCCCCAGTTAGCCCTGAAAATTTTCAAGAGATTGGAGATCGAAAACACAAAGAGAAGAACGAAATGATAAAGGAGAGGTAGATCTCCAGCCCTACTTCTCCTGGGCTCGACTTCATTGTCCACAATTTATAGATGACTAGTGCACTTATTGTCCTATGATTGCAAAACACGTGATTATTTTACATAGTCATGGATTAAATGTATGATTAAGGCAATATACAAACAAGTCTCTCCTGTACTAAATATTCAATAATTACCCAAAAACCCATGTAGACTATTGTGGTAAAAATCTGGATTCAACTTTTGGAGGTACAAATTATTAGTTTGCTGAGCCACTTACAGGAGTTGGTTCAGTGACGACTGATGGCTTGGCCATGCGCGGGCAACCCTCTTTAGCAGAGGGTAAAATATGTATTACCTGTCAGCTCAGTTTCTTTTTTCTTTTTAATAAAATATTTACCATATACAAATATTAGATGATAACAATACTGGTTAGTATCTTTATTAATGGAGAAGCTATGGCACTTAAATAGAAGAATCTTCATATGTTATAATTAAAAGAATGCTTTGTCCATGGATTTAATGTACTTCCATGGCCAATTACAAAGAAGATGCAGAGTCAAGAAAAGGGTTTTGGTGCAATACATCACCCTCATCTCCAATTAAGAGATGGATACTCTAATTCTCACCATGGATGTATGTGCTCATTTAGTCTTTTTTTTTCTCTTTTCTCTCTTTTGTACATTCTTGGACTTCCAATAGAGGGAAACAGTAAAGCCCTCAACTTGTTTTTATATTTGAAAGTAGTCTAACTTCTAATATAATGTACTTTTTATTTTCATGCAAAGTGATTGCAGTGCTAATTTTATCATTGTACTCTTAAGTTTACAATCATATGGCACTTTAGAATTTTAGAGCAGGGCTGATAGATAATCTCCAAATATATATATTACACTATCAAATTGTAATAATTCACAATTGAGAGATATTATACATATAATATAATGAGATAATCTGACATAATTTTTATATATAGGTAATGACATAACAAAGAAAAACTCTGGGAAAATGTGCAATTACAACATGATGCCATAAGGGGAATACAGACTAAGGAAGAATAGTTCAAAGCCAATTTTGCAATAACAATAACCTTTAGATAGGGACCCGACATCTTCATCATTTCTAACATCAAGTTTCAAAAGTGTAATGCATTATCTTCTCTTCCTTCTCACAAAAATAAATAAATAAATAAACAAAAAGAATTGCAATTGGAAGTAATGAGAGGGAGGGAAGGGGGTGGGGGCAGTGTATAAGCTGAATTCCATGCAACAATAATGGCTTTTCCAATCAATTCTTAAAGTCTTCTAAGTCTCATGATGGTGGAGTGAGGTATCAGATATTTGGTGGGACCTACTCCGTCTCTTCCTTCCCTGTGGACAGTTCATCTGGCCGGTTCTATTCAATTTCTTCTGCACACCCACATGAAAATAAGAGAAGAAAGGAGAAAAAGATGAGGGCCAACAACATTCACGCCCTTAATTCAAATGGTTTAATACTTATTTTGAGGTTGAAGTTTGATGAAAAATCATAATTTTAAAGTTCACTCTTTAGCATACGGAGATTAATGGATTTCATGATGTTTCCATGGCATATGCCTAATAAGGACAATGGGGTGGGAGAGATCAAAGGAAAAGGAATGACCTTTGGACTTAGTTTTGAAGGGAATGTTCCTGCTGCCTACACTTAGCCGTCTTCACCTACATTTCCCTCAATTAAGGATGAACAACAAGAAAAAAATGATGGCCCTTTTAGGGTTTCAACCATTGCATCTCAGTGTTCCTCGAGATTAACTGGAGAAACCTCTGGATATTCGCCATCATGAACTGGTAACCAAGTGATCAACTCTCCGTGGAATAGCAAAAGCTAAATGGCAGCTAATTAGATTACTTCTTGATTAAGTTTTTTAGGTAGGGATTCATGGAGAAGACAACCAATGTGAGATGGTGTGATAAAGCCAGCGCAAACAAATCAGGCTTTGAAATGTTATGTCATCTCAAAAGGCGAAACATCATCAAATGCAATTGACCGGCCATCGGGCAATCAAAGTAAAGGGAGCTCGGCATCTCCTGGCCGGCTCATACTACCGCATAAGATATGCCCCACTTGGTTAGTATGTCCACGAATGATCCTGCATTTCATTTCATTCACGGATGAAAAGACTCGATTGAATTTTGAAAGGTTTCTTATGTATTACAAGGCTCTCTCTAAAGTTTCTGTGTTCAATGCAACAACCTTTCTAGCATGCTATAAGGTGCCCTCAAGGGATAATCCTTACAATGGAAGGACCATATATCAGGGGAAGAGAGAAAAAGGAGAGAGCAGATGGGGATGGCTTGAGTCATGTGGGGTTATCAGTATACTCTATAGTGTATTATCGTATTCTTAGGGATCGATGGCATTAATACTCACTCTAGCATAGCCACCATCTATATATCTGGACAAACAGATCACAGCCTACGACAGAAAGGTTATGTATGGCCATCGCAGGTAAATTGAGTCTGGGCTTTATACCCAATAAAGCGGGGGCCTATGTTCAACATCAATCGAAATCAGAATTCCTCTCAAAATTAAATTAAATTTTAAAAAATCATACTCAATTATTCTTAAATTAAAAATCATTAAAAAATACATGTATGAATTAATGAAAAAAAAGTGAAAATAGATATATTTTAGTATAAATTAAAAAAAAGTGTTTTATAAAACTTCATAATTTATTTTGATAGAAATTTATTATAATTTCGCAGAAAATATTACCTTATTACAAATTATAATTGATAAAAGTCCCTAAAGAGAATTATAAAAGTATAGATATTTGTAAACATTAAAGAATGGGTGAATTGTGAAGGTGTACTTCATAAGTCTTATATTTAAAAAAGTATTAATATTAAAGATTGTACCAAAAAAAACAATAATGACCATTTATGGAAAGTTGCATCATAATCATTTCCCAAGACCAATTTTCGAGCCCAAATTCATTAATACAATCCAAATGGGGCCTCACAGCAAGCATTCATTATTTCATCAGCTTCGAAGTTGTCCATGGAGGAGATATGCGAGTTTGTGAACGACACATGCAGTCACATCAAAGTCACAATGGGCACACATGCATCGCTTGGTTGGAATTCCGACACCACTGAAGCCGAAGAGGTAAAAATTTACAGCATCATAAATGAAAGACACAAATAACACTCCAATGGAATTTATGTGCAATATGAGCTTCTTATCGCACCATTTACACATTCACCCTATGCCATTGCATTTTCATCTTACACCAACCTATATATCCGATTTTTTTTCTCAAACAATAGGGCGCCGAGAAATACAATGGAAGCCCAAAGAGAGAAGAGGCTAAGAAAAAACACCAATGGTATTTCAAAAGGGAAACGCATCTAGCAGGATCCCAGGACCTGAAAGTAAGGCGAGAGAAAAAAAAAAAACAAAGAGAGCTCTGAAACCTCGTGCACTGCTGCTCCAACTGCTATGCCTACCTTGAGAGGAGTTTGTATGATGGCATTTCTTCAAGTCGCGTCACATCCTCCAGCAGGAGCTCATTTTCCAACTGCCGTTGTGTGGATTTCATCACCGCCTGTACAGTATGCGAAGTAATTCAACTACAGGAGTTGGGTTGGATACATGTATAAAGTGGTCTACCTAAATGGAAATGACTCAGTTCAGGTTTCACTATCATCCTTTGGCACTTGGAAGACATTTAAGACAGTTCTTAGTATCTGAGATCCAAATTTTGGTTAACGGTACATCCTAACAAAGGGTAGACAGTAGCATGAGCATTTTCTTTAAGGACTAGCTATTGGTCGATGCATTCTATTAGTCAGAAAGGTCCAAAAGGACTCTGTTGTTAACAAATGCTTACATTGAAGTCCATATAAGATGCACGCATGGAAAGCCATTGATGATCCATCAATTTGAATGTGATGCAGTACAGGAGATCGAAGGCAGATTCATTTTCTGCATAATGAGAATAAATACCATAAAACAGATGGGCCAATCAGAATAACAATAAAAATATGGCCAATTTTGACCCTTAACTTACTATGGAGCTAAGTCAAGTACAGACAAATAAAGAATTGCTTGAAATTCCAAAGCGCATAAAGAGAGATCATGATTATGGTAGATGCACAGCAGTAAGAACTTAATTGATATAGATGAAAATTCAGAAAACTAGGGAAGCAATTTCTAATATGTTGCAACAGAATTTCACAATATAGCAATCTTTCGATTTTCATCATTTCACCAATACTAACTAGAGGAAATATAGGGGTAAAGCCCTATGATTGGAAATTATCTAAAAACTCATTCTTTGCTTTTGAAAATAAAAAGCAGCTTGGCTTGACTGCCAAAGTAGGAAGAATAATAGTATTTACAACCACACAAATCTATCTTCAAGGACCTCTAGGATATGCATTACCAAATTTTCAAAAACAAAGCCCTTATTTCCATCACCATCATTCACTGTATCAAAATTAACAAAACATATCACCACTTCAAATAGTACTGACTACAGTATTAGTCAATAGCTTGCAGTGGCAATCAATTAATTACCAACTTGCAAACTCTATGGGTGCAAGTTGTCAATCAAAATATATGGCTCAAGCATACATATAATCCCCTACTGGAAATAATTCACTTTTCTTGCAGATAACCACCTGTAATTTTCCTAAAAGCAATGCCAAGTATTTGCTAATTTAAAGTACAGAATAATTAGAACAATGAACTCTTTTGAAAAGGGATATCATAAATAAAGATTTCCTGCAAGCCCATGGCATAACAATTTGGGCCAAATTTCCAAATTCATTCAAATCGAAATTATTTAATTCATTGCATATTTCAATCCCACATGGTCCTTGGAGTTTTTTTTTTTTTGGGTAAGGGCATATTTCAAAGCTTTTGAGAGCTCATGTAAAACCATCTCATCTGACAAGAGAATAAAGAGACTTTCTAACTAATAAACTAAATGCTTATTTATGCTGTGCAATTTCTCCATTTGACATCTTTATAATGTTGCTCTGGGGAGTTACTTGCCTATGTTAGAATCTCATTTCTTGGTTTTCTTAACATTATATTCTGTTGAGCAGTAGCTCAGCAAAACCTTCATGTCAAAGTTCAAAAAGTAGATAATCCAAGAGCCTCCTCACCTGAGAGAAACTTTAAGAAGGCAGCTCCAACAATTGTCCGTGGTTTTACTGTCATTGAATCAACACAAGCATTGAGATGAAGCATATATTTTTCAAAAACAATCTAGCAGTCACAGGATTAAAGATTAAACAATCGGATATCAATATCCAAATTCCATCTCTTTTTTCTTCAACAGTAGATTCTAAGGCAGAGATAAATATGAGGTAAAAACTAAGAATGGTATAAACTTCAGATAAAGAAGAAAGATATGTGTGTGTGTGTGTGTGAAAATCAAGAGGCACTGCCACCTAATATTTCTAACTTTGATAATACCCAAGGGTCAACTTGTAAATATTGCTATATAGAGATTTGGTAAAAAAATGTGAACAATATTTAGGTGATATGAAGAAAATCGTAATATACCTGCTTCCAAGTCCAGCACTTGGATGAGCATAAAAGTAATATTGACACCTGCTACAGCAAAAGGGTATTCCCACAATGACCTATCCCCTTCTCGCTTTCTAAGTAAATCCTGGAAAGATTTCTGCAGTCCAGGAGCAAAACCATGAAATCAGAAAAAGCACATTTCAAACAGAAAATAAAAAGTAGAACACTGTGGTCCTCAAATGTGTTACTCACCAACACAGATTCTGAAATTTTAAATCCTACAACATAATCAAAATATTTTTATTTTTACAACTCTTTAGTCCTTTTAGTGGAAAAATGACATGGCACAATGACATAAGAACCACACTGCCACCACATTAGCGTCACATCATTGCCAGATTAGCACAGCCTCAATTCTCCATTAAAAATGAAGGGAAGGACTAAAATGTTAGAAAATCAAAATATTTTCACTTGATAAATTTTATATTATGGAACCAAAGAGTTGATGAGTGGAAAATTCGAGGACCAAAGTGTTACTTTATATGACAATGAATGATGCAATGCACATGGATAGGAATGACGATAATATGGACCAAAATATCCATCATTACTCGAACGATCTTGTCTCACCATGAAGGCCATTATGAAAACTAAAATAACAAATGTACCAGATACAAACAGAATTTTGTTTAGATCAGTTGAAAGTAAATTCACAGGACCATTTTGCTTAGTGCAACAACTAAGTAGATACATCTCCAGCCATAGATCAAGTCCATGTAAGTGAAAGAGAACCACATTGATAAGCCACTACAAGGTTAAAAGAAAAAGCACACTGTCAAGCAGAAAACAAGTGGTTGGAGGTTGGCTAGTTCAATCATTTAATACATTCTCTATTATATTCCAACAGGCATATAAAAATAAATTATGATGTACACTGAATCTTTCAATACTAATGATGAGATGATATGATCAACAAGCTATTATTTGCAGTATCCTAAGAACCTGAACTCCTAAGACCAAATCATGGGTGTGTATTACATACTTACATTTTCCTATGTATGCTAGTAATGTCCAAGCTATTTTTACAAGCTAGAATATCCCTATTGGTGCCAAAACAACATAGACGACCATTAACATCTTTCAACAATACCATATTTTATCTCTGAAACACATCACTACCACAAACTGATAAGGCCAACAATGGTGCCAAGTCTGTCACATTAGTTTCACCATTGAAATTGGAAAGTCACTAGCAAGCTATTCCTAAAAATTCAGATTAGTACAGAGTGTCATCTTAAATAAGACCATTTTCAAATTAAGGAATTGAGTGATATTGTACTTGAAATCATCATCAATACATTTATTTCCAGAGCAAACAAAAATGGTATATGTGAGCAAATAAAAAAGAGGCAATACCGGAAAATTTCTCCCAAAAAATAGCAAGTTCTCCAGTGAAATGAAACCTCCTCCCCTGTAGATAGCAGATCAACTAAAGAAAATCAGGACTATGATATACATTGTTACAAGAAAAACGACACTCAGGAGCACAATATACAGCATCTCTCTACACTCTATTTACCTAAAATCAGAAGAAGGGTCCTTCCCTTGCCAACCCATTTCCTTCCACTGCTCTGATATTAAACTGTGAAGTTCCAGTTCAGGAAAGGCCACCTTCCACAATGCTCTTAAGGCTTCCTGTGCAAATAAAAAAAAATCAAATAATCAACAAAATTAGATATATGTGGACCTTCAAATTTTCTCATAAGAATTGAAAAGAAGACAATCTTCCTAAATTTAGATAAATTCCAAGAAAAATGATACCTGGTGTTCTACTATGGAACTATCATAAGCAACATCTACACGGCTTTGTAACCTCTGTAAACATTCCTCCTGAAAACGTCAAAATAGAGGTATTATTTTGTCGAACAAATATTGCAACCAACCAACTTAACAACTAAAAGATGCAACCAACATTTATAAATGTGATTACACATACCTGTGTAGGTGTTAAATCAAATGAAGGACGAAAATCACTATCTCTTCTCTGGGCACAAACACAAGAAAGACCTAGGCCAAGCCATGCTGCAGATCCTGCCACAACTTCAGCTGTACAAAATGAAAATGCCTAGGGTATGAATACCAAAATTATGGCCCAAATACACAACAAAAATACCCAGGCAACCTGCAATTTTATATTCATGCATAAATGGTAGCCATAATAAAATCTTGAGAAATGTTACGTGACTATAATTTTCCTCCACAACCTAAAATTAGCTTTGAGACATGTCACAGGAACCAGGAACAACTTGAAGGGACTAAATTGATCATCCACTTTTCTTCCCTTCTTTTCCAGGTAAATAAAAAATATAAATATATCCTTGACATTCTATAAATATACATGGGTCCATTAAGCATATATGTGCTAAATCTAGAATTTGTTCTGTCATTTTCCAAACTGACTGGCTACATTTAAAATTAATATTCTTTTAAATGGTCGTGCCTCTTAAATAATTAAAGTGCCTTACCATTTTGAGCAAGTCTGTGAACACACTAAAAGTTCATCTAGACCTATTAGAATTCATTCCATGTGTGATTCTTGAAAATCTGGCCTATCTTTTTAACATCTATAAACTATTTTTTATAAGATATTTATCTTTCCATTTTAAATATATAATTCTCCCTTCATGTAAAATACAAAAAAATAGCAAACACATTTTTGCTTAGGCATTGAAAATTAAACTAAAAATGGAAAATAAAGTAGAAATGAAGATGAGAATAAAATATTTTAATAACTTATGCTTTCAAACTTCTTTTTTTCTATATTCTGTTGAAGATGTTAGACCTTTTTAAGGTGGGGTGCAGCATATATCTTGATAACAATGAAACTTCCCAAAGAAAAAGGATAGGGCATAAAAATCTGCATAGATCTACTACACCTAGGTAGCCACTGTAATTCAAGCCAATTGTGCACTACAGTAGATCCAATCGGTGAATTTAGAAAAAAATAAAAACATATAAATGTTTTACTAACTCTCAGCAAAATAATGTGTCTTCGAACTATATCCCACAAATTAGCAATGTAGATCAGTGGAAAACTTTGAAACTAGGAAAACTTCAACTTGCTAGACAGGTGCAGTGGAGGAATATGTGTTTCATCTAATAGGATTTAGCATGCGATTTCAAAAGAAATACTACCAAAACACCAAAGCAAATGTGATAGTCATGAGCATTGATCACAGGATAAAGCTCGCCTAACCAGAGAAAATTGCACTTTTGCAAGCCCGGAGTTACAGCACATATTTCTTTAACTACTTGCTGCTAGATATATAAATGTTTAAAGTGTCAAATCAGGGGATCAAAACATCCAGGATTTTACCTCTCCTATGTGAGGACACATGATGAGCAAATAAAATGTCGAGAATAGAAGCAAATT
Organism: Trapa incisa; assembly: GCA_030064435.1. Taxonomy (NCBI): domain Eukaryota; kingdom Viridiplantae; phylum Streptophyta; class Magnoliopsida; order Myrtales; family Lythraceae; genus Trapa; species Trapa incisa. Next base: position 16,019,150 of record CM057771.1, read on the forward strand.
AATATCTAATAAATCCATCCTGACACATATAGGGACAGCCATTTAATGTATGTTAAGGCTGTTAGGTACCTGAATTTGAATGGAAGGTGTTGCCCCTCTCACTGCCATGAGAAATCCTCCTGACAGCTACAAACGAACCTCCTCTGTCATCCATGTTATCCGCTTGAATAGTGGAACGCACGAATTGCAACTTCATCAGCCTCTTCGGAGAAAAGAAAAAATTAATCACATTTCACAATTGGATATGCCACATTGTGAACCCGATGCGACAAGGAGAGCTCCATTTCCCTGGTTGAGCTCGCAAGAACACGAACACAGCTCCAGCGGGACTGATCGGCTCTCAAACCCGCCCCCACGGCCCCGTCAAATCCACAATGAGGCAGTGGAACGTATATGTACCTCCCGCAGACAGACGGCTACAGAGGATGAGGGAGCATGAACCCTCGCCCCTGAATTGTGCAGAGAGAGGGAGACCTCCAGATACAACGGAGTGTGGCAAGGCTTTCGAGATTTGCGAATTGAGCAGTTAAAGGGAGCTTTCTCTCTCCCTCTCTCCGTGTCTGCACTAAGATTCTCTCTCTAGAAATGGAATGATGGGAGGTTCGGATGGGAGGAGTCTGCTAAGTATTCGTTTATTTGGGAAAGGAAAGGGCGGGGCCGCGATATTCTAGAGGCTTGAAATCGACGGCTGAGATTACGATACTAATTTACCAGTGTTAATCATACTTAATTATTTATTATATATATTGTTTGTAATATTTTTATTAATTAATAAAATTTAATACTAAAATAGGAATTCAGGCATATGATTGCCACTGATAAAGATAAAAATAAAGAATGATAGCATAAATAGTGAGTTTTTTATTAGGCAATCTCTTTTGTTATTTTTATTATGAAATTATAATAAAAACATTTTATTAAATTAAATTAAAAATTATGGCGGAATACATATCCAAAAAGGTTTCCAAAAATGTTACTGTTAAAAATTAATGCTGAAAATAATTTAAGCCGGAACAATTAATGCTATTAATCAGAATTCGCATAATGGAATCTTTGAAATTAATGAAGAAAGAAGAGTACGGCAACGGATGGCGGCAGCGAGCGACCTGTGGAGGACCAGGGCCTGTTACCAGGGGATGAAAGATGAAGTGATTTGTAGCATTAATTTTATATTTTGATAGACAAATTTTTTTAATGAATTCATCTTGAGAATTAATTAATTAGACAAAAAAAATAAAAGAAATCACGAGAAAAATTAGCTTGAACGGACGACGTCTTGAAATTCATTCATCAAGATTTGCATGAAGAAATTTGAAATTCATGAGAATCTCATGGATTTAATTGATTTAGCCTAAATAAAAAAATTCCAGGCAAGCGGATATTCTCACTTTGTGTCGCGCACCAATTCATGCGGAAAATCAGTATTAGCAAAGGAATTTTATTAATTTATTTACCTTCTTCCACTATTACATTAAAACCAAGTAATTTCTTCTAATTTTCAAGAGGTTTAATGGAAGAATAACAAAAAATAGTATAAGTAATTTATCTTGATTTCATGCTATTTATTAGTTTTTTTAAACAATTATATAATAATCTTATTATTTTCTCTTAATATTGAATAAAAGTTAATTATATTTACAAACATTTCAATAAGTTTGTAAAAGTTTTAAAATGGAAGTCTATCTATTTTCTATCTTTTTCTTGGTGAGTCGGCGATCAACTTCTAATAATGTTGATTTGGTGAGGAAGGCATGGACTGACAGGCCAAAGCCCCAATCGGTTTAAATTGACATTTAGTATTTCCCTCTTATGTTTTTACTTTTTGAGCAGTTTTAGGTGGTTGATTAAGGTTGAGATGGGTTAGACTATAAACGAGCATCTTTCATCCTAAATGAGCTTTAATATAATAATCATATCATGTACACAATTGAAGACTTTACGATCAACAAAATTGAGTGAAGACATGCCACTCTGGCTCAACATGACTATCTAGAGCTGCAACACGACTACTATTATGGTTATCATCCACCTATTAGTTAGTAATATTGCAGTAGCACACCTTAGATCATTCTCCACACCCGATAATATTCTTGTACAAATTGTATATAATACAATACAAATAGAATTGAATGAACATGCAAATTCTATTGCATTAACTTTATTTGTTATCTCATTTACAGTATCATGGTTGTCACAAGCATGATTCAACCAAAGTTCTATGCTTGCATAACATTCTAATATATATATATAATGGTGGGTACTACCAAATTTAATACATATGGAACACAATCCTATTAAATCAAATAAAATACACACAAAACAACAAATATATTTTATTATAAATATATAATTTCACTTTACCATTCACTTATTAATATAAATAATAAAAAGTTCCTAATAAGTCTAAAAATTATATATATTTTATCTCTCTTAACTCTTATTAAACTATCATGTTGTTGGATGGACAATTATAGTTTTTATGTGTATGTTAAATTATTAATTGTGTAGTATATTAATGTTAATTTATTCACCTATTGTATCATAAAATATTAGTTGTTGATAAGTGTATCATATTCAACAAACTTAGTGTATAAGTGTGTTTATGTACTAAAATTTCAAGCTACAGAACATTTCATAGTAGGAAAATAAATTGATAATCATAAAACACTTAAAATATATTTTTAGTTATCATGTCCTAACTTATTTTTATCGAATATACGTGAGTAATCTACCACTCTCCCAATTTATTAAAGGTTTTTTTTTAAATCGCAAGTATTAAGGTGCCCATTTTACATGTACCTTTCCTAAAATAACATTAATAAAAATTGAATAAATTTAAACTTACATACCTGTTTTTAGGTGGATATTTCCATCGGTTACCTGAAAATAGGTAAAGGTAGGGGGTGAGTTTGACAATTCAGTTAATTAGTATTGGGAGAGAGTATACAAAACACATATAATTAGAGTGTGTCAAACTCCGTATTTCATTCAAAAATATTATTTTCCTTTCATTCCCGGTTATTCAAAACCATTTCAATATTTTCATATCAGGTGTGTTTAACAATCAACACACACTCTTCATCATTAAGGGATCACACATTCAAAATGCAGCCCATCCACTACACCCACTTATGGCATCGGAGCAACTTTACCGACCAAAAGCCTGTCCACTTCTACCTTGGGAATGAGTAGATATTCGCGACATCTGACCCTCAAACCCAAAATCAACTACATGTCCGTATGAGGACAAATACCTCATCCCGACCCCACCTCGATCTTATGCGCATGAAGCTACATTGAGCTTCCCTAACTGCTAGCACGACAAACTGCCCTTATCTCCACCATGTTGTCCAGTAGCCCCTAGGACACATCACTACCCCTCTTGTGCGTCTTGATGGTCCTAAACCTCAAGTGCATGCACAAACAAAGTTTTTCACAAATCCATTTATCTTTGGTTCCATTGGTCCAATGGCACCGACCCTCAACTCGACCTGCAACTATTTCTCTAGACCGGTCCGTCGACTTGGACTTGTCGCACTGCCGCTGGTCCATTGATTATGTCGGTCCTGTCTTGGTACAATGGCTAAATCACATAAATCAATCATTTAGAATTTTCATAGCTTATCATCATATTTGTTTACGAGCTCCTGCTCATGTCAACTGACCTTGGGCCCACTATACATGATTTTAAAAAATCGGGCATTTTAGCCCACAAGTTCCAAAACTGAGGCCTCTAGCCTATATGAGCTATTACAGCTCTCGTCAATAAGGTCTCCCAAAAGTTTTAAACATTAGCACACAGTTAGGGGAGAACACTTTTGACAAAATAAAATTTTAACTCATCCATCACACCAACCGGGTGTGATGACATCTCCGCTTACAACTGGTAAGCGGATTTTGTACTTCCATCTAGGAAGTTCATCAAACCAATCGGGTATGACCTACTTACAACCATTAATTAGTTTTTTCACATAGTTCTCACATCACCCCAGCTAGGTGTGATGTTAAAATTACACATAGTAGTGATTTTTTATTTTCGAGGTGCTCATCATCCCAACCGGGTATGATGTGAATAATCTCACTCACCCATTAACTGTTACGTGTTCGTCCTCGGTTGATTTTCCAAGTTGATGCAAGCTTCTCTTGTTGGCATTCCAGTCATTCGTGCTCCTACACAATTTGAACATTCTTGTTTATTAACACTTAACATAATAACCTTAATTCCTCACGTATGAACAAAATACCCAACTTTTCAATTATTTACTTTTAGGTGCCTAAAGTTCTTTTTCCTTGATTTTAGGTCCCAAATGCTAACTTTTCCCCAAATTGAGTCCCGAAACTTCTAAAATTCACTTTGGGTCCTCAATTGATTCAAAATCACTTAAGGGGTTCAAGTTTCCTAAATTTCCAATTTGGTCCCCAACTTTTAAAAAATTACCATTTTGCCCCCACTTTATAAAAATGGAAATTTGACCCCAATAAATTTAAAAAATTAACCAATTGGTCCTCTAACATCTTTTTCATGACTAATTGCCCCTCAATTTTGGGAAATTGGACTTTGGTCCCTCAATTTTACGAAATCCCCAATTTCCCTCAAAATTTCCCCAATTTTCCTCCTTTCAAACTGGCCGAATTTGATTTCATTAAATTGACCACTCAATCGGGGTTAATTGATCCAATTGAAGGCATGGATCAATTTCTACACTTCTACACAATTCAATAGAGCATGGAATCACGTGATTTGGGTCTAAATTGAGCTTAAACGGAGCTTCGTCAAAAAACTGAACTTAGAGAGAGAAAGCTTCGAAAGCTTACCATGGGAGGTGCAACGGTCCGAGCTTTCGATCGGGGCAAGTAGCTCTCTTCACGAGGATCCTCCTACAATCAAGAACTGCAACGATTCATGTTGAATTGAGTGAGAATTTGGTCAATGAAGTTTTAACATTTCTCTCTCTAACGCTGATCAGAATTTATAGAGTGGAGCCAAATTGGCTTACTTTTCAGCTCTAATTCAGTCGTATGAGGGTTGTGGAAGTGTTAGGAGAGTTTAGTTTGGCATGAGGAGGGCTCAATTTAGCCATTTTCAGCTTGACCGAAACTGGGCAGCTTCGGTCCGCCGAAGCTGCTTCAGTGTTTGATTACGCTGACGCTTCTTTGACGATTCTCAGATCGAATGAAGACCACCGTCGGGTAGCTAACTTCTCCCCGAGTCTAAGGAACCCAACCTCACCTTCTTTTGCTTAGAAAAATGCCCAAGTTGGAGCTCTAGTTCGAGCTTTACCAGAAATTGGAGCAGCAGAGAGAGAGAGAAGAGTTTTCAAGTGTTAGGAGGATGAATGAGGAGGAGCTCTTTATATAGGGAGCTCGGAGACTCCTTGGCCATCCGATTGGTGCCTTTATAGGGATCATTCATGGTCTGAAATGCCCTGAATGGAGAATTTTCATCTTCATCAACATTACTTGCTTTTTTGGCGAGTGAACAGTGCTGTCATATGAAGGAAGAAGATGACAATGTTCTGGACCGAACCATACCGGTCCAAACTGGGTTCAATTCTTAAATCGGCCGATTTAGGCCCGATTCGACTGAATTTCTCAAAATTAAAAATTTCTAAATTTATTCTTTATCCAACTCCAATTCGAATATTTTAAGCCACCTAGAAAAATAAATTTAGAAATCGGTTCAATAGTGGTTTAAATTGGTTTAATCCGGTTCAGGTCCGGTTCACCTAAATCGGTTTGATTTTCTCTTCCAATTCATCCCAAAGTCCTTTTCCATGATTTTTGTGACTCTTTAGGTCACTCAGGATTTGTTAATTTTCCAATTTACCATTTCTCTATCAGTTATAGTTTATGAATCGACTTGGTTTTCCCTTTGGAAATAACCGGTTCTTTTTCCGATTTTTCTTATTATCAAAGGACGGGGTTTACAACTCTCCCCTCCTTTTAGGGGTTTTGTCCCCAAAATAGTTATATGTCAAATAATTGAGGGTACCCATCCCTCATCACGCTCTCGATCTCCCATGTCTTTTCTTACCCGGGTCCATTTTGCCAAAGAACCTTGACCATAGGAATCCTCTTATTCCTCAAGGTCTTATCCCTCTGGTTGATGATTCGTACCGGTTCTGCTTGATAGGTCAAATTCTCTTCTAGTTCTGGTGGAGTTCGGTCCAACACATGGCTAAGATCAGGCTAGTACTTCCAAAGTACCGAGATATGGAACACATCATGTATTATCTATAAGTGTAGAGGTAATTCTAATTTGTAGGCCACTAATACTATCTTTTGGACGATGGGGCAAGGACCGATGTACCTTGGTTTCAACTTTCCCTGCTATTGAAACCTAAGTATTCCCCCCCATGGGGATACTTTTAGAAACACTTGGTCTCCCACATCAAACTCCAGATCTCTCCTCCTATGATTCACATAACTCTTTTGCCTGTCCTGAGCAGCTTTAAGGCAACTCCTGATTAGATTGATCTTCTCTATGGCATCCTCGATTAGTTTGATCCTTTCCAACTTTCTTTCCTCCACTTCTTCCCAAAATAAAGGAGTACCACATGGTTGTCCATAAAGGGCTTCATATGGAGCCATTTGAATACTAGCCTGCTTGTTATTATTGTATTCAAATTCCATTAGGCACAAGTATTCCTCCCAACCCTTATCCATGGTGAGTACGCATGCTCTCAGCATGTCTTCCAAAGTTTGGATCGTTCACTCAGACTGTTCGTTGGTATGAGGATGAAATGTCGTACTTTTTTGGAGCTTGGTTGACACGCCCCAATCCAGTTTGGTTGGATCCCTGTGATCAACGCGCCACTCTCTCGGTTTATTATAGGGTTTCCCCTTATTATAAACCGTAAAGAGTAAGGCGTCCTTTAAACTTGCACCATTTCCTAGAATAGCATAATCAAAATTGCATGAAATTTAAAACTTTACATACTTGTCTTACAGGCATCTTAGTTGACGGTCTTTAAGGGTAGGCTTTTCGGGATTTCCTGAAAGGGATATAAGGGAGGAGGTGAGTACGACTACTCAGTGAATGGGTTTTCAAAGGTCTACTTTTAACTTTTAAGAAAAACATTTACATGAAGTGTGCCAGACTCCTTTCTTTTCAAAAATCCCTTCCTTTAAAAATTTGGGTTTTTCCATTATTTCTTAGTTATCACGGTGTGTCATCACCCAACACACATCCTTCATCACGAAGGTTACACACATTCATAAGTTAGTATCACTACTGAACTCGCTAGTGACTTCAAAGAAACTTTTGCTGCCACCTGGATAGAAGTACGACCGTTTCTACCCTGGGAATGAGTGGATGTATGTGACATCCGACCCACAATCCCAAAATCACTTCTTCGTGTCCGTATGAGAACAGAGACCTCATCCTGTCCCCACCCTGATCTCATGTGCTTGGTGCTACTCCAGATTTTGCACAAACACTTGGAACGACGAACTGTCCTTATAGCCACTAGGTCGTCCAGTGCCCTTAGGACACATCACTACCCCTCATGGGTGTCTTGATGATCCCGTACTCATAGTGCATGCACAAACAATATTTTCTCATATTGCCATGTAATATGTGGTGCCACTAGACCAACGACCCTGACTCTCAACTCAACCCATAGTTGTTTGTCTTGACTAGTCCGTCGACCTATCATGTTGCATTGCCACTAGTTGACTGAGCATGTTGGTCCTATCTTGGTACCATGGCTAAATAATTCACTTATTAAGTTTTATGGCACATATATCATGTTCGTTTATGAGCTCCTGCTCATGCCAACTGGCCTTAGGCACATTGTATGAGATTTTCAAAATCGGGCATTTAGCTCCCAAGTTCCAAAACCGAGGCCCCCAGCCTATCAGAGCTATTCGAGCTCCTGTCGAGAAGGTCTCCCAAATTGTTTAAGCATTGGCACACAGTCAGGGGAGAGCACTTCCGACAAAACATATGTTTTCTCTAACCATTATACCGCCCGAGCATAAGGATACCTCTGTTCATAACCGATGAACGGGTTTTCAACTTCCTTCGATGAAGTCTCATCATACCAACCAGGTATGATCTACTTACAACCGTTAAGTTGTTTTTTCCACATGATTTTCACATCACTTCCTCTAAATAGTGATGTTTAAAATACCATTTAATAGTGGGTTTTCATACCAAGGTACTTATCATTCCCAACCGGGTATGATATAAAATTTTCACTCACAACCGGTAAGTGGTTTTTAAATTTTAAGTGGTGCTCATCATCCCAACCGGGTATGATGTTAGTAAACCCACTCACCCGTTAATGCGGTGAATTCCACTAGACTGGTTCTTTGTATTCACGATAGCTTGTCCTTGTTGGTGTTCCTGATACTTCATATTCCTACACGATATGAACATCTTGGTTCATTATCCTTCGACCTAATCACCTTCATTCATTCCAAATGAATGAGAAAGTCAAACTTTCATTTATATGCAATTAGGTCCCTAAAGTTATTTCTCTTTAACTTTAAGTCCCTAATTCCGGTTTTTCTTCAAATTGAGTCCCGAAACTTCTAAAATTTATCATAGGACTTCAATTTATTCCATTTCACAAAAGGGGATCAATTTCCCAAATTTCCAATTTGGTCCTCCAACTTTTCCAAAATTACCATTTACCCTTCCTTTACAAAAATGGTAAGTTTTGTCCCAAAAATTCCAATATTCCTCAATTGGTCCTCCAATATTATTTTCATGCCCAATTAACCCTCAATTTCATAAAATTGTATTTTGGTCCTTTGAATTTTGAAAATCTCCAATTTCCCCCAATTTTCCCCCCAATTCCAACTCTTTAACACAGCCGAATTTGATTTCATCAAATTGAGAGATCAAACACCTCTAATTGTTGAAATTGAAGTTGAAATTGAGTTCCTCCATATTCATACGATTCCATAGAACTTTGAATTGTGAGTTTTGACGTCGGAACTAGCTCAAACGGAGCTTCACCGGAAAACAGACTGTAGAGAGAGAGAGAGAGCTTTGATTTCTCATTAGTGAGGGCACAACAGTCCGAGTTTTTTTATCTGTGCAGATAGCTATCATCTTGAGGTTCATCCTAGAATCAAGAATCGCATCAATTGATGCTGAATTGAGTTAGAATTTCATCATTGAAATTCTGCGGGTTCTCTTTCTAGCACCGGCCGAAAATTGTAGAGGGGAGTCGAATTGGCTTACCTTTTAGTCCTAATTCAGCCATGGTAGGGATGAGAAAGTGTTGAGAAGGCTTGGTTTGGCTTGAGGAGGGCTCGAATTAGCTGATTTCAACTCAACAAAAATAGGACAGCTTCGGTCCGCCGGAGCTGCTTCAATGTTTCATCACGTAGGCGACCCTCGGAGTGAACATAGTCTATAGACGTGTAGCTGACTTCTCCTCAGTTCTAAAGAACCCGACCTCACCTTGTTTGGCTAAAAGAAGACCCCATGTCGGAGCTCTGGTTCGAGCTTCGCCAGAAAATGGAGCAGTTGAGAGAGAATGAAGTTTTCAGTTGTAGAGAGGATGAATGGGGAGGGGCTCTTTATATAGGGAGCTCGTGGACCCGTTCGTCGTCCGTTTGGCACCGTTATAACTGACATTGATTACCAGAAACACCTTGAACAGAAGCATTTTCTCTTTGTCGACGTTTTTTCAGTTTCCCGACTAGTGAACAGTGTTGTCATCCTGAGGAAGAAGATGACACTGTTCCGAATCGGGTTCAAAGCTTAAACCGGTCGGTTCACCCCTCATTCGACCGAGTTTTTCAAATCTAAAAATTTCTAAATTCATTCTCTATCCAATGGTGGCCTTAAATCTCCAATTTGAATTATTTAAGCCACCTAGAAAAATGAATTTAGGATTCAGTTCAATAGTGGTTCAAACCGGTCCGAACGGTTTGAATCCGGTTCACCTGAACCGGTTTGGTTTTCATTCCTAATTCCTTCACAAGTCCATTTCTATGTCTTTTGTGACTCCTTGGGTCACTTAAGATCCATAAAATTCCCAGTTTACCATCTCTTTATCGATTCTGGTTCATAAACTGGCTTGGTCCTTATATCGGTTCAATTCGGTTCGAGTCCGGTTCACCCGAACCAGTCTAATTTTTCTCTCCCATTTGTTCTAAGGTTCCTTCCCAAGGTTTATGAATTTCTTTAGAGTACAATGGAGTTGAATTCCTTTGTTTTGCCCAATCTCTATTGGTTTCGGTTCATGAACCGACTCGGTTTATAAACCGGTTCAATCCTGTTGGACTTAGTTCATCCAAACCGGTCTAAGTTTCCTTTTCCAATTCGTCCTAAGGTTCTTTTCCATAATATTTTGAACCCTTTAGATCACCTGTGAGTTGTAAATTCCTAATTTTCCCATTCACCATTATCGGGTTTGTGAATCGGTTCAGTTTTCTCACTTTGTTTGACCGATTCTCTTCTCGGTTTTCCTTAGCTAAAAAGGGTGGGGTTTACATTGGTTCCCAAGGCACTTTGCAAAGTTAGCCAAAACCTTGAAGTAAATCTAGGGTTTCTATCCTATACTATGCTCACTGGGATGCCATGGAGTCTTACTATCTCCCTCATGTATTGGATGGCCTATTGTTCTACTGAATCCGTCACTCTTATTGGCAGGAAATGGGCGGACTTGGTTAATCAGCCCACTATGACCCAAATTGCATCTTGTCCCTTTCTTGTCACAAGTAATCTCGTGACAAAGTTCATAGTGATGTGCTCTCATTTCCATTCTAGGATTGGTAAGGGTTGTAGCAATCCTGATGGTTTTTTATGCTCAACTTTAATCTACTGACAGGACAAGCATCGGGCTACATATTTTGCAATAATCCCTCTTCATTCCTTTCCACCAATATGCTTATTTGAGGGTGCGACACATTTTAGTACTACCCGAATGCATCGCATACACATAATCATGTGCCTCTTCCTGAATTAACCTCTTCAATTCCTTGAGGCACACACACCCTATCCTTGTAGATTAGTATTTTATCACCTCGTAAGTCATAGTCTGGTTTCGTCCCTCTCTTAACAGGGTCCAAATAGGATTGAAGTTCCTTATCAGCATTTTGCTGGGCCTTAATCTGCCCTGTTAGATGGAGTCTCACCACCATATCAGCCAACAAGCATTTCTCCTTTTTGTCCATCTTCATGTCCACCTCCATTCTCCCCAACTGTTGCAACAAGGGTAAGTAACTTATCTTTATTTGTGCTGCCTCAGTTTAATATTTGCGACTTAAGGCATTTGCCACCACATTTGCCTTTCCAAGGTGATATTCTATTACAAGATCATAGTCCTTAACCAATTCCAACCATCTCCTTTGGCAGAGGTTCAACTCCTTCTAAGTTAGAAAATATTTAAGACTCTTGTGATCCGTGTATATCCTACACTTAACCCCGTAAAGGTAGTGTCACCAAATCTTTAAGGCGAACACTATCGTAGCTAATTCCAAGTCATGGGTAGGGTAATTCCTCTCATGTATCTTAAGTTGCCACGAGGCGTAGGCCATAACTTTTACTTGTTGCATTAGTACACATCCGAGTCCTTGTCCGGATGCATCACTATAGACGGTGTACTCCTCCGCACTTGGGTCAAGAAGGGAGAGTACCAATGCAGTTGTATAACGAGTCTTCAACTCCAAGAAAGACTTCTCACAGCTTTTGTCCCATTTATACTCTTCTCCTTTCATGGTGAGTTGAGTAAAAGGAGCAGCTATATTAGAGAAATCCTACACAAACCGTCTATAGTATCCTGCCAAGCCTAAGAAACTTTGTATCTCCGAAGGATTCCTGGTGCCTTCCAATCTAATATGGCTTCCACCTTTGCTGGATCAACCTTGACTCCATCTTTGGACAGTATGTGTCTTAAGAATCCTACCTCCTGCAACCATTACTCACACTTGGAGAATTTTGCATATAAGCAGTTTTCTCGTAATATCTCCAAGGTGATCGCCAAATGTTCTCCGTGCTCTAGCCTGGTCCGTGAGTATACAAGAATGTCATCTATAAATACTATCATGAACATGTCTAAGTGTGACTGGAACACTCGGTTCATTAAATCCATGAAGGCTGCAGGGGCATTAGATAAGCCAAAAGGCATCACCCTAAATTCGTAATGCCCATATCGGGATTAGAATGTGGTCTTAGGAATGTCTTCTTCTTTGATCCTGAGTTGATGGTAACTAGACCGAAGATCTATCTTGGAGAAGTAAGCTGATCCTTTCAGTTGGTCAAGCAGGTCATCGATCCATGGAAGTGGATATTTGTTTTTGATGGTGACCTTATTCAACTTTCTATAGTCTATGCATAGTCTCATGCTCCCGTCCTTTTTCTTTATGAATAGGACTGGTGCACCCCATGGAGACTGGCTAGGATGTATGAAGCCCTTTTCCAACATCTCATCTAGTTGCTCTTTCAGTTCCTTTAGCTCTACTAGAGCCATGCAATAGGGGACTTGGGATATGGGGTTTGTACCTGGAATAATTTCTATGGTGAACTCTAATTGTCGGTTTAGGGGTAGTCCAAGTAATTCTTTCGGAAATACTTCTGTATAGTGTTTAACCACTGGAATGTCTTCAGGTCCCTTCTCTTCAGGCTTTTCTTTGATGACCATGGCAAAAAAAAGTCATACAACCTTTCTGTATCATCTTTTGGGCGTTGATATGGGACACTATCTGTACTTCACTCTTCCTCTGGTCTCCTTGGAATTTCAGTATGTTTGTCTCGGGAGTGTGGAAGGTTACTATCTTCTTTCCATAGTCCATCCTAGCCTAATGGTTACTTAACCAATCCATTCCAAGGATTACTTCTACCTCCCTCATAGGTAATTGAATAAAATATGCTTTAAGTTTGACTGCTCTAATCTTTATCTCACATCCCTTCAGCTGCTTGTTCCTATTTAACCCTTCTCCTAAGGGTGTGAGGATATTGAGACCTTGTCCTAGAGGGGTGAGTTCTAGGGGTAAACTTGGAATTAGGTCCTATTTGATGAAAGATCTCTCTACTTCTGAGTCGAAGAGGGCGTAGACCTTTTGTCCACATAAATGCATGTACCCTGATTAGAGAGACACATGTTTTTAGAGAAAAGTCTTCCCTTATTGAATAAAATTTTAAATTACAGGTTTTTATTAATATAATTGGGAGGGCTTTGGAAAGTACCCGCTACGGTACTAGGGTCTTTCCTAGCCTCTTCTTGAGTGAGGTTGTATACTCTAGCTGTGGCATCCTGCCTGGAATTCCTAAGGTTCCCTTGGGGTGGTCCAAGTATATTCCTTTGCTTGTTCTCCCTAAGAGTGGGGCATTCTTTTGCAAAGTGCCCCACCTGTCCACATGTAAAATAGGACAAGCATGCTTCCTCGTGGTACCTTTGACACATAGGACAGTAGGGGTTTCCTTATGGCAAGGTAGGGATTACTCTCTGGGGATGTGGTGGCATATCCTTACTCTTTTGAAATCTCACTCTATTTCCCCATCTTGGACCATTATGCTCCTTCCGTCCTCCTTGACGGTTTTGGTCCTTGTCCTCTTTTTGGGTTTTTTGCTCCATTCGACGGCGTCGAGTCTGCACAAGTCGCTCACATTCGTGAGCTATACTGATCACTACCGCCAGATCCGTGAGGCATCTTAGCACTGCCATACAGTCTCATATGTCCATATTGAGACTGTCCACGAATCATTGGCATATGTCTGCCGGTCCAGCCAAGTCGGGAGAAAAAGGTCTTAACTCATTGAATTTGGTCTCATACTCATATATTGAGTTAAAATGTTGCCAAAGTCGGAGGAAATCCTGCTTATTCTCGTTAATCAAATGAGGAGCCAGGTACGCCTCCGCGTACCTCTCCTCAAACTGCTCCTAGGTGTGTGTGGTGGTATGTAGGCTTCAGACATTGTCCCACCATCTTTTGGCACTACCCTCCAGGAAGAATTCTGTTAGGATCACCATGTCCTCTGGTGATAATCCTGCCTATCCCCATCAACTTTTTTATGTTAGCCAACCAGTACATGGCATCACCAGCATCTTTCTCTATGAGGAAAGGGTTACACCCCAGTTGATGGAGAGTCTTGAGATTTTTGGGAATGTCAATTGGAGGAGGATGGGATTCTACTTCCTCCTATTCAGCCCAAGAGTTGGTGCCTGCCTCATGGACGAGGTTAGGTTATCCAAATACTCGAGTGAACTCCTCGTACAACCTCTGGTGTTCTAAGCTTAGTCCAAGTGGGGTTGTTTGGGCTCCTTGGGGAGTTTCCATAGGTAGGGGTAGTTGGGCAATGTCGGAAACTAAAACTCTAGTTCTCTTGGTTCCACTCTTTGGAGCCATCTGAAACTATCCCAATTAGTTATTGTATTCTTTAGTCTTGATAATGTATTCAAGGAAATAGGCTCTAATACTACTCAAGTTGTCATGCCCCTAGCTGGTTTGGTTGGATCCCTGCGAGCAACCTGTCACTCTCTTGGTTTATTAAGGGTTTTCCCCATTTTTTCTAAACCGCGAGGAGTAAGGTGCCCTTTTTACCTGTACCTTTCTTAGAATAACATCAATCAAAACTGAATAAATTTACACTTACATATCTGTCTTACAAGTTTAGCTATCAGAAGGTCTTTAGGTGGGTTTTTCCCTCAGTTACCTGAAAAGGGTTAAAGGGAGGGGTGAGTTTGACAACTCAGTGAATGGGTATTGGGAGAGAGTATACAAAACATATTTAATTGGAGTGTGCCAGACTCCATATTTCCTTCAAAAATATTCTTTTCCTTTCATTCCCAGTTATTCAAAACCATTTCCTCCTTTCCATATTAGGTGTGTTTAACAATCAACACATGCCTTTCATCATTAAGTTTTCACACATTCGTAGGGCAGCCCGTCCACTACACCCACTTGTGGCGTTGGAGAGACTTTACTGGCCACCTAGATAGAAGACCGTCCACTTCTACCCTAAGAAAGAGTGGATGTTCGCAACATCTGACCCTCAAACCCAAAATCAACTCCATGTCCGTATGAGGATAGAGACCTCTTCTCGACCCCATCCCAGTCTCATGCGCTTTAAGCTACGTCGAGCTTCCCTGACTACTAGCACGACAAACGGCACTTATCTCCACCATGTCGTCCATTAGCCCCTAAGACGGATCACTACCACTCTTGAGCATCTTGATGGTCCCAAACCTCAAGTGCATGCACAAACAAAATTTTCCATAAAACCATTTATCTTTGGTGCCACTGGTCCAACAACGTTGACCCTCAACTCGACCTATAACTGTTTCTCTAGACCGGTCCGTCGACCTGGTCTTGTCGCACTACCGCGAGTCCATCGAGTTTGTTAGTCCTGTCTTGGTACCATGGCCAAATCACATAAATCAATCATTTAGAATTTTCATGGCTTAACATCATGTTTGTTTATGAGCTCCTGCTTGTGTCAACTAGCCTTGGGCCCACTATAGGTGATTTAAAAAAATCGGGCATTTTAGCCCCTAAGTTCCAAAATCGAGGCCTTTGGCCTATTTGAGCTATTCAAGCTCTCGTGAAAAAGGTTTTCCAAAAGTTTTAAGCATTGGCACATAGTTAGAGGAGAACACTTCTGACAAAATAACTTTTCAACTCATCCATCACACTAAACGGATGTGATGACATCTTCGCTTACAAGAAGTTCATCATACCAACTGGGTATGACCTACTTACAATCGGTAAGTAGTTTTTCGGCGTAGTTCTCACATCACCCCAACCAGGTGTGATGTTAAAATTCCACATCGTAGTGGTTTTTATTTTCGAGGTGCTCATCATCCTAATTAGGTATGATATGAATAATCCCACTCACCCCTTAACCGTGACGTATTCAACTTTAGTTGATTTTCTAAGTTGACGTGAGCTTCTTTTACTAGCATTTCAGTCCTTCATTCTCCTACACGATTTGGACATCCTTGTTTATTAACATTTGGAATAATAGCCTTAATTCCTCATGTATGAACAAAATGCCCAACTTTTCAGTTATATACATTTAGGTCCCTAATGTTCTTTTTCCTTGACTTTAGGTCCCAAATGCTAACTTTTCACCAAATTGAGTCCCGAAACTTCTAAAATTCACTTTAGGTCCTCAATTTATTCAAAATCAGTTAAGGGGTTCAAGTTTCCCAAATTTCCAATTTGGTCCCCAACTTTAAAAAATTACCATTTTGCTCCTACATTACAAAATTGACCAATTGGTCCTCCAACATCTTTTTCATGTTCAATTGGCCCTTAATTTTGGGAAATTGCACTTTGGTCCCTCAATTTTACGATATCCCCATTTTCCCATAAAAATTTCCCCAATTTTCCCCTTTCAAACTAGCCAAATTTGATTTCTTCAAATTGTCCATTCAATCGGGGTTTATTGATCCAATTGAAGGTATGGATCAGTTTATACACTTGCACACGATTCAATGGAGCTTTAAATCGTGTTATTTGGGTTTCGAATTGAGCTCAAACGGAGCTTCGTCAGAAAATTGATCTTAGGGAGAGAAAGCTTTGAAAGCTTATAGTCGGAGGTGCGATGATCCGAGCATGAGGGCTATGGAAGTGTTAGGAGAGCTTGGTTTGGCATGAGGAGGGCTCAATTTGGCCTCTTTCAGCTCGTCCAAAATAGGGCAACTTTGTTCTGCCGAAGCTGCTTCACTGTTTAATTACGTCGAGTCTTCTCCAGCAATCCTCAGATTGAATGGTGACCTCTGTCGGGTAGCTGACTTCTCCCCGAGTCTAAGGAACCTGATCTTGCCTTAGTTGGCTTAGAAAAATGCCCAATTCGGAGGTCTGGCTTTAGCGAAAATTGGAGCAATAGAGAGATAATTTTTTTCAGGTGCGCGGAGGATAAATGTGGAAGAGCTCTTTATATATGGAGCTCGATGACTTCTTAGCCATCCGATTGACACCTTTATGGCAATCATTTATAGCCTAAAATGCCCTAAATGAAGACTCTTCATCTTTGCTAGTGTTGCTCACTTTTTTGATGAGTGAATAGTGCTGTTGTGACTCCGTGCTTTTAGTAACCTGAAATTTCGGTCCGAATTTTTTCTTTAATTGTGTTATAAGTTTAAAATTCAATTGATATAATTGGAATAAAATTGATTTAAAATAAAATAAAAAGTGTTGTTTTGGCCAAAATAAATAATTTGATGGAATGGATAGGGTAAATATCTATTAAATTTATTTAGGTTAAAATAATGAGATAATTATGTGAATTTGGTTTAGTATGAATCTATTAGCACTTTGTAATATTAGTCCTTCGCCCTTACCATAAATTCCCATAAATTAATATCTACATTCAATTTAATTATTGGAATTAATACCTATAAATTAATACCTAAATTGAATAATTGGAATTAATGCCCATAAATTAATTGAGGGAAATTTGGGGATTTTGTAAAATTGAGGGACCAAATTGCAATTTTCCAAAATTGATGGCCAATTGGCCGTAAAAAGGATGTTGGAGGACAAATTGGATGTTGTGAACATCCACTCAGACCCAACGTAGAAGTGGGTGAGCTTCTATCTTGGTAGCCGGTAAAGTCGCTCCGATGCCACAAGTAGGTGCAGTGGACGTGCTACCCAATGAATGTGTGATCCCTTCTTGATGAAGTGCGTGTGTGCTGATTGTTAAAATCCTCGACTTGGTTTGGTCGGATCCCTGTGATCAACCCACCATTCTCCCAGTTTACTAAGGGTTACCCCTTATTTATAAATCATGAGGAGTAAGACGTCTTTTAAACCTGCACCTTTCTTGTAATAACATAAATCAAAACTACATAAAATTTTAAACTGATCATAATTGTCTTACAAGTGTATTAGCTTGTGGTCTTTAGGGTAGGCTTTCTGAGTTTACCTAAAAGGGACATAAGGGACGTGGTGAGTACAACGACTTAGTGAATAGGTTTTCAAATTTTAATTTTTAGGAAAAATGTTTGATTCGGAGTGTGCTAGACTCCTTATTCTCTTTTAAAAACCTTTCATTTCAAATTTTGGTTTTTATGACCATTTCTTATTAACCACGGTGTGTCATCACCCAAGACCCATCCTTTATCATGAAGGTAAAATACACAATCGCAGGCCAACCCATCTACTAAACTCACTTGTGGCGTCAAAGCGACTTTACAAGCCACCTCTATAGAAGCACACCCACTTCTACCCCTTAGAATGAGTGGATGTTCACAACATCCGACCCTCAATCCCATAACAAATCTCCATGTCCATATGAGAACAAAGACCTCATCCTGTCCCCACCCCCGTTTCATGCGCTTGAAGCTACTTTCAGCTTCGCAAGACTTCTAGTACGATAAACTACCTTTATATCCACCACGTCGTCTAGAGCCCTAGAATGCATCACTACCCCTCTTGGGCATCTTGAAGGTCCCGTAAACATAGTGCATCCACAATAAACATTTTTCACATAATGTCATATAATCTGTGATGCCACTGGTCCAATGGCCTCGACCCTCAACTCGACCTGCAACTATTTGTCTTATCTAGTCTAGAGACCTGTCATGTCGTACTACCACTAGTTGACTGAGTATGTCGGTCTTGTCTTGGTACCATGGCCAAACAATTCATTTACTTAAGTTTTCTTGGCATAAAAATTATGTTTGTTTATGATCTCCTGCTCGTGCCAACCCGCCTAGAGCCCATTATTCGAGATTTTCAGAATTGGGCATATTAGCCCTAAGTTCCAAAATCGAGGCCTCCGACCTAATAGAGCTATTCGAGCTCCCATCAAGAAGGTCTCCCAAAATATTCAAGTAGTGGCACACAGTTAGGGGAGAGAAATTCTGACAAAATACTTTTCAACTGTCCATCATACCAACCGAGTATGAGGACATCTCTACTCATAACCGATGAACGGATTTTCCACTTCCTTCAAGAAAGTTTTATCATCCCAACTAGGTATGATCTACTTACACCAATAAGTAATTTTTTCGCTTAATTTTTACATCACACCTTTGAGGTGTGATGTCTAAAATACCACTAAGTAGTGGGTTTTCATTTCCAAGGTACTTATCATCCCAACTGGGTATGATATAAAAATCCCACTCACCTGTTAATGCAATGAAATTCCTCTTAATGGGCTTGTTGTCCTTACTCGAACTCATCTTAGCTGGTGTTTTCGATTCTCCGTGTTCCTACACGATATGAACGTTCTTGTTCATTATTCTTTGGCCTAATAGCACTCCTTCATCCCAAATGAATGAGAAAACCAAAATTTTCCTTTATTTGCAAATGGGTTCCTAAAGTTATTTTTCTTTAACTTTAAGTCTTCAATGCCGGTTTTTCCTCAAATTGAGTCTCGAAACTTTTAAAATTCATCATAGGACCTCAATTTATTCAAACTCACAAAAAGGAGTTGAATTTCCCAAATTTCCAATATGGTCCCCCAACTTTTCCTAAATTACCATTTTGCCCCAACTTTACAAAAATGGTAAGTTTTGCCCCCAAAATTCAAAACATTGCCCAAATTGTCCTCCAACATCTTTATCATGCCCAATTAGTCCTCCAACATCTTTATCATGCCCAATTGGTCCTCAATTTTATGAAATTGCACTTTAGTTTTTCTAATTTTCGAATTTCCCAAAATTTCTCCCCAATTTCAACTTTCCAACTCTGCCAAATTTGATTTCATCAAATTGACCGATCAAATGAGTTTAATTGTTGAAATTGAAGTTACATTGGAGTTTCCACACCTTCATAGAATTCAATTACACTTTGAATCACACGATTTGGTGCCGGAATGAGCTTAAACGGAGCTTCACCGAAAAACTGGACTTAGAGAGAGAAAGCTTTGAAAGCTTACTGTCGAAGGCACGACGATCCGAGCTTTTGATCTAGGTAGATAGCTCATGTCCCGAGGTTCCTCCTAGGATCAAGAATTGTATCAATTAATGCAGAATTGAGTGAGAATTTCATCATTGAAGTTCTGCCGGTTCTCTCTCTAGCACCAGTAAAAAATTACTGAGGGGAGCCGAATTGACTTACCTTTAAGTTCTAATTCAGTTGTAAGAGGGCTGTGGAGATGTTGGGAGGGCTTTGTTTGGCATGAGAAGGGCTCGAATTGGCTGATTTTAGCTCGGCCGAAACAAGGTAGCTTTTGTCCTCCAGAGGTGCTTCATTGTTCGATCACACCGGCATTTCTCCGATGACCCTTAGAGCAAATGGAGACTACAGACATGTAGCTAACTTCTCCTTGGCTCTAAAGAACTTGACCACATCTTCTTTGGCTCAGAAAAGTCCCTATATCAGAGCTCTGTTCGAGCTTCGCCTTAAATTGGAGCAATTGAGAGAGAATGAAGTTTTTAGGTGTGGAGAGGATGAATGAGGAGGGGCTCTTTATATAGGAAACTCGGAGACCTCTTGGCCGTCCGATTGGTGCCTTAATGGTGGTCATTCATTGCCTGAAACTCCATGGTTAGAGACTTTTCAGCTTTGTCTACGTTGTGCGATTTTCCAATGAGTGAACATTGTTGTCATCTAAAGGAAGTAGTTGACACTATTCTGAATCGGATTGGACCGGTCTGAACCGGGTTCAAAACGTAGACCAGCCACTTCACCCCCAATTCGACTGAATTTTTCAAATATAAAAATTTTGAAATTCATATAAATTCATTTTCCTATCCAATGGTGGCCTCAAAAATGAAATTTGAATTTTTTAAGCCACCTAGAAAAATGAATTTTGCACCCGGTTCAATAGTGGTTCAAACTAGTCCAAAACGATTTAATCCGGTTCGGATCTAGTTCACCTGAACCAGTATGATTATCTCTACTTATGACCTGTAAGTAGGTTTTATCATTTAAAGATAGTACTATTCATCCCAACTGAGTATGAAGTTAGATAATATCACTCACAACCGGTAAGTGATTTTTACCTTAATTCGCTCATCACCCCCAACCAGGTATGATGTTTAAATGTCTCACTCACCCCATGATCGTGACGTATTCATCTCTAGCCGGTTCCCGACTCCACGCTAGCTTTTCCTTACTGGCGTTCTAGTCTCTCGTGTTCCTACACGATTTGGGCAACCTTATCAATTAATGATGGCATAACAGCCACCGTTTTCTCACGTATTAGCGACTATGCTCACAATTTTTAATTAATTACACTTATGTCCCTAAAGTTCATTTTCTTTAACTTTAGGTCCCTAATGCTAACTTTTTCCCCCAATTGAGTTCCAAGGCTTCCAAAATTCCCTTTGGGTCCTCAATTTACTCAAAATTATGTAAGGGGCTCAAGTTTTCCAAATTTCCAATTTGGTCCCCAACTTTTCAAAAATTACAATTTTGCCCCTACTTTACAAAAATTGCAATTTCACCCCCAAATGTTCCAAAAATTGGGTCTCTCAACATCTTTCACATGGCCAATTGGCCTTCAATTTTGGGAAATTGCAAAGAGGACCCTCAATTTATTCGAAATCCTCAATTTTCCCCAAACTTTTCCCCCAATTTCTCCCCTTCAAACTCACCAAATTTGATTTCTTCAAATTAGTCATTTAATTGAAATTAATTACTCCAATTGAAGGTATGGATCAGTTCCTAGACTTCCATACAATTCAATTGAGCTTTGAGCCACAACATTTGGGTCTGGATTGAGCTCAAATGGAGCTTCGCCGGAAAACTACTCGTAGAGAGAGAAAGCTTTGAAAGTTTACTGTCGGAGGAGCGATAGTACAAGTTCTCGATCTGGAAAGGAAGCTATTGTCCTAAGGTTCCTTCAAGGATCAAGAATTT
The DNA here is from genome assembly GCA_030064435.1 of Trapa incisa. Lineage (NCBI taxonomy): Eukaryota > Viridiplantae > Streptophyta > Magnoliopsida > Myrtales > Lythraceae > Trapa > Trapa incisa. The sequence continues at coordinate 16,040,873 of CM057771.1, forward strand.
CTACAATTGAATTCAAATCAAAGGTGAATTTAGTAAATGAAATTCAACACTTTCTCTCTCTAACCCCGATCTACAACAACTAAGAATGGTCGAATTGGCATATCTTTCAGCTCTGTTAAGGTTGCGTGAGGGCTATGGGAGTGTTGGGGAGGCTTGGTTTGGCTTGAGAAGGGCTAATTTGGCCGAATTCAACTTGACCAAAATAAGGCAGCTTCGGTCCGTCGGAGCTGCTTCACTATTTGATTCTGTCGGTGCTTCTCTGACGATCCTCGAGTCAAAAGGAAAATGCTATCAGGTAGCTAACTTCCCCCAGAGTTTATAGGACCCGGCCTTGCCTTCTGAAGCTAAGAAAACTACTCAAGTCGGAGCTCTAGTTTTAGCTTTATCAAAAAATGGAGCAGTTGAGAGAGAATGGAGATTTGAGGTGTGTAGAGGATGAATGAAGAGAAGATCTTTATGTAGGGAGCTTGAGGACACTTTGCCCAACTGTTTTCCATTTTAGTTAAGATTATCCTTGTCCTAAAATGGCCTAAACGGAGCGGTTTCATCTTTAACAGTGTTGTCCATTTTCCACATTAATGAACAGTGTTGTCATCTTGAGGAAGAAGATGGCACTGTTCTGAACCAGACCTGACATGTCCAACTAGGTTCAATGTGTAAATCAGTTAGTTTAGGCTCGATTCGACCGATTTTCTCAAAATTAAAAATTTCTAAATTAATCTAAATTTATTTTCTATCTAATGGTGGCTTTAATTCCCCAATTTGAATATTTTTAAGCTACCATGAAAAATGAATTTAGACATTGGTTCAAGTATGGTTCAAACCGGTTCAATCTAGTTCAGGTCCGGTTCACCTTGAACCGATCTAGTTTTCTCTTCCCATTTGTCCCATGGTTTTTTTTCCATGATTTTTATGACACTTTGAGTCACTTGCAATTTGTCAATTTTCCCGATTTGCCCTTTTTTTATCAGTTACAGTTCGTGACGCGGCTCTATTTTCTCTTATGAAATGACCGATTCTTTTCCTAATTTGCTTAACTAAAAAGGGACGGCGTTTACACGTTCAAAGGTCAGAATGCTTATTTGGAGATGGGAAAAATGATTAGCAGCATGATAGGGGAAAATTAATCACATTTAAGTGGCCAATTGAATGAAATGAGAATTTAGGGGTCAAAGTGAAATTTTTGGAAAAAAATGGGCAATTTGGGGATTTTTGGAGAATTGGGGGTATAATTGTAATTAAAGGAAAATTGGGGGACTTTTGTAAAATTAACTTCCAATTGAGGACCAATTGGCAATTTGGACGAAATTGAGGGTCAATCGGTGATTTTGAGGAAAAATGGGGACCAATTGTTAATTTTGAAGAAATTAAGGACCAATTGGTGATTTTGGGAAAATTAGGACATAAGAGGGAAATTAGAAACATTAGGGACCTAATTAAAAAATAAATTGGGAATTAGGGACCTTAAGGCAAAATTATGAACTTTAGGGACCTAATTACAATTAAGGCATAATGCGAGGACCTATGTGCAAATACACAAAACGATAAGGTCTTTTATGCCAAGTTTTTCCTAATAAGAATACTCCAACCATGTAAAAGCTAGTTGTTCATGTACCTGTGCAAAAGAGCACATCACAAATCGAGATCTCACCAGGATGATTACATCACTATTACCGTGTGAGTGGGATTTCCAACATCATACCCGGTTGGGATGATAAGCCCGTTTTTAATTGAAAAATGTTTTCCAAAAATAGTCTCCCCTGACTGTTGGAATCTGCTTAAAACTCTTAGGTGGGGTTTCTAACGAGAGATAGAATTGCTTTAGCAAGCCCTAGGCCTCGATTTTAAAACTAATAGGGCTTAAGGCCCAGTTTTGGAAAAACTCATGAAGTGTGCCTAATGCCAATGGGAACGTGCTTAAACTCGTAGATAAAATAATGATTCCTAAGTATAATGGAAATTTTACCAAAAATGGTTAAATTGTGTAATAAAGCCACTCAGTCGAAGTCGGATCATGGAACTCGTTGGGCTGGTAGCTATCGAGCCGAAGCCTAGTCACTGAATTCGTTGGGCTGGTGGCACCAAAGATAAAGGTCTAAATTAAAAAAACTTTTGTATGTGTATGCTAAGATATGCAACCATCGAGGCACCCGACATGCGGTAGTGTCGGTTCTAAGGGTTGCTGGACGACCCATAAAGCATAAGGGAAGTTTCATCGTCTGAGGTCAGAGGGGGAGTGGTCTCATCCCACATTAGCATACACGAAGAAATTCATGTCTGGGATTTTGTAAACCCTGTCCTTTAAAAGTAAGAAAATCGGGAAAAGAACCAGTCAATTCAAAAGAGAAAATCGAGCCGGTTCATGAACCTTAACCGATAGAGAAAGGGTAAATCTGGGAATTGGCAAATCTTGAGTGACTCAAGGAGTCATACAAATCATGGAAAAGAACCATGGGACAAATGGGAAGAGAAAACTAGACCAGTTTAGGGCGAACCAAACATGTACCCGATTGAACCGGTTTGAACCATACTTGAACTGATTTCTAAATTCATTTTTCTTGGTGGTATAAAATGATCAAATTGGAGAATTGAAGCTACCATTAGATGGAGAATCAATTTAGAAAATTTTAATTTTGAGAAAATCGGTCGAATCGGGCCTCAACCAGTCGATTACACATTGAACCCGGCCGAATCGGTTGGCCGGTTCAGAACAATGCTATCTTCTTCTATAGGATGATAGCATTGTTCATTAATGCAGAAAATGGATAACATCGATGAAGAAAAAATGGCTCCGATCAGGCCATTTCAAGGCAAGGATAAGCTTGACCAAAATGGAAAGTTGTCGGCCAAAGAATCCTCAAGCTCCCTATATAAGGAGCTCCTCTCCATTCATCCTCCACACACCTCAAATCTCCATTCTCTCTCAACAACTCCATTTTTTGGTGAAGCTCGAACCAGAGCTCCGATATAGGCATTTTTCTTAGCTTCAAAAGGCAAGGTCAGGTCCTATAGACTCCTGGGGAAGTCAGCTACCTGATAGCATATTCCTTTCGACCTGAGGACCGCCAGAGAAGCGTTAGCAGAATCAAATAGTGAAGCAGCTTCGACTAACCGAATCTGCCCTATTTTGGCTGAGCTGAATTTAGCTAAATTCAGCCCTCCTCTAGCCAAACCAAGCCTCCTCAATACCCCAACGACTACAATAGAGATGAAAGGTAAGCCAATTCGGGCCTCATGTGTCATTTCTAGTTGAAGTTAGAGAGAGAAAGTGTGAAACTTCACTGATGAAATTCTCTCTCGATTCGATGTAAATTGTAGCAATTCTTGATACTAGAAGGAACCTTAAGACGAGAGCTACCTTCCTAGATAGAGAGCTCAGACCGTTGCACCTCCTACGGTAAGCTTTCAAAGATTTCTCTCTCTACGAATAATTTTCTAGCAAAGCTTCATTTGAGCTCGTTTCGGCCTCAATTCATTCGATTCAAAGCTTAGTTGAATCATATCGAAGTGTAGAAACTGATTTATATCTCCAATTGAAACAATTAACCCTGATTGAATGGCCAATTTGAATAAATCAAATTCGGTCAGTTTGAAAGGGGGAAATTTTTGGAGAAATTTGGGAATTTTAGAAACTTGAGGTACCTCTTTACAATTTTCCAAAATTAAAGGCTAATTGGCCATGAGAAAGATGTTGAGTGACCAATTGGTCAATTTTTAGAACATTTTGGGTCAAATTGCCATTTTTTTAAAAGTAGAGGCAAAATTGTAATTTTTGAAAAGTTGGGGACCAAATTAGAAATTTGGAAAACTTGAGCCCCTTATATAATTTTGAGAAAATTGAGGTCTCAAAGGGAATTTTGGAACCTTTGGAACTCAATTTGGGGAAAAAGTTGATATTAGGGACTTAAAGTTAAGGAAAATGAACTTTAGGGACCTAAGTACAATTAATCGATAATTTTTTAGCCTAGGGTGTTATGCTAAACTTTAATTGATAAGAATGCCCAAATTGTGTAGGGACACATGTGACCAGAATGCCAACAAAAGAAAGCTTGCGTAAACTTAGAAAAGCAACTGAGGACGAACACATCACAGTAATCAGGTGAGTGGGCATATTTACATCATACCCATTTGGGATGGTGAGCACTTTAGAAACAAAAAATCACCTGTAAGTGGGACTTTAACATCATACCCGGTTGGGTGATGAGTAATTTAAGCTAAAAACCTACTCACGGTCATAAGTAGAGGTAATCATACCTGATTGGTATGAAGAACTTCCTTAAGGAAAGGAGAAACCCACTTACCGGTTGTAGGCGGAGATACCAGCACACCTGGTTGGTGTGATGAAGTGAAAATATATTTTTGTCAAAAGTGTTCTTACTTGACTGTGTGCTAATGCTTAAAAGATTTAGGAACCTTCTTGACGGGAGCTAGAACAGCTCAGATAGGCTAGAGGCCTCAATTTTTAACTTATGGGGCTAAATGCCCGGTTTTGGAAAATCATGTGTAGTGGGCCCAAAGCCAGTGGGCATGAGTAGGAGCTTATAAACAAATTTAAGTAAAGGAAAGCCATGAAATTTCTAATGAAATTGTTATGTGATTTCGCCATGGTACCGAGTTTGGACCGACAATACTCGATGGGCTGGCAGCAGTGCGTTAGGGCGAGGTCAACGGACCAGCCTAGACAAACAGTTGCAGGTCGAGTTGAGGGTCAAGGTCGTTGGACCATTAGAACCAAAGATAATGGCTATATGTGAAAACTATTGTTTGTGCATGCACTTGTAGTACATGACCATCAAGATGCCCAAGAGTGGTAGTGATGGGTCCTAATGGCTACTGCACGACATGGTGGAGATAAGGGCAGTTCGTCGTGCCAGTCAGTCGGGAAGCTCGGAGTAGCTTCTTGCGCATGAGACTGGAGTGGGGTCAGGATGAAGTCTTTGTCCTCATACGGACATGGAGTGGCATTCGGGACTGATGGTAGGATGTCGAGAACATTCACTTAGACCCATGGTAGAAGTGGACAGACTTCTATCTTGGTGGCCGGTAAATACTCTCCGAGCCACAAGTGGGTGTAGTGGACAGGCAGCACCTGCGAATGTGTGTTCCCTTCCTGATGAAGGGCGTGCGTTGTCTGCTAAACACACCTAATATGGAAATGGGAAAAATGTTTTGAAAACCAAATTTTGAGGAAAACTTCTTTTAAAAAAAACGATAACTATGGCATAATTTAAATGAAGCTATTTTCTTGAAAACTCACTCCTGACACCTGCTCATTGAGTTATAAAACTCACCCACTCTATTTTACCCATTTCAAAAGTAAGGTAATATGATAAAAGAAAACACGAAGATGTACCCTCCCTCAGGTATGCTTAAAGTCACTTTTAAATTTGAATATTGATTGATTTATGCTATTCCATGGAACAAGTTTTAAATTACACCTAGCTCCTCTTGATTAATAGAAAGGGAAATCCCTCTTAATCTAAGGGAGCAGCGAGTTAATCACGGGGATCCAACCAAACCGGGTCGGGGCATGACAGATTAGGTAATTGATGCTCACACAGACTTGGGGTAGAAGATATCACCTCCTACCAAGTTGGTCGGTCAAGTTGCTATGGGTTACAAGTGAAGTAGTCGGAGACTGCTCTACGAATGTGTTAACCCTTTGTGATAAAGGGCGTATGTGATTGTATGCTAAACCAAACCCGAGCAGGGGAAAATATTAAAACATTTTTCTAATGAGGAGTAAACCCACAAAACTTGTGAATGAAAAAAATTATAAACCTTTTCTATTTTTACAAAAGTCACCCTAACACTCACTAAGTGAGTTATAAAACTCACCTCCTCCCCTAAACCCTTTTTTTCAGGAAAAACCTCACTTCAAGAAAAGAGGAAGCTAGGGGAGTAAGTCAAAGGTACCGCGAATAGGTAAACCCTTATTTAATTATTTTGTTAATTTTCTTGTGAAAAACATGTGTACTTCTATTCCTTTACCTTCTTCGGTCTATTTGGTAGAAATAGGATCAGGAGGGAAACTACTTAAAAGTATACATAATCATATGATGATCACCATTAAGAGTGAAATGAATCCTTTAGATTAAGGAAGGATGGAGTCACAACAACGATTGACTCGAGACACTAGAAAGACAAATGATCTTCTTAGGAAAGCAAGTAGCAAAAATGGTCAATGTGGCCAAATTGCTATGACAACCATAGTAAGTGTAAATGTAGTAATTGAGAGGATAATATGCTTAAGTGACCCAAAGTAGCAAAAGAGTACAATGAGGAAAGAATTCTAACCTAATTAGTGAAAAGTTAGTGAAAAACCAAGGGGAAATGATGAGAATGACACAATACCTTAACAAAGGTTAGGTTCTTCGATGATTAAGAAAGTAATGGATGATACCCATATATGAGAGAGCTATGATGCCACACCCCAACCCGATTTGGTTGGAACTACACGATCAACTTGCCACCCTTCCCATACTAAATTAGAGTCCCATTTAACTCTCAAATAGGCATTGGAACATTTACAAGCTCTATTTTCCCAAAATTACCCAAAGGCCCCTAAATTTTAAAAACTTACCATTTTACCTCTCTCCTTGAGGACTTAGGTTTTGAGATCCATTTGACCCTAAAATTTTTTAGCAATGTTCCTAAACATTCATAAATTACGTTTGAGTCATTGGACTACCCAAGAGTTGCTTTTTGACCATACAAATACTCATATTTACACTTTACTCCCTAACTTTGCATTTATTGCAAATAGATATATATACCTTCCACAATAGGCAAACTAAGTCACCTATCCTTACCAAACTTTCCAATCAGTCCCACCGCCTCATTTAGCCCCTTAGGAAGACCACATAAAAGGCTTAGTGAAATGTCAGTTGTGCAGGATTACCTAGATGTGTTCCTAGAGGAGTTGCATGGATTGACCCTAGATAGACGGATCGACTTTGTGATCGAAGTCATCTCAAGGACAAACCTAATATCGTAAGCACCATATCATATGGCACTAGCAGAACTCAAGGAGTTGAAAGAACAACTCGAGGAGCTAATGGATAAGGGTTTTTATCAGACCTAGTTACTCTCCTTTGGGTGTCACGATTCTATTCGTGAAGAAGAAGTGCAAACTGGGTAGCGTGTAAAGTTGGGTGCATGCGCACTCGGCCACACACGAGCATGTTGTCTTCCTCGACCGACTCTCGAACCTAAATCCCTTATTTTAACCCGAAAACTCATCGTTGACCACTGACTCCACCGCTTGTGGAATTTAATTCATTGCCAACACCATAGGCTATGAATTAATGGGAGAATGCTATGGATAGATAGTCACGTTCACAACCATATAAATTTTGGTTGTCCCCTCATCGGATTTTGCTTGAAATTCTCTCTCAATCATCGACTACTCCTAACTCTAGTGACCTTCCTACCAGAGAGCATAGCTCCTCCATCCGAACACCTCTAATGATCATCCTAGTACCCTTAGAAAGTTGAGAACCTCAACTTTCCATTGACACCCCTCTTGACCCTTAACTACCTTTACTAGCATCGACGAGATTGCATAGCAACAAATCTCTAGTGACCTAAAATTGAGCATCTATTTTAGAGCTCAATTTCAATGACACTTATGAGTTGAGAAAAATTTGGTGAGTCCCTTCTACCATCAACTTTTCATAGCCTCTGACCTTGCCTAATTTGAGCAAGATTTGAGTGAGTATTAAATTGTTTGTCTCAAATCACGGGGTAAGTGACTGAGATGACTAAAACGTAAATTGTATGAGCTACAAACCACCAATTGGGGATATTCAAGTGGCCACAAACTCCTTAAGTAGTCAACTTTCAGACTCCACTAGCCTCGATAGCCGACAAGCCTTCTCTGGTGAGTTCCTGACTTTGACCCGACTTTTGCCCGTCTGTATACAATTTTCTGATCAAGTTTGATTGGAGTAGCTCCAGCCAAACTAATTTACGACAACATAGAGGGAGGCAAAGGGGACCTTTCCACTTAATTTGATAAATTTTAGAGAAACTTTGTTAGCAGGTCCAAGGTTGGGGTTTAAATTGCAAAGATTTGAAAGTTAGGGGATCCAATTGCTATTAAGCTTTTTGTGGGGTCTTCCTAAGGGGTAAATGAAGTATTGATGATAATTGGAAAGTTTGGTGAATGTTAGAGACTAGGTTTGACTATTATGAAAGGTCTAGGATCCTATTTGCAATAAAGAAAAAGTTAAAAAATAAAGTGTAAATGCAAGTATTTGTGCAACCAAAATATGACTTTTGGGCAGTACAAGGACCTAAACTTGATTAAAATAAGTTTATGGACCAAATGAGAAATTTTGTGGTCAAATGAATTCTGAAGCATAAGTTCTCAAGAAAAGGGGCAAAATGGTAATTTTGTCTAAGTTTAGTGGCTTTTCGGGGATTCATGGAAAATAGAGCTTGGAATTGTTCCAATGCATATTTGGGACTATAATGGGATTAAAGTAAACTTGAGTGACCCAATTGAAAGACTTGAGAAAGTTTAGGGTCCAAAATGAGGAATTTGTAAAGTATAATGGGCAAAATGGTAATTTTACCCAAAGAAATGACTAAATGATAATTTGGGAAAAATGAAACCATTATGTGATTAGTAAAGGAAATGTGGGCACTTCAATAAATACTAAGTACAAAGAGAATGAACTTAGCCACAAGAGGTTAATCTTAGACAAGTTTAGATTAAGTATCGTGTGACCAGTTAGTGAGTTGGGTGACCCAGGGCAAGAAAGGCTAAACCGTAAAACCTTAGTAAGAGTACAGTCGGTAAAATAATGAAATGGTTAGAAGTGAAACTGGCCCTATCATTTCAAATCCTTGCAGAGAACGCAAGAAGCACTCTAGCGGAATCATGATCAGATCCCGAAAACCCCACTAAACCAGCAAGTTTCGTATTTTGAGGTGAGTGGACATTGATGGTAAGTCTAGTTGGACCGATCGAAGAATTAAATACATACTTGATTGATTGAATGCACCTAAGTAGAAATCTACCCTTATAACTCATGTAAGAAGTGCAAAATAACTAAGATCATACCAATTAAAAGTGTTATTATTATGTTATGTGCTGACTTAGAGACGAAGTAACTAAGTATGTTGTGTGATTCTGGGCATAGGGCTTGATACACATAATGTCATATGAGAAGACAACTGTGAGAATGGGCAAACTCCCGAGATTAATTAAATTATATAGTGAGTTAATAAAGTGAATAATTGTACTTAGTATAATTGTATAATATAATTATACTATGTAAATAGGGGAGACAGTGATGCAATTAGAAAACAAATCGATAAATTTTGTGTGTAATATTATATTTTTTTTATTTAAACTCAAATTTCAATTTATATTAATATTTAGAATCACACTACTAAATCATGTTTAAATTAGAATGTAGCATTTCATTTTTATTATATTGTATTTTTTCAGATAAAAATGATTTATGTTTTAAGTTCCTTATCTTTCCTTTGTTTTTGCTCCGTTTTTTTTACCAAAGAAATATGAGAATTACCATAATAGTTTCTAGCTAAAGTATGTCAATTGGCCCATGAGCCGTCTCATTGTGATGAGAACCTCTGTACATGTTGATTTAATTTTCACTCATCACCCATCCCACTCTCTCCAAAATTATCATTTCCTTTCAGGGCAATAAGTTTCATATTTTAAAGAAAATTATATTTGCTTAAAGAAGGAGGGCGAGAGAGAGCCTATATATATTTGTGCATTGAGGGATTGGTTTTGCTTCCATAGCTCAATTTCTACTGCCGGTCGCATAGTGGGTATCATCTGGTGTGCCGTGTATGCATTGATTTGACTCTGGGGTCGGTAAGCATTTCCGCTTTCATCGCTGCTGAAAAAAGCTTGCAATTTGAACTGCGTGTTTCACCTGGGCAGAAGGGTTTTTTGTTCCATCCCCTGATAGTTTGGATAAACCACTTGCTTCTAGGACTTTGTTGAATTGTGCTTGTGCCCAAGTCATCTGCCTGTCTTGGCTGGTTTTATTGTGTACTTATTGCTTCCATGGACTCCAGTCCTGAGGCGACTGGTTAGTAGAAAAAATCTGGGTGCGGGTGAATATCGTGATTCATTTTCTGGTTATGATTATTGGGGATGAGCAGTCGCAGAGTACGGCGGAGGTTATCAAAGAAGGGGAAGGAAATATTGATTCTTCCCGGCTATCCCGAGTTCAAGGATGAGGCTTCAACCTCAGAAGCTGACACCATTGCTACATGTGATGTTGATTGGACGTTGTTGCCTGATGATACGGTGATTCAGTTGTTCTCCAGCCTTAATTATCGGGATCGAGCCAGCCTCTCGTCCACATGTAGGGCTTGGAGAGCTCTTAGCACCTCACCATGTTTATGGGAGTTCCTTGATCTCCGAGCCCATAAATGTGATGCTGCACTGGCTGTATCACTCACTTCTCGCTGTGTTAATCTCCAGAGATTGTGGTTCCGTGGCGTGGACACAGCTGATGCAATCATACATATCAAAGCCCATAACTTGCGTGAGATCAGTGGAGATTACTGTCGAAAAGTTTCTGATGCGACCCTTTCAGTGATTGCTGCAAGACATGGGTTGCTCGAGTGTCTCCAACTGGGTCCTGACTTCTGTGAGAGGATCACAAGTGATTCCATTAAAGCAACAGCAATCTGCTGCAATAAACTTAAGAAACTTAGGTTATCAGGAATCAGGGATGTTCAATGTGATGCAATTGAAGCACTTGCAAAGTATTGCCCAAATTTGACGGATGTTGGGTTTTTGGACTGCTTGAAAGTAGATGAAACAGCTTTAAGTAAGATGTTATCTCTAAAATTCCTCTCTGTGGCAGGAACATCTAATTTAAAATGGGGATTAGTTTCTCACTTGTGGCACAAGCTACCCAACTTGATTGCTTTAGATGTTTCTAGGACTGATATAGGACCTGCTGCAGTTTCAAGGCTATTAATTTCTTCTCAGAATTTGAAGGTTCTTTGTGCATTAAATTGTGCTATTTTGGAGAAGGAGGTTAACTTTTCAGCCTCAAAAATAATGGGCAAGTCATTGATTGCAACTTTCATTGATGTCTTTGAAGAAATATCCTTGTTATTTTCTGATACTACAATCAGAGGTAATAATGTCTTCCTGGAATGGAGAAACTCGAAGAAGAATAGTAAAAGTATAGATGAAGTGATGACATGGCTTGAGTGGATATTATCTCATACACTCTTGAGAGTGGCAGAGAGTAACACCCAAGGTCTTGACGAATTCTGGCTCAAACAAGGTGTCATGTTGTTGCTTAATCTAATCCAGAGCTCCCAAGAGGATGTTAAAGAGAGAGCGGTGACAGGTATTGCGACCTTTGTTGTAAAGGATGATGAGAATGCTAGCATAGATCATCAGATGGCTGAAGCAGTAATGCATGATGGAGGCATAGGCCTCCTCTTAGACCTTGCTAAATCATGGCGAGAAACACTGCAATCAGAAGCTGCAAAGGTAAAATCTTCACTAGATCAAAAGCTAGCAAACAATGTTTTGGCTTACTGGGACAATTTGTTCAAATGTTGGTTGTCGTTCTCCTATTAATATGCATTATGTTGCAGTTTTTTGAAAATTGTAGTGTACAATACATTTTAAGTTACACTTCCAAGGTTTATTCATGGTATTTATGCTTTATTATAGCTTTCTGAGCAGATAAAAATACTGAATGTTGAATTATTGATACTCTAGGCTATAGCAAATTTGTCTGTCAATCTCAACGTTGCAAAGGCTGTTGCTGATGAAGGAGGGATTGAAATCCTCGCTGATCTAGCTAAGTCCAGCAATAGGCTCGTTGCTGAAGAGGCTGCTGGTGGTTTGTGGAATCTCTCTGTCGGGGAAGAGCACAAGGTTCCACTCTCCTGTTCACTATTTCTATGCTTTAACACATAATAAATTAATATGTTTTCTAATTAGAATGATTATTTCAGGCTGCGATTGCCAATGCTGGTGGTGTAAAAGCTTTAGTTGATCTTATATTCAGATGGTCAGTTGGTGGTGATAGTGTTCTGGTATAACTTTTGCATTTATCATATACCTTCTACGTTCTCACTGTTAATGTTATTTATCATGTCTGATGCAAACTTCTTTGCCTTTAATGTTTTGTGGGTAAATTTATATTAAAGAAATTAATGATGTAGCTTTGTTTCTTTCCAGGAACGTGCAGCTGGTGCTTTGGCAAATCTGGCAGCTGATGATAAATGCAGTACAGAAGTTGCATTGGCTGGAGGGGTACATGCTTTGGTTATGCTTGCTCGCACCTGCAACTTTGAGGGAGTTCAAGAGCAGGTAATTACTGCATTTTTTGTTGTTTGTGCATGATTTAAAAGAGATGTATAATCGTCTTGGCTGGCAAGATTTCATCTGTAGAAATGATAATGATAAATAATGATGGTGGAGAAACAAAATATATTTTTTCTCAAATCTGGCATTCCAAGTGTAATCACCAAATGAATAATAGAAAAGGATTGGTTTTGAAAGGTTAATTTCAGTTTATGTTGTGCCCAGAAGGTCTGATAAATTTAGTCTCATCTGTTGTCATAGGCAAGATAAATCGCAGATAATGAAAAGAGTTATGTGCTAGATATGTTTCCTATGGAAAGATTACATATAAATCTTTCCGATGCCAACCCTAGGATGATTTTCTATCCCTGAAAGGTTATGTTTATATTAATGGGGATCATTTGGGTGGTATTGGATGAACAGCGAAAAGCAGAGAATTTATTCTCTTTCCTTTTTTTCGAATGACGAGTAGCATAGTGCAATATGACTGAAGAGTAGAGTTGGGAGTGCACGGGGATTCCCCAAAATTACAAATACCATTTGAGACACTCCTAGTCCCTATCTGTCCCAGGTTGTGGACACCATTATTTTTCTGATCTACTGGTCCATTCACATCGATAATCATCGAAAAGCCACAAAAGAAAAAAGGATTACCTTTTAAAACTGCTCTTCGAAAGTTATGGGATATGTAGCCTGCATTTTTCTTGTCTAGTTTGATATGTTGAATAATATAGAAAGGATTTTCAGATCTTCCTATTTAAACAAGTATGTACATACTGTTATTTTGAGTCCTTTCACATTGATATTCATTAAAAGACAAAAAATGGGATTATGTTTTAGAAATGCTCTTGGAAATATAAGGGAAATGTAACTTATGATTTCTTGTCTAGTTTGATATGTTGAATAACGTAAGGACTTTTAGATCTTCCTATTTAAACAAGCATATACTAAGTCTTATTCCTAGCTAACTCTGTTTGGCAGCCTCTATTTAGATGAAGTTATTGCAAATTTAGTGTCTCAATTGTCCAAAGATGCCCAATATGTAATCAAAGAAATATTGTATCTAATGACGCCTCTAGTTTTTTGTTAACTGTTCTACAATTTGGGTGAAGATCCTTGTTTGTAATGTCTTATTGGGAGAATATCCCAAATAGCGATGGATGGAGCTCAATCTGTGTTTTACCATGAACTTTCAAAATTGTCTAACATTTGCCATATCAAATGTTTTCTATCAACTGCATCACATTTTCCTTCTAAAATGTGTGAGAGGACTAAAATTCTTCTTGAATGCCTCTTGAGCCAAATATGTAGGGCAACTTCAAGGTGTTGTAGCTCATCCTGACAAATCTTCTCACAGTGTGTACATTTTTTCTTCCGCTTGGTACTCTAGGGTGATGTGGTAATAGATGATTTGATCATATGAGCCCAGTTTGCTCACCCTGTTGGTCGATACCATCATTGTACCCTCATGATACTGATCTACCCATCTCGACTTCCAGTGAGATTAGATTCACTAGAATGATAGCCTTCTCGTTGTAGCCATTGTAGTTGAGGAGTGTGTAAATGAAGTCCTTGACCTAGTGCTCACCATTGAAGTGGTGATGCAATAGTTCAAGTCAGGGTTTAGTGTGAGAATAGGCTACATGGTGGAAAGCCTGGATTGGGACCAATTTCTTGATCTTATTTGTCCTTAGGTCGATCTTTTGGCCACCCTCTGATTTGATGGCATAGATTGAATGGAGGTACCATTGATCGTTGAAATCCTATTGGAGAGACATAGGAATTATGAGCTGCTCAATATCGTGAAAGACACCACCCCGTCTTCCTACGGTGTCTAGGCTCATCAATCTCGCCATTGCTGAGGGGACTGTCACTGGAGGGTGCATAAATGATGAGCTCGATTCGCTCACCGGAGTGGCACCATGTGGGAGAAGAGTCTTTGGAGAGATCGGAGATTATGAGTTTTGAAGAAAAACAACTTGAACTCAAGGTCAACATGCACTTGAGAGCTTCATTCTTCTTCATATTTCTGGAGAAGGGTCTTCTCCATGAGCTTGGTGTAGTCAAAATCAATCAGGATGATGAGGATGGAACTAGAATTAACTTGAATGGTTGAGTGTGAATAGTTTTCAGACAGTGGTGCAGCACTAAATAAGAGGGGAAGGAGGAGAGGGGCATTTTAGCTATTTCACACATTTTAGACAGAAATGATGCAACTGATGTGGAGACTTTGGAGGTTCATATTTATTCTATGCAAAGTTGAAAGTTCATGGTAAAAAAGAGATTTGAGTCCAAAGTTAATGGCTATTTGAGCAATTTTCTCTCATGGGAGGCTCTTCTTTGTCACTTTTTGTTAACTAGATTTTGTCTTGAAGATAATTTTATTGTTTACTTATATTTATAATATGTTTTTGTGCATTAATAGCCTTGTGAGTAGTTCATATAATCTTAAATATACATTCTAGGCTGCTCGTGCTTTGGCAAATCTAGCTGCTCATGGAGATAGCAACAGTAACAATGCTGCAGTGGGACAAGAGATTGGTGCTGTTGAAGCTCTTGTACAACTAACAAGGTCTAGTCATGAAGGTGTCAGGTACTTTACCATTTCGTGGATTAAGTGATCGCAATCTCTATTTGCTAGATTGTTGGGTTTAAGGATCAGATCAATCTAATCCAAATAAGTCAAATTGGTTCATACCCATGAAATCAATCGAAAATTGTCCAATTTCTAGTGAAGATGTCAATCTCTATTTATTGTCTCTTTGCTTTTATTGCATTTATTAACACCATGAGTTGGCAGCAAACCATGACTTTCTTTTTAATCACCAAACAAATCAAGACTTTGTTGCAATTTTACCTATTGATTATGTGGCCCACTAATGCTTTTTAATGTTGAATTTATTGCCAAACAGGCAGGAAGCTGCTGGGGCATTGTGGAATCTTTCATTTGATGATAGAAATCGTGAAGCAATTGCTGCGGCTGGAGGTGTGGAGGCTCTGGTATGCCTCATCTATAACTATTTATTTGTGCATGCAATTTATGAGCTGCTTTCATCAGCCAATGATGCTTGCAAATTAGATGTATTTTCAAGTAGATGATCTGAATTAATATCAGAGTATGGCCACCTGAATTGACATCTTCATGTTTATGAATTCTAGATGATGTTTATTCAAATTGGGTTACTAGTATTAGGTTGTTTATTTTTTGACTTGCATATTTTCATTGGTGGAATTGTCAAATTTTCTATTGTTATACCATCATAATTACAAGTTTTAGAGATGGTTTCTCTTTTCCTGCATATCATATCTCTGATCAAACAATAAATGTTCTCTTGCTTAGTGCCATTCCTTTTATGATTGGTTGTGGCTTGTAAATTTTTCTTATCCAATTAGTGTCGCTGTCAATGTTTAGGTGTCCCTTGCACAATCATGTGCTAATGCTTCACCAGGTCTTCAAGAACGGGCAGCTGGTGCTCTGTGGGGTCTATCAGTATCAGAAGCCAATAGGTAATTCCATCCTTGGAATAATTTTTATTCCACATAATCAGTATTTTGGGATCTGATGTCCTAAATAATTCTTGTTTTTTTATGCCAGTTGTCCTTAGAGTACAGGATTTAAAATGAAATAGTGTTCTATTGTAAGATAAAAAAAGATATTTGATTGTATCTATGGTGCAATACATATTGCCTCATTTATATGCCATCTTGGGGTGAAGATACCAATTTATATATTCTTCTGCGGTCTTTGATCCTAACTTAAAATGAAGAACTAATGCTAAGGTCACAACAGATGAAATTATCAAAATGGTATTATTCCTCTCTTTCGTAACTTTCTTTATCCTTGGTTATGCTTTTCATGCATGTTTTCGTAATAATATAGGTAATTTATTTTTTGGCAATGTGCCTTTAGCTGTTGGTTAAGAAACAGCTCATATATCCTTTTACATATAGGATGTCTTCTAATCCCAGTGGTCATCTTTTTATTTGTGAAGAAATATTCAGTTTTTATTGGTGGACATATCGATTTTGAGCTGTACATGGTGCATATTCTGTATCTTTTTTTTGTTAACTCTGCACAGTCTACTATAATTCCTTTACCATTTTGTCGCCAACAGCATTGCCATTGGCCAAGAAGGTGGTGTAGCTCCTCTGATTGCTCTGGCTTGCACCGATGCCGAGGTATGAGCTTGGCTATGCAATCCCCCCTTTCTACAGACATCTTTTGAATACATTCTAATTTATATAAATGGAACATTTCATGTCATATATTGCAACTCATACCATGAGATGGGAGAAGGTATCTGGTAAGTACAGCATGAAAAGAAATTTGCAGCATCACAAGAGAGCTAGCCAAAATTTTATGATGATGCACTGGGCAGGTGAAAGAAGCATTTTTTTTATTTATAATAATGGTGTCAAACCTTACAAATGTGTCTCATTTTGATAGATTTTCCCCCTTTGTTCATGTTGAACAATTTGCAATGCTTAAAGCTATGAATTTTACTGTTGATTTTTCTACCATCCCTAAATTGATATCTCACTACGGATTGAACATGGTTAAGGTAATGGTGGAGAAGCATACTTTTTCAGGAGAGACTCTTCTGTGGTGTTATTTTTTTCCTGATCAATCTCATCTAGAGTAGGTGCAACACACAATTCTCCATGAGAATTCTACCATAAGTTTTAAATACTGTCCTGTACATAAGTAACTTTATACTATTGAACTTTATTGGCTCTGTTAATGAAGTATAATATTCTGTGCTCTTTTGGCTGATTACTCTAAGGTAAGTTTGAAGTTTTATAATTGAGAGGAAAATATCATATATGATCACAGTATTACTGCTATGTGCCTTGAGGCTGCCTTAAATGGGTGCTAAGGATTGTATACTTACCTAGCTTCTAGGTTGGATAGAAATTGATTTGATTGGCATAAAGTAGGAATGTTCATATTCTCTATGGATGCCTTTGGGAAAAATGAAGTCAACTCATGACTATTAAGTACTGTTGATCCTCTCATCTTCAGGATGTTCATGAGACTGCAGCAGGTGCTCTGTGGAATCTTGCTTTCAATTCAGGCAATGCTCTACGGATAGTTGAGGAGGGGGGAGTCCCTGCTTTAGTCAATCTCTGTTCTTCATCAGTATCAAAGATGGCACGCTTTATGGCTGCTCTTTCCTTGGCATACATGTTTGATGGGAGGTATTATATAAAAATCTGAAAGAGACGATATTACTGCATATAAAGATTGTGAAGTTCATGAATATAATTGTGAAATATGGCAGGTAAAATACGATACCATTTTCTAAGAGTGAGGCTATTTCTCTTATCTAGAGTGTGTTTGAAAACTATTATCCAAGGAAATTTAAATTCTGAGAGTTTATTCATAATGCAGGATGGACGAATGTGCTCTGATTGGGAATCTATCAGAAAGTAGCTCGAAAGTTGTGAGTTTGGATGGTTCAAGAAAGATGGCTTTGAAACATATTGAAGCTTTCATCAATATGTTCTATGATCGACAGGCTTTTACAGCTGCAGCCATGTCTTTAGCACCTGCTGCCTTAGTTGAAGTGACAGAAAGAGTTCGTATCCAGGAAGCTGGATATCTTAGGTGCAGGTACATTGCAGGAAGCTGCACTTTAAATGCTATTGTATTATTTGTACATTGCAGATTTTTTTATGAGAGAAGTCACAAATGTTTGTTTGAATTATTGTGTTTTCCCAATCTTCTTAATTTGAATGCTATCCATCCAGTCATTCCATAAAGTGAGATGTTCTCAGCATCTGAGCGGATATACTGCCTCTGTCGAGCCTACATGTGAAATTTGGAAGATAACTTGATCATCCAAAAAACATTTTAAATTTATATTTACCATGGATTTGCCATATTTTCTTTAATGTTTTGTATTTGGGGAACCGGTTGATCTTCCAGCAACACAACTTAATGAGACATTTGGAGGGAAAATTTTCTCCTAATGGCGTCATGAAAAGGTAACACCATTAGGAGAAAATTGATGGTCACATTTTAAAAGGTTTAGTTTCGCAAGATAACTTTTTAAGAAAAATGTTTACTTAATTGTAACATCTTTAAAAGGTTTTGTCTCAATTGTATAATTTTCCTGACATTTGTATCATGCAAAAGCTATTTGCATGTTTTATTCAACCTCATGTCTTTCTTGTTCCTTTTTTCCTCTATAATTGTCCTTTTTGGTTGTCTTAGTGATGCTGAAATTGGAAGGTTCATTACCATGTTGAAGAATCCATCGGTTCTCAAAGCATGTGCTGCATTTGCTCTTCTTCAGGTAATCACAATTTTGTTTACTTATCATTCAATTTATCATTAAAGTAAATGTACTTATGATTCTTGTTTCAATCAGTACAAAATGTTTACAGATAAGTAATTAATAACCATGAGTGTTTGAAAAGCATAAACATGGAATATAATAATGTACATAAAAGTGTTCATATAGAGGAGGTAAAGTGTGGACTATGGATGACTTTTTATCCGAACACTTTTACCCTGAGATAACATAGTTTCCAATGCTGAATGTATCAAGAAAATGTGAAGAAACTACATGAAGGTTATGGATGCACAATTCAACAGATTAACACATTAGAGATAGTCATGGTAGACAATCTGCATGTTTTTGGCAGTTCCATCAAGGATTTATTTGGACTCACCTAATGAATTTGATGTTCCATTGTTGTCATGAACCTCATATTATGTTAAGAAACACTTGTTAAACCTGCCAGATATTGTGTTTAAGATAATCTTTTCAGTTTTGCCAGATGAATAATCACAAGCACTGCTTTGTAACCTTACTATCAAGTAGATTCAAGAGACAACTCTCACAGAAGGCAAATTATAGTGGATGTTTCCCTGTAACCAGGGGACAGCTAAAAGATAGGTTTCTTTGATTTAGATACTTTATGTAACTGATGTCAGTTACCTATCCTCTTGCTGCAGTTCACAATCCCAGGTGGTCGGCATGCTTTGCACCATGCAAGGTTAATGCAGAATGTTGGGGCATCAAGGGCACTGCGAGTAACCGCAGCAGCTGCAAATGCACCACTTGAAACCAAAATATTCACCAGAATTGTCCTTCGAAACCTTGAGTACCACAAAGATTTACTATCTTAAAATTTCCATTTGCACTTTGGGAAAGGAATCTCAACTCTAGTACCCAAAGAGAAAGAGAGAGGGGATGCTCTATGTATCTGTGCAAACTTCTCATTTGGCTTCCCTTTCAACTTGTGGATGCACACAAAGGGAGGGAACTTGGTCCGTGTGAATGAGATTCTTCTGTGGTTACTCAACTTATTTGAAAATCCAAGTATGGCTAAGTCAAAAGGATCTCAGATAGCTTCTGTTTTGTTAAGAAGTAACTTTTTGATACAACACACGTTTCCCTGTTTGATTAAATGCAAGAAACTTGTCTTTAGCTCTGTAAATTATTGTTGGTATGATATGTAGGCCTTATTGTTAGAGCTCGGGTGGTCATTACCCAGCTGTTTGTGTAACAAAGGGGTTAAAGTTTGCAGATTATGTTTCACTCCTATTAACTAGAAGAGGATCTAGTTTCATTGGTCCATTACCATCATGAGTCACAATTTTCTTCTCTAGGGATAAGACAGATAAATATATTGAATTTCATACTTTTCAGTTTTATGGCCATGGATGCTTGTTTATCTATGGGATAATTACCTAAAGCTGAATTCTTATTATCCCCTCTCAATTATTTGTTTCCAGCAGATGTTAACACAATTTTGAATAGATTTGAACATGGTACCCATAATTGTTTAGCATAAGTTGGATGATATCAGAACATGGTAACTGTTAGGAGAGTATTTGACACTCATTTTAGTATATTGTTTTGCTTAGATTTAGTAGTAAATCACTTGTATATTCTCTTGTTTTCAAGTATTTCAAGGAGGTATAAGTTAGGAACAGTTCAAGAAAAATTATTTAGATTTTCAACTATTGGCCCTACACATCTCAGAATACATGTGATTCCATGGATTTTATAAGATGAGTAACCTCTTTTGCTAAGGTCTTGGCCCTCAAGAAGCTCCATATGGCTAATGCCATAATAATTTATATAATTTTTAATACATAAATTGACGTGATCACTTAATTTATAGGTTTAGAATATTTGTGGAGCCAATAGATTGGAAGGCCGATGGAAGCTAGCTAAGAGATCAAAATGAGATAGCAAGTAGACCAAGATAATGAGACTAAATACAATTTACCAATAGCAAGAGACCTAAAAAATTAGATTGTAGTTTTATTGATTGCATGAATAATTCATTAGCATCATTATGTTGCAATATTGTTGAACTCTCTTCCCTAACTTGAGGAATGAGTATATTCAAATGAATTCAAGTACTATTAAAAAGAATTGGAAGTTAAATAAGTAAGTAATTGTGATAAATTCAAAAGGTTTTTTTTTTACAAAAAAAAAACTTCATTAAATAAAAGAGTAGAGATCCCAATTACCTTTGGATTAGTTAATGGTTTTTTTGCAAAAAGATAATCTTTATAAGATAGAATGTTGAGTCATGTGGCCCAACGACCACTCACCGTGTGCTGCATGGCAAAATATTCCGGTTAGTGAATACTAAGTCATGTCAACCTGAGCAACCAATTAGGGTGCACTGCATGTTGAATGGACACTATGTATCACAATCAAGACACATAAGATAATAACGACCAATCAAAGTTTTTCATGTGTTGACTGACGCTGTGGATGATAATTAAACACATTAAATAAGGACGACCAATCATAGAGTGCCATGTGGTGACAATTACTAATTCTTTTCTTTTCAGATACAATTAGCCGAGTACAACCAATCAAAGAATGTCACGAGGCAGATAATACATAGTAAGATTATTTTATTATAGTTAGTTGCAAAAGTTAGTGGCGATAGCCAATTATTGTTACAATGTCATATTCTCCAATGAACACACGTCGAAAACAAAGGAACACAAGCTTGATTCTCCTAGAAATACCTTGACACTTATCAGCTCTGACCCCATGGAAAATCGCCACCAAATAATCTCATCCCATATTGATGAATTCACAGAGTCCTTAGGGACCTTCGTCTATAAATTTAGTCTTCCTCTCCCCCTCCATTCATTGAAATTTTTTTCTAAAAGTCGACTGATCAGTTTTTCGATGAGTATAATTTCAAGCTTGAGCGAGCAAATCAAGTCATGCGAGAAGTTTGAACTTAGTACAAAATGTTCTAGGGAGCCTTCTCTACATGAAGGAGCCCTCATTAAAGTCCATCGATAATTGAGACATCACCAACATGGCCAAATACTAGCCATACTCTCAATGTAGAAAATAGTGCATCAACTCTTTTGGTGAATTCTAATATCCTCCGACAACCAAATTGATCGAGAAAGGTGTTCTGATGTCCCTATCATCTCTCTCTTCATCATTCGTGGTCGAGCAAGGTCTGTGGTAAGCCCCTAACCTTAATGTTTTTTTCTTATAATTTTCTGCTCAATTTTTAAGGGGATAGTTCAGCCAAAGTTTTAGATAACTCTGGTGGCTGATTAGAGAGGGGCCGAGTCCATGGAGGTCACATGGGAGGTCCCCTGTGTTCCCCGGTCGGTGGCCTCAACTAATTTTCCGTTGTCAGTTCCCCAATGGAGCTATTAGAAGAATTAGAAGTCCTAAGAATAGGAATTATCATGGTAGGTACCTAAGCGAAATGTAGAGAGACATAGGGTCCGAAAGGCGAGAAAGGTGGGATTGGAAAATGGTATCAGGAAATACCAATATAACATAGTTGAGATGCTATGTTAAGTATTGATTCAATATTATAATGTTAACAATTACACGTATGATAAACACAAATCAAGACAATACTCACTAAGGAATTCAGACACAAGTATAGTGAGTGGAATTATGATTATAACCTTAGGTACAATTGGATCAATGTTATGCTTGCTACTTATTTTGAATTGCTTGTATTGTGTTTTTATATTGCTTAATGAAACTGAGGTTAGTATGGAGTAACTCAACCATATTTTTAGGGAATTTGGGATCCAACTTATACTTTGAACTTTGAGGCTACAACCCATATTTTTATAAAACATGGGCTCTAGCCCATATTTTAGAACATGAGGCTATGACCATATTTTCAATAGAGGGGATACAACCCATTTGTTATGAACTAGGCTTTGGCCCACATTTTGGAAATGAGGTAATAAGTTATGAGTTGGGAATAAGGACCTTGGTCCATAATTTTGGGTATGATTTTGAGATGCCTTCCATAATTTAACGACGATATAATTTGGGCTTAGAGGGTTGGCCATATTGCATGTCAATCCCTATGCTAGTATATATTTGTAGTGCCATAGAGGGGTTGGTCAAATCGCAAGCCAACCTCTGTGGTAATCTTTGATATGTTAATACTGTATTGTTTGTATTTATGGCAAATGTGAAATGGTACCGGTAGATGCCTATACGGATGGGTAGTGTCGAGTACTAAGAGATATATTGGAGATGAGTTAATAAGGGGGGAGATACTTTTATCCTAGATATCGAGGACAAGAGAGTCATATGACAACATCCAAACATTGACCAAGCAGTGGTCGAAGATGGTCGTAGTATTTCTAAGGTGCTAGTGGTCCAGACTTTAGAGTATACAAGAGGGCACTCTTCTTCATGTAGTTTAGTAAAGGCTAGTGTAAAGCTGCTTGACTAGTATGTTGGCACCAACAGAGAGGGGTGTAACCCCACTGCTAGGTTGTGACTCTAATATGTTGGTATTATGATGTCGGTCATAATACGGTTTATAAGCAATGCATAAGTCATTATTATGTTGTGATGTGTGATGTTGTGATTGAGGACTCTTTCTCTGGAATAGTATTACTGACAAAAACTATTCAAGTTTTAAATGAGCAAACTTTAGAATATTTTTATCCTCCATGAGTATCTAGAAACATGGATTTTTGAGTTATGGGTTTTTTTTATTCATGATATTTTGCATATAAAATTTGTGAAAAAAATTGAAGTTAAAATTTTTATGGAAGGAATATTTTACTTTGTGTATTATGAGCCTTACGACCAGCCAATACTATAGTAGTGAGGGCTCCACTATTGTAGCATTGGGACTCGGGAGGGCGTTGTAGTTGTGACGATTATTTGACTCAAAGTGTTAGGTCGGGGCGTTACAACTATAGTGGTATCAGAGACATGTTTTGAGAAAAAAAGGATGGTTGAGAATTTCAAAAATGAGGAAATGAAAAATTTTACTTCTGAGGACTCCTATACAACTTAAAATCAAGATTAAAAGCCTTAGTAACTTACACAAGCAAAAATATTTTTGAAGGAGATGGAAATTAAGAAGATAAGAATTGTACACCATACTACTCCAGCGGTGGAACCCTGGACCCCATAAAACCCTTCCCAAGAAGCTTTGAGGGAGTAACGACCCCGGACTAGAGTACCATCCACCCTTCCCATTGACCCTAGCCTTGTGGAAGAAACTCCTCAAGTAGAGATGAGTGTTGAAGAGATGAGGGTGTATACCATAAGTATATGCGAGCATCGTTGAACTATAAGATGACCTTTGGTAGAGCCCCACCAGAAATGGGTCAACGAAGGAAGTTGAATAACTTAGCCAACGATTTAGAGATGTTATATGAATGCGGTGAGGTGATACTTGGACAGTATGGGTTTAAGAGGAAATTGGAAGGCTTGTAGAAGGGTGAAGGTTCAAAGGGTAACTCAGTGAAGCAACCTTTGAGACAGGAATGAGCCAACCAATCAAAGGCACCACCAAAACCTTCAAGGCATGGGGAAGAAAGAGCCCCCATAAGTACAAGATTGGCTTATAATCCCATGCATAGCACTGTATGAAATGTGTGTAGGAACCTTAGGAGTGGAATGGATATCAAAAGAGAGTGAAAGAGGATTCGGTCTCATCGGTGGCCTTTCACTGGGAGGAGCTGTTATACATGTGGACAGCCGGGGCATATAATTCAGAACTGCTCCTTTGAGCATGATCAAGTTACCGAGACAAAAAATGCAAGAGAAGAGAAGGATTCTAAAGAGGTTGACATGCCCAAGAGACTATCCCCCGATCGATATGAGGAATCTAATAGAGTGGGACTGCGTGGATGTTGTTGGTAGCCAAGGACATTTGATGTCAAAGTGCATGTGGTTAAAAACTCAACTGAACTAGCTTGCGAGAAGAGATGATTTTCTTATAGGGTTGGATTGACTTGAAAGTAACGTGAGGGACATGGAACTCACACTAAATGAGTGATAGGGACAACATGACAAAACTAGAGAAGAGAACAATTCAAAATATTCTTAGACTAGTAGGATTGTCGGTGTGAGTAATAGGAATAACTTTTTCTTTGAGTGTAGTTTCACGGCTTTAGGGAGGGGGAGGGGAAGATTATGAGAAATTCATAATGAGAAATAAGAGTTTTACTATAAACCCTGTTCCTTGAAGATAAGGAAACCGGAAAAAGAACCGGTTACCTCGAATGAAAAAATCGAACCGGTTTACGAACCCCAACCATTAGAGAATGTGCAAAATGGAAAATTTACATAACCCATGACCCAAAGAGTCATAAAAACCATGTAAAGGGACTTTAGGATAATATGAGAGAGAAAAGCAGACCGGATCAGGTGAACCAGATCTGAACTGGATTGAATAAGTTTAGATCAGTTTGAACCATTATTGAATCGGATGCTAAATTCATTTTTTTAGATGGCTTGAAATATTCAAATTGGAGAATTGAAGCAACCATTTGATAGAGAATGAATTTAGATGAATTTAAAATTTTTTAATTTTAAAAAACTCGGTCGAATCAAGCCCGAATCGACTGGTTTAAGCATTGAACCCGATACGGATTGGTCTGGTCTGGAATGGTGTCATCTTCTTCCTTTAGATGACAATATTGTTCACTTGCCGAAAAAATGAACAGCGTCGATGAAAAGAAATTGTTTCCATTTAGGACATTTCAGGCCATCAATGAGCGCCATTAAGGTGCCAAACGGACGGCTGAAGAGTCCCCGAGCTCCTCTCCATTCATTCTCCTCACACCTAAAAACTCCACTCTCCCTCAGCTACTCAGTTTTTCAACGAAGCTCAAACCAGAGCCCCGACATAGGAATTTTTCTAAGCCAAAGAAGGTGAGGTTGGGTTCCTTAGACTTGGGGAGAAGTCAGCTACCCGACGGTGATCACCATTTGAACCGAGGATCGCCAGAGAAGCGCCGACATAATTAAACAGTGAAGCAGCTCCAACAAATCAAAGTTGTCCTATTTCGATAGAGTTAAAAATAGCCAAATTGTGCCCTCCTCAAGCCAAACCAAGCTCTCCCAGCACTCCCTCAGCCCTCATACGACCGAATTAAAGCAGAAAGATAAGCCAATTTGGCTCCATTGTGTAATTTCCGATCAACATTAGAGAGAAATTGTGAAACTTCACTAACTAAATTCTCCCTCATTTCAACATGAATTGTTGTAATTCTTGATCCTAGGAGAAACTTTAGGATGAGATCAACCTGCCCTGATCGAAAGTTTGGACCGTCGCACCTCCTACGGTAAGCTTTTGAAGCTTTCTCTCTCTAAGTTCAGTTTTCCGACAAATCTCTGTTTGAGCTCGTTCCGGCCTCAATTCATGCGATTAAAAGCTCAATTGAATCGTATGGATGTGTAGAAACTCAATTTTACCTTCAATTTCAACAATTAACTCGATTGAATGGTCAATTTGATGAAATCAAATTTGACTAGTTTGAAAGGGGGAAATTGGAGGATAATTTTGGGGGAAATTGGAGATTTTGTAAAATTGAGTGACCAAAGTGCAATTTCCCAAAATTGAGGACCAATTGGCCATGAAAAAGATGTTGGAGGACCAATTGGTCTATTTTTTAAAATAATTTGGGTCAAGTTGTCATTTTTATAAAGTAGGGGCAAAATGGTAATTTTTGAAGATTTGGGAAACTTGAACCCCTTAAGTGATTTTGAGTAAATTGAGGACCCAAAGTGAATTTTAGAAAGTTTCGAGACTTAATTTGGGGAAAAGTTAGTATTAGGGACCTAAATACAATTAACTAAAAAGTTTGGACATTTTGTTCATACGTGAGAAAGTAAGGCTATCATGCCAAATGTTAATAAACAAGGATGTCCAAATCATGTAGGAATACGAAGGACCAGAACACCAACAAGGATAAGCTCATGTGTAGGCAAAAAACTGACTAAGAAGGAAAACACTACAAATATCGAGTGAGTGGGTTATTCATATCATACCCGGTTGGGATGATGAGCACATCGGAAATAAAAAACCACTACTATGTGGAATTTTGACATCACACTTGGTTGGAGTGATGTGAGAAATACATGGAAAAAACTACTTACCAGTTGTAAGTAGATCATACCTGGTTGGTATGATGGACTTACTAGAAGAAAGTCGAAAACCCGCTTACCCATTATAAGCGGAGATGTCATCACACCCAGTTGGTGTGATGGATGGAAAATTTATTTTGTCAGAAGTGATCTCCCTTGACTGTGTGCCAATGCTTAAACTTTTGGGAGAACTTCTTGACGAGAGTTGGAATAGCTAAGATAGACCAAAGGCCTTGATTTTTGGAACTTGGGGGTGAAAATATCCAGTTTTGAAAAAATCTCGTATAGTGGGCCCAAGGCCAATTGTCCCGAGTAGGAGCTCGTAAACAAACATGATGATAAGCCATGAAAATTCTTAATGAATGATTGATGTGATTTGGCCATGGTACCAAGATAGGACCGACATACTTGATGGATTGAAGGCAGTGCGACAAGACCAGATCGACGGATTGTCTAGATAAACAGTTGCAGGTCGAGTTGAAGGTTGGGGCCGTTGGACCAATGGCACCAAAGATAAATGGATTTGTGGAAAAACTTTTGTTTGTGCACTTGATGTCCGGGACAATTAAGACACCTAAGAGGGGTAGTTATATGTCCTAAGGGCTACTTGACGACATGGTGGATGTAAGGGTAGTTTGTCGTGTCAGTAGTCAGGGAAGCTCGACGTAGCTTCATGCGCATGAGATCGGGGTGGGGTCAGGATGAGGTCTCTATCCTCATACGGACACGGAGATGATTTCGGGTTTGAGGGTCGGATGTCACGAACATCCACTCACTCCCAGAGTAGAAGTGGATGGGCTTTTATATTGGTGGTCGGTAAAGTCGCTCTGATGCCCCAAGTGGGTGTAGTGGACGAGCTGCCCTGCGAATGTGTGATCCCTTCATGATGATGGGCGTGTGTTGATTGTTAAATACAGTAATTGTGGATATTGAGGAAAAGTGCTTAAAAACCGAAATTTGAGAAAGAAATGATCTTAAAAGAAATAAGAAGTCTGACACACTCCAATTAAAAACTATTTTATAAACACCCATTCACTAAGTTGTAGAAACTCACCCCTCCCTTTCTATCCCTTTTCAGAAATAGAGAAGATGACAAGAGATAATACTAGGATCTTCCCTCTATCATGTATGCTTAAAAGTATTTTCTTTTTAAATTTATATTTTTATTGATATATGTTATTCAAGGGAACAAGGTTGACATTTTGCCTAGCTCCTCTTGATTTAAGGAAGGGGGAAACCTCTCTTGAACCAAGGGAGCAGCGAGTTGTTCACGGAGATCCGACCAAACCGGGTCGGGGCATGACAACTTGAGTGGTATCAGAGCTAAGTTCCCTTGAAATATTATTAATATTATGCCCTGACTCTAATGAAAACTAATTATCATGTAGGAAGGAGAGTCCCTAGAAAGTTCATTGTGAAATCCAATCCTCTACACTTGACCTTGAAAAGACGCCTACCCCTAAGGAGGCAGCTGTTCAACAATTCTTAAAGGGCGAGAAGAGAGTGCCCAAGGATATGGTGGAGAATTATTGAAAACTCGTGGGAGCCCTACTAGAACTAGAGGGTATTACATATACTCCTCAAATACAAGATGAACATGTTCCTTCCCTAAGGAGCCTAACACCTCCTCCAGCCCCACAACAATCGGAGAGAAATCCCACTAAGAAGGAGGCTTGGGACAACTACCGCGATGCTTATGCCATCTTCATGAAAGTCCACCAAGTACCCCCACCTACTCAGTACAACTTCAATCCATCTCAATGGATGAGATGGACATATGAGTGTGAGGCTGAGGTATTAAGGTGATATTTACTAGAGGACAAACTTGAAGTTCATCGCATAAGGGAATATGATGGACTTCAACTAGTTCCTCAGAGCCATCAGATCATGAATCCCACAATCGTTACAAGGCTAACTCCCGACCTATGACCCCAAGGGACTAGGGGGTAGAAAATCTCTGTATAAGCCAAGTATGGCGAGAAACTATTTCTTAGATGAATAAAAATTTGATTTTTCTTTGAGTAAAAAAATTAGTCTCCTTGAGAGTACAATTAACGAAAATAGGAGAATGCCAAGTAACAGGTGGAGAAGAGATCACCTAAGGAAGAAAAACTACGGGTCACTACTAGTTAACCCAAACCTTTAAAGTAGCTAAGTAAGTTCCCCATCTAGGGAATGGAAAAACAAGAAAATAAGACTTGGAAAGAAATTCTAGAAGAATCTATCTAGATTCCACCAAGAAAGACATACCCTAATGAAGGGAAGGAAGGAGAAGTCAGGTGTAGGACTAGTGAAAGTATAAAGAGTTAAGGAAAAGCCCTATGGCTAAAAGTAAGGGAATCAAGAAGAATTGGATTGCTCCAAAGGAAACCAACAGAATGGAAACTGATAAGGAGGAAAGTAAGAAGGATATAGGAGTGCAAAAGAAGTTAAGTCAATTTGGGATAAGAGAAGGAGGAGGGAAAGAGGAAAGGAGGATGGTAGAAAAAAAACCCACACCTGGAAAGAGTCAGTTAGAGGTAGAACACAAATTATGAGAAACTTAACAATGACCATGAGACTTCTTGAAGGAAGAATGTGGAATGGAAAGGAATAGGAGATAGGGAAGAATCTAGAGTGAATAACCATACTAAGGTCAAAAAGTGTAAGAAAAGAATAAAGGAAAAACTTTCAAGAAGCATTAGGGAGGTTGAATATGAAACTACTAGAACATAAGTTCCTAGAAGAAAGATAAGGATAGGAAGTGGGACCGTGGAAGGAGAAAGTCCAAGCTAAGATAACCAACAAATGAACCATCATAAAGACTAGAGCTGAAATAAGGACCTTATTAAAAGACATAGGTGGCTAAGGAAATACATGGATGGCCAGGTGTGATTTACTTTCAAGAGAGCAGAGAAACCAAATAAGGATTTCAGACAAACCTAGTTGAAGGAAATAACTCATAACAACAAGATAATCCGGGAGAATAAACGATGCCCTAAGATGGACCCTAAAGTAGTGAGGACTACGCCCTAAAAAGGGAATGAGATGGGTATTAAGGATAATAGGACTCAAGAGATGACAACCTCAAGATCATATGATAGGGAGAATGATAAGATCGAGGTAATTAACAAACTGGCCATTGGGAGGATCATAAATTTAAACTCCAGTAAAGAAGGGAGAGATGGGAAGGAAAAACATTTGGTAAATAAAGATGAAGGAAAAATCTTTAAAAAGATCAATTACCAAGATTAGATTAATGAACAAACACAAGCCAAGAGAAGATTAAGTAAGCCTCTCACAGAATGATCATGAGATCATAAAATAAGGAAGATGGGAGTCCCATCTAAAAGAAATAGATGGATACATGAAAGAAAGGAGAATGAAGGTGAGGTACATATAAGTTCTCAAGAGTAATGTAAGCAGGAAAGGTTGGCATCAGGGAATACTTTTTTTTAGGCTCGATATTCTAAATGGAAAAACTAGAAGAGAACTCGAGAGAAAAGAGTATAAACTACCAATGAAGGAAACCTTTGAAGGACAAAAGTGTCCCAATTAAAAGGGGAAGTGATCAACAGAAGTGGAGACGAGATAAACTCATCCAAAACATTTTGGTTGAGATGGGAAGATCAAGTACATAGGGAAGGTAATTAGAAGGACCCAAGGAATAAGTTAAGTCCAATTAATGTGTAAGTAGGAAAACAGTATCAAAAGATACCATGCAAGTAAGAAGGAATGGACTGCACATAAAAGAGGAAACAGAGGAAAGCATACCTAAGAAATCGTGGAAAAGTAAAACTTCCAGTTAAGAAGCAATTAAAGTAGATGATCACTGACATTAGGATTTGATGGTGGTCAACGCTAGATTTATGGAACTTAAAGAGAGGACGACTAGATATAGCGTGAAGTACAAGGAATAAAACTGAGAATCAGAAGTGTTCCAAGTAATGAATAAGGGATGAAACTAAAATTTCAATTATAAAAAGGATTTAAACAAACAAATATCTCATTATAGAAAGGAACATGAAGAAAGTAAGGAATGAGACCTTCAAGGAATGACAAGAAGGTTGAGAAATTTAGTTAATAAGGTGAAAGTCTCTATAGTAAGGGAAATAGTAGAGAACCAAATCGAAATAAGGGAGCTTTCCAAAACATGTCATCGGTACTTAAATCTAGAGGAGAGTAACTCAGAATAATATTCATGAAGTGATCACAAGAGAGTAAGAGCATACTAAGAGAAAGTAAAGTTCTTGAGAAAAGGATGCCACAGAAAATGAGGGAGTACACAAGGAGGGTGAAAAATGGATAAAAGAAGTTAACACTGAAATCTGTGTATGTAAACCCCGCTCTTTGGAATTAAGGAAATCGGGAAAAAGAACCAATCAAATCAAGTGAGAAAACTGAACCGGTTCACAAACCCGATTATCAGGGAATGGGCAAATTAGAGAATTTAAAACTCCCGAGTGACCCAAAAGGGTTCATAAACCTTGGAAAAAAACCTTAGAAAAAACTGTGAGAGAAAAATTAGATCGATTCGGATGAATCGGATCCAAACTGGATTGAATCGATTTATGAACCAGAACCGATAGAGAGAGGGCAAGCCGGTAAATTTATGGATTCCAAGTGACCTAAATAGTCATATAAGTCATGAAAAAGGACTTTATGATGAATGGGGAATGAAAACCAAACCGGTTCAAGTGAACCGAATCCAAACCGGATTGAACTGATTTTAACTATTAAACTAGATGCTAAATTCATTTTTCTAGGTGGCTTAGAAAATTCCAATTTGAGAATTGAGGTCAGCATTTGATAAAGAAAATAATTTAGAAATTTTTAATTTTGAAAAACTCGGTCAAATCGGACATGAACTGACAGGTTTAAGCTTTGAACTCGGTTTGGACCGGTCCGGTCCGATTTGTAACATTGTCGTCTTCTTCCTTTAGATGACAACACTCTTCCCATGCCAGAAAATCGAACCAGCACTGACGAAGAGAAAACATTTATGTTCAGTACATTTCAGGCCATCAATGACTATCATAAAGGTATCAAACGGATGACCGACGAGTCCTCAAGATCCCTATATAAAGAGCCCCTATCCATTCATCCTCTCCACACATGAAAACCTCACTCTCTCTCAGCTACTCAGGTTTTCGGTAAAGCTCGAACCACAACTTCGATATAGGGTCTTTTCTAAGCCAAAGGAGGTGTGGTTCGGTTTCTTAGAACCGGGGAGAAGTCAACTACATAGTGGTAGTCTCCATTTGCTCCGAGGGTCACCGAAGAAGCATCGGCGTGATTGAACAGTGAAGCAGCTCTGACGGACCGAAGCTGCCCTATTTCCGTTGAGCTAAAATCAGCCAATTCGAGTGTCCTCAGGCCAAACCAAGCTCTCCCAACACCTCCTCAGCCCTCCTACATCCGAATTAGAATTGAAAGGTAAGTCAATTTGGCTTCCTTCTGTAATTTCTGACCGGTGCTAGAGAGAGAATCGACAAAATTTTGATGATAAGATTCTCACTCAATTCGGCATCAATTGATGCAATTCTTGATCCTAGAAGGAACCTCATGAGAAGAGCTATCTGCCTAGATTGAAAGCTCAGACCGTCGCGCCCCCGACGGTGAGTATTTGAAGCTTTCTCTCTCTACATTCTATTTTTTGGCGAAGCTCCATTTGAGCTCGTTCCGGCATCAAATCATGCAATTCAAAGTGCAGTTGGATCGTATGAAGATGTAGGAACTCCAATTTAACTTCAATTTCAACAATTAAACTTGTTTGATCGGTCAATTTGATGAAATGAAATTCGACAATGTTGGAAAGTTAAAATTGGGGGAAATTTTGGAGATTTAGAAAATTTGAGAGACCAAAATGCAATTTTATAAAATTGAGGGTCAATTGAGCATTATAAGAGTGTTAGGGCATCAATTGAGTAAATTTTGAAATTTTAGGGATAAAACTTACCATTTTTGTAAAGGAGGGGAAAATGGTAATTTTAGAAAAATTAAGCACCAAATTGGGAATTTGCAAAAGTTGAACCCCTTTTTATTAAATTGAATACCCAAGGGGAATCTTAAAAGTTTCGGGACTCAATTTGAGGAAAAACCGACAATTGGAGCCTAAAGTAAAAGAAAAAGAACTTTAGGGACCAAATAGAAAATATTTGAAAAGTTAGATATTTTAGTCATTCATAATTAATGAAGGCTATCAAGCCAAATGATAATGAACAAAGATGTTCATACCGTGTAGGAACATGAGATATCGGGAGCGCCAGCTTAGACAAAGCTCGTAAGGGACGAAAGCCGATTTAGAGGAAATACATTACACGATTGAGTGAGTTGGATTTAATATCATACCTAGTTGGGATGATAAGCACCTCGGAAATGAAAACCCACTGCTAAGTAGTATTTTAAACATCACACCTGAGAGGAGTGATGTAAAAATCATGCAGAAAAACTACTTATCGATTGTAAGTAGATCATACCCGGTTGGTATGATAAAACTTTCTAGAAGTGGAAAACCCGCTTATCGGTTATAAGCGGAGATGTCCTTATACTCGGTTGGTGTGATGGACGACAAAAAGTTTATTTTGTCAGAAGTGCTCTCCCCTGACTGTGTGCCACTGCTTAAAAGTTTTGGGAGACCTTGACGAGAGCTCGAATAGCTCTATTAGTTTGGAGGCCACGATTTTGGAACTTGGGGGCTAATATTCCCGATTTTGAAAATCTCAAACAGTGGGCCCTAGACCAGCTGGAATGAGCAAGAGATCGTAAACAAACATGATTATTGAGCCATGAAAACTTAAGTAAATGAGTTGTTTGGCCATGGTACCGAGATAGGACCGGCATACTTGATGGACTAGCGGTAGTGTGACATGACAGGTATACGGATCAATCAAGACAAATAGCTGCAGGTCGAGTTGAGAGTCGGGGCCATTGGACCAATGGCACCACATATTATATGGCTTATGTGAAAAACTGTTGATTTGTGCACGCAATGTGTTATGGGACCTTCAAGATGCCCAAGAGGGGTAGTGATGTGTCCTAGGGCTCTAGATAACATGGTGGAAATAAGGGCAATTAGTCGTACCATAAGTCTTGCGAAGCCCGACGTAGCTTCATTGCACATGAGACCGGGATGGGGACGGGATGAGGTCTCTGTCCTCATTCGGGCATAGAGTTTTATTATAGGATTAAGGATCGGATGTCGCGTACATTCACTCATTCTCAGGGTAGAAGTGGACGTGCTTCTATCTAGATGGCTGGTAAAATCGCTCTGATGCCACAAGAGGGTATAGTGGACGAGCTAGCCTACGAATGTGTGTTCCTTTAGGATGAAGGGTGTGTGTTGGTTGATAAACACACCATTGTGATGAGAAATGGTTGTGAAAATTGAGATTTAAAAATGAGAAAATTTAAAGGAATTAAGGAATCTGGCATACTCCAATTTGAAAACTATTTTTTTTATCGAAACTTTATTATTTTGGAAAATACCCATTAATTTAGTTATAGAAACTCACCCCTCTTTTTATCCCATTTTAGGAAATCAAGAAAATGACAAGGGATAACACCAAACCTTACCCTCTGTCAAGTATGCTTAATTTCTCTTAAGCTACATTTTATTTGATAAATTTCTTTCCAAGGAACATGGTTGAAAGTACGCTTGGCT
Organism: Trapa incisa; assembly: GCA_030064435.1. Taxonomy (NCBI): domain Eukaryota; kingdom Viridiplantae; phylum Streptophyta; class Magnoliopsida; order Myrtales; family Lythraceae; genus Trapa; species Trapa incisa. The sequence continues at coordinate 16,075,221 of CM057771.1, forward strand.
CCTCTTAAGTTAAAGAAGGAGGAAACTCCTCTTGAATCAAGAGAGCGGCAGGTTGTTCATGGGGATCCAACCAAACCGGGTTGGGGCATGACAACTTGAGTGGTATGAGAGTCTAGTTCCCTTGAAACATTATCAATATTATGCCCTAACATTAATCCAACTTTAAACTATCGTATAGGAAGGAGAGTTCCTAGGAAATTCACGGTGAAATCCAGTCCTCCACCCATAACCCTGAAAAAGACACCCAGCCCAAGAGAGGAAGTGGTACAAAGGTTTCTAAAGGACGAGAAATGAGTACCCAAGGACTTGGTGGAAGACTACCGGAAACTGGTAGGAGCCTTATTGGAACCGAAAGGCATCATATACCCTCCTCTCAAACAAGAGGAACTAGTATCACCTCCTAGAAGCCCAACCCCTCCTCCTTTAGTCCCACAACAACTAGAGAGGAATCCAACCAAGAAGGAGGTCTGGGATAACTATTGGGATGTGTATGCCACCTTCATGAAGGTCCACCATGTACCTCCACCTACTCAACCTAGCTTCAATCCCTCCCAATGGGTGAAGTGGACCTATGAGTGTGAGGTTGAGGTACTAAGGCAGTACGGATTGGAGGCCATACATTAGATTCATCCTATTATGGAATACAAATGGACCCCAACAAATTTATCAGAGCCTTTTGATCAAGCGTCCTACAACTATTCTAGGGTTATAAAGTAAACCCCAGCAAAGAAGGAAGAGGTGGAAAGGCCAAGTATTGGAGAAAAGAAGGATGAAAGAAATCCTTAAAAGGACCAAAGGGCCAATTAATGACTAAAACTCAAGCCAAGAAAGGAATAGGCAAGCCTCTCACATAACGGTCAAGAAAACTTGAAACAAGAAAGATTTGTACGCTCCATAAAGAAGTAGACAGGTACTAGGTACGAATGAAGATGCAGATAGAGTATACAAGATGTGCCAGCAAGAATTGTGGAGTACATGAAATAGACTGATAATTAGAATCTACTCAAATAAGGAATAAGGGATGGAATGAAGAATTTAAGACAATGGAAGATTGAAAGCAGGCAAATGCCCCAATATAGAAAGGGTGTAAGGAGATGAAGAAAGGAAACCTTCAAGAAATGGTGAGAAGGTGGAACATGTAACTCCTAAGGTGAAAGTCTCTACTTTGAAGGAAATAATAGAGAATGAAACCATAAAAAGGGAAACTCCCCCAAACCAAGCAAATCGACATGTAGTCCAAAAGGAATCAAATCAGCATAAAGAATTGTGAAATGATTATGAACAAGTAAGAGTGGATTAAGGCCAAAGTAAAATCCTTGAGTATAGGATGTCATTAGGAACGAGGATGGACCTAAGAAAGGATGAATCCCAGCTTGTCGGTATAGTATTGGAAAACCCAATCAATGGGAATCAAAAAGACCCAATAAAGAAGTTGTGGAAAGATGAGTAGGTAAGAGGAATCCACGCGGTTATGTGAGATATAACTTCAAAGGCATGATGGAGGAGATGATAATGGTAAAAAGAATAGTTGAGAAATGCTGTCAAAGGAAAAGAGGAATGAAGTTGTACAATCCTTGGAAGGTCTAAAAGCTAAGAGAGACACTCCAGGAGATGTTCTAGAAATCAAATGGACAAAGACAGGTCCTAGAAAATGCCATGCTACAAGGGCATGTAAGTCCAATAACTCGAGGAGAATGTGACTCAAAGTAAGGAAGAGTCGGCTAATAAGCATGACAAGGTCAAATATAAAAATTTGGACCAAAGTTAAAATAGATAACGAATGGAGGAAGAATTAAAATAGGACGAAAAGTGATAATTAAGAAAACCGTGGAAGTAAGTACTTAACGCTCAAAAGAACATCGAGCTAAAGGTTTCAATGACCAAGCGGTTAACTAGACACGGAAATGATTAGTTATCTTGGAATTTCCAATCTTGAGTATAGAACCTCAAGGGGAAGAATGTTGCTCTAAGCAAAGAAAGAGAAAATCTAAGAACATACCCGGAGGTAAGGTATGTCAAGTTATGACAAACTCCATGGAGTGAGTAAATAATATAAAGGAAAAAAAAAGGAATTCCTTAAGTGAAGGTTGTAAAAGGGGCTAATTGAAAGGATGAGAGAAAAGTTTGCATCTTAAGCAAACACCAAAGGGGCATCAAAGGAAAAGATTGCTCATACAAGGTTGCTAACTAACTTTTGGGGACAAAACTCCTAAAAGGAGGGTAGAGTTGTAAACCCTGCACTTTTGAGCTAGGCAAAACTGGGAAGGGAATCGGTCAAGCTGAGTGAGAAAACCAAACCGGTTCACAAACTTGATCAATTGTGAAAGGGTAATTTAGGAATTTGCAACTCCCAGGTGATCCAAAAGGTTCATTAAACCTTGGAAAAGAAACTTAAGACAAATAGAAGAGAAAAACCAAATTGGTTTAGGTGAACGAGATTCCATAAGAACTTTGAAGTTAAGCGTGCTTGCCCGAGAGTAGTGTGCTGAAATTTCGGTCAAAAATTTTTATACTAACGTACGCATTATCATAAATAGCCATAAATTAATATATATATTTAATTATTGTAATCAATACTAATAATTTAATACCTAAATTAAATTATTGGAATTAATAACAATAATTTATGGAAATATTAATACTAGTAATAAATCTCTCCCATTTAATACACGGTTTTACACTTATATAAAGAGGTCATCCCCATTCATTCTTCTCACACCCGAACACTTCTCTCTCTCTCTCTCTCTACTGCTCCATTTCTTGGTGAAGCTTAAACCAGAGCTTCGACTTGAAGATTTTTCTTAACCTTAAAAGGAGAGATCGAGCTCTTTAGAACCGGGGAGAAGTCAGCTACCTAATAGCAAACTCCAGTCAATCCGAGAATCACTAGAGAAGCGCCGACATGATGGAATAGTGAAGCAGCTCTGGCAGACCGAAGCTGCTCTGTTTCAGCCGAGTTGAAATTGGCCATTTTGAGCCCTCCTCAGGCCAAACCAAGCCTTTCCAACACTTCATCAGCCCTCCCACGGCCGAATTACGACTAAAAGGTAAGACAATTTGGTTCCCCTCTACAATTTCCGGCTAGTGCTAGAGAGAGAATTGGTAGAATTTTAATAATGAAATTTTAACTCAATTCGGCAACAATTGATGTGATTCTTGATTCTAGGATAAACCTCAAGATGAGAGCTATCTGCACAGATCGAAAGCTCGGATTGCCGTGCCCTCACCGGTGAGAAATTAAAGCTTTCTCTCTCTATAGTCTATTTTCCAGCGAAGCTCCGTTTGAGCTCGTTCCGGTGTTAAAATCTGCGATTCAAAGTTTTTTAGAATTGTATGAACATGCAGGAACTCAATTTCAACAATTAGAGGTGTTTGATCGATCAATTTGATGAAATCAAATTCGGTAGTGTTGAAGAGTTGAAATTGGCGGAAAAATTGGGGATTTTCAAAATTCAAAGGACCAAAATGCAATTTTATGAAATTGAGGGTCAATTGGGCATGAAAATAATGTTGGAGAACCAATTGAGGAATTTTGGAATTTTTGGGGCAAAACTTACCATTTTTGTAAAGGAAGGGCAAAATGGTAATTTTGGAAAAGTTGGGGGGACCAAATTGAAAAATTGGGAAATTAAACCTCTTTTTGGTGAAATTGAATAAATTGAGGTCCCAAGATAAATTTTAAAAGTTTTGGGACTCGATTTGAGGAAAAAACCGATATTATGGACTTAAAGTAAAAGAGAAATAACTTTAGGGACCTAATTGCAAATAACTAAAAAGTTTGGGTTTTCTCATTCATTTGAAATGAATGAATGCTGTTATGCTGAGTAATATTGAACAAGGATGTTCATATCGTATAGGAACGCAAAGTACCGGGAACACCAGTATGGACGAGCTCGCATGAATACAAAGAACCGGTCTAGTGGAATTAACTGCGTTAACGGGTGAGTGGGTTTACTAACATCATAACCGGTTGGGATGATGAGCACAACTTAAAATTTAAAACCACTTACCGGTTGTGAGTGGAAATTTTATATCATAACCGGTTGGAAATGATAAGTACCTCGGTATGAAAACCCACTATTAAGTGGTATTTTAAACATTACTACTTCAAGGAAGTGATGTGAAAATCATGCGAAAAAACTACTTACTGGTTGTAAGTAGATCATACCCGATTGGTATGATGAGACTTCCTCGAAAGTTGAAAACTCGTTTATCAGTTATGAACGGAGGTGTTCTTATACTTGGGCGATATAATGGATAGAGAAAACATATGTTTTTTCAGAAGTGCTCTCCCCTGATTGTGTGCCAATGCTTAAACAATTTGGGAGACCTTCTCGATGGGAGCTCAAATAGCTCTGATAGGCTGAGGGCCTCAGTTTTGGAACTTGGGGGCTAAATGCCTGATTTTAAAAATCTCGTACAATGGGCCCAAGGCTAGTTGGCATGAGTAGAAGCTCATAAACGAACATGATATATGTGCCATAAAACTTAATAAGTGAATTATTTGGCCATGGTACCAAGATAGGACCGACATGCTCAGTCAACTAGCGGGAGTGTGACATGACAGGTCGACGGACTAGTCAAGACAAACAGCTACGGGTTGAGTTGAGAGTCGGGGCCGTTGGATTTGTGGCACCACAGATTACATGGCAATATGAGAAAACATTGTTTGTGCATGCACTGTGAGTACGGGATCATCAAGACGCCCATGAGGGGTAGTGATGAGGGCATTGGATGACCTGGTGGCTATAAGGGCAATTTGTCGTTACAGGTGTCTGTGCGAAATTTGGAGTAGCACCAAGCATATGAGATTGGGGTGGGGATAGGATGAGGTCTCTATCCTCATACGGACACGAAGAAGTGATTTCAGGATTGTGGGTCTAATGTTGCGTACATCCATTCGTTCCCAGGGTAGAAGTAGTCGTACTTCTATCTAAGTGGTAGGAAAAGTCGCTCTGAAGCCACTAGCAAGTTCAGTAGTGATACGGTGATGACACACCGGTAACTAAGAAATATTGGAAAAACCCGAATTTTTAAATGAAGGGATTTTTGAAAAGAAAGGAGTATGGCACACTCCATATAAATATTTTTCTTGAAAGTCTAAATATTTGAATCTCATTCACTAAGTAGTTGTACTCACCCCCTCCCTTATACCCCTTTCAGGAAGTCTCGAAAAGCCAAACCTTAAAAGACTTGCACAATTAAATGCCTGCAAGACAGGTACAATTAATTTAAATTACTATGCAGTTTTGATTTATGATATTCATGGAAAAAGGTGCAGGTCTAAAGAACGCCTTATTCTTTACGGTTTATAATATAATGGGAAACCCTTTAGTAAAACGAGAGAGTGGCGGGTTGATCATGGGGATCCGACCAAACCGGGTCAGGGCGTGACAAGTCATGTTTGGCTCAATAATCCAAATGTGTATTCTTAGGTTCACATCGCCCTTTATTTAGGGTAAGGTTCTTCCTCTTGGGGTTCTTACTTAAGATTTCGGGATTGGGAGTTCCAAGGTGCCCAATCGTTCCTTTGTTTAGTTATTCTCTTCATCATTGAAACCCCTAACTCGACGTTCTTTCGAGCATTACATACTTGTTTTCAAGGGTTTTTGTGTTATTATTCTTTCATCCCAATTTGACCCATCCTTCATCTGTCATTGATTACAACTTCGATCAAATTTATGTTTGACCTCGTTATGTTTACTAACTGACTCCTTATTACTCGAGATTGTTGGTGCTTATATGTCCCTTATGACATGACATAGTTCTAAACCTGTCTCTGTCCATCAGACTTCTATAACACCATTTTTAGGGTTGTTTCCAATTTTCTAGCCTTCCAAGGACTGTATAATTCCATCCCTCCTTTCATCAGGAAGTATTTCTGAACTACCTTTACTGTTATCCAATTTTCCTTTGTATCTTGATAACATATCTTACATAACCGTGTCAGTTTTCCTTACCCACTCGTCCTTTCCCAACTTCTTTATTGGGTCTTCCTGGTGCCAATTATCTAGTTTCTCGATAGTTTACCGACAAACTGGGATTCTTTCCTTCTTAAGTCCTTGGCATTCCTTATTCAAGGATTTTTTCTTTTTCCTTAATCCACGTTTACTTACTAGTAATCACTTCATGATTCTTCATTCTACAATAATCGCTTTTGATCTATGGGTTGATTCCTTTGCTTGGGAAGGTTCCCTCATTCCAGTGTCATTCTCTACTATGTCCCTCATAATAGAGATTTCTATCTTAGGAGTTACATGCTCAACCTCCTTATCATTCATTATAGGGTTCTTTATCCCTTTCTTCGCACCTCTATCTATGTTAGGGCATTTGCCAGTATTGGATCCTTCTTTATCGACAACTTCTATTTCATCTATTATTCCTTACTGGAGATACTTTCAATTTTCTATCTTATTCCGTACACTTCACACTATGCTCAGTCGTCCTCTCTTTAAGCATCGTATGCACATGTGGACTATGACCTGTCTTACCAATTGTGGTTATTCCTCCTTAACCACATCTTATTTGGAGGGTTCACTTTCCCAACGTTTCTCGGGTGTTCTTTCCTTCGTTACCTTATTATGGATAGTTCACTCATTCTTGTCATAGCGTCTCTTGATGCTAACTTCCTACTTACCATTTTCTTGAGTTTAAATACTCCTTAGATTCTCTTAATATGCTTCCTTGGTTTTCTTTCACCTTATCATGCATTTTATTTGCAAATTCGTCTCCTCGCCTCTCGTGGGTTCCATTTCTTATTTATTAGGTCATGTATCATTTCTCAAGATTTCCTTATTTGGGAGGATTCTTACCCTTTTCTCCCATAATTTCTTTTTCATTCATCTTGAAGACACCTAACTTTAAATGATGTCCCTTAATGCTATTCTTACATTCATCTTGTATCACTTGTCTTTCATGCCCATCCTATTGTCACTAGTTACTTCCTTCTAGTAGTTTCTCCTAAAATCATTATTTGGCTCTATTAATATTCCAAAGCAAGTCATACTTGGCCTCCAATACATCCTTCCTTCAAGAAGTTTCTAACGATGGGTTGGTTCCTTGCACTCCACGTTATATCCATCTGCCAACCAATGATCCCTTCAAGAGGGTACTTAATCATATGCATCCCTCCAGAGTTCCTTTTTGTAACTCCTTTCTTTTCTTCTTCATTCTTAATGTATCCTACCCTGACATTTCCAAAGGATGTTTTTCCGTGTTTGCCCCTTTCTGAGGGGGTTCTAGGCGTACCTCCCATATATCTTATCTCTATTCTTATGGTATTCCTCTATGGTTGACATTCTTAAGAAGAAGTTCGGATTTCCTTCCTTTACCTATCTATTTCTTATCCTCCGTGTGAATAGCTTACTTAACCTGCTCCATGGTTTTGGTCACCAGTCCTTCCTATCTTTCATGACCTTGTAGGAGGTATTGCCCTGAATCTATGAGGTGTGGAATAATCCTTCTTTACTTGTCATATTCCCTTGCACTTATGATAGGTTTGGTACTTGTCCTTAGTAGGGTTAGGTACTTCTTCACGTAGTGTCCCTATTATTCACACTTTTAATAGGTTATTCCCTTGCATGGACTGTTGTGGTTCCTCTTTTCTTTTGGGTATTGTGGAGCCTTTCTAGGGGTTACTGGTTGTTTGGTGCTTCGCCGTCCTTGAGTGTGATCACCTTAAGAGTTTTCTTGTTATGTATTCTTTGCCAAATGGTCACTTTAGGAGTCCTCATATATTCCTTGATTCCCTCATTTAGCTTACTTAACTAGGATGGGATTCTCCCTAATTTTAATGGTGAATGGGTTTATTTCTTTACTATTCTTAGGACCATCTTCCTAGCAAGATCACTTCCATCGAGAGATAGGATTTTAGAAATTTCGAGTACTTTATTAATCGAGTAGTACAGTATATTGGGGGTTTTAGCCCTATTAGAGAAAGTGGTCACAAAATAAATATGGAGCTACGAGGTTTTTGATCAGCATCCTCCTAGGTAAGGTTATACATGCTTTGTTGGAGTTTGTAGCTTCACGCTTGGCTTCCTTTATACTTAGAGTTGTGCCCTCAATAGGTCCTAGCACCATTCTCCGGGATACTTCCCCATTTGGTCATTTGAGATTTCTACCATGCCTCAGGCATTTGAGAAGCTTCTAGGGATGTCTTCCTACGAGGACAGAGTATTGAGTAGAGCCATTCCTAGTTTTCTTGGTTTCTCTCTTGGGAGCCATCTGAAAATTGTAAGATAAATCCTATTAGTTACTATATTTTCTAGTCTTTATTATGTATTCGAGGAAACAGGCTCTGATACCACTCAAGTTGTCACGCCCCGACCCAGTTTAGTCGGATCCCCGTGATCAACCCGCCACTCTCTTGGTTTATTAAGTGTTGCCCCTTGTTTATAAACCATGAAGAGTAAGGTGTCCTTTAAACCAGCACCTTTCCTATAATAGCATAAATCAAAATTGCATAAACTTTTAAATTAATCATACCTATCTTATAGGTGTAACTAACAGGAGGGATTGGGTAGGTTTTCCTTGGTCTACCTGAAAGGGATATAAGGGAGGGGGGTGAATACGACTACTCAATGAATGGGTTTTCGAAATTTAACTTTTAGGAAAAAGATTTGTATTGGAGTGTGACAGACTCCTTATTTTCTTTCAAAAATACTTTCATTTCAAATCTCTGTTTTCATCACCATTCCTTATTAATCACGGTGTGTCATCACCCAACACACATCCTTCATCATTAAGGTCAAAACACACAATCGCAGGCCAACTTGTCCATTGAACCCACTTGTGTCATTAGAACGACTTTACCAACCACCTAAATAGAAACACGTCCACTTCTACCCTAAGAATGAGTGGATGTACGCGACATCCGACCCTCAATCTTGAAATAAATTCTCGATGTCTGTATGAGGACACAGACCTCATCCCGACCCCACCCTAGTTTCATGCGCTCGAAGCTACGTCGATCTTCACAAGGTCACATGGTCCGATGATCTGCTCTTATACCCACCAAGTCGTCTAGAGCCCTAGGACGCATTACTACCCCTCTTTGGCTTTTTGAAGGTCCCATAATCACAGTACATTCACAATCAGTATTTTCTCATCATACCATATAATTTGTGGTGCCACTAGTACAACGGCCTCAACATGCAGCTGTTTGTCTTGATTGGTCCGTCGACCTCTCATGTCGCACTGCCGCTAGTTAACTGAGTATATCAGTACTGTCTTCGTACCATGGCCAAACAATTCATTTATTTAAATTTTTATGACATATAACTCATGTTTGTTTATGAGCTCCTGCTCGTCACAACTGACCCTGGGCCCACTATACGATATTTTCAAAATCAGGAATATTAGCCCCCAAGTTTCAAAATTGAGACCTCCAGCCTATCTGAGCATTTTGAGCTCCCGTCAAGAAGGTCTCCCAAAAAGTTTAAGCAGTGGCACACAATTAAGGGAGAGCACTTCCGACAAAATAATCTTTAAATCTGTCCATCACACCAACCGGGTGTGAGGTCATCTCCGCTTATAACCAATAAGCGGGTTTTCTCCTTCCTTTTAGGCAATTCACCATACCAACCGGGTATGATCTACTTACAACCGGTAAGTAGTTTTTCTGCGTAATTTCCACATCACTCCTCTAAGGTGTGATGGTCAAAATACCAATTAGTAGTGGGTTTTCATTTCTGAGGTGCATATCATCCCAACCGGGTATGATATAAAAATTCCACATTCACGTCCCGACCCGGTTTGGTCGGATCCCCGAGATCAACCCACCACTCTCTCGGTTTATTATAGGGTTTCCCCTTATTATAGACCATAAAGAGTAAGACGTCCTTTAAACTGGCACCTTTTCCAAGAATAACATAAGAAAAACTACATAAAAATTTAGATTTATCATACTTGTATCACAGGCATCTTAGTTGATAAACTTTAAGGGTAAGCTTTCCGAAATCTCCTAAAAGGGATATATGGGAGGGGGTGAGTACGACTACTCAGTGAATGGGTTTTTCAAAAGTTTTTACTTTTAAGAAAAACATTTATGATTAGAGTGTGCTAGACTCCTTTCTTTCAAAACCATTTCATTTGAAATCTCGAGTTTTTCCACCATTTCCATATTTAACCACGGTGTGTCATCACCCAACACATATCCTTCATCATGAAGGTTACACACATTCATAGGTCAGCACAATCACTGAACCCACTAGTGGCTTCGGAGCGACTTTACCAGCCACCCAGATAGAAGCACGACCACTTCCACCATGGGAATGAGTGGATGTACGCGACATCCGACCCTCAATCCCAAAATCGATTCTTCATGTCCGTATGAGGACAAAGATTAGTGCTACTCCAAATTTCCCATGATTAAGCTTAGTGCTACTCCAAATTTTGTAGTGACACCTGGAACGATGAATTGTCCTTATACTCATTCGATCGTCCAGGGCCCTTAGGACGCATCACTACGCCTAATGGGCGTCTTGATGATCTTGTACTCATAGTGCATGCACAAACAATGTTTTCTCATATTGCCATGTAATCTGTAGTGCCACTGGTCCAACGGCCTTGACACTCAACTCAACTCGCAGTTGTTTGTCTTGTCTGGTCCATCGACCTGTCATGTTGCACTGCCGCTAGTTGACTGAGCATGTCGGTCCTATCTTAGTACCATGGCCAAACAATTCACTTATTAAGTTTTATGGCACATATATCATGTTCGTTTACGAGATTTTTCAAAATCGAGCATATTAACCCCCAAGTTCCAAAACTGAGGCCCTCGACTTATAAGAGCCATTCAAGCTCTTGACATGAAGGTCTCCCAAATAGTTTAAGCATTGGCACACAGTCAGGGGAGAGCACTTCTAACAAAATTATATTTTCAACTATCCATTATACTGACCCGATATAAGGACATCTTCCTTCATAACTAATGAACGGGTTTTCAACTGAGTATGACTACTCAGTGAATGGGTTTTTAAAAGCTTTTAACTTTTAAGAAAAATAATTATTATTGGAGTGTGCCAGACTCCTTTCTTTTTCAAAAATCCATTCGTTTAGAAATTTAGGTTTTTCCACCATTTCTTAGTTACCAGTGTATCATCACCCAACACACAGCCTTCATTATGAAGGTTACACATATTCGCAAGTCAATATCACTACTGAACCCGCTAGTGGCTTCGGAGTGACTTTTACTGCCACCCGAACGACAAACTGCCTTTATAGCCACCAGGTCGTCCAATGCCCTTAGGACGAATCACTACCCCTCATGGGCGTCTTGATGATCTCGTACTCACAGTGCATGCACAAATAATGTTTTCTCATATTGCCATGTAATTTGTGGTGCCACTAGTCCAATGGCCCCAACTCTCAACTCAACTCGCAGCTGTTTATCTTAACTAGTCCGTCGACTTGTCATGTCGCACTACCGCTAGTTGACTGAGCATGTCGGTCCTATCTTGGTACCATGGCCAAATAATTCACTTATTAAGTTTTATGGCACATATATCATGTTCGTTTACGAGCTCCTGCTCGTGCTAACTGGCCTTGGGCCCACTGTACAAGATTTTCAAAATCGGGCATTTAGCCCCCAAGTTCCAACACTGAGGCCCCCAACCTATCAGAGCTATTCGAAATCTCGTCGAAAAGGTCTCCCAAATTGTTTAAGCAAATGCACACAGTCAGGGGAGAGCACTTCTTACAAAACATATGTTTTCTCTATCCATTACACCGCCTGAGTATAAGGACACCTCCGTTCATAACCGATGAACAAGTTTTCAACTTTCTTCAAGGAAGTCTTATCATACCAACCGGGTATGATCTACTTACAACTGGTAAGTAGTTTTTCCAAGTGATTTTCACAACACTTCCTCTAAAATACCACTTAATAGTGGGTTTTTCATACCAAGGTACTTATCAATGCCCAACTGGGTATGATATAAAATTTTCACTCACAACCGGTAAGTGGTTTTTAATTTTAAGTTGTGCTCATCATCCCAACCGAGTATGATGTTAATAAACCCACTCACCTATTAATGCCGTGAATTCCACAAGACCGGTTCTTGGTATTCACGCGAGCTTGTCTTTGTTGGCGTTCCCAGTACTTCATGTTCCTACACGTTATGAACATCTTGGTTCATTATCCTTCGGCCTAATCGCCTTCATTCATTCCAAAGGAATGAGAAAGTCAAACTTTCATTTATTTGCAATTAGGTTCCTAAAATTATTTCTCTTTAACTTTAAGTCCCAATTGCCGGTTTTTCCTCAAATTGAGTCCCAAAACTTCTATAATTTATCATAAGACCTCAATTTATTCCATTTCACAAAAAGGGGATTAATTTCTCAAAATTTCAATTTGGTCCTCCAACTTTTCCAAAATTACCATTTTGCCCTTCCTTTACAAAAATGGTAAGTTTTGCCCCAAAAATTCTAAAATTTCTCAATTGGTCCTCCAACAATATTTTCATACTCAATTGGCCCTCAATTTCATAAAATTTCATTTTGGTCCTTCAAATTTTCCCCAATTTTCCCCCAATTTCAACTCTTCAATACTGTCGAATTTTATTTTATCAAATTGACCAATCAAACACCTCTAATTGTTGAAATTGGAGTTGAAATTGAGTTCCTACATGTTCATACAATTCTAAGAAACTTTGAATAGCAGATTTTAATGCCAGAACGATCTCAAATGGAGCTTCGCCGGAAAACAGATTGTATAGAGAGAAAACTTTGATTTCTCACCGGTGAGGGCACGACAGTTCAAGCTTTCGATCTGGGCAGATTAGCTCTCATCTTGAAGATCATCCTAGAATCAACAATCGCATCAATTGATGCTGAATTGAGTTAGAATTTTATCATTGAAATTTTGTCGATTCACTCTCTAGCACCGGCCGAAAATTGTAGCGAGGAGCAGAATAGGCTTACCTTTTAGTCCTAAATTGGCCGTGGGAGGGCTAAGGAAGTGTTGGGAGGGCTTGGTTTGGTCTGAGGAGGGCTCGAAATGGCCAATTTCAGATTCACCGAAATAGGGCAACTTTGGTCCGCCGGAGCTACTTCACTGTTCCATCATGCCAGCGCTTCTCCAGCGATTCTCCAGCGATTCTCGGATTGATTGGAGTTTGCTATTAGATAGTTGTCTTCTCCTTGGTTCTAAAGAGCTCGACCTCTACTTCCGAGGTTAAGAAAAATGTTCAAGTCGAAACTCTGGTTCGAGCTTCACCGGGAAATGGAGTAGTAGAGAGAGAGAGAAGTGTTCAGGTGTGAAGAGAATAAATGGGGATGATCTCTTTATATAGGTGTAAAAATCATGTATTAAATAGTAAAGATTTATTACTATTATTAATATTGTCATAAATTATTTATATTAATTTTAATAATTTAATTTCAGTATTAAATTATTTGTATTAATTCCAATAATTTAATACTGAAATTAAATTATTGGTATTAATTACAATAATTAAATATATATTAATTTATAGCCATTTATGATAAGTTGTACGTTCGTATAAAAATTTTTAACCGAAATTTCGAGTTACAAAAAAATCAAACTTCCTAGGAGGTCAACCATACAAGCACGCTTAACTTCAAATTTCTTATAGGATCTCGTTCACCTGAACTAATTTGGTTTTTCTCTTTTATTTTGTCTTAAGTTTCTTTTCGAAGGTTTAATGAACCATTTAGATCATATGAAAGTTGTAAATTTTCAAATTGCTTGTTCCCATATGATCGAGTTTGTAAACCGACTCGGTTTTATTACTCGGTTTGACCGGTTCTTTTCCCAATTTTCCTTAACTCAAAAGTGCAGGGTTTACAGTTTTCACATCACTACTCTAAGTCGTGATGTTTAAAATACCACATAGTAGTGGGTTTTCATTTTGATGTACTTATCATCCCCAACCGGGTATAATATAAAATCCCACTCACAACCGGTAAGTGATTTTTATCTTTAAGTTGTGCTCATCATCCCAACCGAGACGTTAGTAAACCCATTCACTTGTTAATGCCGTGAATTCCACTAAAGCGTTCTTTGTATTCACGCAAGCTTGTCCTTGCTGGCGTTCTTGGTATTTCATGTTCATACACGATATGAACATCTCGGTTCATTATCCTTCAGCCTAATAGCCTTCATTCATTTCAAATGAATGAGAAAGTCAAACTTTCATTTATTTACAATTAGGTACCTAAAGTTATTTCTCTTAAACTTTAAGTCCCTAATGCCGGTTTTTCCTCAAATTGAGTCCCGAAACTTTTAAAATTTATCAAGGGATCTCAATTTATTCCATTTCACAAAAAGGGGTTTAAATTTCCAAATTTCCTATTTGGTCCCCCAACTTTTTCAAAATTACCATTTTGCCCTTCCTTTACAAAAATGGTAAAATTTACCCCAAAAATTTAAAAATTTCTCAATTGGCCCTCTAACATTTTTATTATACCCAATTGACCCTCAATTTTAGGAAATTGCATTTCAGTCCCTCAAATTTTTGAAAATCCACAATTTCCCCCAATATTCCCCAAATTCCAACTCTTTAACACATGAGAATTTGATTTTATCAAATTGACCGATCAAACACCTCTAATTGTTGAAATTGAAGTTGAAATTGAGTTTCTCTATGTTCATACGATTCCATAGAACCTTAAATCACAGATTTTAACACCGGAACGAGCTCAAACGAAGCTTCGTCGGAAAACAGACTGTAGAGAGAGAAAGCTTCGATTACTCACCGGTGAAGGCACGACGGTCCGAGTTTTCGATCTGGGCAGGTAGCTCTCATCCTGAGGTTCATCCTAGAATCAAGAATCACATCAATTGATGCTGAATTGGATTGGAATTTCATCATTGAAATTCGACAGACTCTCTCTAACACCGATCATAAATTGTAAAGAGGAGCCGAATTGGCTTACCTTTCAGTCCTAATTCGGCCGTGGAAAGGATGAGGAAGTGTTAGGAGGGCTTGGTTTGGCATGAGGAGGGCTCAAAATGGCCAATTTTAGCTTGGCCGAAATAGGGTAGCTTCGTTCCACTAGAACTGCTTCACTATTCCATCATGTTGACGTTTCTCCAGCGATTCTCGGATTGACTGGAGTTTGCTATCAAATAGCTGACTTCTCCATAGTTCTAAAGAGCTCCACCTCTTCTTCCGAGGTTAAAAAAAATGTTCAAGTTGAAGCTCTGGTTTGAGGTTCACCGGAAAATGGAGCAGTAGAGAGAGAGAGAGAAGTGTTCGGGTGTGAGGAGAATGAATGGGATTAGGTGTAAAACCGTGTATTAAATGGGAGAGATTTTTTACTAGTATTAATATTGCCATAAATTATTGGTATTAATTTCAATAATCTAATTTAGGCATTAAATTATTTGTATTAATTCCAATAATTTAATTTAGTATTAAATTATTGATATTAATTACAATAATTAAATATATATTAATTTATGGCTATTTATGATAAGGCTACGTTCGCATAAAAAATTTTTGACCAAAATTTTGGATTACAAAAAAATCGTACTTCCTAGGAGGTTACCGATACTTACACTACTCTCAAGCAAGCACGCTTAACTTTAGAGTTCTCATGGGATCTTGTTCACCTGAACCAATTTGGTTTTTCTTTTTTAATTTGTCTTCAGTTTCTTTTCCAAGGTTTAAAATTTGCTTGTTTCCAAATGATCAAGTTTGTAAATCTGCTCGATTTTCTTACTTTGTTTGACTGATTCTTTTCCTAGTTTTCCTTAACTCAAAAGTGCGAGATTTACAACTCTCCCCTACTTTTAGGAGTTTTGTCTCCAAAACTTAATTATCAACCTTGCATGAGGAATCATTTCCTTTGATGTCCCTTTAGTGTTTACATAACATGCAAACTCTTCTCTTGTTCTTTCAATTAGCCCTTTTTTACATCTTTCACATATGGAAATTTTTTTTCCTTTATATTATTTACTCCCTCCACGGAGCTGATCATAACTAGACATACCTTATTCCAGTGTATATCCTTAGATTCATATCTTTATTTGTTTATAGCAACATTCTTATCTTTGAGATTTTGTACTAAAGATTGAGAATTCTAAGATAACTAATCATTCACGTGTCTAGTTATCCTTTTGGTAGTTGAAACCTTTAACTCGATGTTCTTTCGAGAGTTACGTACTTGTTTCCACGGTTTTTCTTTATTATCACTTTTTTGTCATATTTTGATCCTTCCTTCATTCATTGTCTATTATAACTTCGGTCCAATTTTTTTTATATTTGACCTTGTCATGCTTATTAGTCGACTCTTCCTTACTTTGAGTCATATTCTCCTCGGGATTGTTGGGCTCACATGCCCCTTACAGCGTGGCATTTTTTAGGACCTATCTCTATATCCATTAGATCTCCAAAACACCTCCTTTGGGTTTATTCCTTATTTTTCAACCTCTCAGGAATTGTATAACTTCATCCCTCTTTTCTTCTAGTAGTAATATTTGACTTCCTTCACCGTTATTAACTCAATTTACATAACTGTGTCGGTTCTCCTTACCCACTCGTCCCTTTCCGACTTCCTTATTGAGTATTTTCGGTTCCAATTATTTGATTTCAAGATGTTTAACTAACATGCTCAGATTCGTCCTTTCTTAGGTCCATCATCATTCCTAATGACATCCTTTACTCAAGGATTTTCCTTTGGCCTTAATCCACTCTTACTTGTTCGTAATCATTTCATAATTCTTTATACCGAGTTGATTTCTTTCAGTCTACATGTCGTTTGCTTGGTTTGGGGAGTTTCCCTTTGTACGGTTTCATTCTCTACTATTTCCTTCAAGTAGAGACTTTCACCTTAGGAGTTACATGTTTCACCTTCTTACCATTTCTTGAAAGTTTCCTTTCTTCATCTCTTCACACCCTTTCCATCTTGGGGCATTTGCCCGCTTTCAATCCTCCATTATCTTAAATTTTTCATTCCATCCCTTATTCCTTTTTTTTAGTAGATTCTGATTACCGGTCTTATTTCGTGTACTCCACACTATGCTTAGTCGTGCACTCTTTAGACTTCATATGCGCGTGTGGACTCTGACCCGTCTTACCAATTGTGGTTATTCCTTCTTAGCCATATTTATTTAGGGGACTTACTTTCACAACGTTTCTTCAACATTCTTTATTTTATTACCTTAGTATGGGTTGTCCACTCATTCATACTTGTCACAGCATCTTTTGGTGCTAACCTATAAGATTATTTCCGTTTAAGGAGGGTTCACATCTTCCTTGTTTCAAATTCTCTTTTTTGTCCTTCATGAGGCTCACTTAACCATCTTAAGTCTATAAACCCGATTTTGGCCATCGATTGCTTTAAAGATTTTCCTTCATTCTTCTTTCCCAATGTTTTGGCCTTTTCACTTCTTCCTTCTTTGTTGTGGTTTAAATCCATGGTTCTCTCGAAAACCAGTTCTTTAACTATCTCTTTCTTTTTATTTTTCTGGTCTTATCATTTGAGCAGCTATATTCATGCCCATCCTATTGTCCATCATAAAGTGTAGTCTTTACTACATCTTATCCTTTTTAGGGTTTTGTTTGTTCTCTTTGGCTATCCGTCGTTACTAGTTTTCCTCTTTCTACATGGTTCTCATGTTCTCTCCAAACATGTCACACTGGACCATTACAATACTTCATTCCTTAGAAACATTTCCTAAATAAGGATTGGTTCCATTTCCTCTAAATTGGGATATGCATGTCTTTCTGGGGCTTCCTTCCTTGGTAGGATTCTTTGCCTTTCTCCTGACATTCTTTTCTTACATTTTCTCTAGGGGATATCTAGCCTTAAATGACATCCCTTGATGTCATCTTCTCCTATTTACCTTTACTCCTCAAATCTTGTAGGCACATCTTTTATACTCTATCTGCATCCTTATTCGTACCCAGTACTCGTCTATTTCTTTAGAGAGCGTACAAATCTTCCTTGTTTTAGGATCATTGTGTGAGAGGCTTGCCTATTCCTTTCTTGGCTTGAGTTTAGTCATTAATTGGCCTTTGGTCCTTTTAAGGATTTCTTTCATCCTTCTTTTCCCGAGTATTTGGCCTTTCTACCTCTCTCTTCTTTGTTGGAATTCAAATTATGGCTTTCCCGAGTATTTGCTCGTTAACTGCTTCACCTCCACCATTTGTTTGGTCTAAGTTTCTTATGGCAGCAGTTTCTCAAGTCCTCTTGTCCTTAACATCCATCTCACTGATATTTTTAGGGTGTAGTCCTTTATACCTCCCGGTCTTTGTTAGGGTGTCGTTTATTCTCCTTAACTATCTTGTTGTTATGATTTGTTTCTTTCCACTATGTTGGTCCAAAACTTGACTTCTCTGCCTATTCCAAAGCAAGTCGTACTTATCATCCCAAAACATCCCATTTGTCGTCTAATACTCGACTTGTCTTCTCTTGTCGAGGTGCTTCCTTCCTTGCTCCCAAATGGCTGGAAATTTCTTCTTAAGGAAGAATTCTCTTCATCTACCCTTTGTTTTATTTACGGATGATCAAGGTCCTACCTTCAGTCCTTTTCCTCCCTCATCTATTTGAGACACACTATTACACGATCATTGAGGGACAAAAAGTTTTAGGAAATCTAAATTTACTTTCGAAATACGAGTACCAACTTGGGGCTTTAGCTTTTCTTAAAGGAGATTGGGTCGAGAAGTACCCACCACTATGCTAGGATCTTTGAAGAGCTTTCTCCTGGTATGGTTGAAGTTTCGAGCAGGAGTCATATTTCATGGGGTGGAATAATTTTGGATTCATGTAGCTGTAGAGGCGTTGTTCTTGGAAGGTATTGTTTTAAATCATTGCGATGTGGGTCAATCCTTCACTTCATGCCCCATTTCCCATACACCTGTAAAAGGTTATCTTGATACTTGTCCTTAGTAGTGTTGAGCACTTTCTAGAGTAGTGTTCCTATTGTCCTCACCTTGTAACATGTCATTTCTTTGCCTAGTAGTTACTACCAGAGTTCTCACTCCTTAGTCTCCTTGTCAGTTTTCTTGTCGAGCCTTCTCTACCTACTAGTTTTCCCCTAAGAGTTCTCCTAGAATCTTTAGTCTTTTGGTTCATTTCCTTATTTGGGATGGGATTCTCCTCGGTTCCCATGGTTTGTTTGGTTACTTTTCTTGAGGCAATCTTCCCATAGTTAAGGCGTAGGCTTACATCTTTTTTTAGAGACATGGTTTCAGGAACTTGGAATTCTTCATTAATGGAGAAGGAGTACAATATGTTAGGGTCTTAACCATATTACAATGAGGTGGTTATGAAATAGATAGAGGGCTACGGGGTGTTTGATAAGCATCCTCCATGGTAAGGTTACAAGCCCTAGCTGGTGTTCCTGATTTCAGGCTTTGCTCCCTTTGTACTCAGGGGTGTGACCACAACAGGTCCAAGCATCATCCTCTTGGATACTTTGTCATTTGGTCCTTGGGGATTTTTACCATGCCCCAAGCATTTGGGAAGCTTCTAGAGTTGTCTTCCAATGAGGACAAGGTGCGAAGCAGAGTCCTTCCTAGTTTTCTTGGTTCCTCTCCTGGGAGCCATCTGAAAATTTTAAGATAAATTCTATTAGTTACAATATTTTCTAGTCTTAATTATGTATTTGAGGAAACATGCCCTGATACCACTCTAGTTGTCACGCCCCAACCCGATTTGGTCGGATCCCTGTGATCAACCCACCACTCTCCCGGTTTATTAAAGGGTTTCCCTTTATTATAGACTGTAAAGAGTAAGGCGTCCTTTAAACCGGCACCTTTTCCAGGAATAACATAAGCAAAACTGCATAAAAATTTAGATTTATCATACATGTATCACAGGCTTCTTAGTTGATGGTCTTTAAGGGTAGGCTTTCTGAAATCTCCTAAAAGGGATATATGGGAGGGGGTGAGTACAACTACTCAGTGAATGAGTTTTTCAAAAGTTTTTACTTTTAAGAAAAACATTTATCATTAGAGTGTGCTAGACTCCTTTCTTTCAAAACCATTTCATTTGAAATCTCGAGTTTTTCCACCATTTTCATATTTAACCACGGTGTGTCATCACCCAACACATATCCTTCATCATGAAGGTTACACACATTCATAGGTCAGCATGATCACTGAACCCACTAGTGGCTTCGGAGCGACTTTACCGGCCACCCAGATAGAAACACGACCACTTCTACCATGGGAATGAGTGGATGTACGCGATATTCGACCCTCAATCCCAAAATCAATTCTCCGTGTCCGTATGAGGAGAAAGATTAGTGCTACTCCAAATTTCGTACGATTAAGCTTAGTGCTACTCCAAATTTTGCACTGACACCTAGAACGACAAATTGCCCTTATACTCATCTGGTCGTCCAAGGCCCTTAGGACGCATCACTACCCCTTATGGGCGTCTTGATGATCACGTACTCACAGTGCATGCACAAACAATGTTTTCTCATATTGCCATATAATCTATGGTACCACTGGTCCAACGGCCCCAACACACAACTCAACCCGCAATTGTTTGTCTTGATTGGTCCATTAACCTATCATGTCACACTACCACTACTTGACTGAGCATGTCGGTCCTATCTTAGTACCATGGCCAAACAATTCACTTATTAAGTTTTATGGCACATATATCATGTTCGTTTACGAGCTCCTGCTCGTGCCAACTGGCCTTGGGCCCATTGTACGAGATTTTTCAAAATCGGAGATATTAGCCCCCAAGTTCCAAAACCGAGGCCACCGGCCTATAAGAGCTATTCAAGCTCCCGTCAAGAAGGTGTCCCAAATAGTTTAAGCATTGAAACACAGTCAGGGGAGAGCACTTCCGACAAAATTATATTTTCAACTATCCATTATACCGACATGATATAAGGACATCTCCGTTCATAACCGAGAAACGAGTTTTCAACTTCCTTCGAGTAAGTTTCATCATACCAACCGGGTATAATCTACTTACAACCGGTAAGTAGTTTTTCTGCATGGTTTTCACATCACTACTTTAAGTTGTGATGTTTAAACTACCACATAGTAGTAGATTTTCATTTCGATATGCTTATCATTCTCAATTTATTTTATTTCACATAAAGGGGTTTAAATCTCCAAATTTCTAATTTGGTCCCCCAACATTTCCAAAATTACCATTTTGCCCTTCCTTTACAAAAATGGTAAATTTTACCCCAAAAATTCTAAAATTTGTCAATTGGCCATCTAACATTTTTATTATGCCCAATTGACCCTCAATTTTAGGAAATTACATTTCGGTCCCTCAAATTTTTGAAAATCCCCAATTTCCCCCAATTTTTCCCCCAATTCCAACTCTTTAACACAGTCGAATTTGATTTCATCAAATTGACCGATCAAACACATCTATGTTCATACGATGTTCAAAGAACTTTAAATCACAGGTTTTAACACTGGAACGAGCTCAAACAGAGCTTCACCGAAAAATAGACTATAGAGAGAGAAAGCTTCGATTACTCACCAGTAAAGGCACAGTGGTCTGAGCTTTCGATCTGTGCAGATAGCTCTCATTCTAAGGTTCATCCTAGAATCAAGAATCGCATCAATTGATGTTGAATTGGATTATAATTTCATCATTGAAATTCGACGGACTCTCTCTAACACCGATCAGAAATTGTAAATGGGAGCCGAATTGGCTTACCTTTCGGTCCTAATTCTGTCGTGGAAGGGCTGAGGAAGTGTTAGGAGGGCTTGGCTTGGCATGAGGAGGGCTCGAAATGGCCAATTTTATCTTGGCTGAAATAGGGCAACTTCGGTCCACAGGAGCTGCTTCACTATTCCATCATGCCGGCATTTCTCCAGCGATTCTCGGATTGACTAGAGTTTTCTATCAAATAGCTGACTTCTCCTCAATTCTAGAGACCCCGACCTCTCCTTCCGAGGTTAAGAAAAATGTTCAAGTCGAAGCTCTAGTTTGAGGTTCACCGGGAATTGGAGCAGTAGAGAGAGAGAAGTGTTCTGGTGTGAGGACAATAAATAGGGATTATCTCTTTATATTGTTGTAAAACCATGTATAAAATGGGAGAAATTTATTATTAGTATTAATATTGCCATAAATTATTGTTATTAATTTCAATAATTTAATTTAGGTATTAAATTATTTGTATTAATTACAATAATTTAATATATATTAATTTATGGCTATTTATGATAAGGCATTCACATAAAAATTTGTTGACCAAAATTTCGGGTTACAAAAAAATCATAAAAATATTTTACCAAAATTTCAAGTTACACTACTCTTAGGCAAGCATGCTTAACTTCAAAGTTCTCATGGTATCTCGTTCACCTGAACCAATTTGATTTTTCTTTTCTAATTTGTGATAAGTTTCTTTTCCAAGGTTTAAAAATTGTTTGTTTCCAAATGATCGGGATTGTAAATCAGCTCGGTTTTCTTACTCTGTTTGACCAGTTCTTTTTCCGGTTTTCCTTAACTACGAAGTGCGGGGTTTACATCCACTCACTCGTTAATACAGTGAATTCCACTCAACAGGTTCTTTGTATTCACGCGAGCTTGTCCTTGCTAGCGTTCTAGGTACTTCGTATTCTTACACTATATGAACATGCTTGTTCATTATCCCTCTACCTAATAGCCTTCATTTTTTTTCAAATGAATTAGAAAACCAAACTTTCTATTTATTTACAATTAGGTCCCTAAAGTTATTTTTCATTAACTTTAAGTCCCTAATGTTGGTTTTTCCGCAAAGTGAGTCGCGAAACTTTTAAAATTTATCTTAGAACCTCAATTTATTCAAATTCACAAAAGGGGTTTAATTTCCCAAATTTCCAATTTGGTCCTCCAACTTTTCCAAAATTACTATTTTGCCCTTCCTTTACAAAAACGGTAAGTTTTACCCTAAAAATTCTAAAATTTCTCAATTGGCCCTCTAACATTCTTTTCATGGCCAATTGACCTTCAATTTTACTAAATTACATTTGGGTCCTTCAAATTTTGAAAATCCCCTATTTTCCCCCAATTTAAACTCCTTAAAATAGCCAAATTTTATTTCATCAAATTGACCAATAAAACACTTCTAATTTTTTAAATTCAAGTTAAAAATGAGATCCTAAATCTTCATACGATTCAATAGCACTTCGAATCGTAAGGTTTTGACGCCAAAACGAGCTCAAACGGAGCTTCACTGAAAAATAGATAGTAGAGAGAGACAGCTTCAATTACTCATTGTCGGGGGCATGGCGGTCCAAGCTTTCGATCTAGGCAAATAGCTCTCGTCCTGAGGTTTATCCTAGAATCACGAATTGCATCAATTGATGTCGAATTGAGTTAGAATTTTATCATCGAAATTATGTCGGTTCTCTCTCTAGCACCGATCGGAAATTGTAGAGAAAAGCCGAATTGGCATACCTTTCAGTCCTAATTTGGCCATGGGAGGGCTATGGAGGTGTTGGGAGGTCTTGATTTGGCTTGAGGAGGACTCGAATTAGCCAATTTCAGCTCGGCCGAAATAGGGCAGCTTCAGTCCGCCGGAGTTGCTTCACTGTTCCATCACGTCGGCGCTTCTCCGACTACCCTCGGAGCAAACGGAGACTACAAGCATGTAGCTGACTTCTCCACGGTTCTAAAGAACCTGACCTCACCTTCTTTGTCTCAGAAATGACCCTATATTAGAGCTTTGGTTCGAGCTTCACCAAAAAACTAAGCAGCTGAGCGAGAGAACTTTTCAAGTGTGGAGAGAATGAATGGATAGAGGGTCTTTATATAGGAAGCCCAGGGACTTCTTGGCCATCTAATAGGTGCCTTAATGGTGGTCAATCATTGTCTGAAACTCCCTGGCCATAGGCATTTCAGCTTCGTCGGCACTGCACAATTTTCCGACGAGTGAACAGTGTTGTTATCTGAAGGAAGAAGATGACATTGTTTTGAACCAGACCGGACCGGTCCAAATCGGGTTCAAAGCATAAACCGGTCAGTTCACCCCCCATTCAATCAAGTTTTTAAAATCTAAAAATTTCTAAATTCATTTTCTATCCAATGTGTCCTCAAATCTAAAATTTGAATTTTTTAAGCCACCTATAAAAATGAATTTAGGATCCGGTTCAATAGTGGTTCAAACCGGTTAAATCTGGTTCCAATCCAGTTCACCTGAACCAGTTTGGTTTTCATCTCCAATTCATTCTCAAGTCCATTTCCATGACTTTTGGGACTCTTTGGGTCACTCGGGATCCATAAATTTCTCGGTTTGCCCTTTCCCTATCAATTTCGGTTCATTAATTGACTCGGTTCATAAATCAGTTTAATCTAGTTGGATCCGATTCATCTAAACTGGTCTAGTTTTTCTCTTCCTATTTTTCCTAATGTTCTTTTCCAAGGTTTAATGAACCATTTGGATCCCCCGAGAGTTGTAAATTTCCAAAATTGCTCGTTCCCAAATGATCGGGTTTGTGAACTAGTTTTGTTTTTTTACTCGGTTTAATCGGTTCTTTTCCCGGTTATCCTTAACTCAAAAGAGCGGCGTTTACAACTCTCCCCTCCTTTTAGGGGTTTCGTCCCCAAAACTTAACCAATATATTCTACATCGGGAATAATTTTCCTTAATGTCAACCTGGGTTTTCTTGACATTCTAAGACTTTGATTGCTCTTTCGCTTAGTCCCCGTAATCATTCATCTAAGGAATTTCTTTTCATTTATCATGCTTACTCCTTCCATGGAGTTATAATAATGAGGCATGTCTGGCTCATTAATCCAAATGTGTATTCTTAGGTTCACATCTCCCTTTATTTAGGGTAAGGTTCTTCCTCTTGGGGTTCTTACTCAAGATTTCAGGATTGGGAATTCCAAGGTACCCAATTATTCCTTTGTTTAGTTATTCTCTTCATCGTTGAAACCCCTAGCTTGATGTTCTTTCGAGCATTACGGACTTGTTTTTACAAGTTTATGTGTTATTATTCTTTCATCTCAATTTGACCCATCCTTCTTCTATCATTGATTACAACTTCAGTCAAATTTATGTTTGACCTTGTTATATTTACTAACTGACTCCTTCTTACTCAAGTTACATTTTACTCGAGACTATTGGTGCTTATATTTCCCTTACGACGTGACATAGTTCAGAACCTGTCTTTGTCCATTAGACTTTTACAACACATCTTTTAGGGTTGTTTCCAATTTTCCAGTCTTTCAAGTGCTGTATAATTTCATCCCTCCTTTCATCAGGTAGTATTCCTCAACTACCTTTACTGTTATCTAATTATTCTTCATATCTTAACAACATGTCTTACATAACCGTATCAGTTTTCCTTACCCACTCGTCCTTTCCCAACTTCTTTATTGGGACTTTCCGGTGCCAATTATTTGGTTTCCCAATAGTTTACCAACAAATTGGGATTCTTTCCTTCTTAAGTCCTTGGCATTCCTTATTCAAGGATTTTTCATTTTTCCTTAATCCACTTTTACTTACTCATAATCACTTCATGATTCTTCATTCGACAATAATCACTTTCGATCTATGTGTCGATTCCTTTGCTTGGGAAGGTTCCCTCCTTCTAGTTTCTTTCTCTACCATGTCCCTCACAATAGAGATTTCTATCTTAGGAGTTACATGCTCAACCTCCTTATCATTCATTATTGGGTTCTTTCTCCCTTTCTTTGCACCCTTATCTATGTTAGGCCATTTGCCCATATTAGATCCTTCTTTATCCACAACTTCTGTTTCATCCCTTATTCCTTACTGGAAATACTTTCAATTTTCTGTCTTATTCCCTACACTTCACACTATGCTCAGCTGTCCACTCTTTAAGCTTCATATGGCGTGTGGACTATGACCTGTCTTACCAATTGGGGTTATTCCTCCTTAACCACATCTTATTTAGAGGGTTCACTTTCCCAATGTTTCTCGGACGTTCTCTCCATCATTACCTTATTATGGATAGTTTACTCATTCTTACTTATCACGACATCTCTTGATGCTAACTTCCTACTTACCATTTTCTTGAGTTTAACTACTCCTTAGATTCTCTTAATATGCTTACATGGGTTTCTTTCACCTTAGCATGCATTTTATTTATAAATTCGTCTCCTCACCTCTCGTCACCTAGTTCCATTTCTTATTTATTAGGCCATGTATCCTTTCTCAAGATTTCCTTATTTGGGAGGATTCTTACCTTTTTCTCCCGTAATTTATTTTTCATTCATCTTGAAGACACCTAACTTTAAATGATGTCCCTTGATGTTATTCTTTCATGTTTACCTTTACTCTTGAGATCCTACGGGTACATCTTTCGTACTCCATCCTAATTCTCACTCGTACCCTAGTACATGTCTATTTCTTTCTAGGGAGAGCTCACATCCACCTAGTTTCCAAAATCACTTGATCATCCTTCAAGAGGCTCACTTAACCATCTCATGTCCTTTTGAAAGTCAATCTGGTCTTGGTCATTGATTTCTTTAAGGATTTCCTTTCTCCATTTTTTTTTTCAACATTTTAGTCTTTTCACATCTCTCTTCCTTATCGTGGTTTAAATCCACGGTTCTCCAAAGGTCAATTCATTAACTGCATCATTCCTGCTATATATATATTTTTTTCCAACTGTTTGGATAGATGTATCACTTGTCTTTCATGCCCATCCTATTATTACTAGTTACTTCTTTCTAGTAGTTTCTCCTGAAATCATTATTTGGCTTTATTACTATTCCAAAGTAGGTCATACTTGGCCTCCAATAAATCCTTCCTTCAAGAAGTTTCTAATGATTGGTTGGTTCCTTGCACTCCATGTTATATCATCCACCAACCAATAATCCCTTCAAGAGGGTACTTAATTATATACATCCCTCCAGAGTTCCTTTTTGTAACTCCTTTCTTCTCTTCTTCATTCTTACTGTGTCCTACCCTGACATTTCCAAAGGATGTTTTTCCATGTTTGCCCCTTTCTGAGGGATTCTAGGCATACCTCCCATATATCTTATCTCTATTCTTGTGGTATTCCTCTATGGTTGACATTCTTAAGAAGAAGTTCGAATTTCCTTCCTTTACCTATCTATTTCTTATCCTCCTTATATTGGAGTGTGCCATACTCCTTATTTTCTTTCAAAAATCCTTTCATTTCAAATCTATGTTTTCATCACCATTCCTTATTAATCACAGTGTGTAATCACCCAACACACATTCTTCATCATTAAGGTCAAAACATAAAATCGCAGGCCAGCCCATCCACTGAACCCACTTGTGGCGTTGGAGCGACTTTACCGGCCACCTATATAGAATCACGTCCACTTCTACCCTAAGAATGAGTGGATGTACACGACATCCGACCCTCAATCCCGAAATCAATTCTCCATGTCCGTATGAATACACAGACCTCATCCTGACCCCACCCTGGTCTCATGCGCTTGAAGCTATGTCGAGCTTCGCAAGGTCACCTGGTCTGACAATCTGCCCTTATACCCACCAAGTCATCTAGGGCCCTAGGATGCATCACTACCTCTCTTGAGCTTCTTGAAGGTCTCGTAATCACAGTGCATGCACAATCAGTACTTTCTCATCATGCCATATAATCTGTGGTGCCACTAGTCCAACAGCCTCAACCCACAACTCAACCTGCAGATATTTGTCTTGACTAGTCCATCAACCTCTCATGTCGCACTGCCGCTAGTTGACTGAGTATGTCGGTCATGCCTTTGTACCATGGCCAAACAATTTATTTATTTAAAATTTTATGGCATATAACTCATGTTTGATTACGAGCTCCTACTCGTGCCAACTCGCCTTGGGCCCATTATACGTAATTTTCAAAATCGGGCATATTAGACCCCCAAGTTTCAATCGAGGCCTCTGACATATCTGAGTATTTCGAGCTCCCGTCAAAAAGGTCTCCCAAAAAGTTTAAGCAGTGGCACACAGTCAGGGGAGAGCATTTCTGACAAAATAATCTTTAAATCTGTTCATCACACCAACCAGGTGTGAGATCATCCCCACTTATAACTGATAAGCGGGTTTTCTCCTTCCTTTCAAGAAGTTCATCATACCAACCAGGTATGATCAGTAAATAGTTTTTCTGCTTAATTTTCACATCTCTCCTCTAAGGTGTGATGGTTAAAATACCACTTAGTAGTGGGTTTTCATTTCCGAGGAGCTTATCATCCCAACCGGGTATGATATAAAAATCTCACTCACCCATTAATGTAGTGAATACCACTCGACCGGTTCTTTATATTCACGCGAGCTTGTCCTTGCTGGCATTCCTGGTACTTCATATTCCTACATGATATGAACATCCTTGTTCATTATCCCTTGGCCTAATAGACTTCATTCTTTCCAAATGAATGGGAAAACCAAACTTTATATTTATTTGCAATTAGGTCCCTAAAGTTATTTTTCTAAAAGTCCCTAATGCCAATTTTTCCTCAAATTGAGTATCGAAACTTTTAAAATTTATCTTAGTACCTCAATTTATTCAAATTCACAAAAAGAGGTTTAATTTCCCAAATTTCCAATTTGGTCCCCCAACTTTTCCAAAATTACCATTTTGCCCTTCCTTTACAAAAATGGTAAGTTTTACCCCAAAAATTATAAAATTTCTCAATTGGCCCTCTAATATTCTTATCATGCCTAATTGACCTTCAATTTTACTAATTGAGTTGCAATTTCCTAACCAGCCGAGTTGCAATTTCCTAAAATTGAGGGTCAATTGGGAGTGATAAAAATGTTAGAGGGCCAATTCAGGAATTTTAGAATTTTTGGGGTAAAATTTACCATTTTTGTAAAGGAAGGGCAAAATGGTGATTTTGGAAAAGTTGGGGGACCAAATTTGAAATTTGGGAAATTAAACCCCTTTTTGTGAAATCGAATAAATTGAGGTCCCAAGGGGAATTTTAAAAGTTTTGGGACTCAATTTGAGGAAAACCGGCATTAGGGACTTAAAGTTAAAGAAAAATAACTTTAGGGACCTAATTGCAAATAAATAAAAGTTTGGTTTTTCACATTCATTTGAAATGAATGAAAGCTATTAGGCTGAGAGAAAATGAACCGAGATGTTCATATCGTGTAGGAACACGAAGCACTGGGAATGCCAGCAAGGACAAGTTCACG
The DNA here is from genome assembly GCA_030064435.1 of Trapa incisa. Classification (NCBI taxonomy): domain Eukaryota; kingdom Viridiplantae; phylum Streptophyta; class Magnoliopsida; order Myrtales; family Lythraceae; genus Trapa; species Trapa incisa. Next base: position 16,104,244 of record CM057771.1, read on the forward strand.
TGAAAACAAGGGACCAGTCTAGTGGAATTCACTGCATTGACGGGTGAGTGGGATTTTATATCATACCCGGTTGGGGATGATAAGTACCTCAAAATGAAAACCCGCTACCGAGTGGTATTTTAAACATCACAACTTAGAGGAGTGATGTGAAAATCATACAAAAAAAAAATTACCAATTGTAAGTAGATCATACCTGGTTGGTTTGATGAAACTTACTCAAAGGAAGTTGAAAACCCTTTCATCGATTATTAGCAGATATGTCCTAATACCCGATCGGTATAATGGACAGTTGAAAACATATTTTTTCGGAAGTGCTCTCCCCTAACTGTGTGCCAATGCTTAAACAATTTGGGAGACCTTCTTGACGGGAGCTCGAATAGCTCTTATAGGGCGGGGGCCTTGGTTTTGGAACTTGTGGGCTATTATACTCGGTTTTGAAAATCTCGAACATGTGGGCCATAGGTCGGTGGGTACAAGTAGGAGCTCATAAAAATACATGGAATATGTGCCATAAAACTAAATAAATGAATTATTTAGCCATGGTACCAAGATAGGACTAACATATTCAGTCAACTAGTGGCAGTGTGACATGATAGGTCTCTAGACCAGTCAAGACAAACAGCTGCAAGTTGAGTTGAGAGTTAGGTCCGTTGGACCAGTGGCACCACAGATTATATGGCATGATAAGAAAATACTGTTTATGCATGCATTATGATTACGGGATCATCAAGATGCCCATGAGGGGTAGTGATGCTTCCTAAGGGCCATGGACAACCTAGTGAGTATAAGGGCAGTTCATCGTACCAGGTGACCGTGCGAAATTTGGAGTAGCACCAAGCGCATGAGACCAGGGTGGGGATAGGATGAGGTCTCTAACCTCATACATACACGGAGAATTGATTTCAGGATTGAGGGTCGGATGTCACGTACATTCACTCATTCTCAGGGTAGAAGCGAATGTACTTCTATCTAGGTGGCCGGTAAAGTCGCTCCGAAGCCACAAGTAGGTTCAATGGACGTGTTGGCCTGAGAATGTGTGTTTAACCTTCATGATGAAGGTTGTGTGTTGGGTGATGACACACTATAATTAAATAAGGAAATGGGGATATAACCCGAGATTTTATATGAAAGGATTTTTTAAAGAAAGGAGTCTCACACACTCTAATACAACTCTTTTCCTCAAAATTATTTTCGTGAAAACCCATTTATTGAGTAGTCGTACTCACCCCCTGCCTTATATCACTTTCAGGAAATTCCAGAAAATCTACCCTTAAAGACCATTAACTCAAAGGCCTCCGAGACATGTATGATAAAAATTAAAATATTATGCAGTTTTGATTTATGTTATTCCAGGAAAAATGTAGGTTTAAAGAACGCCTTACTCTTTACGATTTATAATGAGGGGAAACCCTTTAATAAACTAGGAGAGTGGTGGGTTGATCACGGGGATCCGACCAAACCGGGTCGGGGCGTGACAGGGCAGCTATAGTCCACTAGAGCTGCTTCACTGTTCCATCACGCTGACGTTTCTCCGACAACCCTCAAGGCAAACGGAGACTACAGGCGTGTAGCTGACTTCTCCCCGGTTCTAAAGAACCCGACCTCACCTTCTTTGGCTCATAAATTACCCTATATTAGAGCTCTGGTTCGAGCTTTACCGAAAAACTAAGCAGTTGAGAAAGAGTGAGATTTTCAGGTGTGGAGAGGATCAATGGATAGGGGGTCTTTATATTGGAAGCTCGGGGACTTCTTGGCCGACCAATTGGTGCCTTAATGGCAATCATTCATTGTATGAAACTCCCTGGCTGAAGACTTTTCAGCTTCACCAGTGTTGCGCAATTTTCCGACGAGTGAACAGTGCTATCATATGAAGGAAGAAGAGGACACTGTTCTGAAACGGACCGGTCCGGTCCGCATCAGGTTCAAAGCTTGAACTGGCCGGTTCACCTCTCATTCAACCGAGTTTTTCAAATATAAAAATTCTAAATTCATTTTCTATCCAATGGTGGCCTCAAATCTCAAATTTGAATTTTTTAAGCCACCTAGAAAAATAAATTTAGGATCTAGTTCAATAGTGGTTCAAACTAGTCCAAACCGGTTCAATTGGGTTCGGATCTGGTTCATCTGAACCAGTTTGGTTTTCATCTCCAATTCATTCCCAAGTCCATTTCTATGACTTTTCGGACTCTTTGGGTCACTTGGGATCCATAAATTTCTTGGTTTACTCTTTCTCTATCGGTTCCGGTTCATGAACCGACTCAGTTCATAAATCGGTTCAATCCAATTAGATCCGATTCATCTAAACTGGTCTGGTTTTTCTCTTCCAATTTGTCCAAAGGTTCCTTTCCAAGTTTTTTATGAACCATTTGTTTCACCAGAGAGTTGTAAATTTTTAAAATTGCCCATTCCCAAATGATAGGGTTTATGAACTAGTTTGATTTTCTTACTCGGTTTCACTGGTTCTTTTCCATGTTGTCCTTAACTCGAAAGGGTGGGGTTTATAGAAGTCATCTACCTGATGGTGATCACCATTCGATCCGAGGATCGCCAGAGAAGCAACAGCGTAATCAAATAGTGAAGCAGCACTAGCAGGCCGAAGCTGTCATGTTTCGGCTGAGCTGAAAATGGCCAAATTGAGCCCTTCTCATGCCAAATCAAGCTCTCCTAATACTTCCACAACCATCATACGATCGAATTAGAGTGCAAAGGTAAGCCAATTTGGCTCTCCTCCGTAATTTTTTATCAGTGCTAGAGAGAGAACCAGTGAAAGTTCACTGACCGAATTCTCCATCAATTCGACATGAATTGATGTGATTTTTTATCCTAGGAGGAACTTTAGGATGAGAGCTATCTGCCCTGATCGAAAGCTTGGACTACCGCACCCTCAAAGGTTAGCTTTAGAAGCTTTCTCTCTCTAAGTTCAATTTTTCGACAAAGCTTCGTTTGAGCCCAATTCGAACCCAAATGACGCAATTTAAAGCTCCATTGAATCGTGTGGAAGAATAGAACCTGATCCATACCTTCAATTGGATCAATAAACCCCGATTGAATGGCCAATTTGATAAAATCAAATTAGAGCAGATTGAAGGGGGGGAATTGGGGAAATTTTGGGGGAAATTTGGGAATTTCGTAAAATTGAGGGACCAAAGTGCAATTTCCCAAAATTGAGGGGCAATTGGCCATGAAAAAGATGTTGGAGGACCAATTGGTCAATTTATGAAATTTATTAGAGTCAAATTGCCATTTTTGTAAAGTAGGTGCAAAATCGTAATTTTTGAAAAGTTGGGGACCAAATTGGAAATTTGAGAAACTTGAACCCCTTTTTGTGATTTTGAATAAATTGAGGTCCTAAAGTGAATTTTAGAAGTATCGGGACTCAATTTGAGAAAAAATTAGCATTATGGACCTAAAGTCAAAGAAAAAGAACTTTAGGGACATAAATGCAAATAATTGAAAAGTTTGAGCATTTTGTTCATACATGAGCAACAAAGGCTATTAGGCCAAATGTTAATAAATAAGAATGTCCAAAATTTGTAGGAACATGAAGGCCAGAACGCTAGTAAGGATAAGCTCGCGTGGAGGTAAAAAGTCGATTAAGAGGAATATAGTGCACTGATCGAGTGAGTGGGATTTTTCAAATCATACCCGGTTGGGATGATGAGTATCTCGGAAAGGAAAAACCACTATTAAGTGAAAATTTTAACATCACGCTTGGTTGGAGTGATGTGAGAAATACACGGAAAAACTACTTACCAGTTGTAAGTAGATCATACCTGGTTGGTATAATGAACTTACTAGAAGGAAGTAGAAAACCCATTTACCAGTTATAAGCAGAGATATCATAGGTGTGATGGACAAGTGAAAAAGTTATTTTGGTATAAGTGCTCTCCCCTGACGAGAGCTCGAATAGCTCAGATAGGCCAGAGGCCTCAGTTTTAGAATTGGGGACTAAAATGCCCCGTTTTGAAAATCTCATACAGTGGGCCCAAGGTTCGTTGGCACAAGCAAGAGCTCGTAAACAAAGATGATGATAAGCCATGAAAAATTTTAATGAATGAATGATGTGATTTGGCCATGGTACCAAGAGAAGACCGACATACTCGATGGACTGGTGGTAGTGCGACAAGACCCGATCGACGAACCGGTCTAGATAAACAACTGTAGGTCGAGTTGAGGGTCAGGGTCATTGGACCAGTGGCACCACAGATTAATGGCTTTTGAAAAACTTTGTTTGTGCATGCACTAAGGTTCGGTACCATCAAGATGCCCAAGAGGGGTAGTGATGCATCCTAAGGGCTACTAGACGACATGGTGGAGATAAGGGCAATTTGTCGTGCCAATAGTCATGGAAGCTCGACGTAGCCTCATGCGCACGAGACTAGGGTGGGGTCGGGATGAGGTCTCTGTCCTCATACGGACACGAAGTTGCTTTTTGGGTTTGAGGGTTGGATGTCACGAACATCCACTCATTCCTAGTGTAGAAGTGGATGGGCTTCTATCTAGGTGGTCGGTAAAGTCGCTCTGACGCCACAAGTTAGTGTAGTGGATGGGCTGCCCTACGAATGTGTGATCCCTTCACGATTAATGGCATGTGTTGATTATTAAACACACCGATTGTGAATAATTAGGAAATTGGTTTTGAATAACCGGGAACTCAAGGAAGGAATGATTTTTAAAGGAATTAAGGAGTCTAGCACACTCCAATTCAAACTATTTTATAGAAACTCATGTTTCAAACACCCATTCACTGAGTTATTGAACTCACCCCCTCCATTTACCCATTTTCAGGTAACCAAGGGAAAAACCTACCTAAAGACATTATGCTAGCTAAACCTGTAAGACAGGTATGTAAGTTTAAATTATTCAGTTTTGATTAATATTATTCCAGGAAAGGTACAAGTATAAAGGATAACTTACTCCTCACGGTTTAAGAAGGGGAAAACCCTTAATAAACTAGGAGAGTGGCGGGTTGCTCACGGGGATCCGACCAAATTGCGTTGGGGCGTGATAGGAGCCATCTATAAATTTTAAATCTTATTCCTCTTAGTTACTATGTTATATAGTCTTGATAACGCATTCGAGGAAACAAGCTCTCATACCACTCAAGTTATCACGCTCCAACTCGGTTTGGTCGGATACCCGTGAGCAACTTGCCACTGCCCTTGGTCCATTAAGGGTTTAACAGGTTTCTGAACCATGAGGAGTAAGGCGTCCTTTTACCCATCTTTCCTAGAATATCATTAAACAAAATTGAATATTTTAAAATAATTGTACCTATCTTATAGTTCCAATTTATGAGGGTCTTTAAGATTGGTGTTTCCTTGGTTACCTGAAAGGAATAAAAGGGAGTGGGTGAGTTCTACAACTTAGTGAGCGGGTGCTGGGAGTGGGTTTTTAAAAATATAGCTTCATCCGAATCGTGTCAAGGTTATCATTTCCTTTAAAAAGAATTTCCTTAAATTTCAGTTTTCAATACCTTTTTCCAATACCACATTAGGTGTGTTTAGCTCTTTTAGCCCATCCCCTTACCTTGGGAGGCATTTAGTAAACAAACACATGTCCTTCATCGGGAAGGGTACACACATTCCCAAGTGCAGCCCGTCCACTACACCCACTTGTTAATTGGAGCGTCTTTACCGTCCACCAAGATAGAAGCCCGTCCACTTCAACATTGGGTTTGAATGAAACGTCCCAAACGTCCGACCCTCAGACACAAATGCCACTTCGTGTTCGTATGAGGATAAAGACCTCATCCTGACCCCACCCCAGTCTCATGTGCAAGGAGCTTTCAAAGCTTCATGATTGACTAGCACAACAAACTGCCCTTATCGCCCCCCATGTCGTCCAACAACCCTTAGGACCCATCACTACCCCCTAGGGCATCTTGATGGTCCTGTACCATAAGTGTATGCACAAACAAGAGTTTTCCACATATAACCATTATCTTCGGTGTCAACAGTCCAACAACTCCAACGCTCAATCCGACCTACAGCTGTTTGTCTAGACCGGTCCGTCGACCTAGCCTTGACGCACTACCGCTAGTCCATCAAACACTATCGGTCCTGACATGGTACCATGGTGAAATCATACAACCAATTTCATTAGAAATTTTTATATCTCTTTCTTAATCAAGTTTGTTTACGAGCTTCTGCTTGTACCCACTACACGTGTTTTTTTTTCAAAACTTGGCATTTAGCCCCACGAGTTCAAAAATTGAGGCCCCTGGCCTATCTGAGCTATTCTAGCTCCTGTCAAGAATGTCTCCCAAATATTTTAAGCATTAGCACACAGTAAGGGGAGAGCACTTTTGACAAAAATTCATTTTCATTTTATCACACCAACCGGGTGTGATGATATCTCCGCTTACAACCGGTAGGCAGATTTCTTCTTTACTCAAGAAAACTCATCATACTAACCGGATATTATTATCTCCACTTACAACCAGTAAGAAGGTTTTATCCATTAAAGATAGTGTTCATCATCCCAACCGGTTATGAAGTTAGATAATCTCACTCACCCAGTGACTGTGACGCGTTCGTCCCCAGTCAGTTTACAAATTCACGTTAGCTTTCTCTGTTGGCATTCCGATCACACGTGTTCCTACATGATTTGAGTATCATCATCAATGAGTGTTTAGCATAATAGCCTTCATTTTCTCATGTATGGGCGACTAGGTCCAAATTTATGATTTATTGCACTTAGGTCCCTATAGTTCACATATTTTGACTCTAGGTCACTAGTGTTAAATTTTCCTCAAATTAAGTCCTGGGGACTTCCAATATCCTCCTTGGGCCCTTAATTTACTTTAAATTGTGTAAAGGGCTAGATTTTCCCAAATTTCCAATTTGGTCCCCAATTTTTCAAAAAATACAATTTTGCCCCTACTTTCCAAAATAGCAATTTGGCCCCAAATATTTCAAAAATTGGCCAATTAGTCCCCTAACACCTTTCTCATGGCCAATTAGCCTTTAATTTTGGAAAATTGCATAGAGGTCCCTCAATTTTTTGAAATCCCCAATTTTCCCCAAAATTTTCTCCCAATTTCTCCCCTTTAAACTTACTGAATTTGATTTCTTCAAATTGGCCATTCAATCAAGATTAATTGCTCCAATTTAAGGTATGGATTAGTCCCTACACCTCCATACGATTCAATTGAGCTTTGAACTGTAACATTTGATTCCGAATTGAGCTCAAATGGAGCTTTGCCAGAAAACTATTTGTAGAGAGAGAAAACTTCGAAAGCTTACCGTCGGAGGTGCGACGGTTCAAGCTCTCGATCTAGGGAGGTAGCTCTCGTCCTGAGATTCCTTTTGTAATCAAGAATTACTACAATTGATGTCCAATTGAGGGTGATTTTTATCAGTAAAATTCAACACTTTCTCTAACTCTGATTGGCAACGACGGAAGAGCGTCGAATTGACTTACCTTTCCACTCTGTTGAGGCCGTGTGAGGGTCGTGGGGTATTGGGGAGGCTTGGTTTGGTCAGAGGAGGGTTAAATATGGTCGAATTCAGCTCAGCCAAAATAGGACAGCTTTGTCCGTCGGAGCTATTTCACTCTTTGATTCCATCGGCGCTTCTCTGACGGTCCTCGGGTCGAAAGTAAGGTGCTGTTAGGTAGCTGACTTCCCTCGGAGTCTGTAGGACCCGACCTTACCTTCTGAGGCTAAGAAAACTGCCTCCAAGTTGGAGCTCTAGTTTGAACTTTATCGGAAAATGGAGCAGTTGAGAGAGAATGGCAATTTGAGGTATGTGGAGGATGAATGTTGAGGAGCTCTTTATATAGGGAGCTTGGGGACCCTCTGACCGACCACATTCCATTTTGGTCGAGCTTATCCTTGCCCAAAAATGGTTTGATCGGAGTGGTTACACATTCGTCAGAGAAGTAAATTTTCTAAATTTATGAACAGTTATGTCATCATGATGAAGAAGATGACACTGTTCTAAACCGGATAGGACCGATCCGACCTCGTTCAATGGCGAAAATTGGTCGATTCCGGCCTGATTTAACTGGTTTTCTCAAAATTAAAAATTTCTAAATTAATTTTCTATTTAATGGTGGCTTCAATTTCCCAATTTGAACATTTTAAGCCATCAAGAAAATGAATTTAGAAATTGGTTCAAGTGTAGTTCAAACCGGTTCAATCTAGTTCACCTTAAACCAGTCCAGTTTCCTCTTCCAATTTGCTCTATGGTTTATTTCCATAATTTTTATGACTCTTTGAGTCATTTTGGATTTTCAAATTTCCTAGTTTGCCCTTAGTTATGGTTCATTAACATGCTCAATTTTCTCTTTTAAAATTACTGGTTCTTTTATCGGTTTTCTTATCTTTAAAGGGACGGAGTTTACAACCAATTTCTCTCGTTACCACCAAAATGAGTGATTTAAGTGTCCCTTGAAAGCTACTTGAGACACCTTTCCAATGCCACCTCTCTCGAAGTTAAATCTATTGTTGTTAGTATGATCAAACAGTACACAACCTTTCTTCGACTAGAAATAGAGTATCTACTTCTTTGGTCATTTTCAATGGCATCAACGACAAACAAGGTCCACAGAAAATATAGTAGACTACTCTTGGTCCCAACTTTCGAATGCCACCGACCTTATATGATTTGGGTAAGTATTGAGGTCGAATAAATTATGAGAATTATTAGTTAGTTTTGTGATAAAGTATAGTAAAACGGATTTTGTAGGTTGCTCATACCTCTGTTTGAGATGCTTCAAGTGGCCACATACTACTCTAGAAGTCAACTTTCAAATTACACCAGTATCTCAAACCGAGTCGCCATCTCCGATTAGATCCCGACATTGACTCGACTTTTTAAACACATGGACAAATATAACCATAAGAGGTTATAAGCATAAGAGGTTATGCCCATAAGCAAGTATAACTGACCTTAAAAGGAGGTTAGTTAAAAAGCAGTTCTTCGACATGTAGGTCAAGTAAACCGAGCTCGATGGGTGAAACCGTAATTTCTTATAAAAGTTATAGGGCTATATTTATGTGTTGATATAAGTATTAAATTGATCTTAATACCTTATTATGACTCTTATAGAGAGAATACACAATTGTTCGAGCGAAAATCTCACAACCCGAGCTAAAAGGAAAATATGTTGGAACAAACAAGTTCCGGTCAAAACGATGAGTGGAAGTAATAATAGCGAGTCAATGTGCTTTATTAAATTTTGATAATACCATGAAATGCATGATATAAGATTTGGAAAATCTTTTGAAAGGAGTGAAAAATGATGTCGATGCATGCCCCCTAAGAAATATCAATTTTAGAAGTAAATAAACAGTTAAGGGTCAGTATACCAAAATGAATAAACTATAGTTGAATGCTAAAACTATGAGTTGGAGCCTTGTGTATGTGATATCATTATTAATAGGAGTTAGTTGAGTGATAGACCAAACTTTTTATGATAAGATATTGATCATGATAATTACCTTTTTAACATGGTAAATGCATATGAATACTTGAGTTGGTCACGTATATGGCTTGTTATTTTCATACGTGCACATGAATAGAAATGGTAAAAATGATGACAATACTTGTTGAAATATGAGATAAGCATAAGTTTATATGTGCATGTTTTTGTGATATACATGTGTATATATATACTAGTAGTAAGTTTGAAACGTTGAAATTACATCTATTGAGTTAGTAATAATGGTCAAGAAAATTAGAAGCGGTAGATAATGGAATATTGAACATAATGATTTTAAATTTCCTATTAACTCAGATTATATTAAAAATAATAATTTACTAGTTTGGTAATAATGGTTATATCATTGTAATGAGAAATAAAGAAATTAACTTACATGTGTAATAGGTATGTATATACTACTGTGGAAGTTAGTGTTATCTACTTACATGGTAAAACATTTAAATAAGAGACGAACACTATAGTTATCGATTTGTAAATAGTATACGTCACTCTCACAAACTCTCATATTACTTAATTAAAATTATAAAATAAATATTATAAAATATGGATGTAATATTTGGAGAGAGATAGTTTAATTCGATAAATTATATTTAACAATTACTCGATAGATTACATTTACCCGTAACTCGATAAATTAGGTTTTAAATAATCGGATAAAATTATGGATAATCAATAAGTTTGTAAAAATAATTAATAAATCTATAAATTAGAATTTATATAAAATATAAATTTATAAATTATGTAGTGATATTTATGATAATATTTTATTTAATTATTTTACCAAGTAAAAAGTTAATTTATATGAATATTTTTAAATTATTATTTATCAATTATTATATTTGCGTTTTATTTGTATTAATTATTTGCACTTTATTTATTAAAAAAATTATTTTAGATGTGAAGTTGATGTAACATTCTTAATTATATTATACATGTTATTTTGTATATTTGAGCCTAATTAATTGGACCAATTACTTTTTATTAGCTATACAAAAATATAATGATGATACTAAATTTGAGAATCTTAAAATTGTGATTTTTCTTATGCTATTAACATCAATTTTATCTTTCCAACATCTAGTCTAGAGCGAGGGCAGGAGAGGCTATATATGTGCATGTTTGTCGAGGGATTTTTGTTTCGCTCCTGCAGTTCCATCTCTATCCGCCATCGCATTGTGGGTATTCTCTGGTTAGAGCGCGGTGTCATGTAAGCATTGAATTGACTCTTAGGTCGGTAAGCATTTTGCGCTTTCATCCGCTGTAGGAAAAAATAAGTTGCAATTTGGAGCAAGCGTTTCACCTGGGCAAAAGGGTTTTGGTTCCTTCTCCTGATATTATCGGCATGTCACTTGCTTCTAAGGATTCGGTTGAATTGTGCTTGAACTGAAGTCATCTGCCTGTCTTGGCTGGGTTTGCCGTGTGGGTATTGTTTGCTTGAGCTCCTCAGGCGACTTTATTAGAATAATCTGGGCTCATGCGGGGATGTTGTTATTGATCATATAATATTATTGATTTGAGGATGAGTAGTCGTAGATTGCGGCGGAGGTTATCAAAGAAGGGGAAGGAAAAATTGATTATCTTCAGCTATCCCGAATTTGATGATGAGGCTTCAACCTCGGACATTGCCACCACTGCTACCCGGGTTGTTGATTGGACTATGTTACCAGATGATACGGTGATTCATCTGTTCTCAATTCTTAATTATCGGGATCGAGCCAACTTATCTTCCACATGCAAGGCTTGGAGAGCCCTTAGCACGTCACCCTGTTTATGGGAGTTCCTTGATCTACGTGCCCATAAATGTGATGCTGTGGTGGCTGCATCACTTGCCTCTCGCTGCAATAATCTAAGGAGGTTATGGTTCCGAGGTGCTGATACAGCAGACTCGATTATACACATTAAAGCCCATGACTTGCGCGAAATCAATGGAGACTACTGCCGGAAAATCTCTGATGCAACCCTTTCTATTATTGTAGCAAAACATGAGTCACTCGAGTGCATTCAACTAGGTCCTGACTTCTGTGAGAGGATCACGAGTGATGCCATTAAGGCAATAGCTATCTGCTGCAATAAATTGCAAAAACTTAGGTTATCTGGAATCAGGGATATTCAGGGTGATGCGATTGATGCACTTGGTAAGTATTGCCCAAATTTGATTGATATTGGGTTCTTGGACTGCTTGAAAGTAGACGAAGGGGCCTTATGCAATCTCTCATCACTGAAGTTTCTCTCAGTTGCTGGGACTACTAATATAAGGTGGGGATTAGTTTCTCACACGTGGTACAAGCTACCTAACTTGATTGCTTTAGATGTTTCCCGAACTGATATTGGACCTACTGCAGTTTCAAGGTTATTAGCTTCTACTCAGAGTTTGAAGGTTCTTTGTGCATTAAATTGTGCTTTTCTGGAAAAGGAGGCTAACGTTTCAACCCTAAATGTAAAGGGCAAGTCTTTGCTTGCAACTTTTACTGATGTATTCAAGGAGGTATCCTTGTTAGTTTCTGGTACCACATTTAGAGGTAATAATGTGATCCTGGAATGGAGAAACTCGAAGAAGAGTAATAAAAGCATAGATGAAGTGATGACATGGCTTGAGTGGATATTATCCCATACGCTATTGAGAACTGCAGAGAGTAATAGCCAAGGTCTAGATGAATTCTGGCTCAAACAAGGTGCACAATTGTTGCTTAGCTTAATCTGCAGCTCCCAAGACGATGTTAAAGAAAGAGCAGCTACCGGACTTGCAACTTTTGTTGTGAAAGATGATGAGAATGCTAGCATAGATTGTGGGCGGGCTGAAGCAGTCATGCAAGAAGGAGGTGTTCGCCTCCTCTTAGACCTGGCTAAATCGTGGCGGGAAGGGCTGCAATCAGAAGCTGCAAAGGTATAATATTGACAGTGATACAAACCACCAAATCAATTTGTGGCCATGTTAGATCCATGATTTGCTTTAATATTGAATGTTATACTCTAAAAGGGGCATTGACATTTATCTGGAGATTGGAATGTACATTTAAGCTCGAATTTCACTTACAAGGGTGTAATTGTGGTAGTTATGCCTTATTATTTCTTTCTGAGCTGATAAAATCCTGGTGTTAAATACTTGATACTCATAGGCTATAGCAAACTTGTCTGTCAATGTCAATGTTGCAAAAGCTGTTGCTGAGGAAGGAGGAATCCACATTCTTGCTTCTCTAGCCAAGTCCATGAATAGGCTTGTCGCTGAAGAGGCTGCTGGTGGCTTGTGGAACCTCTCTGTTGGGGAAGAGCACAAGGTTGACTTTATTCTGCTGTTCCATATTGGTATGTTTAAATAAATACTAGCTTGTCTTTCTAATTTTAAGTCATCTGTCAGGTGGAGATTGCTGAGGCTGGTGGTGTAAAAGCTCTTGTTGATCTTATATTCAAGTGGTCAGCTGATGGTGATAGTGTTCTGGTAAAGCTTTTGCATTTATCATATATCATACTTTTATGAATACTAATGACCTTTTTTCATCTGTGTTATCTATTTTTTGCCTTTAGCTTTCTAGTAAATAGAACAAAAAAAAGAAAGAAAATTCAAGGGCTTCAAATGGGCAATTTTGCTCCTTTTCAGGAACGTGCAGCTGGCGCTTTGGCAAATCTAGCTGCTGATGATAAGTGCAGTACAGAAGTTGCATTGGCTGGGGGTGTACATGCTTTGGTTATGCTTGCTCGTACCTGCAAGTTTGAAGGCGTTCAAGAGCAGGTAGTTACATCTTCACTTTTGTAAGATGAAATGCTTATGCATGGATTAAGAGAGATATTAGTATTGTGGCTGATTTTGTTCTCATCTATAGAAATTATGCATGATATATGAAGATGGTATATCAACAAAGAATGAAATGAAATCTCAAAACTGACTTTTCACAACTATTGCCAAATGAAAAAAGGGAAATCAATAGAAAGAAAGAGAAAATAAATTGCAAAAAAATGGAAATTAAAAGAAAAACAAATGAGAGGTAATGAAAGGTTATACTCATTCAGTGTAGAGTTCAAAAGAACTGCTGATAGGTAAGTTGGTATGTGGTGTAAGCAAGACAAATAGAAGATGATGGAAAGTGATTTGCATGAGAAATGCTTTTTCCCTAGAAGGTTTAGAATTGAAGTATTACAGCCACCTTCTTAAGAGTAGTTTTCTTTACCTGAGAGTTACGATTACATTATTCGGCATTAGCATTGGATGAACAAATGAAAAACTGGAAAATGTGTTTTATTTCCATATTAGGGACATGGCTTGGCATGTTGTCCATTTGATTAATGCTTAAGCTCTTGGAAAGTTAAAGGATATATACTCTAAGATTTCCTTTTCTAGTCTAATATGTAGAATAATGTTGAAAGGGCTTTCAGGATATTCTTATTTAATACAAGACAGCAGTACCAGCACCTATTCCTGGCCTTTATCTGTCCTGCAGTTTCTATATTTTTATAAGTCACATGACCTGGTCAAAAGTTATTGGAAAATTACGGATCACAAATGTCTATTGGCCAACATGCAAATCAATCAAAGAAGTATTGTGTCTTATGATGCAGCTGTTCTTTGGTAACTACCATACAAAATGAGTAAACAAAGCTCTACTGTTTGTAGTTTATTATTCATATTTACAATTACCTGTGATATGTTAAAAAATTTTAATTGTTGGTTGGTGTTTTTTTCTCATGAGAGGTTCTGCCTACCATATTGATTGTTGCTTTCAAAAGCTTATTTTTTGCTTCTCACTTATGTTTTTTAATGTGATTTTTAGAGCACTAGCCTTTTGAGTGATTAATGTAATCTTAAATATACATGCTAGGCTGCTCGTGCTTTGGCAAATCTAGCTGCTCATGGAGATAACAACAGTAATAATGCTGCAGTAGGGCAAGAGGTTGGTGCTGTTGAAGCTCTTGTTCAACTCACAAGGTCTACCCATGATGGTGTCAGGTAGCTTATTATCACATGGTTCTATTTTTTTGTAAGTTATCACATGGTTCTATTTTTTTGTAAGTTATCACATGGTTCTGTTTAAGCTATAAAGGAATTTTACTGTCATATCATTTGAGTATTTCTCTATCTTTCTTTGAAACCATTTGAATATTCTAAATGTCAAGAGATGCACGCTATCATATTCTACATCTACTCAAGTTATTACTTGTTTCTACTAGTAAGCCGTTATATCACATTATTAATTTATCCTAAGGTTGTCCAACCTATTAAGTTTTTCCTTTTCGTGGCTATAATGATTATGATTATAACATGCTAGATTAGTTGAAATTAAGAAGCAAACTAATCCAACTAATTTGAATTGGTTCAAACTCTTTAATCAACTGAAAACCGCCCAATGTATAGGTGAACTTGTTAAATATGGCTTCTCTCTCTCTGCACTCAGTAGAACCAGGAATCAGCAAAACAGAATCTTGTATTAGGTTTTCTAAGGTTAAGCCATGAGTGTGAAGGGACTTTTTATAATTGAGCACGTCCTCTATTTGTTCACTAGCCAGTGTGGCACTAGTATTCGAGGAGTGCAGATGCCCCAGCCCTTCCTGCACTTTAACAATCTCTATGCTATATAGATTCTTATCTCTGAAATGACATTATGAAAACTTCAATTTTTACAAACCTTCCTCATTCC
Source organism: Trapa incisa (assembly GCA_030064435.1). Taxonomy (NCBI): domain Eukaryota; kingdom Viridiplantae; phylum Streptophyta; class Magnoliopsida; order Myrtales; family Lythraceae; genus Trapa; species Trapa incisa. Next base: position 16,119,321 of record CM057771.1, read on the forward strand.
ACACAATAGCTCAGTTTGGTAACCTTTTTTTCCCAAAAATAATCCAAGTATTGACTTTGTATTCAGGATTTGAAATATTTTTTCTTTTAAAATCTATAAATTTGAGTCATACAATGCCTTAAAATATCTCTAAATGGTTTGAGATAATCAAATTTGTGTCTTATGATGCATCTGTTCTTAGTCCCTGCATGATGCTCATTTCTAATTAAACCTTGTGATAATGTTGCAAATTAATTTCTTTAGTTTCACTTTTGTGACAAATTAAACCAATATTTTTTTGCAATTTACAATTACTTATTTGGCTGCCTAATGCTTTTTAATTTTGCATTTCCTGCCCAACAGACAGGAAGCTGCTGGGGCACTATGGAATTTGTCTTTTGACGACAAAAATCGTGAAGCCATTGCAGCTGCCGGTGGTGTGGAGGCTTTGGTATATGCTTCATCTAAAACTTTACATTTGTCTATGCAATTTCTAGTATTGTTTGAATCAGTCAATGATGCTTGGAAATTAGATTTATTTGCAAGGGGTGAGGAGTACCACATCTCAATTGATATCTTCATTGTAGATGTCTGTCAAAGTTGGATTACAAGTATTAGATGCTTCTGTTTTCCGATGTCTGTTTTTAATTGATAAATTGTCATTTTTTTCATGTTATGTCAACACTGTCCTCATGATTACAAGTTTTAGAATTGGTTTCTTTTGTCCAGCATAGCAGATCTCTGTTCAAACAGTAAACATTCTCTTGGTATGCAGAGTCTAGACAAATCTGTGCAATCTAAATCACTTGAATGTCGGGCCATTGTTTCACCCTAGAACAAATAGCAGAAAGTTTAGAGAGTGGTGCCAATCTTTATATAGGAATTGTGTTCCTTCAGGGTATCTTGATAGGCATTTTCCACCTCCCTGTTTATCATTTTCTATGACTCGTAAATTTCTTGTTCAATTAGCGCTGCTGTGAACATTCAGGTGTCTCTTGCACAATCATGTGGTAATGCTGCACCAGGACTTCAAGAACGGGCAGCTGGTGCTCTCTGGGGGTTATCAGTATCAGAAGCCAATAGGTAACTTCATCCTTGAAAAACTATATATTCTACAATACCAGTGTTTTGGGATATGATGCCCTTAACAACTTCATATTTCTTTTATACGATGGTTATCCTTTAGTGTGCCATATTTAAAATGAAATTGCGCTTCTTTATGCATATAACGAATTTATTTTTAGTTTATGTATCTTGTAGTACAGATTGGTTCATTTGCATGCCATCCTAATTTATATGAACTTAAAAGACAAAAGGAAGTTAATTAGGATGTTAAAACTCTCCATTTCTTGGACTATTTGGAAAGAAAGGTGTAGTAAGGTAGTTAGAATTAGAGGATCATGACTTCGAAATAAAGATGGCAAAAGGAGGTAGAATTTGGTATAGGCAGGAAGGTAGCCTGGGGACCATGTTTTAATGAACGCGATAACTTTTATATTATGTCCATGGCCTTCTGTATAATGCTGTATGCTTTTTGTACATGATCAGAAGCACCTTCTTGATTTGCAAAGTAAAATTATTACATATCATTACAAAAATGTTACATTGGATGAGAGTATCAGATGTTGTAAGTCCTTTTGTTTTGGCTTCCTCTTTATACTTACGTTTTCTGTGCAATCTTTTGTAATAATGCTGGTAATTTCTTGTGTATCGACCATCAACTGGCCATTTTGACTCTTTGGAACAACTCGATGAATTTAGTAGATCTTTTTAGGAGGACCGAATGACTATAGATTGAACCTACCCAATTTTTACAGTGCGATGGTTGGCTACTCATGGACTAGCTGTACCTACCATTTCTTTTTTGGGGTTAATATCAGCAATGCAGTTCATCCAACGATAAACCTAATATAAATTATAGAGCTACGACACAATCAAACCCGGACGAACAAAATGTTGAATTGATACGTGGGATGTCTTCAAATAGTTGACGGTCTAGTCTTTTTTTCTTTTCTTTTGTGAAAGAAATATCATGAGATAGTGTTTATACATATGAGCACAATCCTAAGCATATTTTATATTTCTGACTTGTAATGTGCGGTCTAATATATTTCCATTACTCTTTTGTTACCTATAGCATCGCCATTGGCCGAGAAGGTGGTGTTGCTCCTCTGATTGCTCTGGCATGCACTGATGCCGAGGTATGAGTTTGGCACATAGTCCCCTTTTTTTCCTACAAGCATGTTTAATGAATAAGTCCTAATTTATGTACTTAGTACATTTAATGTCATGATATCTTCTAACTCACACTATGACATAGGTGAGGATATCTGATGAGTATTACATTAAAAGCAATTTGTAGCATTTGTACTAGAGCTAACCTAAATAATATGATGATGTATCATTTTCTACAAGGTGAAATAAACTTTTAGTTTTCATGATATCAGCTTCAAGCATTACTGATAGGTCTCATCTGAAAAGTTTCATATAAAAACAAATGCCTCCTATGTTTGGCTGCACAAATGCTGCCTTTTAGTTCTTGTGGTCTGCATATGGTGATTAATGGTGACATGAGGCATATAATAATACAGTGTAATATGGCAACGGCTTAGTCAGTTCTTACAGTGGCGTGCATTATAAAGTATAAATTTATAAAAAAAGTACTGCATGTTGTGCACTGCACAAGACCTGATTGATCAGCCTACACATTGTGACTTTTAAATGTTTAGGTTAGATCATGAAATCCAGTAAAGTGAAATATACCTTTTTATTATAGCTGACACTTACACTCTTGGGTTACTCTAACAGATGAGAATGATCCATAGCCAAGTGTCATCTTTGATGGTAATAGCCCAAATGCATCAATTTGGATCATTTGTCATATGTGAATAGCTATATAAGAAATTGCAATATTTTAGTTATGGATCATTCTCATTTGTTAATATCTTATATTACTTACAGGTAAAATTGCAACTTTTCAAAATAAAACAGAGCTAATATGGCAAATTGATGCTAACATGGCACTAGAAGTGTTTTAGAAAATTTGCCCCATGTGACCACCTTGTTTATTAGGAAAATAAAAACAAACTAAACTAAAGATATGCCAAAGGGGTTTCCAATTATCGGCCACCTGACCCTTTTACTTTATTCTAATTATTGTTCTTTTTTACCCACCATGGTGCCAGACGAAAACTCGGTTAAATAAATATAAACCACTTACAATTAAATACAAAACTAATTAACATATGTTAGAGTTGGTGTAACACTGATCATTTGTGATTTTTCATGCAACATGAGAAAGTTTCTAATCAGAATTGATAAAAGAATATTGACCAATGCTCATTTGGCTGGTTACTCTATTATAAGTTCAAGATTTGATGGTGAAAGGAAAAAAATCACATGTGGCTGCATTTAATATTCTGTGGCTTGAAGCCACCAGCTTCTATCGGTTTCGATTAGGAATTCTTACGGATCTTTAACCAGTTTCTAATTTGGATAGGAGTTGACTTGATTGCCGGAAAGAAGAAATTTGCAAATTCTATTTGGATGCCTTACTTTGGAATAAGTGAAGTTATATCTGCTCATGAGTACTAATCTTTTAAGTATGTCAAATTCAGGATGTTCATGAGACTGCAGCAGGTGCTCTATGGAACCTTGCTTTCAATCCAGGAAATGCTCTACGAATAGTAGAGGAGGGGGGAGTTGCTGCTTTAGTCAATCTCTGTTCTTCATCAGTTTCAACAATGGCACGCTTTATGGCTGCTCTGGCTTTGTCCTACATGTTTGATGGACGGTAATTATCTACATCTTTTAGGACATACCACTTATCTTTTTATAAGCTCAAAATCTGGAAAAAGTATGAAATGGTTTTATATAAAGATTTTGAAGTTTTGTAGTCTGGAAGGGTTTTTTCTAACTATTTTGCAACAGAAAAGCTGTTTCTGGTCATCCATTGTGTTTGAAAAGTATCATTTAAGGAAATTCAGATTCTGAAATTTTATTCTTAATGCAGGATGGATGAATGTGCTCTGAGTGGGACTTCATCAGAAAGCAGTCCAAAAGTTATGAGTTTGGATGGTTCAAGAAGGATAGCATTGAAGCATATTGAAGCTTTGATCAATATGTTCTATGATCGACAAGCTTTTGCAGCTGCAGCTGCATCTTCGGCACCTGCTGCCTTAGTTGAAGTGACAGAAAGAGTTCGGATCCAGGAAGCAGGATATCTTAGATGCAGGTGCTTCTCATTTTACTTGTGCTTCAGTAAAATGCTAACATAATCTTTTGCATATTGCAGATTTTACCAGATAATTCTTTTTTAAATAAGTTTTTCGTAATTAAAAAGCAATAAATCTTTCAATATTAAAAAGGGCCAAGAAATCCAGCAAGGGTTAAATTAATTTGGTTTTATCTCATATTAGTTGACATGACGAGCTAACTGGAGTTCCAAGAACAAACAACCTCATGTCTGTGTTATTCGCAACAGATGAATATAATATCTTGATCAGTTGCATGTTGTTTAAGTATGGTTGATCTCAAACTTAATCAGCCTCCTATAAAAACAATTATTTTTTGTTGGTTTCTTTTAAACATCTCGAGTTTTAGGGACCTGGATCATGTGTTTGTTTAAATTCTTTTGAATTTTCTTGGAATAAGAGTTTATCTGTTGAGTAAATACAAGAAAACTTTTGGAAGACAACTTGATTGTACACAATATGATTTAAAGATATATTTGCTATATTTTTGTTCTCAAAATGTGTATTTATTTGCCATATTTTCTTTTTCACTTTTGCTTGGGGGAATCAGTTGATTGTCGGGATGGATTACACTTTCCAGTTTGATCTTCTAGCAATGTAATCCAATGAGATTTATGTATCACCACAGAATTATTTGCATGTATTATGGTACATTGACAATGAATATCCTTTGCTTGTCTTAGTGGTGCAGAAATTGGAAGATTCATCGCCATGTTGAAGAATCCATCTGTTCTCAAAGCATGTGCTGCATTTGCTCTTCTTCAGGTAAACATGAAAAGTTTTCACTCTTTCAATTAGCCATAAGAGTACATGCGCTGTGTAATGTACATGATTGGTTGTTTGATTTAAAAAGTATTTGTTTTTAATTATTTAACAAACTATAGAAGAAATTTCAATGTTTAGATTATTATTTATTTCATTTAGTATTCAATGTTAGCAGATTATTAAGTAATAACTATAATTTTCATTAGCAGGCATTTCAAAGTGCTGAGAGATGAAATATAGCCCATAGAACAAAGTGCATAATGGATGATTTTTCTTTTTCTATACTGTATCATGGCATAATAGAGCATCATTCAGCTAGTTGCACTCTTAAAGTTGCATGTGATAGACAAGCTGCAAGCTTTCAACTGTCTTCAGTGATTTGTTTGGACTCACCAGACACTATTGAATCTCCATTGGATCAGTGAACCTCATCCTAAGTTGAACACTGTTATACCTGCATGATGTATTCTAAAATGCATTTCTGGTTTTCCAATTAATAACTTAAAGCGTTCATTTTTTTTAACTTCAACTGCTGCTTTATAACTTTACCATCAAACATGTTGACTGAGTTGTCACTTATATAAAAAAAACAAAATGCATTGGATGCTTCCACACGGCCACCAGACAGCTAAAATAACAGGTTCCATTGATTTAGATTCTTTATGTAACTGTTGTTGGTGATTCCAACCCTATTGCTGCAGTTCACAATCCCAGGAGGACGACATGCTATGCACCATGCAAGGCTCATGCAGAATGCCGGTGCATCCAGGGCCCTGCGTGCAACAGCAGCAGCTGCAAGTGCACCACTTGAAGCCAAAATTTTCACTAGAATTGTGCTTCGAAATCTTGAGCACCACAAAGAGGTACCATCTTAAAATTGTCATTTGCTCTTCGATAAAGTGGTCTCGACAGTAATACTGAGAGACTGATGGGTACAAAAAATGGAGGGAATTGGACCCGTGTCAACTAGAGATTCTGCTTTGGTGCAAAAAAAAACTAGAGATTCTGCTGTAGTATCCCAACTTATTTGAAAAACGAGAACGGTTGAGGAAGTGAGTAAGCTATCAAGTAGCTTTTGTTTTGTCAAGGAGTGACTTTTTGATGGCACACATGTTTCCCTGTTTGATTACTCAAGGAACTTGGTTTTTGGCTTTGTAAACCGCTGTGTGAATATAGACCTTACTCTTAGAAACAAGAAGAAAGGATTTGGCGAACTGTGCTTATTTCATTTTGTAAACGCCGGGAAGATATCCTTGAGATGTTTCCCAAAGTTTCCTGCACTCTACAGTTGTCATGGCGTGAGACTTGTTACCAAGATGATAGATCCTAGCTTAGATGAATTATTAATTTATATAAGTTTTATTCGAAGTTTATTAAGCTCTTGAAATTGGAATAGTTTGGCATCGGCTCAATGCCTCAGGATTTAATCTCATAAAGATAGTAAATCTTTCCTGGTCTTTTGGAAATCGAGCCTTTTCGGATCATACAAAATCGATTCTAATGGGATCTATCCTCCCATAATTTGGGTTATAATTATTAGTATGCTAATCGAATTGTACTGGCTCTCTGGATCCCATTCAAATTATGATAGCATGAATTCGATTTAAATTGATTAACAGTACCATATCAATAATTTGAATGCACTTATATTAAAATTATATTAATTCATATATTTTACGATAATTTAAGGTATACTATATAGATTTATATAATTTATGATAATTATTTTTAAAAGTTTGTAAAAATCCTAAATTATATAACTAAAATTATTTAGTATAATTATATATAGTTAAACATTTTTTTATGTAAAATAGTATTTCAATAAATATTTTATATAATTAAAAATTGTAAATTTTATTTATATAATAATATGATTTTATTTATATAAAATAATTTACTATAATTATAACTATTTTATATACAATAAAATTAAATTATATAAATTAAATAATTTAATATGATTATTAAAAATATATCACCAATGTTATATTTATATATAACAATATTATTACCATGCGAATAATTTATTATAATTAAAAAATTTTAATTTGATTTAATAAAAATATTTGTGTAAAAAATTCATTTATGTAAATTAAATAATTTAAAATAACAACTTTAGATACAATATATATTTTCTATAATTAAAAAAATTCTAATTTTATTTTTCATTTATTTTATTTACTATAATATTAATTTATGTAGTATAAATAATTTTGTATAATTAAAACCTTTTTATTTAGTATAATTATATTTAGTTAAATAGTTATTTTATATACAATTTTATCATGTATTAAATTATGTATATTAAATATTTTATATAATTAAAAATTATAAAATTTATGCAAAAGTTATATATTAAAATATCAATTTATTTATATGAAATAATTTAATATTGTTAAAACTTTTTTAATTTTATTTACCTTAATTATTTTATGTAGAGTAAAATTAATTTATCTAAATTAAATAATTTAATATAATTATTTACCATTTATTAACTTATAATATTTTATATAAGTATACAATTATATTTTATGTAATATATAATAATATTAATTTATCTTATAAATAATTTACTATAATTATTTTTTAAAATTTTATATATAGTAATTTTAATAAAGTCAAATCAATTTGTAAACAAATAATTTACTGTAATTAATTTTTTTAAAATTTATGTATAGTAACTATTTTATATTCCCTAAAAGTATTTTATTTAAATTAAATTATTTACAATATATAATACAGTGAATATTTTTTAGAAGTAAAATTATAATTTTATATACAAAAAATATTACTATAATTAAAATTGATAAATTTTGTATAGAAAATAAATTATTATAATTAAATATTTTTAATTTCGTTTACAAATTATTTTACATTTTATGTACACAACATAATTTAGTATAATTAAAATTTTAAATTTTATATATAATATAATTTATTATAAATATTAATTTTGAGCTTTTAGTCAAAATACCAAAAACGATTTCTTTTTTTTATTAATTTATTGCAAGAAATCACCCAAAATCTGTCCATTCTACTAGGCTGTACTTCTGTCGGAATTGACCCGATCACTGTCTATGATTTAGCGCTATAAGACCTGACCGCTAGGTCCCGTGTTCGTCCCCACGAGTCCGGACGACCTCGGGATCCGGCCGACTCCGATCGGTTACGGGTCCTACCAGAGTTTCCTCTCTTCTGTACTCGGGTTGTCAATCCTCCGGTAATTAACCGTTCAAACCTTGTTGGGTTGTCAATTACATCCGGTTCTAGAAAATGTGCAGGTTATCCGATAATCCAGTACGGATCCAATAAAGAATACACTGAGTTGGGAGCCCGTGCAAAATTTAACAACTCCAATTTGAATATTTGACTTCTCAGTTCAGTTAAATTAGTATTAATATATAATATATTCAAATATACAAAAATTATAAAAAATTTAAATTATATTTTCACATTTGTTAATTAAAAAATATTTTACAAAACAATTTTTAAAAATATAATTTGAATTATAAATAACTTCCTTCTTATATCCTTGGTGGAGCCGAGTAGGTCCGTTCTTTTTTTGCTCATGGACAGGTTCGGAGAGCCCGTTTTTTTACATCCGTGCCCCGTATTATATTAGTATTTAATACTAATTTTAAATATCACATAACGTGAACTTGTTATTCAAAATTTAATAATTCTTACTAAATTAAATTTAATCAAATATTTTGTAACACATATTAACTTTTTTTTTTAATTTTATACTAAATCAATATTTATTTTTTTTGTTGGTACATTTATTTTATAAAGTATTATTTTATACTTTTAAATAAGTGAAGTTGTCCCTCTTGGTCGGTGGTATCTTGCTGATCACCCAACAGCCTACTCCTCCCACTTCCTCGGCTCACTCCGGCCATCCGTACTCGGGCTCTCTCGGCGCTGGCGAAGTCTGATCATCAACTCCAACCTTTCCCTTCTCGAAGTACGTCATGTTGTGGCCCTTTTCCGAGTGAAAGAGGTCATGATCTTCATCTTAGGGTTTCATGATTCTTCGATTTCTTTGCCCGATTAAAGGGTGGATGGATTGAGTTGAAATTGTCATCTGATGGTCGTAGATAGTAGGAAATCGTGGAATCATAGGGAACTCAATAATCCAAGTGGTCTACCCCCACTGCTTCTATCGCTGTCTGCTGCCATTGATCAATAGTTTTGCCGTGGGGCTATTTATTCCATTCCAGTATCTGGATAATGTGAATTGAGTTCGCTCTCTCTTTTCACTCTTGGTTGGAGAGCTCGACCATAGCGTGTGATTGTTTTGTTAATAGCCTATCACACGGACGGATTTTAGTATAGGAGAAGCCTTTAAGGGTATTTCCATTTGAGTTGTGACGTTTTTGGCTTTCTTGATAGTTGGATCGAGTATATATCTTTATTAACAAGTATGTTGTTTTTACAGAATTTGGTTTTGGAAATTTGCCATCGGTTTCCTCCTTGTGGATATACCATCTAGACTGTGCCAAAGCAGCTCATGGATGGTGGCTCAGGGCTGCAAATCAACACAAAAATGGATGTTCCAAGGGATGCCCCTGGATCCTCCACAGATGTTGAAACTGTGGGTGCGTGCATTGAGTCTGAGGTGAAACTTATGCATTGCATGAGTAATTTTGTAGATTCAGCGTTTAACATGGAAACTTCAGTGGAAACTGGGCTGAAAGGGGAAATGAACGATGAGATTGTTGAAGTTGATATAACAAACGAGGGACCCAGTATTACTGATGTTGTGGAAATTGAAGAACCAGTTGTGGGGCAGGATTCTACCGAAAATTCAAGTTCTTTCAGTGGAACTATATCCGGCTCTGAGAATGCAGCGATCCTGAGTGATGGTGAAGTCGAATCAAAGAATCTTGATGGCAATGAGTCAGGCTATTACTTGCCCGGATTTTATGAAGGATTTACATTGAGGTATATCAATTCTGGATGATTCATTACATTTCAAGGTGATTTGCCTGCATGTTTTGTTTTCCCATTAGATGCAAGTTTGGTCGCAGCTAAAAGTGTTTGTTTTTTGGTAAAGTTGTGTATAATGTCTTAGATAGTCTAATTTCACGAAAATTTTCTTAGGTAAGATCAAGTAGCTTTCTATGAATAAGAATCTGAATTATATGTCAATTTTATTAATTAATAATAATGAGCAGTGTGTTTCTCTAGACTCTGTTACAGTATTTATAATTTATACCGGTCCGTTTTTGTTTACATGGTTCTAAAATCTGGATGATTCAGCTGATTGGATCCATTTTAGTTGATTTCAGTGGAAATATTTTGGAGGGTAGCTGACAATATAAGAGAAGAGGACTTAATGAGAAACTAGTCCATGAAATCAAATCTTATTGCATCTGTGCGCTGATAACTTCTTACATTTTTTATTAGATTCTGTCAAATGATTCCGTGTAAGGTTAATGAATTTAATCATAATTAAATGTTAATCTGAAGAGAATCTTGGATGGTGCAGTGAGAAAACACCAATGCAATTTTAAAATGGATATAATTATGGCTAATAATAGGATGAGTGCAACCACTTACTTTTGTACGTCTAAAACATATTTGTATATGATTTTATGCATCTTCTTGATGATATCAGTAAAGTTTCCTTCTTGGATGCTAAATCAATGAAATATTTTAGTTTTTATTTATTGCAATCTGATTAGTGGGCTTGGTTTGTGATTCTTTGCATCAGGAAAAAAAGGCTGACTGATCATTGGACAAGGTTCATACACCCACTCAAGTGGCGCTGTCGATGGCTGGAATTGCAAATTAAGGAATTCCAGTCCCGAGCTCTTCAGTACGATAAAGAACTAGAAGGGTGTGAAGAAGCAAAACAACATCTATTTGAGAATTCTATGTTGGAAGAGGTCAATTCAAGGTCGCTTGCATTTTCTGGTCAACTTCCAAAAAAGGATGTCATGAAGAGGAGGAAAAGGAAGCGGATTGAGGAGACTATGGATATGGCATCTTACATGTCAAATCACAACCTATTCTCCTATTATGGTTTGATATTCGGGTTTTCTTACACTTCTCTCTATTTTTGTAAAAGAAAGGATTCTGCTGGGAGGGTTGCAACCTCACATTATACTTTCTACTTGCAGATAAAAAAAACTCTTCTGAAAGATTTTTTGCCAAAGACGGTAATGGCAATCGAGGTTTGACATCTGCCTTGTTTTATGAAATATTCACTGCATATTGAGCTTTGTAGGTTTTTATCTGTTTGGGTAGATTTTATGAGTGGACTAACAGAATTGTCCCTCAATTTTTCTAACACTAACAATTTCATCACTCTATTTTAATTTCTAACAATCTAGTCCACTAATTTGGAAATTGCTAACAATTAAGTCCTTTTGGTAGGAAATTCCCGAGAGATAGCCATCTGTAATTGTGATGAAAGGACTAAATTATTAGCAATTTCCCAAATTAATGGACTAATTCTTAGAGATTGAAATTGAGGGATGAAATTGTTAGTGTTTTACAAATTAAGGGACCAATCGGTTACTGAACACTATATTTTATTCATGTGAAAGTTGTCATGATCTTCTCATTGTCCATCTTACTATCTGCATATGTGGAATATTATTCAAAGCAAGTAAAGTCTCTCTAATTAATCTGCAATTGTGACAAAAGGACTAAATTATTAGCTACTTACCAAATTAAGAGACTAATTGCTAGGGATTGAAATTGAGGGATGACATTGTTAGTGTTTTACAAATTAAGGGACCAATCTGTTACTGAGCGCTAGATTTTATTCATGTGAAAGATATCATGATCTTCTCGTTGTCCATCTTACTATCTGCATATGTGGAATATTATTCAAAGCAAATAAAGTCTCTCTAATTAATATGCAATTGTGACAAAAGGACTAAATTATTAGCGACTTCCCAAATTAAGAGACTAATTGCTAGAGATTGAAATTGAAGGATGAAATTTTTAGTGTTTTACAAATTAAGGGACCAATCTGTTAGTGGACTCTAGATTTTATTCATGTGAAAAATGTCATGATCTTCTCATCGTCCATCCTACTGTCTGAATATGTGGAATATTATTCAAAGCAGGTACAGTCTGTCTAATTAATCATTTTTTAATGATAAATAAAAAATATTGTTACAAGATGCTGCATAAAATAATGTGCAAAATTTGTGGAGCATGCACAAAATCATGAGAATGACATGAGAAATAAAACATGCTCATTTGACTATTTGCATCCTGATATTTCCTAACCATGGTGAAAGTAGTCATATTGATTAAAGTTATACTTTTACCCAGATTAGACTGCTTGGTGATCTGACTTATTTTCTTTCACTGATTGTACAGCTATGACCAATGGTATGCCAAGCTTAGGTAGTGACAATTCAATTCATCTTAGAGATGGTGATACTTCCATGGAACAAATACTAGCAAGGATTATGATGGCTCAATCACAAATCCACCAACTGAAAACTAGAATAGAAAAAGTGATCAGTGAGAACCCTGGAAAGTTCTCTTCAGTTAATAGATTGAGCTTGGCTGTTTCAGGCTCTGCAGGGAATATCTCAGATGAAGTGCCAGCATCTCCTGCTACTAAAGGACAATTGCCATCCATTAAATCTCTGTGTGCTGCAGCTGAACTTGTATCAGATGGTGATGCTACAGATCTGCTGTTACCGAGCCAACCTATTTCAGAGCATCTGGGTATCACTGCACTGCCTGATGTGGTGGAAAGCACAAAAAAGGTAAGGATTTTTTTGGTCAACATGTTGATATTTGGTTTCTCTGATTTATAGTGGCTTTTTATTTTGTTTCACCAGCATCATGGTAATATTTTTAAAATGAACACCGCTTGCTTTCTTTTGCTTTCTGGTTTTATTTCAAATATACACAATATTCGATGACAGCAATAATATTTAATATGATGTGTTCTTGAATTAGCGGAGATCATGCTGGAGCTTCAATTTATCCAACTTGTGATATCCATTCCATATTATGAAGCATTCTCTGGGTGTTTTGTTATATACTGCTATAATTTTTCATAGTTCTACAGCCAACTTGGTTTTGGAGGCATTTCAATACAAATTTGGATAAGTTGAACTGCTAAGATGTTGTTAGGTGCCCATTCTCAGTCTCCTCTTTTAATTTTGGTACCATCAGATACTTCACTCTATTAGAACTTTCTCTGCAGATTGAAGATGGCCTATACATAAACAGTGGGATGGTAGAGAAGGAAATGCTTGATTCTGAAAAGGTTGGAGATGAGGAAGACATGAAACCCGAGAAAGAGCCAGAGAGGTTGAAGGTGGCTTTGTCAGCTGGAATAGCAGAAGCTGCCTTACCTGTGGGGACACCCACTCCCCTGGACACTGAAAATGTAAAATTCCGCGCCCCCCTGAAGACATATGTCTCCAGAAATAAGAGGAAGCGGAGAAGAAGAGGAGCTGCTGCACATAAGAAAACCAAGAGATTGCCAGGTTAGAGAAAAGTTGAGTTTAGGAAGTTCCTTTCCCTTCTCTAGCTAAAGATTTTGTGCAGTCGTATATGAGCTGTATATACTTCAAATATGTGCCTCTTTCTTTGGGTAAAGATTACTATAGAGCAGAAAATCCTTTGCGCATTATTTTGGACAAGGAACATGCTTTTAGGAAGGTAAATAATATTAACTCATGTTGAAATGATTTTTACCTCCATTTTCATGATATGGAGAGGAAATATGGCGGCTTTCTGTATTTGGTTAACAACGTACCCATTGGAATATGAAATAACTGCTTATTAACTGAACCCATTCAGAGGGATCAGATTGTTTAGGGAGTGAGCCCCCTTCCCCTTTGACATAGAGGCAACAGTGTCAATGGAATGTTGCCGATCAAAATGATAATAAATAAGCTTCTTCTAACTTCTCAAGGCCAAGAAATTATGCCATGCCTTTTTCATATCTACACAAATATTATAATGATGCATTGATGTTAGATTCAGTTTTTTCAGCAATGTTAGATTTAGCTCAGTTATACTGTACATGATTGACAGCCATAAAATCCTTCGCTTTTTCTTTTTTTTTTTTTTTTGTGTTATCCTTTGTGTGAATTGAGCTGTTGGGGATAGCTATGATTTATGAAGGGGGAGGTTATGTCTTATTTATGAAATAAATAAGAGGGGAATAGAAGATTGAGTAGCTTTTTTTTGTAATAAGAGGGGAAGCTTAATCTTAATCTTAATCAAGATTAAGTAGCTTATCAATGCTTATAACTGTCAAACTGATATGGGGGATAGGGTGGGATAAGTAATGGATATATATAAATAGAATTTTCAGACAAGGATAAAGAATTACAAAGGTTATATTTCAAACTTGTTGGTTTTGTTGAACACTTCAATCATTCCTCAACCATGATGTAAAATGGATGTTAACATAATGGGCTCTTACAGTGTTGTCCTACCATATCAAATTTTCATTGAAAATTTAAAGTCTATTAGAAAAATTAAAATGTTTAGGTTAATTCGATGTGATATTTTAAAGGACTAAGGTGTTGGTTTATTTTATCCTTTTTATTGCCCACTTCCCCTCCAAGACAAGATTCTTATACCTTTATACCCCGTTAATAGAATTTTGTTTTACCAATTTCTATTTCAAGTATGTTTGGGTGCTAGCTGTTGTCCATAAGAAAACGTGGAGGGACCCAAAGTGGGGACTGACAGAGTCTTCCTGTTAATGGCCTGAGCCATCTTGGTCGGCGGGGCCAAGTTGTCTTTTGGAGATTTGTGAATGATTGGGGAGTAGATTTTTCATCAATTTCTAGGTCTTCTTGCCATCATTTTTTGGACAAATTTTTACGTATTAATTTAATTTAAATATAAATATTATATCAATAACTTAATTCATAAAAATAAGTTATTAGTGAATGATTTATCAATTATTTTAATTAATAGTAAAAAATGTATACTAACTAGTGTTTATATATGAGTTGAGTATAATAAAATATTTATATATGAATAAAATTGTATAGATGATAATACATAACTCACCATTAATCTACCAATAATCTCTGAGTTTGGTCCCAAGCCATAAAATGTTAAAACTTCCTATTTTGCTATGGATTGGAGAGAAGATAACTAGTTACATGCTGGATGATTAAAAATAATGTTATTTTTACACTATTAAGTCCCCGTAAGATTGTTAGATCATTAAATAAAAAAATATGGAGTTTCTTTCAATAAATGATTTTTTATTTAAATGGAATTTGAGATTTATTGAGATAATAGTGGTAGAGATATTAAAATAGATAAATATTATAATATTATAAAAATGTTTAGTATTACTACTTATTATTTTAAAATTTCTAATTATATACAAATTTAAGATTAATATTTTGTATTCCAATTTCTAAGTATAGGAAAACTATTTTTTTCGTAGACCAAGCTGAAAGTAGAAAATTTTCCATGATGGAAAGTTGTTCTAAGCTACTATTGAGCCAATAAAAACAAAAAACAAAGCTGTCTCAAATTCATGGGAAATGAGTTCTTGATGGGGAGGCAGAAAAAAAGATCAAAAGTTACTAGTGGAAATTCAATTACCCAAAGGATTCAATTTTCTTTTGCTCGATATCCAAGAGGATGAAAATAGAAAGGGACAAAAATTGAGAAATATAAGGGTAGATTTGGTATTTACCTTGTGGGTGTAGAGGCATGCGTGGACCCGACAACAACTAGCAACTAGCAATTGGATTGTAGGTTCTTTTCTGAAGCTCCCCTCGTGTGAATATACATGTGTAAAATATATAGGCACAGTTTAATCACATGTACACGGGCACACGAACACGCCTTTTGATTGAGAGAGATAGATCGTTTTTTACTAGGTACATGTATAAAAAAACCTAAATTACTTCGAAGTTTATTATATTTTTATAAAATATGATTTATATTTGTTAATCACCTGAAGATTATTTTCTATTCAAATATTTATTTAATAATAACAATAAAGTAGATTCTAGCTCACACTCACATATTAATGAGCATCTATGATGCTATATTACACACGGAAGTTCGTAGAAAGTTACAAGCGTAAATAAGAAAGTATACTAACAATATGTGCATCTAGATCAAGTTAATATCTTACTAAATGTAGAAGAGTTCATAATATAATAAACGTTTGAAAGTAAAATACGTTATATATATATATATATATATATATGAATACATCATATGTTAAAATATTGATGTAGTGGGTCATATACGTAAAAAAAAAGGAGAATAAAATTTTATTTATAAGTTACTTAATATATTACATTAAAAATATACTTATTTATAAGTTTGCGTTGAAATTTAAAATATAGTGTAATGAAATGTTGAAAGATATATTTGATATAATATATGCTAAATCACATTAATATAATTTTATTGATAAATAATTTGATTAATTAAATAAGGAAACACACTTATTTATAAGTTTTTAATAAAATAAAATAAAAAATATAATATTAATTAATAAAATTATATTTTATAAAATAACTAGATAGTATTTTAATAATATAGTGTAATATTTTAATAGTTCTAATTAAAATTAATATTGGATCACAATATTGTTAATGTTTTCCCACAAATAAAGTGAAAGAATCTTGAGCATAAACCTAAGTAATATGTAACCCACAATCGTACAATTTTTCTTTCGAATAAAATAATAATCGATTTCAAAATATTTCGTGTAAAAATGAAAAATGAGATTATCAA
The DNA here is from genome assembly GCA_030064435.1 of Trapa incisa. Classification (NCBI taxonomy): domain Eukaryota; kingdom Viridiplantae; phylum Streptophyta; class Magnoliopsida; order Myrtales; family Lythraceae; genus Trapa; species Trapa incisa. Next base: position 16,136,036 of record CM057771.1, read on the forward strand.
TAAAAAAATTACAAATAAATTATCATATCAAATAATTGGTAATTTACAGATAGGGAGACAAATGTCACAAATGAGAGATTCGATCTATATTAGTTTGATAGTTGTATTATTTAAACTTTTGTATTCGACCTCTATACTAGATCGGATCACAATGCGCTATTTCTTTGAACTCTAATAAATTAGATTGTTAAAAAGAAAAATACTATATGCACATACCGCGCACCTGTTATTAGGGTTGTCGACCTAGTCAACATTTGAGTAGAAATGTTGCCAAATCACGATCTTTGTTGATTTCAATGCTGAGATCTGAAGTTCCTTTAATATATCGTAAGATCATTTGAAATGAAAATTGTAAATAAAGTTGTGTAGAAATTTAAAAAGAAAAAAATTTGAAAATTTGGACATCCCAAGTGATCAATAAGTATCTAATAAATAAGGAAAAGAATCATTAACCAAATAGGATATGAAAACTGAACCAGTTCAATGTAAATCAGACTTGAACCGAATTTTTTTGCTCAATAAATATTATTTCATTAATTTATCAAATAAGATACAATATCCCAGATGAAAATGAGATAATTCTCTCATTCTCAATAATAGATATAATATTATCGGGTACAACAGTATTAAAACCACTTGAGACCCGATTCTTCTTATAGAAACATGTTAATGCATCTGCACATGAGTTGCTTAATCGTTTAACTAGTATCACTTGACACTCTAAAAACCTCATGTAATGCAGCGATTCATCAATATAAGGGTGGACAATCTATGGAAATTCTAGTTGCTGCTTCTGAAGTATAGCACAGAGTATACGAGAGTCAGATTCAAATATGATTTTGGGCTATCCTTGTTCTTGTGCAAGTTTTAGTCCTTACAATACAGCTCGTGCCTCGGCTTCCAATGCGTGTGTGCAATAAAACTGGGAGGCACTAGTCTGCAGTAAAGAGTCATGTTTATTCCTAACTATGATTCATGTACATGCATTTCTTGTCAATGGATTAAATGAGCCATCCACATTAATCTTCAGAGTGTCATTTGGTGGCCGCTTCCATACTCCTTCAGTTTCCGTAGGTAAATTTGGCTTATTTCTAGTGTGACTTTGATGCTTATTGACATCCACATATTCTCCAATCGAACCCATGATGTTATCAACCAGTTCCTCAACTTGTGGAGGGCGTCCTAGGAATAGAGTTCTATTCCGTTCATTTCATATCTCCCAACACGTTGTGGTAAATCTACACTTCATTGCTTCCCTCTCTTGTTTTCCCTGTTTTAAATTACATAACCAAGATTCAATCCATTCAATTAGGGACAAATCAACAAACTCTTCAATTCTTACCCCACATGTTGCAAACCACACTATTCTAATCTATGCGCATTTAACTAGTAAATGATGTATGGTTTCGACTTCACCACATATGGGACATGCATTGGAAGATATGGATTTTCTCAAAAACAAATTGTCATGAACAGGCAAAGCATTTGACATTACTCTCTAGAGAAAGTTCCTAATATTTGGAATACAATCAATATGTCAAAGTGTTGTCCACATTTTTTTTGCTTATAACTAAGGAAGAGGAAGGAACTGATATGGACTCACCATGTTTCCGATCTAACATGAAAGTATAGGCAGACCTTACCGTAACCTTACCAGTTTGTTCCCAAGGCCATATCAACATGTCTTCCTAGGTAGGAGAAATGAGAGGGATAGTTATGATGGTTTCCTTTTCCCTTGGGATAAGGTACTGTTCGATACTGTCTAACCGTCATGTACTTGTACTTCTACCAATGAGAGTACTTACTGGAATTTGGTTGGCTTCCTCGTCATTTGTTTGATGCTGCAAATGTCCGTTGGGGAGGACAAGAATCCAGTTGTCCTTCCAAACATGAGCTTGGTTCCCATTACCTATTTGCCAATATAGCCCTTCACGTAGTTGTTCTTTATCTGCATATAAACTCCTCCACAATTAGGAGGGACGATTACTTGGACCAGTTGAGAAAATGTCTTTATGCCTGTAATACTTACCTTTGAGTAGCTGAGAGAGTAGAGTATCGGGCTGATTATGGATCTTCCATACGTTCTTCATTAGCAAGGCTAAATTGAAAGTATGGAGATTTTTAATGTCTATCCCTGCCCTTTCCTTGATATCAGTAAATTTGACCCACTTAACCTAGGGGATCTTCTTGTGGTCACTTGAGTTACTCCACCAAAACTGTGATAGGAGTGAGTTCACCTTTGAACACCAAAGTTGTGGTGGCAAAAAATAATTCATAACATATGTGGGTATAGCACAAAGGGTAGATTTTATAAGAACCTCTCGACCACTTGGAGACAAGTGTGCTGATTTCCACCCTTGGAGTTTTCATGTTATTTTTTCCTTCAAGAAATGGAGGGTTTTCCATTTATTTTGTCCCTAGAAGATACACAGACCAAGGTATGTATCATTGACTTCACCATTGCCTATGCCCAAGTTGTTGCTAATTGTTGTTCGAGTTGATGGCCTTGTGTTTGCACTGAAATATAAAGAAGATTTGGTTAAATTGATCTTTTGACCTGAAGCCATACAATATTCACTCAATAATCACATTAGACATGATGCACTATCCTAAGATGCCTCAAGGAAAAATAGTGCATCGTAAAAAAAAATGTGATATAGTTGGACAATGCTTGCCAATTTTGAGACCTCTTAACTCATTCCTAGAAACAACTTTAGTAATATTTCTAGAAAGGACATCTGTTGTTAAAATAAAGAGATATGGAGAGAAAGGATCTCCCTGTCTAATAGCCCTAGTCAGTTGGATGGGATCTGTCTTTTGCCCATTCAAAATGACCCTGTACGAGACTGAAGATACACACTGCATAATCCATGAAACAAATGTAATATGAAAACCCAATTTAATTAAAAGTCTCTCCAAGAAGGGCCACTCCACTTGATCATAGGCTTTTAGCATATCAAGTTTCACTCCACACCATTCTTTCTTTCCTCTCTTTTTGCTGTTTAAAAAATGGAAGCACTCATGGGCTACACCTATATTGTCATGTATTACACGTCTTGGGATAAATGCACTTTGCTCCCTAGAACTATTCTATCCATAATAGGATTTAGTCTGTTAACCAGAATTTTTGAAATGATCTTATATATGAAATTGCAAAGGGCGATAGGTAGAAAGTGTGACATTTCCTCCGAGTCAGCTACCTTTGGTATAAGAATAATATCTGTCTCATTGAGTAGCTGAGGGAGATGTCCTGTTAAGAAGAAATCACACACAACTGAAAAATGTCAGTCCTGATAATCCCCCAAGAAGATTGAAAAAATCGACCATTAAACTTGTTTGGACCTACTACTTTATCCCCCCCCCCCCCCCCCCCCCCCCCCCCCCCCCTCCCCCCAACTGGAAGGTTGCTCTTTCCACTTCTTCTCTTGTGACTGGGCTGATCAGCATGTTATTGTCATTTTCAGAGATAGCTCCCTCCACAACATTTAGGTTATGTTCAATTCCATCACATTGTCCATGTGTAAACATATTCTTATAGTAGTTGTGGAAGCCCTTTATAATTTGGTCCTATTTTGTGAGCTAACTGTCGTCTGTGCCCCTCACTGCAAGAATGGGATTACAATTTCGTCAGATCATGGTGCTTTGATGGAAAAACTTTATATTTTTGTCTCCTCGCATAGCCATTTAATCCTTGACCTTTGGCTCCAATATAGTTTCTCCTCCTTCCAAGCTTGATCAAGCCTAAATATCAACCTAGATCTTATGTCAATGCCTCCAAGTGATGCAGGATTCACTTTGGCCAGTTCCTCCTGTAGTCGGTTGATCTCCTTTCTTGCATGATTACAATTATCTCGACTCTAATTCCAGAGGTGTTTGGTAGTGTGACCAAGTTGAAAACATACCAAATTGAGGGTATTCAAAGGCATAGATCCCCAAGCTAACTCAATAACAATTCGACAGTTAGGGTTCATTAACCATTTATCTTCAAAACAGAAGCCTTTCAACTTGTGTTGTATGCTCCTTGTGTAGTTCACTGCTAAGGGGACATGGTCCGAACCAATTCAATCACCACAATGAACTCTCATTGCGGGGAACAAGCTTAGCCAGCTACTCGAGCATAGTGCTCAGTGTAAACGTTCAATGACATTATGTGGGCTTTCCCATTTATTCATCCAAGTACCCAGCTGTCCACTATAACCAACATCTTGCATATGAGTTCTATTTAGAAACCTTTGAAAGCTTTGTATATTACTATGTTCCTTAGGGCGACTATCTTGCTTTTCACTTTGTGAAATAATTGAATTAAAGTCCTCTATGATCATCCAAGGGTCATGTAATTTTTAGCCCGCCCATTGCAATTCTTCCCATTGTCGCTTGCGTTCATGCTCATCACAATGACTTAGTTACATGGACCCAACATTTGTGATGTGTGGACCATATCCTAGATTCAATCCTGTGATTGAGTGTGTCAATTATCTCAACCTATTGATGATTCCACCATAAAGTTAAACCTCTACTGATACCTTCTAAATCCACTGTAACTTCATTTAGAAATCTACACTGTTGTCGCACTCTTGTTATCTTACTTCTCTAGTTTTTTGTTTCCATCAGAAAAACCATCTTCGACTGATGCTTCTTGATGTGGTCCTTTAAGTGGTGAATTGTCAAGGGGAGCCTATACCTTGACAATTCTAGGAGATCAACTTCATGGGGTCCGTACAGCTGTTGTAGGCCAGCCGCCATCGCCTGGAGATTCCTATAAGTATCGAATTGCACTAATCACATCGCTAACTGCAAGAGCTAATTTTGGTAGTTCTTCTGAGATCACCATTTTGTCCACCTGAGACTCTTTTGGAGCCCTCAAGATCTTCCTATAATAACGCGATGAAATATTATTGCGTAGGTTATATCCCTTTTTTGGGGTATGATCCTTCGCAGAATTTTCCTCCCCTTTATATCTTTGCGGGTAACCTGAATGTATACCGTTGGGGTTATCCTAACATGCTAGGATCCTTGGTGGCTGTGGATATGCTCCAACTTTATAGAGTTCAACATTTACCAATGATTCTGGATTCTTACTACATCCTTCCCTTTGGGTGGCATGTTGGGAATTTGTGTGGGGTAAACGTTGCCACTATTTTATGAGCCCAACCTTCTTACAGACGTAGACTTGCTGAATATTACAAGATTTGATGTCCTTTCCCTTAACTTTATCTTGTCCTTTCCAGTTCTCTATAATAGTGTCATTTGATAATACCTTTAGCCCAAGTTTGAGATTATCCGCTACTAATTGTATTGGAACTGGTGGCTTTTCCTGAGTGTCATCCCTAATGGTAGTTGACCTAGGATTTATCTGGAGGGTATGAGTATTTCCCTAGTTGTTGAGGTTGCACTTATCATGTTGAACATTAGAGATATTTGGCTGAGGGGTTTGGGTAGAGTTTATCACTACATTGTGGCCCTTCCCAGCATATGCTCTTGTTCATGGTCCAAATATTTGCTTAGATGGGATTGACTCGCTGCAATTACGAAAGGTGTGAGCTAGTTTTCCACAATGGTAGCAGAAATTAGCTACTCTTTCATACTTGAAAGTGAGCCAAATTTCCTCTCCCTTTGCGTTTAAGCTCCATGTTCCAGGCGTATGTTGTTCATCCACTTCCAATAGTACTTGCAGTCTTAGGAAGTTCCCCCGCCTCATAGGTGATTGAGGATCATCTACATGTATCACATCTCCAACCTTTCTTCTAAGTTTCCACCCATTACTCTTCGTAAGATATAGTCGAGCTAGACCATGAACTTGCATCCATATAGGGAAACGTTTAATATCAAGTTGATCCAGATCCTTATCATCATCCCATTCCTTTAGGAACATGCTTTGCCCTTCAATTGACCAAGGACTGCCTTCCACTAATATATGAGCTTTTTGTTTATTCTGAATTTCAAATGAGAATGTATTGGTTACCACATAATCTATTTTCACTGTGCCAATATCTTTCCATGCCCATTTAAGTATGCCTTTGATCGCTCCCCAGTTGATCTTTCTGAATGAAATCACTTGATCAATCAAGCAAACACTTCTAGTGGGGTCTGGTGCAGCAATGTCTAGAGTGGTTACCTAGTCGGAGATTCGTTGTCCCACTGGGCGACGCCTCGGTTATGTTGATTCCATTTGTGTGCAATACTTATTAGTGGACTCAAAAACAATTATACCAGTTAGCTAATCCACAGGTATTCACCGGAGGTAGCTCTCCTTACAAAAGGAAGCCACTGAAATCAAAGTGATGCTACGTTGGTCTCTCTAAGACTCTGCACTGCCATAAAAATAGACACCTCAGGACCAACTACGGGACAAGGGGGCTCAACCCTCAAATGCCAATGAGGGAGCGTGGCAGCTGACAAAAGAATGACTTGCTACACTAGCAAACTCCAATGTGTAGCTCTTGGTCAAGAATGAAGATCTCGGTGTACAGGGTATCCATTATGTATCCGGATTTTAACAAGGAGCAGAGGTTTAAGCCATCCACAAACAATGAAGGACACTCGCACAAGGCTAGCAATGGATTGCAGGAAGGGTTCGATAAGCAATCTGAATGAGAAGTTCAAACCCTACAATTGATGGTGAAAATAGAGTCAGATGCAACAATAATACAAAATCCCAAGACCAAATACATATAAGACGTAGATGTAGCTTCTGAAGATTGACGTAGTAGTCTATAGGCTGCCGAAAAGTCATCGGGAACGGAGTTGGAAGGGGTGACAAGGCAAACAAAAAGGAATTCTCACATTTGGTTAAACCCTATGGAGAGAGCAAAAGAGAGTTCAGAGATTTTCGAACCGGGAGAGACTTGAACCGAAAAAAACCGGTTCAAAAATTTATTTTTCTAGGTGAATTAAAAACATCAATTTGTAAAATTGAATTCACCATTGTATAGAAGATGAATTTAAACGAATTTAGATAATTTTTAGATATTAGAAAACCGGTCGAATCAGGCCTGTACCAGTCAATTTTTGATTTTGGGTCACCGAACCTATTCCGATCAAACTGGTCAATGGTACAGCCGGTCAACGGATCGCCTGCCATGTTAGCACTTAGTCAGCGCGCGACGCGTGGTGAAGCGCACCTAGTTAGCCACTCGGTCATGTGGAGGCGTTGACCAATCAGAGCACGACATGTGTCATCGGTCAACGGTTAGATGAAGAAAAGCCAAGTCACTAAAGACCGACCAATGAGGGAGTAACATGTGTCCTCAATCAACGGTCAAGGAGAAGCCTCGTCAGTAGGGCTCACCAATGAGGTATTGACACGTGGCAAAAGATGCCACGTCAACGGTCAACTAGGATGTTGGAGAACAGTTGACCAATAAGAGGTTGACACGTGGCAAAGCCACGATCACAACCAATCAGAGGCTGACACATGGCAATGACACAGTGTGTTAAGAGGAAAATTAATGGATTTAAATCAATCAATTAGAGTATGTCACATGTCACGGTCATCGAAGGATTAGAGATGGTTAGTGGCCATGTTGGTTTAATAGACCAATGAGAAGTCGTCATATGTCTGGTCAATCAGTCAATAGGTGACTTGGATACTGAGTGAGTAGCTGCCTAAGTAGCACCAACCAATCACAACATGACACATGACAGCCCGCACGTGCAAAGTTCGCACATATGCACAATGTAGTCTTCTTACTTCAGCTTTTTGAATAAGAAGGGAGAAGGACTGACGCCTTAACTCCAACGAGCCTTTAATGGCTCCGACAAGGCTTTAAATCAAGGAGTTAATGGCTGACCGATGGGTGGATGGTTAGAATGGTCAGTTTCCGAGCTCCCTATATAAAGAGATTCTCTTCATTCATAATCATCATCCCTTAAAAGCCTAAAGAATACAAAATGCTCCATTTTTTAATCACCTCTGAACTAGAGCTCTGACATCAACCTTTTCCTCCACCTCCGACATGCAATTTAGTTTCCTGGAATCCGAGAGAGTCCTTTATCTTCTGGTATACTCCATTCAGCTCAAAGGTCACTAGAGAAGCTCTATCAAGGCTGCACAATACATTCACTTTGGCGACGAAATTCGGGAAAAAGCTTTCGAGCTAAATTTTGACCATCACCGACCCTTCTAGACCAGGCTGACTCTCTCACGGCTCTCCCCGATGGACCCTCGACCTTCCTGGACCTTAGTGGTAAGCCAATTCCGCCTACATTCGCTGGAATGGTGAATTTACAAGGCAAAAATGTTAGAAAATTTGCTAATGAAATTCTATTTTCACAAGCAGTCAATTGATACAAATTTTAATCCTAAGAGAATTCACTTGATGAGCACTAGCCACCCATACTAAGAGCTCCGACAATCGCCCCTTCTTCGATAAGAGAACGAAGCTTTCTCTCTTTAGAAAAAATTTTCTGGTAAAGCTCATTTTGAGCTCGATTTTGGGTCAAATGAAGTTATTCAAAGCTTAGAATACTTATAGGAAGATAGAGAAGATGATTAGCATGTTAGGAGTAAATTAACAAGCTTTAAGCATTCAATTTGATGAATCAAGGATTCAAGAGGTTAAAGTGAAAATTTTGTAAAATGGGCAAATTGGAAAATTTTGAAAATTTGGGAATTTTTGTGAAATTCACATTAATTAAGTGTCAATTTAAAAATAAGAAGAGTTTAGGATTTAATTGCAATTAAAATTTTTTTTGGGGAATTCAATTGCTATTAAAATATTTATAAGTATTTATTTAAAATTTAAATAATTTTTATTTGATAAAATTATATAAGGGGTGAAATTGAAAATAAAGTGAACTTAGAAATTTTGGGTAGTTAATGAGAATTAATTTCTAATAAAATAAACCTAGGGATTTATATCTAATTAAGAGAAAACCTATAGTTTTATGTGAAAAATTTAAATACTTAAATAAATCATTATACGTGATAATGTGGGCACGAGAAGGATATTTTACTTACAATTACAATATAGTATAGAGACATAAGAAATTCACTAGGGCGAATGGGTCACAGAATTCAGGTGAGTGGGACTTTCGACCTCATGGTCATTTGGGATAATGAACGTACTTTCATATTACCGAAAGTCAAAATATTTTTCAGTAATAGTTTCCACTGAATGTGTGGAACTGCTTAAACTAAAGTGGGCCCAATGCTATATTTTGAAAATTTTTGTGAAGTGGGTACAATACTAATGGAAACAGGCCTAACCCATAGATAAATTTTGATATATGAGTCTTATGAAAACTTTCATAGTTGGTTAAAATATTGATTTAGCTACCAAGCCGAAGTCGTGTTATCGAACTTGTTGGGCTGGTAGCACCAAAAATAATTATTTTAACTAAAAAGACTATTGATTGTGCATGTTGAGATACAAAACCATCGAGACATGGTTCTAAGGATTGCTGGAAGTATCAAGAACGAGTGAACCTGCTCCGATGGGCAAAATAGTAAGATTTAGAAAATTACATGAGTATAATAAAACTACCCTTGACAACCAAGTTTGTTCTCTTAAATTTAATTTAGTTATTATAGTGATTTACTAGATTTGAGACACTTGGAAAACTAATGGGACAAATAAGTCCTTGATAAAATAGTGAGTGAGATTTACTCATGGTGAGTCCGATTGAACCGACCACTGTACTTTACTGCACTTTATGAAATCGTGATATTGTGCATGATGTGACTTGAGAGTGTTTTTTCAACCCATGTTATAAGTGATTCATAATACCGTATGATATGAGATCATGAGTTCCTAAGTAATATGATAAGTAGAGACAGTCGAGTGTAGGGATGTCAATAGCTCGGGTCAGGGTGGGTTTTAGCAAACCCGCGCCCGAGTGGACTTGAGCTTCGGGTCTACTTGGTTGGGTCCATATCTGACCTGATTTCGGGTCTACTGGACCCGAGACCCGCCTAGACCCGAGGGTTGGGTCAATCTTATTTTTTTAATATATATTTTTTACCAAATATAAAAAATTCTAAATTATTGTAATATATAAAATTTCTAATATTTATTTAAAAATTCAATTTTTTAAATGTTTATTAGCTTTAATTTACCTAATAAATTACTAGTATAATTTTTTTTATTAACTTTAGCTTGTAAATAATGAGAAAACTATCAATTAAGAATACAATCAAGTAGTGAAACTGTGAATGTGAGAAAATTAAGATATGAGAATGAATTGATTGACAACTTATAAAATGCAAGAACGAGCATCACCAAAAATATTCCCACCAACCTCTTTATCTCCATCAATCTCTCTCATTTTCCGATCACTTTTTCACTTGTAAATACTAATCTTCATTTATATACACAAAAAAAATAATGGTGTGGATTGTATACGTATACATTCATTTATATACACAAAAAGGATAATGGTGTGGATTGTGTACGCATACATTCATTTATATACACAAAAAGGATAATGGTGTGGATTGTGTACGCATACATGTAGGTGGTCCCCATATTGACATTTTTTGTATAATTGTTGATATATAAAATTTTATTTATATAATTTAAATTCAAATTTTTAGTTAAAAATAAATTATAAATCTATTAATCATGTCAACAATTTGGATATATTACAATTTTTTTTATCAAACAATACAGTTAATTAGAGATATAATTTAATGTAATATGAATTTTTTCATTGTAATTCTTCTAAATATTTATAAATTTATTATACTATAAGAAAGGAAAAATAATCTATTAGGTTATAAGAAAGAAAAAAGAAGTAATATGGTATGACAATAATATATTTATAAATTTATTAGGGTATAACAAAGGAAAAAGAAATAATATAGTATGGCCAGAATATAGTTATAAATCTATTAGGATATAAGAAAGAAAAAAATCTATTAGAATTTAAGAAAAAAAAGTAATATAGTATCATGAGAAAATATTACGTGATAGAAAAAAATAGAGCAATTTTTAAATCACTTTTTTATTAGAATTTTCTAATATTTTCTCTATATTTGATGAAATGACGTGATTTAATTAAAAGAAGGAAAAAATTTTAATTGGAATGTGGGCCCACCTTTGGGTCCAGCGAGCGGGACCCAAGCCCGCAGGAACTAACCAGCGGGACCTAAGGCTCGGGTCGAGTAGGGACCTAAAGCTCAGGACTCGGGTCCCATTAACATGCCTAGTCGAGTAAGGACCGTGCTACAAGAAAATCAATTTGTGTCATGTTTAATTAATAATATCTTGATAAGTGGAGATGATCGAGTGAGAACCGGACTCTAATTGTATGTGTTATGTTTAATGCATGATATTGGTAATAGTTTGATATATAGCATTATTATGTTTTGAGTTGCTTGAGTGCCCACACTTAGGGGATGTGGGTCAACTTCAAGCATTTACTGAAAGTGGTGCACAAGGGGGTGAAATTGTGCTTCCAAGTCTCCCGATATCCCAAGCAAGGGGGTACTTGTATACTTGTGTGTGTGGCAGCAAAGGACAATGATGATATATAATATACTTGAGTGTGTGGTCAGAGGAGGCAACTAGAGTACACAAATGATTGAGGTCACATCCTTGACATCCATACAACCATATACATGTAGGTTGAAACACGATGGGATCATGTTTGTTCCATCGAGAATCTTTGATTTATTATATAAATATAGATGATCGATGATAAATCCTCGACATCAATACAACCATATATGCGATTGGTTGGAACATGACGATATCATATTTGTTTCGATGGGAGAAATTGATTATTATGATGTATGGTGAGCAAGTAATCTATGTGAATGTGCATGTTTGAATAACCCAAGGCTTGAGTCCCAAGGGTTGGAAAAAACTAAGAAACAAATCTAATATAAAAAATTATAAAAGAATAAACAATGTATATAAATTTTGAAAGTCCACCTTCATAGGCTTTGAAGTGATCTGACATTGATAAACTCACTCATTGAGCTATGAACCCAATCACTCCCTAAACCATTATATGTGAACTCATGAGCTCGTGGAAGCGAAAGTATAGGACATCACCTTTAACAGCCGCGCGACTCGAGGTACGAATCTTGGAGTGTGCACACATAGGTTTAATTTTATGCTTATCAATTGCTATATTGGTTGAAAGTTTTGTAAAAGTTTTTGGGCACACTATTTCATACAAGATAAATTTAAATGTATGCTAAAAAATATGAGTCTTTTATTCTAAGTATTGGTTCTATCGGTACTAATTTAGTTAATGTACCCACCATTATAGCATTGGAAGAACATGTTAAATTATCATTGAACCTCGACCTTAAAAATCAAGCTTGAGCATGCCATAAGGTGTGGCCCATATCAGTAATATGATTAATTTTTCATTCAGAAGATTCATTAGGTTAGGGAGTATGAGGACAAGATATCAGATGAAAATTTTCATTATCTTGTAATTTATACGAAAAATAGGAAGAGAGAAATTCACTAACACTATTTGTTTGAATACTTTTAATTTTGCAATTAAATTAATTCTCAACTTAAAGTCGAAAAATGTGAAAAATTTGTATAACTTTATAATGATAATTTGATTTTTCATGATATAATCTATTGATAAGTGATTCGACAACATAAAAATATAAATAAATAATATAATTATATAATTTTTACTAATAAAATTATATCAAACACCAGAACTATTTAAAATACTATATTATTATATTTCAATACTTCTCACTCAAGAGAAAGATGTAGTAAGTATATTGTTAATATTTATAATAAATTAAAAATATAAATAAATAATATTATAATATTATGATATAATATTAATTAATAATATTTTATCATAAGTATATTTAAATACTATTATTACAATATATTATAATATTTCAACACTTTCTCTAAATAAATATTAAATAAAATAAAATATTTTTCTTTAAAAATCATAAACACATATCACCTAATACTATGTCTCTCTTTTAAGAATATCTTTCTCCTCTACTGCAAGGCTAAAATACAAATAAATCAAATTATCACAATAAGCAAACAACCGTAACTCTCGAGTAATTTGGCTACTATAACATTCAAATTCGATAATTTAAATTATTTTATGTAAAAAATACGAAATTATTAATAATTGATTCAGTGAATTATATAAAAAGATGCATCTATTTATAGACTCAAAATAACATAAAAAATAGAAACAAATATTGTTAAAATATGTTGATATAATCTTAACAAATAAAATTATACCAAATATCACGCCCTGACCCCATAAATTCGGTCGGGTTCCAATAACAACCATCACATACTATGGATGTTACGATGGCGAGTATATTCACCAAATTAGTGATGTTAGGTCCAAAGCTTATAATAAAAACATATAAAATTGTTCAGCACAAATTAAAATTTTTTTATAAAATTTACTTTACAAATTCATATACTGTCACATTCCAGCCCGATCACCCTTGTCGGGGATCATGATGGCAACTTGCCATATACTCTCGATACTACTAAATAGGGTACATTCACCCAAGTAGAATTGACAATACATAAGACTTTAGAAAAAAAACATACAGATTTCATTAGAAATTTAAAATTTTCTAAAATTATGTAGTATATAAACCCCATGCTCTTATAAATAAGAAAATCGGAAAAATAATCGGTCATTTTCAAAGAAAAAACCGAGTCGGTTCATGAATCTTAACCGATAAAAAAAGGGCAAAAAGGGAAATTTACAAATACCGAGTGACCTAAAGAATCATATCAGTCATGGAAAAGGACTTTGGGACAAATTGGAAAATAAAACCAGATCGATTAAGGTGAACCGAACCTAAACCAGTTTGAACCAATTTCTAAATTCATTTTTCTAAATGGATTAAAATATTCAAATTAGGGAATTGAAGACACCATTAGATAGAGAAGGAATTTATAAATTTTTATTTTTAAAAACTCGATCGAATTGGGCCTAAATTGGCTGGTTTAAGCATTGAACTCGGTTCGGAATGGTACGGTATGATTCGGAACAGTGTCGTCTTTTTCCTTCGAATGACGAAACTGTTCATTCACTGGAAGAATGGATAGCACTGACAAAGATGAATCACCTCCATTCATGGTGTTTTAGGTCATGAATGAGCACCATCAAGATGCCAAATGGTCGGGTAAAGAGTCCCCGAGTTCCTTATATAAAGAGCTACTCTATTCATCCTCCTCACACCTGAAAATTCCATTCTCTCTCAACTGCTCCATTTTCTGGGGGAGCTCAAAGCAGAGCTCCGACTGGGGTAGTTTTCTCAATCTCAGAAGTTGAGGTCGAGTACTTTAGACTCCGGGGGAAGCCAACTATCTGATAGAAACCTCTGTTCGATCCGAGGACCGCCAGAGAAGCTCCAGCAGAATCAAATAGTGAAGCAGCTCTAACGGACCAAAGTTGCCCTATTTCGGCCGAGCTAAATTTGGCCAAATTCAGACCTCCTCTGACCAATCCAAGCCTTCCAACACTCCCAATACTCTCACACGACCGTAACAAAGCTGAAAGGTAAGCCAATTCAGCCCCCTCTATCATTTTCGGTCAGCGTTAGAGAGAGAAATTATAAAAATTCACTGAAAAAATTCTCCCTCAATTTGGGGTGAATTTTATCGATTCTTGATCGTAGGAGAAATCTCAAGATGAGAGCCACCTGCCTAGATAGAGAGCTTGGACCGCTGCACCTTCAACGGTAAGCTTTCGAAGCTTTCTCTCTCTATGTTCAAATTTTTGGCGAAGCTCCATTTGAGCTCAATTTAGACCCAAATGACGTGGTTCAAAGCTCAATTGAATCATATAGAAGTGTAGGAACTGATCCATACCTTCAATTGGAGTAATTAACCCCGATTGAATGGTTAATTTGATGAAATCAAATCCGACCAGTTTGAAAAGGGGGAATTGGGGGAAAATTTTTGGGAAATTTGTCAATTTTGTGAAATTAAGGAACTATTTTACAATTTTCCAAAATTGAGGGTCAATTGGCCATGGAAAAGATGTTGGAGGACCAATTGGTCGATTTTTTTGAACATTTGGGGTCAAATTGCCATTTTTGGAAAGTAACGGCAAAATGGTAATTTTTGAAAGATTAGGGACCAAATTGGAAATTTGGAAAACTTGAGTCATGTATACAATTTTGAGTAAAATGAGGACTAAAAGGGAATTTTAGAAACTTTGGGAGTCAAATTGGGAAAAGGTTTGCATTTGGGACCTAAAGTTAAGAAAAATAAACTTTAGGGACCTAAATACAATTTATCGATAAATTGTGAGTATAGGCTTTTATGCCAAACCTTAAGTGAAAAGGCTGCCCAATTCATGTAGGGATAAGTGTTATCAGAATGCCAGCAAGAGAAAGCTCACGTCAACTTGGAAAACCAACTGAGTACGAACACGTCATGGTTAACGAGGAGTGGGTTTATTCACATCATACCCGGTTGGGATGATGAGTATCTCAGAAATGAAAAACCACTTATATGTGGGATTTTAACATCACACCCAGTTGGAGTGATGTGAGAACTAAGTAGAAAAACTAGTTAACAGATGTAAGTAGAGAAAATCATACCCGGTTGGTATGATGGACTTCCTTAAAGGAAGAAGAAAACCCTCTTGCTGGTTGTAAGCGGAAATGTCATCACACCTAGTTGGTTTGATGAATTGAAAGATGATTTTGTCAAAAGTGTTATCTCTTAACTATGTGCCAATGCTTAAATTTTTTGGAGACCTTCTTGAAAAGAGCTAGAATAGCTCAGATAGGCTAGAGGCCTCAGTTTTGGAACTTGTGGGGCTAAATGCCTGGTTTTAGAAAATCACATACAATGGGCCCTAGGCCAGTTGGCATGAGCAGGAGCTAGTAAACAAACATGATATATTAAAGCCATGAAAATTCTTAATAAATGGATTATGTAATTTCACCGTAGTACCAAGATAGGATCGACGTACTCGAAGGACTGGCGATAATGCGTTAGGGCCAGGTCGACGGACCGGCCTAGACAAACAGCTGTAGGTCAAGTTGAGGGTCGGGGCTGTTGGACCATTAGTACAAAAGATAAATGGCTTTGTGGAAAAACTATTGTTTGTGCATTCACTTGAGGTTCAGGACCATCAAGATGCCATGAGGGGTAGTGATGCATCCTAAGGGCTACTAGACAACCTGGTAGAGATAAGGGCAGTTTGTCGTGCCAATAGTCAGGGAAGCTCGACGTAGCTTCATGCGCATGAGATTGGAGTGGGGTCAGAATGAGGTCTCTGTCCTCACACAGACACAAAGTTAGATTTGAGAGTCAGATGTCGCGAACATCCACTCAGACCTAGGGTGGAAGTGGATGGGCTTCTATCTTGGTGGTCGATAAAGTCGCTCTAAGCCACAAGTGGGTGCAATGGATGGGTTACCCTACGAATGTGTGATTCCCTTCCTGATGAAGGGCATGTGTTGATTGTTAAACACACCTGATGTGGAAATAAGGAAAAAGGTTTTGAAAAAAAATTAGAATATGAGGAAAGAACGTTCTTAAAGAAATTAAGGAGTTTGACATACTTTGATTAAATATGTTTTGTTTATGAAAACTCACTCCCAACAGCCATTCATTGAGTTGTAGAACTCACCTCCTCCCTTTACCCCTTTTTAGGTAACCAAGAGAAAATAAACCTAAAGACTTCCCTATAGTCGAACCTGAAAGATAGGTATGTAAGATTTAATGTATTCAATTTTGTTTAATGCTATTCCAAGAAAGATACAGGTGAAAGGATGCCTCACTCCTCGCAGTTTGGAAAAGGGAAAACTCTTAATAAACCGTGAAAGTGGCGGGTTGCTCACGGGGATTCGACCAAACTGGGTCGGGGCATGATATAGTAAGTCAACACATTTACAAACTTTCCCTAGAGAATTAACCATCTAATAAGTAATCATAGCCTTTGTGCAAGCTTATCGAGTACCGTACCTCGATTGCGTGGGTATAGGAGTTGAGGTTGCTTTAAATCTCTGCACTTCTTGTACAATCCTAAAAATAGTTAGGGGAGTGAGGTGAGCTCACAACTTAGTGAATATATTTACCGATGTCGGGCCACGACATGGCTTACAACCCCATCCCTACTTATTTTTTTTATTTGGGTCATTCACTTATATTATTTTTAGTGGTTTATTTATCTCGTAGGTATTTTATCACATATTCACAACTATGGGAATTCATTTCCCTATTCCATAACTTCACACATTTGATACATAAATAAAATCCCCGTAGTTCTTTACACATGAACCCGAGACATGAGTGGTATGTGCGTCAAGTGCACCCCTATGGAACATCTTGAGATGACTACACCCCTCACACGAATGTTGATGATGTGTCATCTCACATTTCTCATGCCACACCCAGACCCGGTTTGGTCGGATCCCTATGATCAACCCGTCACTCTCCTGGTTTATTAAAGGATTTCCCCTTATTGTAAACCATAAAAAGTTAGGCATCATTTAACCTGCACCTTTTACTAGAATAACATAAATCAAAACTATATAATAATTTAGATTTATTATACCTGTCTCACATGTGTCTTAGTTGATGGTTTTTAAGAGTAGGCTTTCTGAAATCTCTTGAAAGGAATATAAGGGAGGGGGTGAGTACGACTACTCAGTGAATGGGTTTTCAAAACTTTTTATCTTTAGCAGAAAGATAAATTTCGGAGTGTGCCACAATCCTTTCTTTTAAAACCATTTAATTTGAAATCTCAGGTTTTATTACCATTTTCTTATTTAATCACGGTGTGTCATCACCCAACACACATTCTTCATCATGAAGGTTAAACACAAATTTGTAGGTCAGTACATCCACTGAACCAACTTGTGGCTTCGGAGCGACTTTACCGGCCACCCAAATAGAAGTACGTCCACTTCTACCCAAAGAATGAGTGGATGTTCACAACATCCAACCCTCAATCCCGAAATTAATTCTTCGTGTCCGTATGAGTACAGAGACCTCATCCTCTCCCCACCCCGGTCTCATGCACTTGGTGCTACTCCAAATTTCGCACGATCACCTGATACGACGAACTGCCCTTATAGTCACTGGGTCGTCCAGTTCCCTTAGGATGCATCACTACCCCTCTTGGGGTCTTGATGGTCTCATACTCACAGTGCATGCACAAACAATATTTTCTTATCATGCCATGTAATCTGTGGTACCACTGGTCCAACGGCCCTGACTCTCAACACAACCCGTAGTTGTTTGTCTTGACTAATTTATCAACTTGTCATATCGTATTGCCGCTAGTTGACTGAGTATGTCGGTCCTATCTTGGTACCATGGCCAAACAATTCATGTATTTAAAGTTTTATGACACATATATCATGTTCGTTTACGAGCTCCAGCTCGTGCCCATTGGCCTTGGGCACACTATACGAGATTTTGAAAATCGGGCATATTAGCCCCCAAGTTCCAAAACCGAGACCCTGGCCTATAAGAGCTATTTGAGCTCCCGTTAAGATGGTCTCCCAAATAGTTTAAGCATTGGCACAGAGTTAGGGGAGAGCACTTCCGATAAAATTATATTTTCAACTATCTATTATACCGATCGGGTATAAGGACATCTCCGCTCATAACCGAAGAACGGGTTTTCAACTTCCCTCGAGGAAGTTTCATCATACCAAAAGGATATGATCTACTTACAACTAGTAAAGTAATTTTTCTGCATTATTTTCACATCACTCCTCTAAGTTGTGACGTTTAAAATACCACTTTATAGTGGGTTTTCATTTCGAAGTGCTTATCATCCCCAACTGGGTATGATATAAAAATCCCACTCACAACCGGTAAGTGGTTTTTAACTTTAAGTTGTGCTCATCATCCCAACCGGGTATGACGTTAGTAAACCCACTCACCCGTTAATGCCGTGAATTCCACTAGACTGGTTCTTTGTATTCACGTGAGCTTATCCTTGCTGCGTTCCCGGTATTTCGTGTTCCTACATGATATGAAAATCTCAGTTCATTATCCTTTGGCCTAATAGCCTTCATTCATTCCAAATGAATGAGAAAGTCAAACTTATATTTAATTGCAATTAGGTCCCCTAAAGTTATTTCTCTTTGACTTTAAGTCCCTAATGTCGGTTTTTCCTCAAATTGAGTCCCGAAACTTTTAAAATTTATCATAGGACCCCAATTTATTCCATTTCACAAAAAGGGGATTAATTTCTCAAATTTCCAATTTGATCCCCCAACTTTTCCAAAATTACCATTTTGACCTTCCTTTACAAAATTGGTAAGTTTCACCCCAAAAATTCTAAAATTCCTCAATTGGCCCTCTAACATTTTTATCATGCCCAATTGACCCTCAATCTTAGGAAATTGCATTTCGGTCCCTCGAATTTTTGAAAATCCCCAATTTCCCCAAATTCTAACTTTTTAACATAGCCGGATTTGATTTCAACAAATTGACCGATCAAACGCCTCTAATTGTTGAAATTAAAGTTGAAATTGAGTTTCTCCATGTTCATACAATTCCATAGAACTTTGAATCACGAGTTTTAACGTCGGAATGAGCCCAAACGTTGCTTCGCTAGAAAATAGACTGTAGAGAGAGAAAGCTTCGATTACTCACCGGTGAGGGCACGACGGTCTGAGCTTTTGATATGGGCAGATATCTCTCATCTTGAGGTTCATCCTAGAATCAAGAATTGCATCAATTGATGTCGAATTAGATTAGAATTTCATCATTGAAATTTGGCCGACTCTCTCTCTAACACCGATCGGAAATTGTAAAGAGGAGCCGAATTGGCTTACCTTTCAGTCCTAATTCGGCCGTGGAAGGGCTGTGGAAGTGTTAGGAGGGTTTGGTTTGGCATGAGGAGGGCTTGAAATGGCCTATTTCAACTCGGCTGAAATAGGGCAGCTTTGGTCCGCCGGAGCTGCTTCACTGTTTTATCACGCCGACATTTCTTTGGTGACCCTCAGAGCAAACGGAGACTACAGGCATGTAGCTGACTTCTCCCCAGTTCTAAAGAACCCGACCTTGCCTTGTTTGGCTCAGAAAAGACCCTATATCGAAGCTCTGGTTTGAGGTTCACCGAAAAACTAAGTAACTAAGAGAGAGTGAGGTTTTAAGGTGTAGAGAGGATGAATGGAGAGGGGCTCTTTATATAGAGAGCTTGAGGACCCGTTGACCATCTGTTTGGAACCGTTATGACATGCACTGAAAACCTAAAACATATCGAACGGAAGCGTTTCCTCTTCACCGGCGCTACTTCGATTTTCCTATGAGTGAACAATGTTGTCATCCTAAGGAAGAAGATGACATTGTTCCGAATCGGACCGCACCGGTCCGAACCAGGTTTGAAGATTAAAACGGTCGGTTCACCCCTCATTTGACCGAGTTTTTCAAATCTAAAAATTTCTAAATTTATCAAAATTCATTTTCTATCCAATGGTGCACCAAACCTCAAATTTGAATTATTTAAGCCACCTAAAAAATGAATTTAGGATCTAGTTCAATAGTGGTTCAAATCGGTCAAAATCGGTTCGGAACCAGTGCACCTGAACCAGTTTGGTTTTCATCCCCAATTCCTTCACAAGTCTATTTTCATGTCTTTTGTGACTCCTTGGGTCACTTAGGGTACATAAAATTCCTGGTTTACCATCTCTTTATTGATTTCGGTTCATAAATCGACTCAGTCTTTAAACCGGTTCAATCTGGTTCGAGTCCAGTTCCCCTGAACCGATCTGGTTTTTCTTTCCCACTTTATTCTAAGGTTCCTTCCCAAGGTTTATAAATCTCTTCGGGTCACAAGGGATCCATAAATTTCTCTGTTTTCCCTTTCTCTATCGGTTCCGGTTCATGAACTAACTCGGTTCATAAACCGGTTCAATCTAGTTGGATCCGGTTCATCCAAACCGGTCTGGTTTTTCTCTTCCAATTTGTCCTAAGGTTCTTTTCCATAGTATTATAAACCCTTTGAATTACCAGGGAGTTGTAAATTCCCAAATTGCCCATTCACAAATGATCGGGTTTGTGAACCGGTTCGATTTTCTCACTTGGTTTGACTAGTTCTTTTTTCCCAGTTTTTCCTTAGCTCAAAAGGGTAGGGTTTACACCTCATCCTTTGATCCAACTTTACCCATCTCCAAGATCAAAAGTGATGACTGAAGCCCTACCATAATCCTACCTTGGGTTCGTGCAAAGATCTAGAATCTATCTCTCTTCCCTTATATCCCCACTTTTAGTCCTCTCTATATGCTCAACCTCACCTCTATACTAGGTGCCATGTCAGTGTCCTAACACATCCATCAAATTATAACACATATGATCACACAATAAAATCACAATTCTTATTTGGGCATACAATATGCTATATGATTGACCTCACTACTCTTTTTTTTTTAACAAGCATATATCAATCGTAATAATCAATAGTCTTTCTTTAGATTCCTATGGTTTGGCATATTAGTTAGCCAACCCTCATTACTTGTTTTTCACATATAGAATTTATATCATGCATGCATTCATTAAAAAATTTTTGATCTTGTGTTAGGCCTACTTATTCATTTCCATCTATTTTGCCCTACAAGTGGGACCTAGACCCGTACCATGGTTAGAAGATAAATCTTAGTCTTTTCATATGTTGCCATTTATGGTTCATATTGTTATTCATGCAATCTCATGCTCATCATTTTCGTGTTCCACTTGTAAAACCTATCATGCTCTTCTATTATTATTATTGTCTTAAGAAAACTTGGTATGAAACCACAATCTGTCCAATGAGACTCATCGAGTATAAACCCACTCAACTGAGTATCCAGATACGTGTTCGATCCGAGTATAGTTCTAAGTATATTTGACCGATATCCTTCATGTGACCAAGTGCAATGGTATGAGCTACAATTTTGTAAATAAATAACACACAATCAAGTTCAGTTCTAAACAATACGTCATGATATTGCCCCATAATTTCCCAAAATTATAGTTTTTCCATTTGGGTTGGATTTGCTCAAATCTCTCATTTGAAATCCA
This sequence comes from Trapa incisa, assembly GCA_030064435.1. Classification (NCBI taxonomy): domain Eukaryota; kingdom Viridiplantae; phylum Streptophyta; class Magnoliopsida; order Myrtales; family Lythraceae; genus Trapa; species Trapa incisa. The sequence continues at coordinate 16,157,986 of CM057771.1, forward strand.
TTTATCCAATTCTCAATTGTATATTCTAAGTCCCCATTGTTGTCCTCTTATTTCTAGGTCACTTATTCTCTATGGCCTTTCCCCTTTTCATTAAGGTGCTCACACTTTCTATTTATTACATATTAGTCCCTAACTTTTTTCCAAAACTGCATTTTAGTCCTTCTACTTTCTCTTTGCTCCTTGTGGACTTAGATTTCGGTTAAAAATCTTTCTCTAGGCCCTCTATCATTCCTTGGCTTTAGAAATGGTCCATAACTTCTCATATATTTCATTTTGGTACTCTAAATTTTAAAAATGATATTTTAGCCCCAAATGTCACATTGGGGTCCTTAGCCTATTTTAAGCTTCCATTTGAGATCTCTAAATTTTTCAAACTTTCTTTTAGGTCCCTATACTTCTACTGAAACTCATTTGGGTCCCTATTTTATGAAAATTACGTTTTGGTCCCTACACATTCCAAAAATTACATTTTGGTACTTACAGTTTCCAAAAATTACATTTTGGTCCCTAAACTTTTATCTCTTTCAATCATTATATTCCCTAGGTCCCTATGATCACTTTTCTCCTAGCCTTGGCAAGAACAACGTCATTTTGGCCCCAATCATTTGCTTTGAGTAATATGAACACATAATCAGGTTTTGGTTGGAAACTCATCGGCAAAGAAGCGACGATGGTCAAGGGTAGTAGGGTTGTGTAACTAACTCTTCCACGAGTCCTTGGACACCTAGATCTAATTCTGGGGTGGCTAAATTTGCCTCTAAGGTTCAATTTACAAAGAGGTGTCAACACTAGAGAGCTAACGAAGCTTGTTAGATTTTTCAGGGTTAGGAGGCTTACCTATAGCCCGAGAGACCACCATGCTTAGAAAGAGGGGGGTCGAGGACGTTCTTTAGAAAAAGATTTGCCCATAGTTGGCCGTCTGGTAGGTCGGGGTGAGCCCCGAAAGCCTTTTCTCTATTTTTGGCCGATAGAGCAATGTCACTATTCCATCAGTTTGCTGTCGGTAGAGAGCATGACAGTGGCCAAGAGGGATGGGTTTTGAAAGCTTGTTCTCTCAAGATTGTAACGACATCTAATGGACCAAGCTTGGTAGTTGGAAGATGAAATGAAAATATTTGGTTCGAAGATCATCGAAAAGTAGATGTGTTTGACTTACAGAGAGAATTATGGTGATCTTTCTGTGAGAGGAGGATCGACAATTATATAGAAGGCTCACAAGATAAGTTCTCTATTAGGCCATGTTCATAGCTGACCAAATAAGACTCTCTATTCTCTACTTTTCATTTAATTTTCTTAAGGGAGTAACTTTAGAAAATCTTGCTGACAACTGGGTTATTTTCGGGTTTGGGTTAGGTATTTGTATCTTGAGTTGGACGAAGAAGACAATAAGTGCGTGTGTGTGCCCTGAGCCCCGTGAGTTCAACACGTGTAGGCGCCCGACGTGGTGTACCACCCAGTTCGCACTGTAGCTTACCAGTTTCTGACAAATTAATCGGTTGGTTCGACCAATTTTGGCCTCTCCTTGGTCGGTTCACCCCCCATTCGATTGGTGCTTGGCCCAATTTATTTTTCTAAATATTATTCATCAAATTTCATATCATTTGGGCACAGGAACTCCCATATTTAGATTTATATTATCCATTCTAAAAATCAGGGAAATTTACTACTCTAAGATGGTTCGATTGATTCTAGCCTTTCTTTGGATAGTTCACTCCTCATATGATAGGTTCTTGGTCCAATTGTTTTTCTTAAAATCCTTCATCATATTATAAGATGTTTGGTCTTAAGAATTTTTATTTTCTAATTTATTTAATCCTTCTTAAATATTGGGGGTTTCTTGCAATAAATCGATTCCATCTAGATTCAAACTAGTTTTCACCTATACTTCTCTCAATCATTGATTTCTGATCAAGCAGGGGTTGAGGGGGTTAATTTTTTTTATTGTTTGTATTATCCATATTTACAGTTTGAACCATTCCCCAACTTGATTTGAGTTAAATTATGGGTCCTTGGGTCTTCATTTCTAGTTTTACATCAGATTCTTGGTTTTAAAATTTTCTGATGTTATATATATATATATATATATATATAACTCTAGGGAAGGTATATTACAACAAATGGAAAGTCTTCATGATCTTTTCTTCGAGTATCTCTACCTCGATATCAACCTTGGTTGGTGCTTCTTCTCGATGCATGGGATCATCCTCTCCTCTTATGTTCCACTATGATATGTGGAAATGTACTAGAGAGGGGATGAGCAATGCTCAGTGAGTACGGGGTCCGATTATCAAGTCGTTCATGCCTCAATGTCATCTCTACTAAACACTGGCTAACACAATATTTTATAGTATTTTCTTTTTCTCAATTCCTATTCAAACCATTTAAGAGATTCATACCTTGCCAAGGGGTAACTTTTAATATCCATTATCTATGGTAGTTCCTTATAGAATCTACCGTCAAATGTTTAATTCAACCATTATTATGTATTTTTAGAGTATCGTTTGAAGGGAACTCTTTTCCCAAACCAACAAACCAAGTGGCGTCCATGGATGCCCATTAATTACCACTTTCTAGTTTCAATAGATTTCATATCCATATTTGGTTCATTTACAAAGGATTTCACTATCCTCTTCAGTTGCATGCGTATTTTTTTTGGGCTGGTGGGGGCTCTCCAGTTGGAGATCATTTCTATCTTTCCTAGGTCCACCTTAATCCCATCCTTCATGACAATATGCCCCAAGAAGCTCACCTCTTGTAGCCAAAATTCACACTTCGATAATTATGCATAGAGCTGGTTCTCCCTTAAGACTCCTAGGGTAATTCCCAATTGTTCTTCGTGTTCTGCCTTGGTTCATGAGTATATCAATATATCGTTTATAAATACTATCATGAACCTATCCAGGTAGGGTTGAAATAATCGGTTCATCAGGTCCATGAAGGTTGTAGGGGTGTTTGTTAAATCAAAGGGCATTATCCTAAATTCGTAATGTCCATAACATGACCTAAACGTCGTCTTCTGTATTTCTTCCTCTCAAGTCATTAGTTGATAATATCCGGACCGTAGGTCGATCTTGGAAAAATAAGTTACCCCTCTCAACTGGTCAAATAGATTATCAATCCTTGGAATGGGGTACCAATTTTTAATGCTTACCTAGTTTAACTTTTGGAATTCAATACACAACCTCATGCTTCCATCCTTGTTCTTTACAAATAAGACCAAGGTACCCCACGGGTAGTGACTGGGGCATATAAAACCCTTTTTCAGTAACTTGTCCAATTGTTCCTTGAGTTCCTTTAGTTTTGTAGGGGCCATTCGTTAGGGGGTTTGAGAGATGGGTTGCATTCCCGGTATCACTTCTATAGTGAATTCTAATTGATGGTCCAGGGTGGTCTAAGAAATTCCTCAGGAAACACTTCAGAGTAATGTTTAACTATGGGGATTTCCTCCAGTCCCTTCTTCTCCTAGCTTACATTTGTAATCATTGCCAGGAATGACCTACCTCCTTTTTGTAGTGTGCTCTGAGCCTTCACCCATGATACCAAGTGTACCTTTTCATCTTCCTGTATCCTTCAAATACCACCCCTTGTACCTTCGGGGCATGAAACGTTGCCTTTTTGTTTTGACAGTCTAATTTGGCTTGATGTGCGAAGAGCCAGTCCATCCCCAAAATTACTTCCACTTCCATAATCTTTACTTCACGCTCCTTTAGGACTTGTTCCCTGGCTAGTTCCTCTCCCAAGGGCGTGAGGATGTTAAGACTAGGTTCAAGAGGCATGAGTTTCTGAGGGGGTGGGTACCCAGACTTCCTTGAAAAAAGATTGTTCTACTCTAGAATCTAAGAGGGCGTAGGTTTTTCTCCCAAATAACTACACATATCTTGGATGAAAGACAATTACTAACTTTTCTTAGGGAAATGGTATTTTATTAATTTGGAAAAGTTTTACATTATTCAAGGAGTACATTTCCCTTCTTAAGGGAGGGTTCGAGAGGTATCGACCACTACACTAGGATCCATTTGCACCTCTTCTTGCATAAGGTTATACACCCTAGTTAGGACCCTAGATGTTATAGGTGCTTCTCTTCCTCCGACTGGTGCCTCGGGACTTTGGAAGGTGGCTAAGGGGTGTTCCTTCTAACGTCCCCCTAAAGGGTTGGGCAATTTTTAGCAAAGTATCCTATTTGTCTGCACCCAAAATATGTTGAGTATGTTCCTTCATGGCTCTTATTACACTTTGGGCAGTAAGGGCCCTTTCTCTGGGGCGGCACATTCACCTCCTTATTTCCCTGATAGAACTCCCCCTTCCTACTAGACCTTGCTCTTGTCCCCCCACGGTGAGACACGATGGCCTTGCTGATTTGCTCAGTTGTTCTGGCCCCCTTCCCCTTTCTTATTAGTCTGTTCCATTCTTTGACATCGCATGTGCATGAGACGTTCGCACTCGTGGGCCATACTATTGATAGATGCGAGGTCTGTGGGTCGTCCAAGTACCCCCATCTGGTCTCATATGACATGTTGAGACTATCCACAAACTTTTGGCAGATGTCTATGGGTCCCACCAGATCAGGGGCGAAGGGCCTCATCTCATTAAATTTGGTCTCATATTCTAAAATGGTGTTGGAGCCTTTTTGGAGGCAGAAGGATTCCTGTTTCTTCTTGTTGATAAGGTGGGGGCTAGGTGCTCCTCCGAGTACCTTTCCTCGAACTCCTTCCACGTGGGTATGGTGGGTGAAAGGTTTCTCATGTTATCCCACCACCTCTTGGCGCTCGCTTCCAAGAAGAATTATGGCAGGGTTAAGATCTCTTCCGACGGGATCCTTATGACTCCCATGAACTTTTTTTTGCTAGCGAGCCATCCCATTATTGCTCTCACATCCTTTTCTCCTTGGAATGGGCTTACACCCATTGTTACACCCTATTATGTTCAGGTTCTCTTGGTTCCTTTCTTGGGAGCCATATCTACAGTTTTAGAATTTTTCATAAAATTTTAGGTTATAAAGTCTTGATAAATTATCCAAAGGAGACCTGACTCTAATACCACTCAAGTTGTCACACCCCAATCCGGTTCAGTTGGATCTTTGTGATCATCCTGCCACTCTCCTCGGTGTAGAAGGATGCTCTTTCTTCAATCATCGATGAGAGTCATGCGTAATTTATTCTCCTCGGTTCCCCTGGAATAACAATATTAAAACTGACTTAAAATAAGGGTTTTATGCCAACTGTACCTTGAGTTAGGTGATGATGGTGTCTTCTATTGAGGCGAAGTACTCTCTTCCTGAAAAAGGGAGAAGGGGAGAGGGTGAGTACTAAAACTTAATGAGTGGGGTTTTAAAAAAAGAAGTTGGTTGGATTTCTTTTATCCTCTTTCTCCATTCTATTAAGGAGTTTTAATACTCAAACTATCGCCCTTCATCATTGAAGGGTTCACACATTCGCATAGCAGTCCCCGACTACTCCACTTGTAGTATGAAGCACCTTTACCGACCATCCTTGGTAGAAGATCTCACCTTCTACCACAAGTATGAGTGATCCTTATAGCCCATCCCTTATACCTCAATATTCTCCATGTCCGCTGTAGTGGGATGAGACCTCTCCCCCTACTCTCTGAGCTTATTGACTCACTAGACGACAAATTTTTCTTATACTCCCTAGGTTGTCCAGTAGCTTTTGAAACTAGCACTACCCCATACTGAGCGCTTCGATGGTTACGTATCTAATACATGCACAAACACAATTCTTTTTAGTTAAGCCCTTTTATCTTTGGTGCTACCAACCCCCATGAGCTTGCTAACTTAGTTTTGGCTTGTTGCTACCAGCCTAACGAGTTCGACAACCTGGCTTCGGCTTAGTAACCACCAGCCCAACGAGTTTGACATCCCTGGTCATGGTTCGGTAGCTATCTCTCACACCGTGCTTTTAGTAAACTGAAATTTTAGTCATAAAATTTTTCTGTTGAATTTAAGCGGAAATTAAATATTATATACATAATTGTTAATTATGTATGTATATATATATATATAAATGCTGAAGAGATATTTACATAGAATGGTGTATATATATATACATGTACAAAATTAATTTCCAAATATATATAAAGGAAAAAGGGATTTTGAGTAATTAATATCATTATTAAATAAATACCCATAAATTAATATCTATATTTAATTATTGGAATTAATGCCCATAAAAACACATCAATTTCCCAATTTAATGAGAATAAATACCCTTAAATACCTATAATGTAGTAACAAATCTCCTCCCTTTTAAAAAAATAATTTTTATAGTTATATAAAGAGTTACTCCCTATTAATTCTCCTTACACTTAAAAGCTACTCTCTCTCATACTCCATTTTACGGTGAACCTCGAACCAGAGCTTCGATTTGGGCATTTTTCTCAACCTCAGAAGGCGAGGTCAAGTTTTTTAGACTATGGGGGAAGTCAACTATCTGATAGCAACCTTCATTCGATCCGAGGATCATCGGAGAAGCGCCGACATAATCAAACAGTGAACTAGCTCCAACGGACCGAAGCTGCCCTATTTTGGCCGAGCTAAAAATAACCAATTCGAGCCAAGCTCTCTCAACACTTCCATAGCCCTCATATGACTAAATCAGAGCAAAAAGGTAAGCTAATTTGGCCACCCTCTATAATTTTCGATCAGTGTTAGAGAGATAATCGGTGAAACTTTACTGACCAAATTCTCCCTCACTTCGGCATGAATTGATGCAATTCTTGATCCTAGGAGGAACCTCAGGATGAGAGCAATCTGTCCAAATCGAAAGCTTGGATCGACGCACCCCCAACGGCAAGCTTTCTCTCTCTAAATCTAGTTTTCTGACAAAGCTACGTTTGAGCTCAAATCAGATCCAAATGACGCGATTCAAAGTTCCATTAAATCATGTGGAAGTGTAGGAACTCAATTTTACCTTCAATTTCAACAATTAATCTCGATTGATCCGTCAATTTGATAAAATCAAATTTAGCTAGTGTGAAAGGGGGAAATTGGGGATTTCAAAAATTCGAGGGACTAAAGTGCAATTTTCCAAAATTAATAGCCAATTGGGCATGAAAAAGATGTTAGAGGACCAATTGTTTGATTTTTGGAATTATTGGGGGTCAAATTTGCCATTTTTGCAAAGTAGAGGCAAAATGGTAATTTTTGAAAAGTTGGGGACCAAATTGGAAATTGGGGAAACTTGCACCCCTTTTTGTGATTTCGGATAAATTGAGGTCCCAAAGTAAATTTTAGAAGTTTCAGGACTCAATTTAGGGGAAAATTGGCATTAGGGACCTAAAGTTAGAAAAAATAACTTTGGGGACCTAAATGCAAATAACTAAAAGTTGGGGAATTTTATTCATTTGTGATAAATGAAGGCTATTAGGCCAAATGATAATGAACAAAAATGTTCATATCATGTAGGAACGTGAAGTACCGGGAACACCAGCAAAGATAAGCTCGCGTGGAGGCAAAAAGCGAGTTAAGAGGAATTCACTGTATTATCAGGTAAGTGAAAATTTTCACATCATATCTATTTGGGATGATGAGTACCTCGAGATGAAAAACTACTACTAAGTGGAATTTTAAACATCACACTTGGATGGAGTGATGTGGAAACTACATGGAAAAACTACTTATCGGTTGTAAGCAGATCATACCCGATTTGTATGATGGGCTTCCTAGAAGGACATGGAAACCCCATTTACCAGTTGTAAGCAGAGATGTTATCACACCCAGTTGGTGTGATAGACGAATGAAAAGATTATTTTTGTCAGAAGTGCTCTCCTCTAACTATGTGCCACTACTTTAACTTTTTGGGAGACCTTCTTGATGGAAGCTCAAATAGCTCAGATAGGTCGGAGGCCTCATTTTTGGAACTTAGGGGCTAAAATGTTCGATTTTGAAAATCTTGTATAGTGGACCAAAGGCCAGTTGGCATGAGCAGGAGCTCATAAACAAACATGATGTTAAGCCATGAAAAGTTTAATGAATGATGTGATTTGGTCATGGTACAAAGATAGGACTGACATACACAATGGACTGGCGGCAGTGTGACAAGACAGGTCGACAGACTAGTCTAGACAAATAGTTGTAGGTCGAGTTGAGGGTTAGGGCCGTTGAACTAGTGGCACCAAAGATTAAATGGCTTATATGGAAAATTATTGTTTTGTGCATGCACTAAGGTTTAGGACCATCAAGACGCCCAAGAGGGATAGTGATGCGTCCTAAGGGCTATTGGACGACATGGTGGAGATAAGGGTAGTTTGTCATGCCAGCAGTCAGGGGAGCTCGACGTAGCTTCATGCGCATGAGATTGGGGTGGGGTCGGGATGAGGTCTCCATCCTCATATAGACACGAAGTATTTTGGGTCTGAGGGTAGGACGTCGGAGACGTTCACTCAGACTTTGGGTAGAAGTCAGAGACTTCTATCAGAGTGGATGGTAAAGACACTCTAATCCACAAGTGGGTGCAGTTGACGTAACTGCATCTCGCAAATGTGTGTGAACCCTTCCTGATGAAGGGCGTGTATTATTTGTGAAACACAACTAATATGGAAATGGGAAAGAGGTTATGAAAACCGTGGAAAGGATTTTAGAATCCTTGGAAATAAATTGGTAAACCTTAGAAAAAGGTTTTGATAAACCGCAATTTGAAGAAAAGCATTTTTGATGAAATGAGGAATCAGAAACACTCTAATTAAAATTGATTTTGTGAAAACTCTCACCCAACACCCATTCATTGAGTTGTAGAACTCACCCCCTTCCTTTACCCCCTCCCCCCTTTCAGGTAACCAAGGGAAAATCCATCTAAAGCTGAACCTGCAAGACAAGTATGTAATGTTAATATATTCAGTTTTGATTAATGTTATTCCAAGAAAGATATATGTGAAAAAAGACGTCTTACTCCCCACAGCTTAGAGAAGGGGAAAACCCTTAATAAACCGGGAGAGTGGCGGGTTGTGCACGGGGATCCAACCAAACCGGATCGAGGAGTGACACTATCACACACAATTTACCACTATTATGAGTTTTCATATGCTTATTACTCATTTTCTTGTCTACGGGCCTAAGCACGTGCCCATTGGCCTTGAGCCCACTAGAGCATCTCTAGCTCTACTTGGATATAACTCCCAAAATATTTAGGCAGTTTCACGCAATCAAGGGACACTATTTCTAGAAAAAATAATTTTTAATCTGAAAACATGCTCATCACCCTAACTAGTGCATGATGTTGGAAATTCCTACTCACTCGATGTTGTGACTCGTCAGTCGTGAGCGGCTTTCCTGTGTCTCGGGGCCTTCTTACGGGCGTGGGTCGTAGGTCTCTTGGTACATACCTACATTATCACAAATAATTCACTAAATTACCTGAACCTTTTCACTTGGATCCCTAATTCATCTTTTATTTGTAGTTTCTTCCTTATAAATCCATTAATTTTTAAATAATCCCACATAATTCCATTTAATTGCAATTAAATTACTAAAATGATCTTTAATTGTAATTAGGTCCTTAATTTCTAATTGGCCCTCAATTGAGGTTAATTTCCACAAAAATCCCCAATTTTCGCAAAATCCCCAAATTGCCCAAATTTCACCAAATTCACATTTTACTCCCCTGATTCTTCAATCCATCAAATTAGCCATGCAACTTCGTTAATTATCTCCTAGCATGCTACTAATCGTCTTCTCTACTTTCCTACCATCAATTCATGCTTTGAACTATTTTAATTGGTCACGAATTAAACTCAAACGGAGTTGCACCGAAAAATTGGTCTTATAGAGAGAAAGGTTTGAAATCTTACCAGTTGTATCACACCGTATTTTTAGTAATCCGAAATATCGGTACGAAAATTTTCCTGTTGAATTTAAGAGGAAATTAAATATTATATACATAATTGTTAATTATATATATATATAAATGTTAAATAGATGTTTACATATAAGAGTGTATATATTTACCAGTACAAAATTAATTTTCAAACATATATAAAGGAAAAAGGGATTTTGAGGAATTAATACTATTATTAAACAAATACCCATAAATACCCATCAATTTCTCAATTTAAAGAGAATAAATACCCATAATATAGTAATAAATCTTCCTCAGTTTAAAAATAATTTTTATAGCTATATAAAGAGCTACTCCCCATTCATTCTACTCACACCTGAAAACTCATCTCTCTCTACTGCTCCATTTTCCGGTAAAGCTCGAACCATAGCTTCGATTTTGGCATTTTTCTCAACCTTAAAAGGTGAGGTCGGCCTCTTTAGACTCTAGGGGAAGTCAGCTATCTAATAGCAACCTCCATTCGATCTGAGAATCACCGGAGAATCGCCGACATAATCAAACAGTGAAGCAGCTCCAGAGAACCGAAGCTATCTTGTTTCGGTTGAGCTGAAATCGGCCGAATTCAGCCCTACTCCGGCCAAACCAAGCTCTCCCAACACTTCCACAGCACTCATACAACCGAATTAGAACGGAAAGGTAAGCCAATTTGGCTCCCCTTTGCAATTTTCAATCAGTGTTAGATAGAGAACCGACGAAACTTCACTAACCAAATTCTCCCTCAATTTGACATGAATTTATGTAATTCTTGATCATAGGAGAAACCTTAGGATGAGAGCTACCTACCCTAATCGAAAGCTCGGACCGTCGCATCCCTCGACGGTAAGCTTTCGAAGCTTTCTCTCTCTAAGTTTAGTTTTCTGACAAATCTCCATTTTAGCTCAATTCAGACCCAAATGACATGATTTAAAGCTCCATTAAATCTTAGGAAAGTGTAAGAACTGATCCATACCTTTCATTGGATCAATTAACCCAGATTGAATTGTCAATTTGATAAAATCAAATTTGGGCAGTTTAAAAGGGGGGGAAATTGGGGATTTCGTAAAATTGAGGGACCAAAGTGCAATTTCCCAAAATTGAGGGCTAATTGGTCATGGAAAGGATATTGAAGGACCAATTGGTCAATTTTTGGTATTTATTGGGGTAAATTACCATTTTTGTAAAGTAGGGGCAAATGGTAATTATTGAAAAGTTGGGAACTAAATTGGAAATTTGGGAAACTTGAACCCCTTAAGTGATTTTGAATAAATTGAGGACCCAAAGTGAATTTTAGAAGTTTTGGGACTCAATTTGGGGAAATTTTTGCATTAAGGACCTAAAGTTAAGGAAAAAGAACTTTAGGGACCAAAATGTAAATAATTGAAAAGTTTGGGCATTTTGTTCATACATGAAGAATGAAGGCTATTATGCCAAATGTTAATAAACAATAATGTCCAAATCGTGTAGTAACACGAAGGACCGGAACACTAGTAAGAATAAGCTCCCGTTGAGGCAAAAAGTGGATTTAGAGGAAATACATTGCAAATATTGGGTGAGTGGAAATTTTCACATCATACCTGGTTGGGATGATGAGTACCTCGGAAATGAAAACCTACTAATATGTGGGATTTTAACATCACACCTAGATGGGGTGATGTGAGAAAACACATGAAAAAAATACTTATCGGTTGTAAATAGATCATATCCGGTTGGTATGATGAACTTTCTAAAAGGATGTAGAAAATCCGCTTTTTGGTTATGAGCGGAGATGTCCTCACACCTAATTGGTATGATGGACAGCTGAAAAGTTATTTTTGTCAAAAGTGCTCTCCCCTGACTGTGTGCCACTACTTAAACTTTTTGGGAGACCTTATTGACGGGAGCTCGAAAAATTCATATAGGCTGGAGGCCTCAGTTTTTGGAACTTGGGGGCTAATATGCTCGATTTTGAAAATCTCGTACAGTGGGCACAAGGCCAGTTGACACAAGTAGGAGCTTGTAAACAAACATGAGTTTAAGCCATGAAAATTTTTAATAAATGATATGTTTGGCCATGGTACCAAGTTATGACCGACATACTCAATGGACTGGCGGCAATGCGACAAGATAGGTCGACGGACCAGTCAAGACAAACAACTGCAGGTCGAGTTGAGGGTTGAGGCTGTTGGACTAGTGGCACTAAAGATTAAATGGCTTATGAGAAAAACTGTTGATTTGTGCATGCACTGAGGTTCAGGACCATCAAGACGCCCAAGAGGGGGTAGTGTTGCATCCTATGGGCTACTGGACGACATGGTGGAGATAAGGGCAGTTTTTCGTGTCGGCAGTCAGAGAAGCTCGACGTAGCTTCATGCGCATGAGACTGGAATGGGGTCGGGATGAGGTCTCTGTCCTCATATGTACACGAAGTATTTTTGGTTTGAGAGTAGGACGTTAGAGAAGTTCACTCAGACTTTAGGTATAAGTAAGAGACTTTTATCAGTGTGGATGGTAAAGATGCTCCAATCTACAAGTGGGTGCAATCAGCGTAACTACATCTCGTGAATGTGTGTGATCCCTTCATGATAAAGGGCATTTGTTGTTTGTGAAACACACCTAATATGGAAATGGAAAATAGGTTATGAAAACCGTGGAAAGGATTTGAGAATCCTTGGAAATAAATTGGTAAACCTTGGAAAAAGGTTTTGATAAACCGCAATTTGAAACAAAAAAAGTATTTTTAATGAAATGAGGAATCTGGCACACTCTAATTAAAATTGATTTTGCGAAAACTCTCACCCAACACCTATTCACTGAGTTGTCGAACTCACCCCCTCCCTTAACCCCTTTTCAAGTAACCAAGGGAAACCCCACCTAAAGTTGAACCTGCATGATAGGTATGTAACGTTAATATATTTAGTTTTGATTAATGTTATTCCAGGAAAGGTACAACTGAAAAAGGACACTTTACTCCCCACGGCTTCAAGAAGGGGGAAACCTTTAATAAACCAGGAGAGTGGCAGGTTGTTCACGGGGATCCGACCAAACCGGGTCGGGGTGTGACAAGATGGGTCTCGGTTGCCAGAGCTTTCAATTTGGGAAGCTTGCGCTTGCTAAGAAGGTCATTCTAGGATCAAGAATTTCTCCAATTGAAGTCTTGAGCATGGAGAATTCGATTAATATATTGTGGACACTTTCTCTCTCTAGAATTTTACGATTTCAACGAATGGAGGCAGAATTGACTCAACTCGAAGTTTCCTAGGGTCGGGGGTTAGTCGAGGAGAGTTGTGGGAGGTTTGGCCTGGTCATAGCAGGTTGGAGGTGGCCAGAGTTCAGCTCGATAGCTCTTGTTGTTTTGAGACCGTCAGAGCGGCAGTATTGTGCGAGCCTCCCGATACTTCTTTGGTGATCCTTGGATTGAAAGGAGGTTGCAACAAGGTATGAAAATTCTTCCCAGTTCCAAAGAACCTAAATGTGCCTTCTGAGGTTGCGGAAAAGGCCATTGTCGGATCTCTAGTTCTTGCCTCGCCAAGAAATGGAGCACTTTCTCTTATTTGATCATTTGTGGGATGGGGAGAACAAATGGGGAGGGGCTCTTTATATAGGAAGCTCGGCAACTGACAAAGCTATCAGTCGGCTTAAGACTCAGCCTCATACTCGCCCGTTCTCGATCATTCTGGAGGGATTTTCGGTCACCGGAGACTCGAATGCCCTCCATCAACCTGATCCCTTGTCATCTGCCCAAGGTTAAAGATGACACTGTGTCATGCGTGCGAACTGCCATATGGCACGCCGTGATTGGTTGGCTTTGCTGACTCGGCTTCCCACTCAGCGTTCAAGTCACCCTTTGACTCGTTGACTAGCCACGTGGCAACCTCCCATTGGTTGCTCATTCCATCGTGGTAGTTGATTGCATTCGGCTAGCTGTTTGATCGTTACACGTGGCGTACTCTGATTGGTTGATTTAAATAAGCCAGATTTCCCTCCTGACGCATAGTGTCACTACCATGTGTCAGTCTCTGATTGGATGAGGCCATCCGACGTGGCTCTACCACGTGTCGACCGCTGATTGGTCGACCATTTCTCCAACATCCTAATCGGCTGGTAATGCGATACCTTTGCCACATGTTAGCATCTCATTGGCCATCCTGGCTGACGGGGCTTCTCTTCTCTCCTATTGGTCAGTCGTCGATGACATGGCTTTAACCTTTGACTGAAGTCATATGTCACTCTTTGATTAGTCAGCGCTTCCAAACGCTAATCGCGCGATTGACTCAGCGTGCTTCACCACGCGTTATGCTTGGATTGGTCGCGCTTGTTAACTGGGCGTTAACGTGGTAGGCAGTTCGTTGACCGGTTCGGTCGGATCAGGTTTGGTGACCCAAAATAAAAAATCGGTCGGTTTAGGCCCGATTCGACTGGTTTTCTAAAATCTAAAAATTTTTAAATGTATCTAAATTTATTTTCTACTTAGTGGTGAATATAATTTCCTAATTTGATATTTTTAAGTAAACTAGAAAATTCAATTTATGAACCAGTTATTTACAGTTCGATCTGGTTCAACCCGATTCGGATTCAGTTTACCTTGAACCGATCTGATTTTTACACCCAATTCCCTTCATGGTTCTTTTCCTTAAGGTTTGGGGTCCTTGTTGGTCACTTGGGGTTTTCCACTTTTTCGTTTTGACATTTATTTGTTAATTCCAGACCACTCTGATCCTTGATTTTCTTTGAAAATTTTTTGGTTTCCAATTCCAACTTTCTCATTATTAAGAAACATGACTTACAATTTCATTCACGAGTCAAGTTTCACTTACTTGTTTAAATTTTCATTTTTGGTTTGTGATTTAATTCCCTATTCAATCTCGGTTTCCAGTCCAATTGATCTTAATTTCGATTTTAGAAGTTTCAATATTACACATCAGATCCCATGTATGATTTTGATGAAAAGTGGAAAACTCAACCTACATAGCAACAAGCTAGCCAGGGTGGCAACTAGTATCTGAAAAAGTTTGTGATTTTGAGACTAGAGTTATATGGAGAGGAATAGGGGCATGCGAAGGAAGGAGATGTTGCCGAATAGAGGATGATGAGGTACATTAATGGCAATATAAGTCATTTTTTATTCCACTATCATAGTGGATAAAGTCTTGACTTGAGTTGTAACATCTACCTAGCAAATTGGTCGACATAACTTCTTTTGCAGTAGAATTATCTAGTTGAACCTACTCTAGAGAAAGGTTGAAGTCTTGAAAGAAAAGAAAAAGTACAAAAATGTTCATTGATGAGGGTTGGTGGAAGAGAAAGTTCATTAAGAGAAGTTGATAAAATATGAGTGCACGCTGCAAAGTAGAAAAAGAGCGACATGAACCGAATATAGTTGGGGAAATACTAATAGAGTTGGAGAAGAAAATAAATGAATTTGAATAATAGGTCGAGTCGGAGAAGATATGTATATTATTGAATAAAAACGGTGACTAAAATAAAATTGGAGTAAATGTTATCGGAGGAATAGAGATTTATTTGTTAATCATTATAATTTAACTGATGTGTATTTACATTTTATTAAAGTAGAAAATAAAAATATGTTGTTAAATTATTTAATAAATATGTATATTTGAAAAGATGAGAAAGTGAATTACTAAATGTATAAATGTTGTATAGCTCAAATATGTTTTGATATGATTTTAAATTTGCTAATTATGAAATAATGTTAAAATTTCAAATAGGAGAGAAAATATTTTTAAAAGATATAAAAGATAGGTGAATTAGGTAATAAAATTAAATTAGATAACATAAATGTATTGAAAATTGATAATAAATTACATAATAAACATGTTTATTTATAATATAATAATAAAATAAAATTATAAATAAATAATATGATAATATATAATATAATTTTAACTAATAATATTATATAATATATTATAACTATTTAAAATATTATTATTATAATATAATATTTTAATAAAAATATAATATTATAACTATAGAATATTATTAACAATAAAATAAGCATATTTTCTATTCTTTTTTATTAATATCTTCCTAATTTTTTATATTGTCTCAATATAAAAATTGAAAAAAATTAGCTAAAAGTTTTAGCTTTTTATGAATACCCACATTTGAAAATAGTCTCACATGCAACCTTATACCACATCTAGAGTGGATAATAATAAACATGATCTACGGGCCACAATAAATAAAAAATGGGCTTACTTAAGCATGTTTGACTGCTTCAGAACAGGGCATACTAACTCGTCTCAAAAGACCAAATTGGAACGTATGCTTATAAGTAATTATTGAGTTCTTTAGCTTGAATCGACCCCCCAATTATGCAAGATAAAAGTTAGGAAAGAAAGACAATTATGAAAGGTTGGAATTTGAAGGGGCCCATCCTTCCATCATCCATGCATGGACTCACTTAATCAAAAAGAACCCAAGGCAAGGACCGACCAGTTATTCTCCATCAATAACTGGAAAAAAAAAAGGTTCACAAAGATCCATGAAAGGGGATGGTATTGGTCCCTCCCCCTTATTAATAAGTGAGAAAAAAGGACACTTAAAAGTGGAAAAAAAAAGATGCAAAGGGGTCGCGGGTGCATATGCCCATGGAGAGAGAATCAGATGCCGGCAGAAAGATGCGAACATTTCGGATTTCACCATCTCTAGTTAAACGTGATGTTTTTAGAGCCTTTTAGGCAAAGTTTCTTCACAAATAAATTATTCTATTTCACACCTTTAAATTATTGTTTACAAGGCCATTAATGAGATGGGAATCACCCGTTGTATCTTAAGGGACTTAAACTATGTTAACGAGTTAAACTACTGGGCTAATAAGATTAATTGAGAGAAATATGAAATAAAAATAAATGAGAGGATTAAACAGAAAATAAAATTATCATCGAAATTATTGCATCCCAAGTCCAAGTTCAATCATTTTAGGCAAATAAGTCTCTTACATATTCGCCAACCACAAAGTTGGTGCCATACTAGAATTTTAATTATTATTTCATTTTAAATTTCAATCTAAAATATTATTGGTACTTTTATTGAACCTAACTCAAATTTGGACCGATTTGAGTTCATTCTCACAAGAAATTTGAATATATGTATACTCGAGTAAGAACTCCATAATCTTACATATTTTAAATTAATCTAAACACTTAAAAAATAATTTACTATATAAAAATATTATTTATTCTAAAATTTTTATAGAAAATTATAATTTAGTCTAGTATTATATATATTAATAATATATAAAGTTATTTTCTTTAATTTAGTGCAACTTTTTTCACCTATCCTAAATATTATCAAATTTCACATATTTTTTAAATTAAATAGTCAATATTTTACTATTTTTATGAAATTTAACACTCATTTTATTTTTGCGTAATTATCAATAGACATTACAATATGTCATACATCATACTATATAAGCAATATTGATGAAATAATATCATAAATTTAATAAAAATAATAAATATTAGATTTTTTAGTACAAATAAAAATGTAAAATATATAACAAATTGTCATGCTTAAATTTATTAAAAAAATAATAAAAATCAAATAAGTGCATACATGCACAATAACTTAATTTGAATATACTTTTTATTTTACTAAATAATATAAATAGTTTATTAATTTTTAATGTAAATGCATTATTTTTATACAATTTGATTAATTAGTAGAATATTTATTATAATTTAAAATATTTGTTCGTCTATATTATTATCCATAAACTGTGCAAAATATTAAATTAAATTATTTGTATAAAAAATATATATTTGATTTGATACTCTTGGCAACAGTACTTTATTTGATATTAGAAAGAAGGATTTTTATACAGTTCAGTTCAATGTGGAGTCCTGTTCGAAATTCTAAAATAGTAAAAAAGAAAAAAAAATAGAAAATCATGTCTCTATGATGTTCTTCGTCTTCATCATCGAAGATCTACTATAAACTATACTCTCTAGTGTCTACACTCTCCTGATCTGTGTCTCGCTGTCTGTCTGCCTGATCTAACAACACTCCTTCCTCTTGACCCTCAGCCGCCGGAAAGGGAAATATAACAAAAACAGCCTTATTTCTTCTCATCTTCCTCCTCCCCCTGCACTCTCAGTCTCAACGAATTTAATCTCTCCCTCACTTCACTTTCCTCTCTCTCTCTCTCTCTCTCTCTCTCTCTCTCAAGGCTGATCCAACTTTCAAAATCAAAATGAAAGGTGCAGACCTCTGCCCACAAACAGTAATGTCTCATCTTACCGCCTCAGTAGATCCGTAGCTCCTTCTTCATCCTCTCCTCTCTGTTTCTCACTCTCTCTCACCTCTACATGCTATAGAGCTACCGGCTCGTGTATATATATATTATACATATACTAGTTTAGACCAGCATTGCAGAGGTGGTTCAGTCGGTGACTGTCATATGGGTTGTACGGCGTCTAAGCTCGACAACGAGGACGTCGTCCGGCGCTGCAAGGAGCGGCGCCGCCTCATGAAAGAGGCCGTGCACGCCCGCCACCACCTCGCCGGCGCCCACGCTGATTACTGCCGATCCCTCCGCCTCACCGGCTCCGCCCTCTCCACCTTCGCTGCCAACGAGCCGCTCTCCGTCTCCGACCAGGCCCCCGCCGTCCTCCTCCACCCGCCGCCGATTGCAGCCTCTACTCCATCTCCTGCACCTCCTCGCGTCTTCCCCTCCCCATCGCCGTCACTCCACCCTCCCCCGCCGCCGCCTCCGATCTCCCCGACCATCGCCAGCTCCAAGCTCCCCCATATCCTCTCCTCTTCCAGCATCTCATCAACCTCCACCGCTCCCATCCCCGCCCCCGCCCCCGCCCCCGCCGCCGTCACCAACCACTATCACCACCTCCCTCCCCGACGGAGCCGCCGTCCCAAGCCTACCATCAAGCTGCCCCACATTCTCTCCGAATCGAGCCTCAACTCCTCTCCTGCCAGATCACACAAATCCGATTTCACCACCAACTCCGGCCACTACCCCACTGCCTATGCCAACTCAACTTACTCGAGCACCCCTTCTCAGACCTCTTCGATCTGGAACTGGGACAATTTCTACCCTCCTTCCCCTCCCGACTCCGAATTCTTCGACCAAAGAGCCCGTGAGAGACAATACCAGCACGATAAGTCCCAGCAGCCCCCAGGACCCCACGACCACATCCTAGACAGCGACGACGAAGACGGTGACCGTGAGGACATGGAGGAAGAAGTAGCAGCATCTGCTTCCGAGTACAATTTTTTCCACCACAGCAGCATTAAAGCCACCAAGCCCTACAAGCAGATCGACGGAGGAGGAGGACACATCGAGACAGAGAGAGAGGAGGTCCAGTGCAGCGACTGGGACGACCGTTACAGCACCACGTCGAGTTCATCAGAGGATGCAGACGATGATAAGGAGTCCAGATCTGAGATTGGGGCCCAGCCCAGCACCGCTTCCCTTAGGGCAAGCATTGGCGGAGCCTCCTCCGTCAAGCAGCAGAAGAAGCCACCGGTGCATCTGCAGCCGCCTCTGCCAGAACTTCATACGATATCTTCAGAGAAGTCGGAGGAGGAGGAGGTGATGCTGGGTGGGGCCGAATCCTCTTCCTTCAGATATAGGAATATGAAGATGGTGATCAGGCACAAGGACCTGAAGGAGATTGTGGATGCCATTAAGGAGAACTTTGAGCTCGCTGCTGCAGCTGGGGATCAGGTCTCTGAGATGCTCGAGATCGGGAGGGCCCAGCTCGACCGCAGCTTCAAACAGCTTAAGAGTGAGTTTGATTGTTTCAAATCTTCAAATTCAGCTGGCAGAAATCAAAATTCCTTAGTATGTTCAGTTGGGTAACTCTTACTGACATGTTAGAAGCAATATTTGAAGTAATTCCTTGTTTTAGTTTTCCTGATGACCAGAAATTATCCAAATCTTTGTAGGTTCATTGAATGTTTTTTTCAAGGTTCATTGTTCCCAACAAAATTGAAACATATCCTCAATGAAATCCTTCCTCTTGTGAATAACAGGAAGTGCTTTACTCATATCTAAACACAAGTGTGAATATGATGACAATTTTGGGTGGAAGGACTCAGGTTTCCTGGATTTCTTGCGGACTGTGAATGGTCCTATGTCTGATTTTATTTTTTGGGGTTCTTGGCAGAGACTGTTTACCATTCGAGCAGTGTGCTGAGCACTTTGAGCTCAAGCTGGACATCAAAGCCACCCCTTGCAGTGAAGTACAGGCTTGATCCGGTTTCCCTCACTCAACCAGGTGGACAGAAGAGTCTCTGCTCCACTCTAGAACGGCTCTTGGCTTGGGAAAAGAAGCTCTATGAGGAAGTCAAGGTACATCTTTCTTCTGGGCTTTCAACCAAATTCTTGTAGATGAATGATACCTTTTTCCACTAATTTGAATGGCGTAATTTGGCAGCAGGGTTTTGAGACGCTATAGTTGCCCTTAATAGATTTACGCTCCCTTTTTTTTCTTACTTTTGATTAAAGTTTCCCTTTGCAATCCCTTTATGTTATGGTGAAGAATCAACCATTGACTTTATTATGGGTGTTTTGAATGTTTGCCTGACTGTTCAATCAAATCCTACTGTACACTCCTTGGAAAGGACTGAAATGCCACTACTTCGATGTGACATCACTTTCCAACTTTTGCCATCTCTTTACTCTTTTGTGGAACGGAATATGCTGTTTGGATGTAGCTGAGTGTTTCTTATCTTTTCAACCCATTCTTCTTGTTCATAATCTTTTTGGTTCCCTCTTATCAACCTTTTTGAAGCTATTAAATTTTTTTCCTTAAAAGTATCAAGCAATATTGTTTCGGCCCTCAGATGAATGGACATGCACTTTCTCATATCATGAATCTGATCCCTGAGGGTTGTCTTGGTATCTCTTAGCATGTAGTTTCTGATCCTCTGTGTTTCTACCTGGGCTCTGACTATTATCATTGTCTGCTTCAAAAGCTCTGACAGACTTCCTCTTACCCAAAAGAGACTAATAGCATCTTCTAGAAGTGAACTTAGAGACAAGTGTAAGAAAAAAGTAGACATGAGCCTATTTATGTCATGTTTAGCTGTGCTTAACATGTTAGGAAGCACTTATTTTTATGTATTCACGGATATCTTTTTTCTTCTTATAATAGACAAGAGAAGGAGTAAAGATTGAGCATGAGAAGAAGCTAAAGACATTGCAGTGTCAGGAGTACAAGGGAGACGATGATGCCAAATTGGACAAAATCAAGGCTTCAATCAAGCGATTGCACTCACTAATCATTGTCACGTCCCAGGCCGTATCCACAACCTCTACTGAAATTGTGGCCCTAAGGGAGAGTGATCTTGTGCCCCAGCTTGTCGAACTTTGCCATGGGTAAGGTCATAAATAACCTGAAGTAATTGAATTCTGCTACTTAAAGTGGAAATTGTTATCAATGAATAATTCCGAAAGATGAGAATCACAGATTGTGACATTTTGATATTATGCCATACTCCATTCATTGCATTCCATGCCATTGCACAAAGCAGGTCATAAGACTGCAAGATTATGGATATCCAGAATGTCTGTTCTTAGTGTCTCACTTTTGTATCCGCATATGTCTGACCTCTGTAGGTAGGACTGGATAAGTAATTTTGTGATTCTTTAGTTCTGCATGTCTGTTTATTTCTACCTTTTTCACTATAAAGGAAAATTAACAAGGTTAACTTCAGGCTAGTGATTTTTCTCACACTGAATGGGCTGTGGTTGATCATTTGTTAGTTTTGTCTAGAGGTAGTTGAGATCTATAGTGCAATAGAGCTACAACATGCATTCTCCCCATCCTTCATCAATGTGTAGGTGCCTCATTTTCCTTGACTTCAACCAGCTAACTTCTACAGCCTCATAAATTCTCTTGCTGGCCTCAATACCTATTTTACTTATGGAATGATGATAAATTATTAGATATTTAGAAAAAGCTCACAGTGCATCTCTTGTAACAATGTGCTGATGATTCTTCTTGTCATAAACATACTGAACATAATGACTTATAATGTTGCATAATCAGGCATTGAAAGTCCATTGATGATCCCATGTTTCTGCTTCAGTAAGTACTGCCAGTTGGGGAGTTGGTGATAGATTATTTCCTATGTTTCTCCCTTTCCTATTTTTCTTTTCCCATTTTGCACCAGTGGCTTTGTCTGGAATGGTAAGTTACAGGATTGGTCAGTCTTCCAAGTTACAATAGTAGGAATCTAATAAGGTGGTATGGGTTTAGTGCAAAATTGCAGGATTGAGCAATGATTTCTACTGCAGCTTAGTCTGTCGAATTTGAGCTTCATGGTTTCTGGTTACAAGAAATTTTACAACCTTATGGAGATAAGTTACAGAGTTCTATTTAATCCAAAAGGGACCAGGAGACGAGAGACTGGAAATACTCTCTGCCTTTGTTATTCCTATTGGTGTGTTTAGCGAGAGTACATTATGGAATATTTATCAAAATGTCTTCCAATATAAAGCCTTGAGTTATTCCTGAACCCCTATGGATGATACCCTGCAGTAATTTCTTGTTGTTCTGGCCTTGACAAGATTACTTTGACTTTATCACATCTTTTTTTGTTTAGTGAGATTATCGTGTGATGCAATAAGCAAAGGTGTCAAATATGATTAATTTCAAAGTTGTTATATGAACCTTTACTGTGGGTACTCAAGTGTGCAATACAAGATAACCCTGATGAGATGGATCTTACATTGGTCTGCTTTCATCTGAGATTCCATTAAATGTATTAAACTTTTGCAGATAAAAGTTGTGGCATCAATATTCCTACCTTTGAATGGAAGTTTTGGTATTTTAGTCACCAATGATTGATGAGGAAAAAGACTAATGATTTGCTTGGGTGACTGCAGATGCATGTATATGTGGAGGTCAATGCACCAATACCATGAGATTCAGAGCAACATAGTCCAGCAGGTCACAGGTCTAGTAAACCAAGCCACAAGAGGTGAGTCAACTTCTGAGCTCCATCGGCAGGCCACCCGGGACCTTGAGTCCACTGTCTCAGCCTGGCACACGAGCTTCTGCCGCCTTATAAAGTTCCAGCGTGATTTCATCTGCGCCCTCCATGGCTGGTTCAAGCTCACCCTTCTGCCTGTTGAGAACATGGATAATGACAACAGCAATAGCAATGTAAGCCATGAGAGATCCAATGTTTATGCCTTCTGTGATGAGTGGAAGCATGCTCTGGAGCGTGTCCCAGACACAGTTGCCTCGGAGGCCATCAAGAGCATGGTGAACGTGGTCCATGTGATCTATGTGAAGCAGTCCGAGGAACTCAAGATCAAGAAGAGGACTGAGGCTGCATCCCGGGACCTTGAGAAAAAAGCGTCATCTCTTCGGAACATTGAGAGGAAGTACTACCAGTCCTATTCTATGGTGGGCATTGGGCTGCCTGATCCTGGTGGCCATGAAAATGGCAGTGGCCCCGCACTGGACACTCGAGACCCCCTTGCAGAGAAGAAGTTAGAGCTTGCAGCCTGTCATAGGAGGGTCTCAGAGGAGATGATGAGGCACTCCAAGGCCGTGGAGGTGACCCGTGACGTGACCCTTAACAACCTCCGGACGGGACTCCCCGGAGTTTTTCAGGCGCTCACCAGTTTCTCTTCTCTCTTTATGTCGGTGCTCGAGTCAGTGTGTACTCGATCGTACGAGATCAAATAGCGCACAACACCATACAATTTTGGAGGCGGGTTCAAATTCTTTTACCCCTCTTTACTGTAAGGATATGACAGGGCTATAATAATCGATCTCATGTCATAAGAGCTGGAAGTTGGAATTCTTTAGTGGTGGGAGGTCTTACTGATCAAGTTTCTGCACTGTGAGTATAAGGGGAGCATAGATCTATGTACACCAATGTATGTTCGTTTACTCTTGTTGGTGGGCGATATTTGATCTATGTACAGTTCAATGCTTTGTCAAGTTTCTTTCTTGTCAGTGGATGGGAATGCTCAGATCATACTATTAAAGGGTCTTTAATGCATAAATATGTAATAAACTTTATTAATGATGGGGCCTTCTTGGCTGGATCTACAAATGCATGCATGGTTCATTGGCTTGATCAAATAAATGGAAATGGCGAATTTATTTGAGTTCTCAGAAGCTGGATTACCAGACTATACCAATGGATATGAGGCTGTACAAGTTATAAAACAAAACAAAAACGTAATATCACATACTAAGAATCTAAACTCACATCTAACTTCTCTATTATCTCAAAATGCATTTGGAGATCCGGATGTCTATCAGAAAAATAAAGTCTCTCACTAACCTGTAATTTGGATCCGGCCTTGCGTGACTCTGACTGAAGCAGATGAACAAGGCAGTCCTTCTCCTCTCGTATCCAAGCTCGTTTCCTGTCACGCCACTGCCTTGGAGTCCCATGAATGAAAAACCGAATGGTCTTGTCACCTTGAGCCACTTGAGTGGATATTCTAGCGATTACATCATATTCTGTTATGTATGATCCATGGGTGTTTAAGCCCACATCCACATAATGTAAGTCCACTAAGCTGTTTAAGAAGCATTCCTTTGTTGATGGTAAGATCTCAATTGCTCCTATAGATGTTTGAGCTCTTTCCCAAGATTGCTGCTCCGCTTGAACAGAGCAGGAATAGCTATGACATGTTAAATTATGGTCACTGAGCTCAGCCACCAGCTGATTCAGCACGGTGCCACCTTTACTAAATCCGAGGACTACAGACTTGGCTTGCTGCTCTGATTGTGACAAAGATGAGATGGGAGAGACTGGTTTATTGCTTCTTGGAATGATTTTCTTCACCTGTCAAATAAAGTAGCTGGATGAAACAACATGAAAAGTACAGTTTATATAAAAGCCTACTTGCCCATTTAATGTCATATTTAGCCTATTCTTCTTGTCATTTTAGTTATCAATATTCAGGAAGTTTATCCTTCAATCTATCAGAGTGCTAGTAATGATGAAAAGGACAAACAGCCAATCATAGTGTCCCTAGAAACCATGATGCAAGATAGATGACTATTTCCTTTATGTGGATAAATGTCTTATCTATGGATGTCCCCCTGATTAGCCATGAATTCAGTTGTCCATGGTTGAAAAATTTTCCATCTACATCATCAGTGACACATGCCATTTCTTTAGGACAACATAAAAGAAAAGATTGGTACCCATCTCACCTCTTCTATGCATTTGGATAAGAGAGAGACAGTTGATGTAGAAGCTGGAAATCCAGCAGTACAATATTCTTTTGGTTCACCGTGCTGATTCACAGATGGAATGAAGTCTTTATAAACCGCGAACGGACCGTTAAAAGTGGAAGCCTCGATTACCCATACATTACTAGAGCCACCAAACTTCAAAACCAGAGTATCAGCAATATGCTGCAGATCTGATAGTCTCTCAATCACTGGGTTCCGAGTCCCCTCCACTCGATCTCCATTGAAGAAGATGGTGTTAACTGAAGGTACCTGCCTTTCAATATAAGCTCAAAGAGTAAGCCCGACTAGTAAATAAGATTATAGATGAAATCAAAAGAACGACAAGAAGCAACAAACTGCACGGAAATCATATGAATGCAATAATGAATCTTTTGAGAAAATATCCTTAAATTACTATTTTTCTAGCACTAAAATGAGAAAAATAGTTATGACCCCAGTCAGCATAAAAATTATAAATGAGTTAACACAATAAAAAAAATGGGGTTGTGCCAAAAACAATTCAAGAACAAGAGGAACTACTGGTGCCGCCACATTATCTATTTCCAACCCCAGTATGAGAAACAGATCCTTTGCATGAACATTTGTTGATACAGCGAAAGCAAAATCCTCGGAAACTTCAGTAGACTGGATAAAGTTGGGGTGCATACGGTCAGAGTCTTGGAAGTGGGAGATAGAAGTAGTGATACAGCGACTCTGTAGCAAGCTTCACTGCCCGGGCAAATTGGGACCTTCACAATAGCCCTCAAGCGGTCCATGGACTAGAGCACTGAGAAGGATGACGAGGACACTGATGAGTTTACCTTCGTACATCTCCCTAAGCTTGGATCAGCAAGTACCATCAAATCCACTAAACTGCAATTCAGAATCACTACCCAGAAACAAAACTTGAGATTGAAATCTGTTCCATCTCTCTCACCGAGCTGCGTATGGACTCAAAATTACATTTTATCAACGGAACTATCTTAACCTGAGAGCACCATATCCCATCACAAACCCTAGCCCACCTGAACAATTGGAACCCAAAGCTCCAAAATTTTTAACAACAGCATGTATCACAAACAAATCTACTCAGCCTAACGAGCGGTATCATAATAAGAGATTCAATTTCGATCGATTATAATTTAAATCTATATCAATCTTTTCCCCTAAAAATGGAAAGCGAACCAACTGCAGAACCACATTCTTTTTCAGATAATTTATGAGGGAGGGCTAGCCTGATCTCGACGTGGAAGGATACAGGAGAAGAGATTTCATTATGCAATTTCCACAATCAGTTTGCGTACCTGAAGAGGAGAAAGCTGACGACGAAGAGCATGCGTGGCGGACAGGTCCAATCGACCAAGATTCCTGCACCTTCCAAAAAACGCCGCCAATTGAAGAAAAGGAAATAGAGCCTAAAAATTAATTTTATATAATACTCCAAAAATACTAGACCGTGATATATGTCATATCATACGATATATTATTCCGTCAAATTTTATTTTAGAAATTAATTTAAGTTCGACTGAATTTTTTTTTCTTGGGCTCGAAAAAGATCGAGCGATACACAGAATATCCAGCAGAGGGCTTAAATGTGTCCGGTCAACTTTGAAGAACAATACAGCAAATCTCTTGAAGTAGACACTGAATAAATAAAGGTGGTGTAGATTGCTTGCATAAAGAAGCGCAGAGAAGGAGATCATCAGTGGGATTGCAGTAACTAAAGTTATATGATCAGATTATAAATAGATTACTACTGAAAAAACGACCCTATGAGTGGGGAAGTGCCTGTACTCAGTGTGCATTTGGCTCAAACTGGAACCTATCCCATGCCATGATTCTCATTATATAATCTCTCATATGCTAAAACTATCTGCATAAGCTATGGCTAGAAGAACTCAAAGTCGAGAAAGTTACCGCCAGGTCTCATCTCTGACCCGACGGGCCCTTTTCCGGTATTGCTGACCCCGCTGACAGGCTCTGCAGACCCAAACTTCCTCTGCGGTGGCATATCAAGCATTACAGGCCTGGGCACTTCTGGTGGGGTACTGCACCGGATCAGAGCCCAATTCACCCCTTCAAAGAACGGGTGCTGCTTGATCTCGGTTGCTCCTCTCTTCAGCCCAAGCCGGTTCTGCGGCTCCTTGACGAGTAAGCTCTGTATTAGGTCCCGGGTCGCATGGCTCGTGACGGGTGCATCAGGAAACTTCAGCTGCTGACCAACCACATTGAATAGGGTTGCTCGGTTTCCTGAGCCCTTGAATGGTGTCTTCCCATAGAGGAGTTCGTAGAGGAAAATCCCGAACGTCCACCAGTCAACAGCACTACCATGGCCCTCGCCCTTTATTATCTCCGGTGCAAGGTACTCGTGCGTTCCAACAAAGGACATTGACTTGGCTGAGGTGGGTTCTGCTACAAGCTCAACTGAGGCGTTGCTAGAGGAGATGTGCGGCCCTGCCCAGGCTCGTTCGCCATTCTTCTTTTTGCCTTTTGAAGGAAACAGTCGTGGGAGGAAGCAGGAGGGTTTGATGCAAGCGGAGGACGGTTCAGTACAGGAAGGTTGGATGCAGAAGGGGCGTTCAGAATCATATGGGGATGTCTTGATGAGAGTGGGAGAGACTGTGCATTGGAGAGAGAGGTCAAAATCGGAGAGCATTATGTGACCATCTTCACGCACAAGGACATTCTCGGGCTTCAGGTCTCGGTATACAACTCCGAGCATGTGAAGATACTCGAGAGCCAGTAGAACCTCTGCGGCATAGAATCTGCAAGAAAGTGGAATAGTCAAATGATTATACATGTACCTCCATTCTCTTGGAAATGCAGGTCTAACTTCAACAAAGAAAGTCACTTAACAGAGACAAGGAAAATGAAGTTTAGCTAATTGTTATGAATCAGTTTCAGGGAAATGAAGCTGTGCCAATTTAATATCCAATATCAAGTAACAAACATAAGGATCTTGACAATTGAAACAACCAGGAGATTAAATATGCTAAACTTGTATGGGAATTGGAGTGATATGTTTCCAGAACATCAACAAGGGTATTTTAGAAGATATGTATGGAAGCAACATTAAACATCAAAGCCTAGAGAATGGAACAGACATACTGTAATAGACTTGCTGTAATACCTTGCAGCATACTCCAAAAAGTGTTTCCCAGGTTGTCTCTGCCGCAGTGTGTGTAGATCACCTCCTGGGCAGAATTCCATAACCAAGCATAAAAACCTGTCCGTATCAAAGTGGGAATATAATGTTGGAAGAAATGGATGGTCCAGCAGCTGCAAGATCTCTCTCTCTGTCTGCGCTCTAATCAGTTTCTTCCGCACAGATAAGGACTCCTTATCCATCACTTTCATGGCAAAATAACAATGGGTTCCGTTGAGTTCTGAGAGATACACAGTTCCAATGTCACCACAGCCAAGTCTCTTGAGCAACCTGAAATGGCTCATTCCCATAATCCCATCTCTTGCCCTAACTGCAAGGATAGCATTCCGACGTGGATCGTTCCCCTTGTGCGGTTTATTGGCACTCCCTGTTATATTGCTCCAGTTACTCTCCTCGCTAAGGCCACTACTACCACTGATTCGACTAACACTTGTTTTTGCACTCTCCAATGAATCTCCCTGATTGCTTCCTTTCACGCTCTCATAGTCCCTCCCCACCATCGCCACTCCATCACTCATGAGCACATCACTCTTGTTCCTGCTCGAACAGCTATTCATAATACCCATGGCAGTGAAAAGACTAGTATCAACACTACTGTGTGGACTCACATTTCCACTTGGAGGCAAAGAAGCATCCCAGACACATTGCTTCTCCTCCAACTCTATAGCAGGAAGAGAGTCTTTGAAGTTCTTTCCTAATGATGATGCTGGAGGAACCAAAAATGTATAAGAAAGAGCATTTGATTCATCAGATTCTTCCACCAAAATCTGTGAGGGGGAGAGAAGATCTGGAAGGCATGGCTTTTTGATTGGTTCAGGAATGGAGAAATCTTCTAGAAACTGTCCCATGATTGACATACTCCTCAACAATGGCCCAGTCTCTGGTTTAGCCCGACCAAGGGGGACTACAGTTGGCTTCATTAGGTGCATATCCGCTGGTTCAGGGTAATGGCTATCTCCAGAGAATGAACCTGGGCTAATATCACGAAATTGTCCACCTAAACCTTTTGCATCAACAACACCCGTCCTGACATTTTCGAGTCTGAGCAGAGAATCTCTTACTTTCTCGGTTCTCAGAGATGGGGTGAAATGTAGATCATCTGCTTCATCGCCAATGGGACGGGCAAGTTCTTCTCTCAATGATGTTACCCGCTGTTCTGGCTTCTGATGGACTTCTCTTAGAAATGTCATGTCTACATCTAATACGTCCCCAAGTCCCCTAATTGACGGTAGGGCAATATGCGGAACTTCATGAGATATAGGGGATTTCACGGGGATTGGGTTTGATTCGGGGACCCTTTTCATCACTTTATTAGCTGATGAGCTGGACAACAGCTGTTTGTCTCAAGTTCTCTTGCCAGAAGAAGCTGCAAAAGATAACATGTCATGAATATAAACATCTCAGGCCTCCAGATCAGTGACGGATAGGTTTCTATTCATCGAGCAGCAATCATAGGATAGGCAGGCACAGATCATGAGCTCCAATAGAATAAAGCACAATGTTCAAAATGAAACAACAAAAACAGAGAATTTTAGTATCAACTGGACAAACCCAAGGAGCTGTGTGGGCCGGCATAACAATACAATCCGATGAGTATCTTTAAACATTAGTGAGTGTAACAAAAGGATAATATACTGAATGCATACACACATAGTATCTCATTGAATATAAGGTAAGATAGAGGGGCAAAAAAATATATGGTAAGTCTTTGTGACTCAAAACTTGTCTTATCAATCTTCCATGTTTAAATAGTATTTCTTAATAAATTTCAAATCACATAACGACGTTCAATCCACAAATCTCAAAAATTCCAAAATAAATTCATATTTCACTTACTTTTTTGCCAAATTAAAAATATTTATATTTCTCACCAACTTAAATGAAAATAGAAGTTGAAATCCGCTCTAATAAATAAATGCACAATAAAATACATTCCAGTTTGTCACAAGTTCGAGAATGACCACTTTTTGTTTCTAATATAGTAGTGAGAGATACTTTCTCTCTCCAATTCATCTGTTTTTGATATTCTGCAACCACTCTGGTGGAAGCATCTCTCTCTAATTCAGCATGGGAATCCGCTCTAATTTGTACCACCATAGAATTATGAAACTATCATCTTCCCATATATCTCAAAGTCATCAATAATTAAGTGATAATCATTATACAACCAAAGTCAGGCTTCACATAATCGATATCAAAATTCACTTTCACTGATTTTCATTTCACAAAATATTTTCCTCATATTTTTCATTCAACATCATAATCTAAAATATATATTCTATACATATACAAGTATATCAAGGTGCTCAACAAAAAATATCTTTCTTTCAAAAATATTTGTAGACCGAAGTCTATAAACTTTTACATCACCCGTAGTTCAAACTTTACATTTTATTAATTCAATCAATTAGTTAAATATTATATATTATAGTTTTCAATTAAACATCCAATATTTCAATTAAATGAAACGGAACTCAATAACGTATTTCTCACTTTGTAGCCACGTCCTCAAAAACATTTTTCTCGTCAAGTTCTAAATAAAATTTGGTAGGAATATAATGGAATTATATAACTAAGTTATATAAGTATTTGTATTGTAATCCTCATACTTTATAGTATTTACACAAATGTCCCCCAGTTAATGTTATAACCATTCAAGTCTTTCTGCGTCACCGTTCTTTAATCCCTAATTATTTTTTTATTTATAATACACTCTTTAAACTCTGTACATTTACATTATGGTACCTAAAAATTTATATTTCTAATGCAGCATTGAACTTTTTATTATTTACAAGTAAATTCAAATACTTTTATATTTATAATATGGTTCCTGTACTTTTGTATTTCCATTTTCCCTTGAACTTTTAATTTCGTCAATTTTCACCCACTATGACCAATCAAACCACCCGGTACGCTCGACCAAAAACTATAGACACACAAATTTCAGAAGAACAAATTAGAAATTTGGCCAACCTAGATCAGATTCTCGATAGTTGAGGAAAAGTCGAATCTAATTCATCCCAGCAGAACATGACAATGGAGGGGTGTGCAGTAGGGAATGCCGAGCGATTCAGACCTGAAGGTGTCCGTTCCAGGTGATGCACCGCTCGATTTAGGCTGTCAGGCAGCAATCGTCGTCGGGGAAGGCAGCAAAGCCGGAAAAGCGGAGGAGAGAACGTCGATCTCGATCACTCGAGGCTGAACAGAAGCGCTTGTACACACCCTGACCCAAGGCGAGAAGATGTCGGTCCTTCTGCGACTTGCAGACGGAGGTCGAAGACAAGTGGCGGAGTTGCGATGGAGGAGGGAGGCAGGAGAGGTCAGATTGAACAGATTTTGAGGGGGTGGGTGGGCAGCGGAACGGTATCGAGATTCAGGGAATAGCAGAAGCAGAGGTTGTTGAGAAAATCGTAGCATACTTGCTACTAAACTTCTTCAGTTCAGCCTCTCTATGCGGAGATCACAACCTCCAATACTCCGAGTCTTATTGTTTTCTTCCTTTTCCTTTCGGCGATTATTTAAAAGTTTTTTTTAAAAAATTAGTGTGAATGCGTCTCGGCTTCCCTTTTCTATGCAGTTGTATTTTGCGGGAAAATACTCAAATTCATCCTAATAAATACGAACAACGGTAAAATGTTTGAAAGTTTTTTAAAAATCTTTCATGACATTTTTTTTTACCATAACACCTAAAAAAAGAAGTAATTTTTATGAAGATTAGTTTAATAATTATAGGAAAAAATATACTTTAAAAATGATTATGAAAGGAAAAAATATATTTTGAAAGTGGTAGGTAAAATATTTTTATTAAAATGGATAATAAATCAAGAGTGCTGAGTGATTTGTAAATAGATATATACCTGCTAACTTAATGCTGCAAACAAGGCTAAGTGTGCATTTGTATTATTGTTTGTATATGAGAATGATAATATTTAAGAATAATTGAGCGTTATATTAGAATCTGAATGTTATACTAAGAATTGCGTAAAAATAATGTTTGGGATAAAGTCTAAGTTTCCTAGTGGTTAAAATTAGGGCCATCAAAGAATTCGATTATTATGGTCATTTTTTAAAATTGATTTTTTTATCTTTAAAGCACTTACCAATGTAAATTTATTAATATCAACAATTTTATAAAAATATTTGGATAAACATTGAATTGTGCATTAAGTATTAATTATGAGTATGATAAATGTGATTACATAAATCATAAATTTTAAGTGGGGCTAAAATCAAATTCATGAACACTAAGATATCATTATACTCACTAATTGAGTGTATCACCCTTTCTCTATAATATTTTAGGAAAGTAGGAAAAATAGAAAAGATTCATGTGTTAGACCAATATAGACATGTTAAAATATTGAAATAAAATGATTATTCAAATACAAGATATAAATATTCAATAGAAAATTCACGAGATATATATTTTAAAATGTTATGATAATTATGATGTTAAAATTTGAATTTGAAAGTTTTAATATAAACCTTACATTCTCGGGATATTATAGCAGTGCAATTCCCGCAATTGTAGTGTTAAAAATGTGTGATGAGTTGTTATGTCGGGAATGTCACGACCTGATCCAATTCGTGGGACAGACTAACATTAAACCGCCACGTTATCTCAATACTATTGTAAAACCCGCCCTTTTGAGCTAAGGAAAACCAGGAAAAGAACCGATCAAAACAAGTGAAGATTTAGAACCGGTTCACAAACCCGATTATTTCTGAACGGGCAAGTTGGGAATTTACAACTCTCGGGTGATCCAAAGGGTTCATTAAACCTTCGAAAAGAAACTTAAGATAAATTAGAAAAAAAAAACCAAAGTGGTTCAAGTGAACTAGATTTCACTGGGAAGTATGAATTTCTTTTGTAACTCGAAATTTTGGTCAAAAATTTGTATGTACGCCTTATCATAAATTAATATATAATTAATAGCAATAATTTAATACCTAAATTAAATTATTAGAATTAATACTGAAATTTAATTTATTAGAATTAATACCGAAATTAAATTATTGGAATTAATACCAATAATTTATGGCAATATTAATACTAGTAATAAATCTCGCCCATTTAATACACGGGTTTTATAACTATATAAAGAGTTCATCCCCATTTCATTCTCTTCACACCTAAACACTTCTCTCTCTCTCTACTGCTCCATTTCCCGGTAAAGCTCGAACGAGAGCTTCGACTTGAACAAAGGTCGGGCTCTTTAGAACCAGGGGGAAGACAACTATCTGATAGCAAACTCCAATCAATCCGAGTATCGTTGGAGAAACGCCGACATGATGGAATAGTGAAGCAACTCCGGCGGACCGAAGCTGCCCTATTTCGGCCAAGCTGAAATCGGCCATTTCAAGCCCTCCCAACACTTTCTCAGCCTTTCCACGACCGAATTAGGACCGAAAGGATGAACCTCAGGATGAGACCTATCTGCCCAGATCGAAAGCTCGGACCGCCGTGCCTTCACCGGAACACGAAGTACCGGGAACGCCAGCAAGGACAAGCTCGTGTGAATACCAAGAACCGGTCTAGTGGAATTCACGACATTAACGGGTGAGTGGGTTTACTAACGTCATACCCGGTTGGGATGATGAGCACAACTTAAAATTTAAAACCACTTACCGGTTGTGAGTGGGTTATTCAGATCATACCCAGTTAGTATGATGAGACTTCCTCGAAGGAAGTTGAAAACCCGTTCATCGGTTATGAACGGAGATGTCCTTATACCGATTGGTATAATGGATAGTGAAAACCTATTTTGTCGAAAGTGTTCTCCCCTGACTGTGTGCCAATGCTTAAACTATTTGGGAGGCCTTCTCGACGGGAGCTCGAATAGCTCTGATAGGCCAAGGGCCTCGGTTTTGGAACTTGGGGGCTAAATGCCTGATTTTGAAAATCTCGTACAGTGGGCCCAAGGCCAGTTGGCACGAGCAGGAGCTTGTAAACGAATATGATATATGTGCCATAAAACTTAATAAGTGAATTGTTTGGCCATGGTACCAAGATGGGACCGACATGCTCAGTCAACTAGCGGCAGTGCGACATGACAGGTCGACGGACTAGTCAAGACAAACAGCTGTGGGTTGAGTTGAGAGTCGGGGCCGTTGGACTAATGGCACCACATATTACATGGCAATATAAGAAAACATTGTTTGTGCATGCACTATGAGTACGGGATCATCAAGACGCCCATGAGGGGTAGTGATGCATCCTAAGGGCACTGGACGACCTGGTGGCTATAAGGGCAGTTCGTCGTTCCAGGTGTCTGTGCAAAATCTAGAGTAGCACTAAGCGCATGAGACCGGGGTGGGGACAGGATGAGGTCTCTGTCCTCATACGGACACGAAGAAGTGATTTCAGGATTGTGGGTCGGATGTTTCGTACATCCACTCATTCCCAGGGTAGAAGTGGTCGTACTTCTATCCGGGTGGCAGGAAAAGTCGCTCCGAAGCCACTAGCTGGTTCAATAGTGATACTGACTTGCGAATGTGTGTAACCTTCATTATGAAGGATGTGTGTTGGGTGATGACACATCGATAACTAAGAAATAATGGAAAAAGATGAATTTTTAAATGAAATGATTTTTTTTGAAAGCAAAGGAGTCTGGCACACTCCATATAAATGTTTTTCTTGAAAGTTAAAAGATTTGAATCCCACTCACTGAGTAGTTGTACTCACCCCCTCCCTTATACCTCTTTCAGGAAGTCCCAGAAAGCCGAACCTTAAAGGACTTGCGCAATTAAACGCCTGCAAGATTGGTACAACTAATTTAAATTACTATGCAGTTTTGATTTATGATATTCCTGGAAAAAGGTGCAGGTTAACGCCTTACTCTTTACGATTTATAATATAAGGGAAAACCCTTTAGTAAATCGGGAGAGTGGCGGGTTGATCACAGGGATCCGACCAAACTGGGTCGGGGGCGTGACAACTATGATAGTGAATATCTCACTATAGTAGAATCGTCAAACTAAATAATTAAATTAATACAACCATTCCAAAATTCACTTAGAATTTAAATTTTTACAAAAAAACTTTTCAAATTACACATTGAATCATAATATAAGAAATAAATAATTGACTTTATTAAAAACAAGTACATTGTATCAGATTTTTTTCTCTACAAGATTAAATAAGTAGGGGCTCTTTATATAGAAAACTTGAAAACTTCTTGGCCACCTTAATGGCTGTCATTCATTGCCTGAAACTCAATGGCCTGAGACTTTTCATCTTCACTAACGCTCCTCGATTTTTCCACGAGTGAACAATGCTGTTACCCGAAGGAAGAAGACAACACTGTTCTGAATTGGACTGTACAGGTCCGAACCGGGTTCAAAGCTTAAACTGGCTGGTTTAGGCCGGATTAGACCGAGTTTTTCAAAATTAAAAATTTGTAAATTCATCTAAATTCATTCTCTATCAAATGGTGACCTCAATTCTCAAATTTGAATTTTCTAATCCACCTAGAAAAATGAATTTAGAAACCGGTTCAATAGTGATTCAAACCAGTTCAGGTCCAGTTCACCTGAACCGGTTTGGTTTTCACCTCCAATCCATCCTAAAGTCCTTTTTCATGACTTTTATGACTCTTTTGGTCACTCGGGATCCATAAATTTCCTGATTTGCCATTTCTCTATTAGTTCCGGTTTATAAATCGACTCAGTTTTCTTTTTGGAAATGACCGGTTCTTTCCTCAGTTTTTCTTATTATCAAAGGATGGGGTTTACAACTCTCCTCTCATTTAGGGGTTTTGTTCCCAAAACAATTACATGTCAAATAATTGAGGGTAACTATCCCTCATTACACTTTTAGTTTCCCATGTCTCTTCCTGCATGACTTCATTTTTTTCCACATAACCTTAATCATAGGAATTCTCTTATTCCTTAAGTTCTTATCCCTCCGGCCGATGATTCATACCAGTTTTGTTTGATAGGTTAAGTTCTCTTCCAGCTCTGGTGGAGGTCGGTCCAATAAATGGCTAGGATCAGAATGATACTTCTAAAGCATAGAGATATGGAATACATCGTGTATTCTCTACAAGTCTGGAGGTAGTTACAATTTATAGGCCACCGGTCTTATCCTTTGAATGATGGGATATGGACCGATATACCTTGGTTTCAACTTTCCCCATTGTTGAAACTTAAGTATTCCCCTCCGTGGGGACACCTTAAGAAATACTTGATCTCCCACATCAAACTCCAGATATTTCCTTCGATAATCCACATAACTCTTTTGCATGTCGTGTGCTATAAACCCCTCCCTTTTAAGTTAAGGAAAACTGGGAAAACAATCGATCAAATCGAGTGAGAAAAACCGAACTGGTTCACAAATTCGATCATCAAAGAATGGGAAATTTGGGAAATTTACAACTCCCGAGTGACCCAAAGGGTTTATAAAGTCTTGGAAAGGAATCTTAGAACAAATTGGAAGAGAAAAACCAGACCGATTCAGACGAACTGGATCCAACTACATTGAACCGGTTTATGAACTGAGTCGGTTCATGAACTAGAATCGGTAGAGAAAGGGAAAACCGAAAAATTTATGGACCCAGAGTGACCTAAAGAGTCACAAAAGTCAAGAAAAAGGACTTTAGGATGAATTGAAGATAAAAACTAAACTGGTTTAGGTGAACCAGATCCAAACCGGATTGAACCAGTTTGTACTAGTTTGAACCATTATTGAACCAGATGCTAAATTCATTTTTCTAAGTGGTTTAGAAAATTCAAATTTGAGATTTGAGGCCACCCTTTGATAGAAAATAAATTTAGAAATTTTTAGATTTGAAAAATTCAGTCGAATCGGGGGTGAACCAGCTAGTTTAAGCTTTAAACCCAGTTCGGAACAGTGTCATCTGCTTCCTTCAGATGACAACATTTTTCACTCGTTGGAAAATCGTGCAGCGCTGGTGAAGCTGAAAAGTCTCCGAACAGGGAGTTTCAGGCAATGAATGACCGCCATTAAGATGCCAATTGGATGGCCAAGAAGTCCTCGAACTTCTTATACAAAGAGCCCCTCCTCATTCATCCTCTCCGCATCTAAAAACTCCTCTCTCTCTACTACTCCATTTTTCGGTGAAGCTCGAACCAGAGCTTCGACTTGGGCATTTTTCTCAACCTTAGAAGGTGTGGTTGGGCTCTTTAGAGTCTAGGAGAAGTCAACTATCTGATAGTAACCTCCATTCGATCCGTGGATCGTCGAAGAAGCACTGGCGTAATCAAACAATGTAGCAACTTCGACAGACCGAAGCTGACCTATTTCGGCTGAGCCGAAATAGGTTGAATTCAGCCCTTCTCCAGCCAAACCAAACTCTCCCAACATCCCCAGAACCCTCATACGATCTCAACAAAGTTAAAGGTCAATTGTATGAATTATTGATCCTAGAAGGTACCTTAGGAAGAGAGCTACCTTTCTCGATAGAAAGCTCGGACTGTCGCACCTCCGGTAGGATAAGTGTGATCGAAATGCCAACAAGAGAAAGTTCGCGTCAACTTGGAAAACCAACCGAGAACAAAAATGTCACGGTTAACAGGTGAGTGGGCTAATTTACACATCTTACCCGATTAGGATGATGAACACGTTTTCTAAATTGGAAGCCATCGTGAGTGGGAATTTTCACATCATACCCGGTTGGCATGATGAGTACCTTGGAATGAAAAATCACTACTAAGTGGAATTTTAACATCACACCTGAATGGGGTGATGCGGAAACTATGTGGAAAAACTACTTAACGGTTGTAAGTAGATTATACCCGGTTGGCATGATGAGTACCTTGGAATGAAAAATCACTACTAAGTGGAATTTTAACATCACACCTGAATGGGGAGATGCAGAAACTATGTGGAAAAACTACTTAACGATTGTAAGTAGATCATAGCCGATTGGTATGATGAACTTCTTGGAAGGAAGTGGAAAACTCGTTTATCGATTGTAAGCAGAGATGTCATCACATCCGGTTGGTGTGATCGACGAGTGAAAACATATTTTTTCAGAAGTGTTCTCCTCTGATTGTGTGTCACTACTTAAAAATTTTGGGAGACTTTCTTGACAGGAGCTCGAATAGCTTAGATAGGCTGGAGGCCTCGGTTTTGGAACTTGGGGTCTGGAATGCCCGATTTTGAAAATCTCGTACAGTGAGCCCAAGGCTAGTTGGCACGAGCAGGAGCTCGTAAACAAACATGATAAAAAGCCATGAAAATTCTAAATGAATGAATGATGTGATTTGGCCATGGTACCAAGACATGACTAACATACTCAATGGACTAGTAGTGGTGCGATAAGACTAGGTTGACAGACCGGTCGAGACAAATAGCTGTCGGTCGAGTTGAGGGTTGGGGACGTTGAACCAGTGGCACCAAAGATTAATGACTTTATGAAAAACTTTGTTTGTGCATGCACTTGAGGTTCGAGACCATCAAGACGCCCAAGAGGGGTAGTGATGCATCCTAGGAGCTACTGGATGACATGGTAAAGATAAGGGTAGTTTGTCATGCTAGAAGTCTTGTGAAGCTCGACATAGCTTCATGCGCATGAGACTAGGGTGGGGACAGGATGAGGTCTTCGTCCTCATATGGACACAAAGTATTTTTGGGCCTGAGGGTTGAACATCTCAGATGTTCACTTAGGCTTCAGGTAGAAGTTAGAGACGTCTATTATGATGGATGATAAAGATGCTCCGATCCACAAGTGAGTGCAGTTGGCGTAATCGCATCTCGCGATTGTGTGTACCATTCCTGATGAAGGGTGTGTGTTGTTTGTGAAACACACCTAATATAGAAATGGGAAAAAGGTTTAGAAAACCTTGGAAAGGATTTGAGAATTCTTGGAAAAAAAATGATAAACCTTGGAAAAAGGTTTTGGAAAAAGAAATTGAAATTGAGGAAATTTTCTAAAAAGAAAATATTACCCTTGGCACGGGTTGGATAAAGTTGTTTTTAAACTCACTTCCAACACCCGCTCATTGAGTTGTAGAACTCACCCCCTCCCTTTTACCCATTTCAGGTAACCAAGGGAAAAACTAAATTTAAATACCTCTCTATATGGGAATTATAAAGACATGTATGTTTGTTTTTCAATTTTGTATAATGTTATTCTAGGAAATACAAGAAAAAGTACACCTTACTTCTCGCGGTTTAGAAAAGGGTGAAACCCTTCTTGAACCAAAGGGAGTGGCGGGTTGCTCACAGGGATCTGACCAAACTGAGTCGAGGCATGGCAACTTGAGTGGTATCAGAGCCTATTTCCTCGAATACATAATCAAGACTAGAAAATATAGTAACCAATAGGATTGATCTTAAAATTTTCCGATGGCCCTAAGAAAAGTAGCCAAATAAACCCACGCTACCATAGCCACCCTAGAAGCTAGGGAGAACCCCATCCCAAGGAAGGAAATGAACCAAGAGTATAGAAGGACCCTTGGAGTAACCCCGAGTCGAAGAGGACTCGACAAGAAAGCCTTCAAGGTGTTCAAGCTCAAGGACGGCAAGGCATTGAACCATCAACATCCACTTAGAAAGGCCCTACAATGCTCGAAGTGTGGGAAGAACCATAAATATCAACACAAGGAGATGACCTATTATAAATGTGGGCAATGGTGACACTACAATAGAAGATGCCCGACATTTCGGAGGACAAGACCCAAGAGGATCTGTTATGAGTGTAGGAAGGTGGGACACTTAGCAAGGAATTGTCCCACACTGCGAGGACTCCAAGTGATACCTTCTAATAAGGACACCTCCACCCATACAAAAGTTCAAATGGATGACATTACAAGAACCACAATTGCGACTAGGGAACCCAATCTCACACAGGAAGAAATCCCTCTAGACCATAGTTTAATAGTGAATTCTCCCTAACCCATCGTTGTAACAATCTTCCTCAAGAGATGTTAAAAACCCCAATCTGTATTCTTACTTCAATAAATAAGATTATGAGTTTCTAAAAATTTCTATGTTTCCTAATAATATGGTAGCATGCCTCAATAGCTCGAGGAAGGATCACAGAAAGAAGATCGAGGGTAGGACCTTAGGAAAACCCAGAAATAGTAGAATATAGATAAAGGGAAGTTTCCTTAAAGAGCACTACAAAACACCTAGGAGAAAAAAAGGAAATACCTCCTCCATAGAAGAAAAGCTGAATGATGAAAGACAACTAGAATGCCTCGATACAATAAGGTGTGATCTACCCTAGAAAAACAAAGGAGTCAAGTAGGGTTGTAGACTAACCTAGCAAGGAAGGGGGAAGTGGAAAGGCCAGAACGGTGGAAAGGAAGAATGAAGAAAACCCTTGAAGAAATAAATGGCTAAAAATGAAATAATGACTACACTCAAGCCATAACGAGGATTTAGTAAGTCCCACACAAAGATGTCTTGGAGCAAATAAGTGCTTGAGTCTTTCCCAAGGAGGAAGACCTTAGGAAGGTATACATGTCCCAATTAAGAA
Organism: Trapa incisa; assembly: GCA_030064435.1. NCBI lineage: Eukaryota > Viridiplantae > Streptophyta > Magnoliopsida > Myrtales > Lythraceae > Trapa > Trapa incisa. The sequence goes on from CM057771.1 coordinate 16,198,604, forward strand.
ATAATGGACCAAGTAATGAAGGATGAGGAGATGAAGTGCACGCCGAGGTGAAAGAACCAAGGGAAGTACATTAAGAGGACCTAAGGGGAAGGTTAAACCCAAGGAACGACTAAGTAGGAAATAACATCAAATGATGTAGCGATAAGTGAAAATGGTGGGCTAGCCATCACAAGGAAATAGAGAAAAGAACATCCAAAAAACCTTGGGAAAGTAAGCTTATTAATTTAGAAGAGGGTAATGAGAAAACAACCAATGATATCAAGACTGGTCGTGGTTTACACTCACTTAATAGAGCCCAATGAGTGTATAGCTAGACATAAAGGGTGCTAGGAACCAATCATCAGCAAGAACTCTTCAAAGAGAGGATAAGGAATAAAAAGGAAATGGAGGATAGTGAAGGATAAAGAACAAGAAACAATACCGACCTTAGAAGGATGTAAGAAGAAGGCAACTAGTAACAAAATGATGGTTAAGGAGAATAAACGAGACCATAGGAAAGACAAGGGAGTAGTGGAGACTACACTCTAAAGAAGGGTAATAGAGCGGGTATAGTGTTAAATACACGAAATAAGACCCGACAATCGACAAATGATTAAAGGTGGACAAAATCCCAAATTTAAAAGGGTGTAAGAATGCGAAGGAAGGAAACCTTCAAGGAGTAGTAAGAAATTCGAGCATCTAGCATCTAAAGGGAAATCTCTACTTTGAATGACATATTAGAGGATGAAAATCATTATAGGAGAACATCCTAAAAATGAAGGAATAGTGAAATGATCACAAATAAATGAGAATGAGTTTAAGGAAAAGGAAAATCCTCGAGTAAAGGACATCACCAGAAATGAAGAAAGACATAAGAAGGGAAGAATCTCAGCATGTCGGTAAGTCATCAGGAAATTCAATAATTGGCACTAGAAAGACCCAATAAAGAAGTTGGGAAAGGACAAATGGGTAAAGAAAAAAAACCGACACGGTTATGTAAGACACTTTATCAAGACACGAATGATAATTGGATAATAGTAAAGGTAGTCGAGGAATACTACCTGATGAAAGGAGGGATGAAATTATACAATCCCTATGAGATTGGAAAGTTGGGAATAACCTTAAAGGAGGTGTTCTAGAAATCTAATGGACAGAGAGACAAGATCTAGAAAATGTCATGCTGTAAGGGGCATGTAAACCCAACAGTCTCGAGGGAAACATGACTCAAAATAAGGAAGAGCCAGTTAGTAAGCATGACAAGGCTAAACATAAAATTTGGACTGTAATTGTAATGAATAACGGATGAAAGAAGAGTCGAAATAGGACGAAAAGGTGATAACAAGGAAACCCGTGAAAACAAGTATGTAATGCTCTAAAGAACATCGAGCTAAGGGTTTCAACAATCAAGAGGTTAACTAGACATGAGAATGGTTAGGTATCTTGGAACTCCCAATCCTGAGTACAGGACCTCAAATGGAAAATATTGATCTAAGCAAACAAAGATGTGAATCTAAGGATATGCCCTTAAGTAAGGTATGTCTAGTAATGATAAACTCCAAGGAGTGAGTAAATAATATAAAGGAAAAGAAATTCCTTAAGTGAATGATGTAAAAAGGGCTAATTGAAAGAACAAGAGAAGAGTTTGCATGTTAAGCAAACACAAGTTGACATCAAAGGAAATGGTTCCTCATGCAAAGGTTGCTAATTAAGTTTTGGGGATAAAACTCCTAAAAGGAGGGGAGAGTTGTAATCCCCGCCCTTTTGAGTTAAGGAAAATCGGGAAAAGAACCAGTCAAATCGAGTGAGAAAAACTAAACCGGTTCACAAACCTAATCATCAAAGAATGGGCAATTTGGAAAATATACAACTCCCGAGTGACCTAAAGGAACCTTAGGAAAATTGGAAGAGAAAAACCAGACCAATTCAGATGAACCGGATCCAACTGGATTGAACCGGTTAATGAATTGAGTCAATTCATGAATTGGAACCAATAGAGAAAGGGCAAACTGGGAAATTTATGGATCCCGAGTGATCTAAAGAGTCACAAAAGTCAAGAAAAAGGACTTTAGGATGAATTGGAGATGAAAACCAAATCGGTTTAGGTGAACCGAATCCGAACCGGTTTGAACTGGTTTGAACCACTATTGAACCGGATGATAAATTCAGTTTTCTAGGTAGCTTAGAAATTTGAAATTTGAGATTTGAGGATACCATTGGATAGAAAATGAATTTAGATGAATTTAGAAAATTTTTAGATTTGAAAAATTCTATCGAATTGGGGATGAACCAGCCGGTTTAAGCTTTGAACCAGGTTCGAAACAGTGTCGTCTTCTTCCTTGAGATGACAACACTGTTCACTTGCTAAAAAATTGTGCATCGCCGATGAAGCTGAAAAGTCTCCAACCAGGGAGTTTCAGGCAATGAATGACCGTTATTAAGGCACGAATCAGACGGCCAAGAAGTCCCCGAGCTTCTTATATAAAGAGTCCCTCCTCATTCATGCTCTCCACATATGAAAACTTCTATCTCTCTCTCTCTATTGCTCTATTTTCTAGTGAAGCTCGAAGTAGAGCTCTGACTTGAGCATTTTTCTCAACCTTAGAAGGCGAGGCTGGGCTCTTTAGACTCTAGGGGAAGTCAACTATCTGATAGCAACCTCTATTCGATCCATGGATCGTCGAAGAAGCACCAGCGTAATCAAACAGTTAAGTAGCTCTGGTAGACCGAAGTTGCCTTGTTTTGGCCGAGCTTAAATTGGCTGAATTCAGCCCTCCTCTAGCCAAACCAAGCTCTCCCAACAACCCCATAACCCTCATACGTTCTCAACAAAGTTGAAAGGTCAATTGTAAGAATTCTTGATTCTAGAAGGTACCTTAGGAAGAGAGCTACCTTTCTCGATAGAAAGCTTGGACTGTCGCACCTCTGATGGGACAAGTATGATCAAAATGCCAAAAAGAGAAAGCTCGTGTCAACTTGGAAAACCAACTGAGGACGAACACGTCCCGGTTAATGGGTGAGATTAAATTCCCAATCTAGTTGGGATGATAAACACCTTTTCTAAATTGGAAGCCATAGTGAGTGGGAATTTTCACATCATACTCGATTGGGATGATGAGTAACTTGGAATAAAAAACCACTACTAAGTGGAATTTTAACATCACACCTGAATGGGGTGATGTGGAAACTACACAGAAAAACTAATTACCGGTTGTAAGTAGATTATACCCGATTGTTATGATGAACTTCTTGGAAGGAAGTGGAAAACTTTTTTACCAATTGTAAGTGGAGATGTCATCACCCTCGGTTGTTGTGATGGATGAGTGAAAACATATTTTGTAAGAAGTGTTCTCCCCTGACTGTGCGCCATTGCTCAAAGATTTTGGGAGACCTTCTTAATGGGAGCTCGAATAGCTTAGATAGGCCGGAGACCTCAGTTTTAGAACTTGGGGGCTAGAATGCCCAATTTTGAAAATCTCGTACAGTGGGCCCAAGACCTATTGGCACGAGTAGGAGCTCATAAACAAACATGATGATAAGCCATGAAAATTCTAAATGAATGAATGATGTGATTTGGCCATGGTACCAAGACAGGACTAACATACTTGATGGACTAGCGGCAGTGCGATAAGACCAGGTCGACGGACCGGTCGAGACAAATAGCTGCAGATCAAGTTAAGGGTCGGGGCCGTTGTAACACTGTGTTTTTGGTAACTAGAAAATAAACCAGACCAATTCAGATGAATTAGATCCCATTAGAACTCCAAAGTATTCATGTTGGGTGAGATGGGTTACCTCTTGGAAAGTATTCATGTTGCACCTCGTCAATAGTTATCAAATCGTATTTATTTTAGTAACCCAAAATTAAATAACATATCAACATTAATGCACCAGATCCTATGAAAACTCCAAGGTTAATTGTGCTTGGGTGAGAGTAGTGTTAGGATAGGTGACCTCTTGGGAAGTATTCATTTTGCATCCCCTCAATAGTTGTCAAACCATATTTTTTTAGTAACCCAAAATTAAATAGCATACCAACACTAATCCATTTAAAATTTGAAATTAATCGTGCTTGGGTGAGAATAGTGCTATGATGGATGACCTCCTAGGAAGTTATTTGTTTAGTAACCCGAAATTTCGATAAAAAATATTTTATGGAATTATATTATTAAAATTCAATCGATATAATTGTAATAAATAAAATGAAAAGTGTTGTTTTGACCAAAATAAATAAATAATTAGTAAATTTCTTTAGATAAAAATAATGAGATAAATATATATATATTTGGTTTAATTAGTATTAATCTTACTTTGTAAATACCCATAAATACCTACATTTAATTATTGTAATTAATACCAATAATTTAATAATAAATTTAATTATTGAAATTAATATTAATAAATACCCATTAATTTCCAATTTAATGAGAATAATTGCAACATTAATACCCTAGTAATAAATCTTCCCCAATTCTACACCAAGAACTCATCCCCATTCATTATCCTCACACCTGAAAACTACTCTCTTTCTCTCTACTACTCCATTTTCCTGGTGAAGCTCAAACCAAAGCTTCGACTTGGACATTTTTCTTAACCTCGTAAGGAGAGGTTGGACTCTTTAGATTTCGGGGGAAGTCAACTATCTGATAACAACCTCCATTCTATCCGAGGATAGTCTAAGAAGCTGTCCTGTTTTGGCCTAATTAAAATTGGTCAAATTCAGCCCTCCTCTAGCCAAACCAAGCTCTTCCAACATCCCCACAACCCTTATACGACCTCAACGATGCTGAGAGGTCAATAATAGGAATTCTTGATCCTAGAAAATACTTTAGAAAGAGAGCTACCTTTCTCGATAGAAAGCTTGGACCGTCGCACCTCCGACGGGACAAGTGTTATCAGAACGCTAGCAAAAGAAAGCTCGCGTTAACTTGGAAAACCAACCATGGACGAACACGTCATAGTTAATGGGTGAGTGGGATATTCACATCATACTCAGTTGAGATGATGAGCACCTTTTCTTAATTGGAAGCCACCATGAGTGGGACTTTTAACATCATACCCGGTTGGGGTGATGAGCAAATTAAACTAAAAACCACTTACCAGTTGTGAGTGGGATTTTTATCATACTCGGTTGGGGATGATAAGTACCTCAAAATGAAAACCCACTACTTAGTGGTGTTTTAAACATCACAACTTAGAGGTGTGATGTGAAAATAACGCGAAAAAACTACTTACAAATTGTAAGTAGAACATACCCGGTTGGTATGATGAAATTTCCTTGGAGGAAGTGGAAAACCTATTCATTGGTTATGAGCAAAGATATCCTCATACTCGGTTGGTATGATGGATAGTTGAAAATTTATTTTGTCGGAAGTGCTCTCCCCTCACTGTGTGCCACTGCTTAAACGATTTGGGAGACCTTATTGACGGGAGCTCGAATAGCTCTGATAGGCCGGTGGCCTCATTTTTGGAACTTTGTGGCTATTATGCCCGATTTTGAAAATCACGTATAGTGGGCCCAAGGCCAGTGGACACAACCAGAAGCTCATAAAAAATATGAGATATATGCCATAAAACTTTAAAAAATGAATTGTTTGGCCATGGTACCAAGATAGGACCGATATACTCAGTCAGCTAGTGGCATTGCGACATGACAGGTCAACGGACCAGTCAAGACAAACACTGCTGCAAGTTGAGTTGAGGGTCAAGGCCATTGGGCTAGTGGCACCACAGATTATAAGGCATGATGTAAAAATATTGATTGTGCATGCACTATGATTACGGGACCATCAAGATGCCCAAGAGGTATAGAGATGCATCCTAAGGGCCTTGAACTACCTGGTGGGTATAAGGGCAATTCGTCGGACCAGGTTATCATGCGAAATTTGGAGTAGCATCAAGCGCATGAGACCGGGGTGGGGACGGGATGAGGTCTCTATCCTCATACGAACAAGGAGTATTTTTGGTTTGAGGGTAGGACATCAGGGATGTTCTCTCAGACTTCTGGTAGAATTTAGAGACTTCTATCAGGGTGGATGGTAAACACGCTCTGATCCACAAGTGGGTGCAGTCGGTGTAACTGCATCTCGTGAATGTGTGTGTGATTGACCTTCATGATGAAGGATGTGTGTTGGGTGATGACACACCGTGATTAATAAGAAATGGTGAAAACTGAGAATTTTAAAGTGGAGAAAATCTAAAGTTAATTAAGGAGTCTGGCACATTCCAACTTGAAAATATCACCCTCGGTAGGGTAAAGGTTTTAAAAACTAGTATTTGAGTAAAGAATATTCTTAAAGGAAATAAGGAGTTTGGCACACTCTGATTAAAGTTGTTTTATTTATGAAAACCCACTCCCCACCCCCGCTCACTAAGTTGTAGAACTCACCCCCTCCCTTTTACCCCTTTCAGGAAACCAAGGAAAACCAATCTTAAAGACATCCCTGTATAGGAACTATAAAATCAGGTATGTCTATTCTTTAGTTTTGTATAATGTTATTGCAGGAAAGGTAAAGGTTTAAAGGATGCCTTACTCCTCCTAGGTTTAAAAGAGGGGAAACCATTAGTAAACCGGGAAGAGTGGCAGGTTGCTCATGGGGATCCGACCAAACCGGGTCGGGGTGTGACAAATGGCTTTATGGAAAACTTTGTTTGTGCATGCACTTGAGGTTCGAGACCATTAAGATGCCCAAGAGGGGTAGTGATGCATCCTGAGGGCTATTGGACGACATCGTAGAGATAAGGGTAGTTTGTCGTGCCAGAAGTTTTGTGAAGCTCGACGTAGCTTCATACGCATGAGACTGGGGTGGGGACAGGATGAGGTCTCCATCCTCATATGGACGCGAAGTATTTTTGGGTCTGAGGGTTGAACATCTCATATGTTCACTCAGGCTTCGGGTAGAAGTTAGAAACTTCTATCAGGGTGGATGGTAAAGACGCTCCGATCCACTAGTGGGTGCAGTCGGCGTAACCGCATCTCGCAATTATGTGTACCCTTCTTGATGAATGGCGTGTGTTGTTTGTGAAACACACATAATATAGAAATGGGAAAAAGGTTAAGAAAACTTTGGAAAGGATTTGAGAATCCTTGGAAAAAGAAATGGTAAACTTTGGAAAAAGAAATTGAAATTGAGGAATTTTTTTAAAAGAAAATATTACCCTTGGCACGGGTTGAATAAAGTTATTTTTAAAACTCACTCCCAACACCCGTTCACTGTGTTGTAGAACTCACCCCCTCCTTTTTACCCCTTTCAGGTAACCAAGGGAAAAACTAAACTTAAAGACCTCCCTGTGTATGTCTGTTTTTTAGTTTTGTATAATGTTATTTTAGGAAATATAGGAAAAAGGACGCCTTACTCCTCATAGTTTAGAAAAGGGCGAAAGCCTTCATGAACCAAAGGGAGTGGTGGGTTGCTCACGTGAATCTGATCAAACTGGGTTAGGGTGTGTCATGTGCGGTCTTAAGGTGACTCCTGATTAGTTTTATTTTCTCTATGGCATCCTTGATTAGCTCTTCCCTTTCCAGCTTCCTTTCCCCCACTTCTTCCCAAAATAGAGGGGTACGACATGGTTGTCCATAAAGGTCTTCATAGGGCGCCATCTGAATACTAGCATGATACCTATTATTGTAAGCAAATTCCATTAGGCACAAGTATTCCTCTCAACTGTTGTTCATGGTGAGTACGCACACTCTTAGCTTATCCTCCAAGGTTTGAATAGTTCGCTCAAACTATCCATCAGTCTGAGGATGAAACGTCGTGCTCATGTGGAGCTTGGTTCCCATGGCACTTTGTAAGCTTGGCCAAAACCTTGAAGTAAATCTTGGGTCCCTATTTGATACTATACTCACTGGAATGCTGTGGAGTCTCACTATCTCCCTCATGTATAAGATGCCAATTGTTCCACTATATCTATCACTCTTATAGGGAGAAAATGAGCTGATTTGGTCAAATCTATCCACAATGACCCAAATTGCATCTCGACCCTTTCTTGTCACAGGTTGTCCGATGACAAAGTTCATGGTAATGTGCTCCCATTTCCATTCCATAATTGGTAAGGGTTACAGCAGTCCTGATAGTTTTTGATGCTTGACTATAATATGCTGACAGGACAAGCATTGGGCTACATACTCCGCAATGTCCCTCTTCATGCCCTTCCACCAATATCCTTATTTGAGGGTGCGGTACATCTTAGTATTGCTTAGATGCATTGCATACACCAAATCATGTGCCTCACCCTCAAGAAGGTTTCCCAAAAAGTTTAAGTAGTGGCACACAGTCAAAGGAGAGCACTTCCAACAAAATATTCTTTTCATTTATCCATCACACCAAACGGGTGTGAGTACATCTCCAATTATAACCAATAAGTGGATTTTCTACTTCCTTCTAGTAAGTTCATCATACCAACCGAGTATTATCTACTTACAATCGGTAAGTAGTTTTTTCGCATAATTTTCCACATCACTCTTATTTAGGTGTGATGTTTAAAATTCCACTTAGTAGTGGGTTTCATTTCCGATGTGCTTATTATTCCAACTGGGTATGATACAAATTCCCACTCACCCGATAACGCAATGATTTCCTCTTAACCGGTTCTTTATCTTCACGCGAGCTTGTCCTTTGGCATTCCCTATACTCCGTGTTCCTACATGATGTGAACACCCTTGTTCATTATCCCTTGGCCTAATAACCTTCACTCATCGTGAATGGATGAAATAATCAAACTTTTCGATTTATTGCAATTAGGTCCCTAAAGTTCTTTTTCTTTAACTTTAGGTCCCTATTGCTAATTTTCTCCCAAATTGAGTCCCGAAACTTCTAAAATTCACCTTAGGACCTTAATTTATTCAAAATCACAAAAGGGGTTCGATTTTCCCAAATTTCCAATTTGGTCCCCAACTTTTCCAAAATTACCATTTTGCCCTTACTTTAAAAAAATGGTAAATTTCACCCCAAAATCGACCAATTGGTCCTCCAACATCGTTTTCATGCCCAATTGGCCCTCAATTTTATGAAATTTCTCTTTAGTTCCTCGAATTTTCGAAATCCCTAAATTTCCCCCCAATTTCAACCTTCCAACCTGATCGGATTTGATTTCATCAAATTGATCAGACAATCGAAGTTAATTGTTGAAATTGAAGATGTATTTAAGTTTTTACACCTCCATATGATTCATTTACACTTTGAATTGTACGATTTGATGCCAGAACGAGCTCAAACGGAGCTTCGCTAGAAAATTGAGCGTAGAGAGAGAAAGCTTCGAAAGCTTTGAGAGCTTTCAATCTAGGCAGATAGCTCTTGTTCTGAGGTTACTCCTAGGATCAAGAATCACCTTAATTCATGTCGAATTGAGGGAGAATTTGGTTAGTAAAGAATTGCCGGTTCTCTCGCTAGCACCGATTGGAATTTATAGTGTAGCCAAATTGGCTTACCTATCCGCTCTAATTAAGCTATAGGAGGGCTATAAAAGTGTTGGAAGGGCTTGGTTTGGCCTAAGAAAGGCTTGAATTGGCCGTTTTTAGCTCGACCGAAATGGGGTAGCTTCGGTCCGCTGGAGCTGCTTTATTGTTCTGTCACGCCGGTGTTTCTCATACGACCCTTGGAGAAAATGGAGACTACAACGTGTAGTTGACTTCTCCGCAAATCCAAAGAATCCAACCACGTCTTCTTTGGCTCAGAAAAATGCCCAAGTCGGAGCTCTGGTTCAAGCTTCATCGAAAAATGGAGCAGTAGGGAGAGAATGGAGTTTTCAAGTGTGAGGAGGATGAATGAGGAGGGGTTCTTTATGTAGGAAGCTTGAGGACTTCTTGGCCATCTGATTGGCGCCTTAATGGCGGTCATTCATTGCCTAAAACTCCCTGGTCGGAGAATTTTCATCTTCGCTAGCGCTGTTTGATTTTTCGGGAAGTGAACAATGATGTCGTTTGTAGGAAGAAGACGACATTGTTTCGAACTGAACCAAATTGGTCCAAACTGGGTTCAAAGCTTAAACCAGCCAGTTTAGGCCCGATTCGACTGAGTTTTTCACAATTAAAAATTTGTAAATTCATCTAAATTTATTCTCTATCAAATGGTGGCCTCAATTATCCAATTTGAATTTTCTAAGTCTCCTAGAAAAATATATTTAGAAACCAGTTCAATAGTGGTTCAAACTAGTTCAGGTCCGGTTCACCTGAACCGGTTTGGTTTTACCTCCAATTCATCATAAACTCCCTTTTCATGACTTTTGTGACTCATTTGGTCACTTGGGATCCATAAATTTCCCAATTTGCCCTTTCTCTATCGATTTCAATTTATGAACCGACTCGCTTTTCTCTTTTAAAATAATCGGTTATTTCCTCGGGTTTTCTTATTATCAAAGGACGGATTTTACATGGGGCGTGACACATCTTGTGTTCATCCACACAATACCTGCATATTAGGATCACAACATATTAGTGGGGTCACACCCCTTTATGCTAGTCCCCATTGCATGTCATAGCAGCTCTCCCCTGGCCTTTATTAAACCATGCCAGGAAGAGTACCCCCCTCGTATTTGCTAAGGTCGGGACCATCAACGACTTAGAATATACTATGATAATCTCCGGTTGTCACCCGATCAATCAATGGACACCACCATATGACTCCCATATTATTGATATCTAGGAGTAAGCATCTTCCTCCTTATTACTTCATCTCCCATATATCACTTAGTACTTGGTACTAACCATCCTTATTACTTCATCTCCCATATATCACTTAGTACTTGGTACTAACCATCCTTATGAGCGTATACCCATACCATCTCACATCCACCTCAATCACAAACAATTTAGCAAAAACAATACAAAACAACTATAGGGGTTGGCATTGCTATATGGTCATATCCCCTCTAATGTTGTATCTTAGTAGTTAGAGACATCAAACTATATATTAGCCATGAAGGAGATTATGTAAACCTTCTTTTGAAAGGATTTGTAATTTTTCTTTCTTAAACGTGGATTGTAGTCCCTTTTTCATCATGGCTTAAAGTCCCATTTAAAAAATATGGACTCAAGTACGTAGTTTATAAAATATGTCAATATTATTTCTTTTAAAATATGGACTGAAGCCATTCTTTCATAAAATATGACTTTTACCCCTATTTCAAATTTATGGATCAAAGCCCCTCCTTTCTTAAAACATAGGCTATTGCCCTGCTTTCTAAAACATGGGTCAAGACCCTCTTTCACAAAATTTGAGTGGGAATGCCACCTTTAAAAATATGTATCGGAGCCTAACTTTAAAAATTAGAGGCCGGAGCACACTTCCTTTCATGAAGATATAACAACACTTCCATTTCCCTATACTATGAGCCGATGCCCATCTTTCACAAAATCCAAGCCACGCCCCAACCCAGTTTGGTTGGATCCCCGTGAACAACCCGCCACTCTCTCAGTTCAAGGAGAGTTTCCTCCTTCTTTAACTTGAGATAAGCTAGGCGTAATTTCAACCTTGTTCCCTAGAAAGACATATATCAAATAAAATGCACGCTTAAGGAAAATTAAGCATACTTGACAGAGGGTAAGGCTCGGGTTTATTTCTAGTCATTATCTCTTTTCCTGAAAAGGGATAGAAAAGAAGGCTAAGTTTCTACAACTAAGTGAATGGGTTTTTGAAAATTAACTTTGAGGAAAAAGATTTCTATTGGATTGTGCCAGATTCCTTTCTTTCAAAAATCCTTTTATTTCAAATCTCGGTTTTTACCACCATTTCCTTATTAATCACGGTGTGTCATCACCCAACACACATCCTTCATCATGAAAGTCAAACACACATTTGCAGGCTAGTACGTCCATTGAACCTACTTGTGGCGTCGGAGCGACTTTACCGGCCACCTAGATAGAAGCGCGTCCACTTCTACCTTGAGAATGAGTGGATGTATGCGGCATCCGACCCTCAATCCTGAAATCAATTCTCCATGTCCGTATGAGGACAGAGACCTCATCCCGTTCCCACCCTGGTCTCATGCACTTGGTGCTACTCCAAATTTTGCACAGTCACCTGGAACGACGAATTGCCCTTAGACTCGCCTGATCGTCTAGGGCCCTTAGGATGCATCACTACCCCTATTGGGCATCTTGATGGTCCCGAAATCACAATGCATACACAATCAGTATTTTCTTATAATGCTGTATAATCTATTGTGCCATTAGTTCAACGGCTCAGACCTTCAACTCAACCTACTGTTTGTCTTGACTGGTCTGGAGACCTGTCATGTCGCACTGCCACTAGTTGACTGAATATATCGGTTCTATCTTGGTACCATAGCCAAACAATTCATTTATTAAAGTTTTATGGCACATATCTCATGTTTGTTTACGAGCTCTAGCTCGTGCCCACTAGCCTTTGGCCCACTATTCGAGATTTTCAAAACTAGGCATAATAGCCCCTAAGTTCCAAAATCGAGGCCCCCGACCTATAAGAGCTATTCGAGCTCCCGTAAAGATGGTCTCCCAAATCGTTTAAGCATTGGAACACAGTTAGGGCAGAGCACTTTTGACAAAATATATTTTCAACTGTCCATCATACCAACCGAGTATGAGGACATATCCGCTCATAACCTATGAAGGGGTTTTCCACTTCCTTCAAGTAAGTTTCATCATACCAATCGGGTATGATCTACTTACAACTGGTAAATAGTTTTGCCGCGTGATTTTCACATCACTTCTCTAAGTTGTGATGTTTAAAATACCACTAAGTAGTGGGTTTTCATTTCGAGGTACTTATCATCCCCAACCGGGAATGATATAAAATCCCACTCACCCGTTAATGCAATGAATTTCACTCGACTGGTTCTTTGTGTTCACGCGAGCCTGTCATTGCTAGCACTCCCGGTACTTCGTATTCCTACACGATATGAACATCCTTATTCATTATTCCTTGGCCTAATAGCCTTCATTCATTCCAAATGAAAGAGAAAACCAAACTTTTTATTTATTTGCAATTAGGTCCCTAAAGTAATTTTTCTTTAACTTTAAGTCCATAATGCCGGTTTTTCCTCAAATTGAGTCCAGAAACTTCTAAAATTTATCTTAGTACCTCAATTTATTCAAATTTACAAAAAAGGGTTTACTTTCCGAGATTTCCAATTTAGTCCCCCTAATTTTCCAAAATTACCATTTTGCTCTTCCTTTACAAAAATGGTAAGTTTCACCCCAAAAATTCTAAAATTTCTCAATTGGCCCTTTAACATTTTTATCATGCCCAATTAAACCTCAAAATTATAAAATCACATATTGGTCCTTCGAATTTTCAAAAATCCCCAATTTTCCAAAAAATTTCCCCCAATTCCAACTTCCTAACACTACCGAATTTGATTTCATCAAATTGACCAATCAAACACTTCCAATTGTTGAAATTGAGTTTCTACATGTTCATATGATTCTCTAGCATTTTGAATCGCAATTTTTAACACCGAAATGAGCACAAACGGAGTTTCGTTGGAAAATGGACTGTAGAGAGAGAAAGCTTTGATTACTCACCGGTGAGGGCGCGACGGTCTGGGGTTTCTATCTGGGCAGATAGTTATTTTCTTGAGGTTCTTCCTAGGATCAAGAATAACATCAATTGATATCAAATTGTATTAGAATTCTGTCATTGAAATTCAGCCGACTCTCTCTCTAACACCGATCGAAAATTGCAGAGGGGCCGAATTGGCTTACCTTTCTGTCCTAATTCGGTCGTGGGAGGGATGAGAAAGTGTTGGGAGGGTGTGGTTTGGCCTGAGGAGGGCTCGAATTGGTTGATTTCAACTCAGCCAATACAGGGCAGCTTTGGTCCACTGGAGCAGCTTCATTGTTCGATCACGCCATCACTTCTCTGGCGACTCTCGGAACCAATGGATGTCACTACCGTATAGCTGACTTCTCCCCGATTCTAATGAACCTGACCTTGCCTTCTTTTGCTTAGAAATGACCCTATATCGAAGCTCTAGTTTGAGCTTCACCGGAAAACTAAGCAGCTAAGAGCGAGTGAGCTTTTCATGTGTGGAGAGGGTGAATGGAGAGAGGCTCTTTATATAGGGAGCTCGGGGACTCGTTGGTGGTCCGTTTGGAACCTTTATGATAGATATTGATGGCCTGAAACGTATTGAACGGAGACGTTTCTTCTTCGTCGGTGCTGCTTTGATTTTTCGGTGAGTGAACAGTGCTGTCATATGAAGGAAGAAGACGGCAGCGTTCCAAACCGAACTGGATCGGTCCGAACCGGATTCAAAGCTTAAACTAACGGTTCACCCCCAATTTGATCGAATTTTTCAAATCTAAAATTTTCTAAATTCATTTTCTATCCAATGATGGCCTCAAATCTCAAATTTGAATTCTTTAAGCCACCTAGAAAAAGGAATTTAGAATCCGGTTCAATAGTGGTTCAAACAAGTCCAAACCAGTTTAATTCGGTTCACCTGAACCGGTTTAATTCGGTTCACTTAAACCAATTTGGTGTTTCTCTCCAATTCCTCCTCAAGTCCATTTCCATGACTTTTGGGACTCTTTGGGTCACTTGGAATCCATAAATTTCTCGGTTTACCCTTTTTCTATCGATTCCGGTTCATGAGTCGACTCAGTTCATAAACCGGTTCTATCCGGTTCGGACTTGGTTCACTTGAATCGGTCCAGTTTTTCTTCTCCAATTCATCCTAAGGTTCTTTTCCAAGATTTATGAACCATTTTGAGTCACATGGGAGTTGTAAATTCTCAATTTGCTCATTTCCTAATAATCGAGCTTGTATTCCGAGTCGATTTTAAAATTCGAAACTGATTGGTTTTTTCCTTGTTTTCTCATTATCAAAGGACTGGGTTTACAACTCTCCCCTCTTTTTAGGGGTTTTGTCCCCAAAATAGTTACACGTTAAATAATTGAGGGTAACTATCTCTCATCATACACTCGGTTTCCCATGTCTCTTCCTCCACAGGTCCGCTATGCCACAATACCTTGACCATAGGAATCTTCTTGTTCCTCAAATTCTTGTCTCTCCGGTCGATGACTCATACCGGTTCTATCTGATAGGTCAGGTTCTCTTCTAGTTCCATTGGAGGTCGGTCCATTACATGACTAGGATTAGGCTGATATTTTTGAATCATGTATTCTCTGCAGATCAAGAGGTAGTTCCAATTTATAAGCTACCAGTCCTATCCTTTGAATGATGGGATATGGACCGATATATCTTGGTTTCAACTTTCCTCTTTGCTGAAATCTAAGTATTCCCATCCAGGGGGACACTTTGAAGAACACTTGATCTCCTACCTTGAACTCCAGATCTTTCCTTCGATTGTCCGTGTAACTCTTTTGCCTGTCCTGTGCGGTCTTAAGATGACTCCTTATTAATTTTATCTTCACGGTGGCATCCTCAATTAGTTCTGCCCTTTCTATCTTCCTTTCTCCCACCTCTTCCCAAAATAGAGGGGTAGAACATGGTCGTCCGTAAAGGGCTTCATAGGGAGCCATCTGAATACTGGCCTTATAACTATTGTTGTAAGCAAATTCCATCAGGCACAAGTATTCCTCCCAGTTTTTATTCATGGTAAGTACGCACGCTCTCAGCGTGTCTTCTAAGGTTTAGATGGTTCGCTCCAATAGACCATCTGTCTAAGGGTGAAATGTCATGCTCATATGAAGCTTAGTCATCATGGAATTTTGTAAACTTGGCCAAAACTGAGAGGTAAATCTTGGATCTCTATCCGATACTATACTTACCGGAACACCATGGAGTCTTATGATTTCCTTCATGTATAGGACGACCAGCTGTTCTACCGTGTCCGTCACTTTTATAGGAAGGAAATGTGATGATTTGGTCATTCTATCCACTATGACCCAAATTGCATCTCGACCCTTTTTGGTCACCGGTAGGCCTATGGTGATGTGCTCCCATTTCCACTCCAGAATAGTAAGGGTTGTAGTAGTCCTGACGGTTTCTGATGTTCTGCCTTTATCTATTGACATGACAAACATCGGGCTACATATTCCGCAATGTCCCTCTTGATAGCATTCCACCACTATCCTTGTTTGAGGGTGCGATACATCTTAGTACTACCCGGATGCATAGCATACACCGAATCGTGTGCCTCTTCTAGAATTAATCTTTTCAACTCCTTATCTTGAACTTTACATACCTGTCTTACAGGCATCTTAGTTGATTGTCTTTCAGGGTAGGCTTTTTGGGATTTCCTGAAAGGGATATAAGGGAGTGGGTGAGTACGACTACTTAGTGAATGAGTTTTTAATGGTCTACTTTTAACTTTTAAGAAAAACATTTATATGGAGTGTGCCAGACTCCTTTCTTTTCAAAAATCCCTTCATTTAAAAATTTAGATTTTTTTCATTATTTCTTAGTTACCGGTATGTCATCACCCAACACACATCCTTCATCATGAAGGTTACACATATTCGCAAGTCAATATCACTACTGAACCCACTAGTGGCTTCGGAGTGACTTTTCCTGCCACCCGGATACAAGTACGACCATTTCTACCCTAGGAATGAGTGGATGTACGCCACATCCGACCCACAATCCTGAAATCACTTCTTTGTGTCCGTATGAGGACAGAGACCTCATCCCGTCCCCACCCCAGTCTCATGCGCTTGGTGCTAATCCAAATTTTGCACAGACACCTGGAACGATGAATGGAGAGAGACTCTTTATATAGGGAGCTCGAGGACTCGTCGGTCGTCCTTTTGGCACCTTTATCACATACATTGATGGCCTGAAACGTATTGAACAGAGACGTTTCTTCTTCGTCGGCGCTGCTTCAATTTTCCGGTGAGTGAACAGTGTTGTCATTTGAAGGAAGAAAACGACACTATTTCGAACCGTACCAGACCAGTCCGAACCAAGTTAAAATCTTAAACTGGCCGGTTCACCTCCAATTTAACCGAATTTCTCAAATCTAAAATTTTCTAAATTCATTTTATATCCAATGATGGCCTCAAATCTCAAATTTGAATTCTTTAAGCCACCTAGAAAAATGAATTTAGAATCCTATTCAATAGTGTTTCAAACTGGTCCAAACCGGTTCAATCCGGTTCGGATCTGGTTCAATTGAACCAGTTTAGTTTTTCTCTCAAATTCCTCCTCAGGTCCATTTCCATGACTTTTGGGACTCTTTGGGTCACTTGGGATCCATAAATTTCCCAGTTTAACCTTTCCATATCGATTTTGGTTCATAAGTAGACTTGGTTCATAAATTGGTTCTATCCGGTTCGGACCCGGTTCACTTGAACCGGTCTAGTTTTTCTTCCCCAATTTATCCTAAGGTTCTTTTCCATGATTTATGAACCATTTTGGGTCACATGGGAGTGTAAATTCTCAATTTGCCAATTTTCTAATAATCGAGCTTGTAGATCGATTCGATTTTGAAATTTTAAACTGACTAGTTCTTTCCTCAATTTTCTCATTATCAAAGGACATGGTTTATAATCCAGGTCGTAGCCCCAATTTCTAATAATACAAGTAGAAGCTCTTTTTTTAAACAAAAAATGGTTGAATGCCTCCACACTAGTTCTAAGAAAAAAAAGCATAAAAGAATAAATAATAAACACACATATTTCAACGAAAATATGTAGAAAGCATAATGTTAGTAAAATCACACCTAATGCCATAATCATAATCTCACTCACTTGACTTACGTCTGAATTCCCATGTGAGTCTCACCTTGATCTACATTTAGCGTACGTGCATATGCTAAGATTGTAATATCAAATCAATATTCAAGGCAAGCATTGCAGCTACATTATATCGATATCTCACCATATCGTTTCTCAATCCCACTCTTTTTAGCATTTCACTTAGGTACCTACCATGATAATTAATATTCTTAGTATTTCTAATTCTTTTAATAGCTCCATTGGGTCCACAAATATTCCACTAATTTTATTTGGGTCCCTCAACTTACTACACATTTGCAAACTTACCCCCTCCCCCATTCGAGTTTCATCAATTATAGTCCGAATCCTTTGAATTTACCTCTTTAACTCCTATCATCTCTAACATCTTCCAAGGATCATTCCAAGCTTTGAACACATTGATTTGGCCTTGTGTTAGCCCTTGATTTGAGCTTCATCGAAAAATCATGAAGTCTCCACTTCATTCGAGAAAGTTTCATCATACCAATCGGGTATGATCTAGTTACATTCGGTAAGTAGTTTTTCCGCTTGATTTACACATCACTGCTCTCAGGTGTGATGATTAAAATACCACTTAGCAGTGAGTTTTCATTTTAGAGGCACTTATCATCCCAACCGGGTATGATATAAAAATCCCACTCACACGATCGTGTAGTGTATTTCCTCTAAGTTGGTTTTCGTTCCTTGTGAGCTCAATCTCAGCTAGCGTTCCTGATATCTTGTGTTCCTACATGAAATGAACATTTTTGCTCATTATCATTTGGTTTGATAACCTTCATTCATTATGAATGACTAAAATATTCAACTTTTCAAATAATTGTAATTTGGTCCCCAAAGTTATTTTTCCTTTACTTTAGGCCCCAATTGCC
This sequence comes from Trapa incisa, assembly GCA_030064435.1. Classification (NCBI taxonomy): domain Eukaryota; kingdom Viridiplantae; phylum Streptophyta; class Magnoliopsida; order Myrtales; family Lythraceae; genus Trapa; species Trapa incisa. Next base: position 16,217,088 of record CM057771.1, read on the forward strand.
AGTTTTCTCCAAATTTAGTCCCAAAACTTTTAAAATTCCCTCAGGACCTCAATTTATTCAATTTCATAAAAAAGGGGTTCAACTTTACCAAATTCCCAATTTGGCCGCCAATTTTTCCAAAATTACCATTTTAACCCTCCTTTACAAAAATGACAAGTTTTACCCCAAATTTTCAAAAATTTCCTCAATTGGTCCCCTAACACTCTTATCATGCCCAATTGACACTCAATTTCATAAAATTGCATTTTGGTCCCTCGAATTTTTTAAATGCCCAATTTTCCCCACAATTTCCCCCAATTTCAACTTTCTAACACAACCAAATTTGATTTCATCAATTGATTGATCAAACACTTTTAATTGTTGAAATTAAAGTTAAATTAGAGTTTCTACATCTTCATATGATTCAATTGCACTTTGAATCACAAGTTTTAATGTTGGAACGAGCTCAAACAGAGCTTCGCCGAAAAATAGAACGTAGAGAGAGAAAACTTCAATTGCTCATCGTTGAGGGTGCGGCAATCCGAGCTTCCAATCTAGGTAGATAGCTCTCGTCCTAAGATTTCTCTTAGGATAAAAAATTGCATCAATTGATGCATAATTGGGTGATAATTCTATCATCAAAATTCTGCCAGTTCTCTCTCTAGCACCGGTCGAAAATTATAGAGGGGGCCAAATTGGCTTACCTTTCGGTTCTAATTTGGCCGTAGGAGTGCCGAGGAGGTATTGGGAGAGCTTGGTTTGGCTTGAAGAAGGCTTGAATTGGCCAATTTCAACTCGGCCAAAACAAGGCAGCTTCGATCCACCGGAGCTGCTTTACTGTTCGATCATGCTGGTGCTTCTCTGGTGACCCTAGGAGTGAATGGATGCTACCATCATGTAGCTAACTTCTCCTCGATTCTAAGGAACCCGACCACGCCTTCTTTGACTCAGAAAAGACCCTATATCGAAGCTCTGGTTCGAGTTTTGCCGAAAAACTAAGTAGTTGAGAGGCAATGAGGTTTTCAGGTGTGGAGAGGATGAATGGAGAGTGGCTCTTTATATAGGGAGCTCAGGGTGTAAACCCAGCTCTTTGGAGTTAAGGAAAAACTAGGAAAAGAACCGGTCATACGGAGTGAAAAAATTAAACCTCTTCACAAACCCGTATTTAGGAACGAGTAAATTGGAGGAATTTAAACTCCCAAGTGACCCAAAAAAGTTCATAAACCATGGAAGTGAACTTTAGGACAAATTGAGAGAGAAAAACTAGACTGGTTTGGGTAAACTGGACCCGAACCGGATTGAACCGGTTTAAGAACCGAGCTAGTTTATGAACCAGAACCGATAGATAGAAGGGAAACTGGGAAATTTGTGGACCCTAAGTGACCTAAGGAGTCATAAAAGATATGAAAAAAGGACTTCAGGTGAATTGGAGATGAAAACCAAACCGGTTTAGACTAGTTCGAACCATTATTGAACCAGATACTAAATTCACTTTTCTAAATTGCTTACAAAATTCAAATTTTAGCTTTGAGGCCACCATTGGATAGAAAATGAATTTAGAAATTTTTATATTTTAAAATTTTGGTCGAATTGGGGGTGAACCGGCCGGTTTAAGCTTCGAACCCGGTTCGGACCGGTCCGATTCGGAACAGTGTCATCTTCTTCCTTCAGATGACAACACTATTCACTTGCCGGAAAATTGAAGCAGCATCGGTGAAGAAGAAACATTTCTGTTCAGTACGTTTCAAGCCATCAATGTCTGTTATAAAGGTGCCAAACGGATGGTCGACGAGTCCCCGAGCTCCCTATATAAAGAAACCCTCTCCATTCATCCTCTCCACACCTGAAAAGCTCACTCTCTCTCAACTGCTTAGTTTTTTGGTGAATCTTGAACCACAGCTCCGATATAGGGTCAATTCTGAGCCAAAGAAGGTGGGGTCAGGTTCTTTAGAACCAGGGAGAAGTCAGCTACATGGTGGTGACATCCATTCACTTCGAGAGTTGCCAAAGAAGCACTGGCATGATCGAACAGTGAAGTAGCATCAGTGGACCGAAGCTGCCCTGTTTTGGCTGAGATGAAATCAGCCAAATCCAGCCACCCTTAGGCCAAACCAAGCTCTTCCAACACTTTCTTAGCCCTCCCACAACCGAATTAGGATTGAAAGGTAAGCCAATTCGACTCCCCTCTATAAATTCCCACCAGTGTTAGAGAGAATCGACATAATTCCAATCCAATTTGACATCAATTGATGTCATTCTTGATTCTAGGAGAAACCTTAGGAGGAGAGCTACTTGCCCAAATAGAAAGCTCAGACCGTCGCGCCCTCACCGGTGACCAATTAAAGCTTTCTCTCTCTACAGTCTATTTTATAGTGAAGCTCCGTTTAAGCTCATTCCGACGTTAAAGCTTGCGATTCAAAGTGCTATGGAATCATATGAAGATATAGAAACTCAATTTCTACTTCAATTTAAATAATTAGAAGTGTTTGATCGGTCAATCTAATAAAATCAAATTCGACAATGTTAGATAGTTGAAATTGGGGAAATTTTGGGGGAAATTGGGGGCTTTCAAAAATACAAAGGACCAAAATGCAATTTTATAAAATTGAGGCTCAATTGGGCATGATAAGAATCTTAGAGGGCCAATTAAGAAATTATAGAATTTTTGGGGCAAAACTTACCATTTTTGTAAAAGAAGGGCAAAATGGTAATTTTGGAAAATTTGGGGGCCAAATTGGGAATTTGGAAAACTTAAACCCCTTTTTATGAAATTGAGTAAATTGAGATCCCAAGAGGAATTCTAAAAGTTTTGGGACTCGATTTGAGGAAAAATTGGCATTAGGGATTTAAAGTTAAAGAAAAATAACTTTAGGGACCTAAATGCAAATAAAGGAAAAGTTGATTTTTCTCATATATTTGGAACGAATGAGGGCTATTAAGCCAAAGAATAATGAACAACTATGTTCATTTCGTGTAAGAAAATGAGACATCGAGAACGCCAGCTGAAGTTAAGCTTGTTAGGGAAGGAAACTGACTAAGTGGAATTTCACTGCACCATCGGGTGAGTGAGAATTTATATCATACCCTGTTGGGGATGATAAGTACCTCGATATGAAAACCCACTACTTAGTGATATTTTAAACATCACAACTTAGAGGTGTGGTGTGAAAATGACATGGAAAAATTACTTACTAATTGTAAGTAGATCATACCGATTGGTATGATAAAACTTCCTTGGAGGAAGTGGAAAACCTATTCATCGGTTGTGAGCAGAGATATCCTCATACCTGGTTGGTATGATGGATAGTTGAAAATTTATTTTTGTCAGAAGTGCTCTCCCTTGACTATGTGCCACTGCTTAAATGATTTAGGAGACCTTATTTACGGGATTTCAAATAGCTCTGATAGGTCGGAGGCCTCGATTTTAGAACTTGGGAGCTATTATGCCCAATTTTGAAAACCTCGAATAGTGGGCCATTGGCCAGTGGGCACGAGCAGGAGCTCGTAAACAAACATGAGATATATGCCATAAAACTTTAAATAAATGAATTGTTTGGCCATGGTACCAAGATAGGACCGACATACTTAGTCAACTATCGGTAGTGCGACATGACTGGTCTCGGACTAGTCAAGACAAACAGCTGTAGGTTGAGTTGAGGGTCGGGGCCGTTGGACTAGTGGCACCACATATTATATGGCATGATGTGAAAATACTGATTGTGCATGCACTGTGTGTACGGGACCTTCAAGATACCCAAGAGGGGTAGTGATGTGTCCTAGGGCCCTAGACGACATGGTGGGTATAAGGGCAGTTTGTCGGACCAGGTGACCTTGCGAAGCTCAATGTAGCTTCAAGCACATGAGACCGGGTGGGGTCGGGATGAGGTCTCTGTCCTCATACGGACACGGAGAATTGATTTCGGGATTGAGTGTTAGATGTCGCGTACATCCACTCATTCTCAAGGTAGAAGTGAACGTGCATCTATCGAGGTGGCCCGTAAAGTCGCTCCGACACCACAAGTGGGTTCAGTGGACGGGCTGGCCTGCGATTGTGTGATTGACCTTCATGGAAGGATGTGTTTTGTGATAACACGTCGTGATTAATAAGAAATGGTGATAAAAATTGAAAATTTAAAGGAAAGGATTTTTGAAAGGAATTAAGGGGTCTTACACACTGCAAACAAATCTTTTTCCTAAAAGTTAAAATTTTGAAAACTCATTTACTGAGTTATAGAAACTCACGTCTCTTTTCTATCCATTTTCAGGAAAAGAGAAAATGACTAGAAATAACATCGAGTCTTACCCTCTATTAGGTATGCTTAATTTCCCTTAAACTTGCATTTTATTTGATATATGTCTTTGCAGGGAATAGGATCGAAAATACGCCTGGCTCATCTTGAGTAAAATAAGGAGGAAACTCCTCTTAAACTGAGAGAGCGGCAGATTGTTCACGGGGATCCAACCAAACTAGGTTGGGGTGTGACACGGGGACCCGTCAACCGTCCGTTTGGCACCTTTATAACAGTCATTGATGGCCTAAAATGTACTGAACGAAATTTTTTCCTCTTCACCGGTGCTTCTTTGATTTTCAGGCGAGTGAACAATGTTGTCATCTGAAGGAAGATGACACTGTTCCGAACCGGACTAGATCGAACCGGACACTGGTCGGTTCACCCCTCATTTGACCAAGTTTTTGAAATCTAAAATTTCTAAATTTATCTAAATTCATTTTCTATCCAATGGTAGCCTCAAATCTCAAATTTGAATTATTTAAGCCACCTAAAAAATGAATTTAGGATACGGTTCAATAGTGGTTCAAACCGGTCCAAACCAGTTCGGATCCGGTTCACTTGAACCGGTTTGGTTTTCATCTCCAATTGCTTCACAAGACCATTTCCATTTATAAATCTCTTCGGGTCACAAGGGATCCATAAATTTCCCGGTTTGCCCTTTCTCTATTAGTTCCGGTTCATGAACTGACTCAGTTCATAAACCGGTTCAATCCAATTGTATCCGATTTTATATCATACCCGGTTGGCGATGATAAGTACCTCGAAATGAAAACCCACTACTAAGTGGTAATTTAAACATCACAACTTGGAGGAATGATGTGAAAAACATGCGGAAAAAACTACTTACCCGTTGTAAGTAGATCATACCCGGTTGGTATGATAAAACTTACTTGAAGGAAGTTGAAAACCTGTTCATCGGTTGAGCGGAGATGTCCATATACCCAATCGGTATGATGGACAGCTAAAAACATATTTTTGTTGAAAGTGCTCTCCCTTGACTATGTGCCAATGCTTAAACAATTTGGGAGCTTGAATAGCTCTTATAGGTCAAGGGCCTCAGTTTTGGAACTTGGGGGCTAATATGCCCGATTTTGAAAATCTCATACACTGGGCCCAAGGCCAATTGGCACGAGCAGGAGCTCATAAACAAACATGAGTTATATGCCATAAAACTTTAAATAAATGAATTGTTTGGCCATGGTACCAAGACAAGACCGACGTACTCAGTCAACTATCAGTAGAGTGACATGACAGGTCGATGGACCAGTCAAGACAAACAACTGCGGGTTGAGTTGAGGGTCAGAGCCATTGGACTAGTGGCACCACAGATTATATGGCATGATAAGAAAATGTTGATTATGCATGCAATGTGATTACGAGACCATCAAAACACCTAAGAGGGGTAGTGATGCATCCTAAGGGCACTGGACGACCTGGTGGGTACAAGGGCAATTTGTCATACCAGTTGACCATGCGAAATTTGGAGTAGCACAAAGCACATGAGACCGGGTAACATCCAGTCATTCTCATAGTATAAGTGGACGTACTTCTATCTAGGTGGCCAGTAAAGTCGCTCTAACGCCACAAGTGGGTTCAATGGACGTACTGACTTGCGAATGTGTGTTTAGCCTTCATGATGAAGGATTCATATTGGGTGATGACACACCATGATTAAATAGAGAAATGGTGGTAAACACTGAGATTTGGAATCAAAGGACTTTTGAAAGAAAGGAGTCTAGCACACTCTAATACAAATATTTCTCCTAAAGTTGATTTTTGAAAAACCCATTCACTGAGTAGACATACTCACCCCTCCCTTATATCCCTTTCAGGAAATTTTGGAAAGCCTACCCTTAAAGACCATCAACTAAGACGCCTGTGAGACGGGTACGATAAATTTAAAATATTATACAGTTTTGATTTATGTTATTCCAGGAATAGGTGCAGGTTGAAAGGACGCATTACTCTTTACGGTTTATAATAAGGGAAACCCTTTAATAAACTGGGAGAGTGGCGGGTTGTTTATAGGGATCAGACCAAACCAGGTCAGGGCATGATAACTTGAGTGGTATCAAAGTTTGTTTCTTCAAATACATAATCAAGACTAGAAAATATTTTAACTAAGAGGATTTATCCTAAAATTTTCAGATGGCTCCCAGGAGAGAAACCAAGAAAACTAGGAATGACTCTACTCAACACCCTATCTTCGTAAGAAGATAACGCTAGAAGCTTCCCAAATGCTTGAGGCATGGCAGGAATATCAAAAGACCAAATAGCGAAGTATCCCGAAGAATGGTGCTAGGACCTATTAAGGGCACAACTCTAAGTATAAAGGAAGCCAAACATAAAGCTATAAATGCCAGCAAAGGAACATATAACCTTACATAGGAGAACACTTATCAAGAATCCTGTAACTCTATAGTTATTTTGTGATCATTTTCTATAATAGGGCCAAAACACCTAACATACTGTGCTACTCTACTAATTAATTACTCCAAATTCCTAAAAATCCCGTCCCTCAAAGGATGTGATCTTCAAGGAAGATGGCCCCAAAGAAAGTGACCAAACAAGCCTGTACTACCATAGAAACTAAGGAGAATCCCATCCAAATTAAGGAAATCGAATTAGGTAATCAAGGAATCTAGGAGAACTTTGAGAGTGATCAATTGACAAAGAAGACTCCACAAGAAAAGCTCTCAATGTATCTAGACTCAAGGATGAAGGAGCAACCAAAACTAATAATTCCCTAGAAAAATACCAGGAGGAACTACTTATGTCACGTAATTACAAGTATGAATAATAGGAACACTACGAGGAGAAGTGCCCAACCCTACTAAGGATAAGAATCAAGTTAACCTATAGGGGAATAAGACATGAAGTGAAAAATTGTCCCAGACCACCAAGAGACAAGACAATATTTTCCAAGAATAATGCCCCTACAGCTATAGGAAACCCGAAAGGATACCATCCTTATAAATATAACTCCTGCTCGGAGCTTCCATTACATCCAAGAGTAAGCTCTTCAAGATTCGAGCATAATGGTAGGAAGAAAAAGAAAAGGGACTTAAAGGTAGGACCTCGATAAACCAAAAATAGAACAAAGAGAACTCTCCCTTGAAAGAAGAAAAATTTTAAATATGGGGAGCAAAGAAGGGAGATCAACCACAAGAGAAGACAAGACGAACCGTGGACGACAAAACAGGATGTATTGGGATTATAGGAATGAATCACCTTGGAAAAAGCAATGAAGCCAAATCAAAATTTCGGACCAACATGACAAAAGAAAGCAAGTCGTAACAATAAGAAAGTCAAATAGAATAAATGACATCCTAAGGAAGACCGAGAGGTAAAAAGGCCTACACCCTAAAAAGTTCAGTGAGATGGATGTTAAGGACAGGAGGACTCGAGAAACAATTGCCCTAAGAAACTTAGACCAAAGGAATGGTGGCGGCTAGGCAGTTAACGAACTATTATATGAGAAAGCCATAATTTGAGTTCCAACAAAGAAGAGAGAGGCGGAAAGGCCAAATACTCGGGAAAAGAAGGATGAAAGAAACACTTAAAAGGACCAAGGGCCAAATTAATGACTAAACTCAAGCCAAGAAAGGAATAGGCAAGCCTCTCATATAATGGTCAAGAAATCTTGAAACAAGGAGGATTTGAAAGCTCCATAAAGAAATACACTATGAAAGTAAACTTTAGAGGGATGCATATGACTAACTACCCTTGAAGGAATCATTGATGGGCAGATGGACATAATGTAGAGTGCAAGGAACCAACCCTTAATTAGGAAATGTTTCAAAGGAAGGAAATATCGTGATGGCCTAGTGTGACCTGTTTGGAGAGTGCAGGAGAATCAAATAATAATTCCAGGAGAACCAAGTAGAAAGAAGAAACTAGTAGCAACGAGACGACCAAAGAGAATAAACAAAACCCTAAGAAAGGCTGAGATGTAGTAAAGACTACACTCAATGAAGGACAATAGGATGGGCATGAAGGACGAGTGATACAGTTGCCCAGACGATTGGACCAGAGAAATGGAGAGAAAGAGATAGTTAAAGAACTAGACTTCGAGAGAACCATGGATTTAAACCATGACAAAGAAGGGAGAAGTGAAAAGGCCAAAACATTAGAAAAAAAAAGGAACGAAGGAAAATCCTTAAAGAAATCAATGGCCAAGACCGGATTTAAAATTTAAAGTCTTAAGATGGTTAAGCAAGCCTCATAAAGGACGAACAAGAGATCTTGAAAAAAGGAGGATGTTAACCCTCCTTAAACGGAAATAAGTTAAAGGGTTAGCATCAAAAGATGATGTGACAAGTATAAATGAGTGGACAACCCATACAAAGGTAATAAAGTAAAGAATATTCGAGAAATGTTGGGAAAGTAAGTCCTCCAAATAAGATGTGGCTAAGAAGGAATAACCACAAGTGGTAAGATGGATCATAGTCCACACACACATATGAATTCTAAAGAGTGGACGACTGAGCATAGTGTGGAATGCACGGAATAAAACCAATAATCAGAAGTATCCCATGTAAGGAATAAGGGATAAAACAAAAGTTGTGGATAGAGAAGGATCCAAAGCAAACAGATGCCCTAACATAGATAGGGGTGCGAAGAAAGGGAGAAAGAAACCTTAAAGGAATGGTAAGAAGGTCAAGTATGTAACTCCTAGAACAAAAGTCTCTGCCTTTAAGGACATATTAGAGAATGAAATCATAAAAAGGGAACTTCCCAAACAAAACAATAGACTCAAAAGGGTCAAACGGGAATAATGAACTATGAAATGATTATGACCAAGAGTGGATTAAGGCCAAAGGAAATCCTTGAGTAAAGGATGTTATTGGGGACAAGGATGGGCCTAAGAAAGGATGAATCCCAACATGTTAGTAAAACATCTAGAAATCAAATAATTAGAATCGAAAAGACTCAATAAGGAAGTTGAAAAAGGACGAATGGGTAAGGAGAAACAACACAATTTTATAAGTTGATATGGACAACGGTTAAGGTAGTTGAGGAATACTACCAAAAGAAAAGAGGGATGAAGTTAAATAATCCCTGAGAGGTTTGGAAGTTAGGAATAATCCTAAAGGAGGTGTTTTGGAAATCTAAGGGACATAGAGACAAGATCTAGAAAACGTCATGCTATAAAGGGCAGGTAAACCCAATAGTACTGAGAAAAACATGACTCAAAATAAGGAAGAGTCAGTTAGTAAAAATGACAATGTCAAACCTAAAATTTGGACTGAATTGTAATGAGCAATAGATAAAGGAGGACGAAAAGGTGATGATAAAGAAATCCGTGAAAACAAGTACGTAACGCTCTAAAGGACGACAAGCTAAGGGTTGCAACGACCAAGTGGTTAACTAGACATGAGAATGGTTTGATATCTTGGAACTTCCAATTTTGAGTACGAGACCTCAATGGGGAAAATGTTGCTCTAAGCAAAGAGAGCTGTGAATCTAAGGATATACCCTTAAGTAAGGTATATCTAGTTATGATAAACTCCATGAAGGGAGTAAGTGATATAAAGGAAAAGAAATTCTTTAGGTGAAGGATGTAAAAAGGGCTAGGTTGAAGAACAAGAGAAGAGTTTGCATGTTAAGCAAACACCAAATAGATATCAAAGGAAATGATTCCTCATGCAAGGTTGCTGATTAAGTTTTGGGGAAAAAACTCCTGAAAGGAAGGGAGTGTTGTAAACCCTGCCCTTTTGAGTTAAGGAAAACCGGGAAAAGAACTAGTTAAACCTAGTAAGAAAATCGAAGTGGTTCACGTACCCGATCAATTGGGAACGAACAATTTGGAAATTTACAACTCTTGGGTGATCCAAAGGGTTCATAAAACCTTGGAAAAGAACATTAGGACAAATTGGAAGAGAAAAACCAGACCGGTTTAGATGAATCGGATCCAATTGGATTGAACCGGTTTATGAACCGAGTTAGTTCATGAACCAAAACCGATAGAGAAAGGGGAAATAAGGAAATTTATGGATCCCTTATGACTTGAAGAGATTTATAAACCTTGGGAAGGAACCTTAGAACAAAGTTAGAGAGAAAAACTAGACTGGCTCGAGTGAACCGGACCCAAACTGAATTAAACCTATTTAAGTATCGAGCCGGTTTATGAACCGGAACCGATAGAGAGATGGTAAACCGGGAAATTTATGGACCCTAAGTGACCTAAGAAGTCACAGAATTCATGGAAATGGACTTGTAAAGGAATTGGAGATGAAAACCAAACCGGTTCTGGTGAACCAAAACCGAACCGATTTGGACCGATTTGAACCACTATTGAACCGGATCCTAAATTCATTTTTCTAGGTAGCTTAAATAATTCAAATTAGATATTTGAGGCCACCATTAGATAGAAAATCAATTTAGATAAATTTAGAAATTTTTAGATTTTATAAACTTGATTGAATGAGGGGTGAATCAGCTGGTTTAAGCTTTGAACCCGGTTCGGACCGATCCGATCCGGTTTAGAATAGTGTCGTCTTCTTCCTTTAGATGACAGCACTGTTCACTCGCAGGAAAATCGAAGTAGCATCGACGAAGAGGAAACATCTCTATTCAATATGTTTCCGACTGTCAATGTCTGTAATAAAGGTGACAAACAAACAGCTAATGAGTCCTCGAGCTCCCTATATAAAGAGTCCTTCTCCATTCATCATCTCCACACCTGAAAAGCTCACTTGCTCTCAATTGCTTAATTTTCCAGTGAAGCTCAAACTAGAGCTCTGATATAGGGTCATTTCTAAGGCAAAGAAGGTGAGGTCGGGTTCCTTAGAATTGAGGAGAAGTCAGCTACACGCCTGTAATCTCCATTTGCTTCGAGGGTTGCCGGAGAAGTGTCGGCGTGATGGAACAGTGAAGCAGCTTCGGTAGACCAAAGCTGCCCTATTTCGGTCAAGTTGAAATCAGCCATTTTGAGCTCTCCTCAGGCCAAACCAAGCCCTCCCAACACTTCCTCAGCCATCCCATGGCCGAATTAGGATGGAAAGGTAAGCTAATTCGACTCCCCTCTACAATTTCTGATCGGTGTTAGAGAGAGAGTCAACTAAATTTCAATGACGAAATTCTAATCCAATTTGAATCAATTGATGTCATTCTTGATCCTAGGAAAAACCTCAAAAGGAGAACTACCTGCCCAAATAGAAAGATCGAACTGTTGTGCCCTCACCGGTGAGTAATCAAAGCTTTCTCTCTTTATAGTTCATTTTTCGACGAAGCTTCGTTTGAGCTCGTTCTGACGTTAAAACTTACGATTCAAATTGCTAAAGAATCGTATTAACATGTAAAAACTCATTTTCAACTTCAATTTCAACAATTGGAAATGTTTGATCGGTCAATTTGATAAAATCAAATTCGATTGTGTTAATAAATTGGAATTGGGGGAAATTGGGGATTTTTTGAAAATTCAAAGGACTGAAATGCAATTTCCTAAAATTGAGGGTCAATTGGGCATTATAAAAATGTTAGAGGGCCAATTGAGGAATTTTAGAAATTTTGGGGTGAAACTTACCATTTTTGTAAAGGAAGGGCAAAATGGTAATTTTGGAAAAATTAGGGGACCAAATTGGAAATTTGGGAAATTAAACCCCTTTTTGTGAAATGGAATAAATTGAGGTCCTATGATAAATTTTAAAAGTTTTGGGACTCAATTTGAAGAAAAACCAGCATTATGGACTTAAAGCTAAAGTGAAATAACTTTAGGGACCTAATTGCAAATAAATGAAAGTTTAGTTTTCTCATTCATTCCGAATGAATGAAGGCTATTAGGCCGAAGGATAATGAACCGAGATGTTCATATCATGTAGGAACACGAAGTACTAGGAATGCCATCAAGGACAAGCTCGCGTGAATACAAAGAACCGGTCTATTGGAATTCACTGCATTAACGGGTGAGTGGACTTACTAATGTCATACCCGGTTGGGATGATGAGCATAGTTTAAAGTTAAAAACCACTTACCGATTGTTAATGGGATTTTATATCATACCCTATTGGGGATGATAAGTACCTCGAAATGAAAACCCACTACTAAATGGTATTTTAAACATCACAACTTGGAGGAGTGATGTGAAAAACATGCAGAAAAAACTAATTACCGGTTGTAAGTAGATCATACCCGGTTGGTATGATAAAAATTCCTTGAAGGAAGTTGAAAACCCATTCATTGGTTATGAGTGGAGATGTCCTTATACCCGGTCGGTATGATGGACAACTGAAAACATATTTTTGTCGGAAGTGCTCTCCCTTGACTATGTGCCAATGCCTAAACGATTTGGGAGACCTTCTTATCGGGAGCTCGAATAGCTCTTATAGGCTGGGGGCCTTGGTTTTGGAACTTGGGGGCTAATATGCCCGATTTTCAAAATCTTGTACAGTGGGCCCAAGGCCAGTTGGCACGAGCAGGAGCTCGTAAACAAATATGAGTTATATACCATAAAACTTTAAATAAATGAATTGTTTGGCTATGGTACCAAGATAGGACCAACGTAGTTTATCAACTAGCGGCAGTGCGACATGACAAGTCGACGGACCAATTAAGACAAACAACTGCGGGTTGAGTTGAGGGTCGAGGCCGTTGGACCAGTGGCACCACAGATTATATGGCATGATAAAAAAAACACTAATTGTGCATGCACTGTGACTACTAGACCATCAAGACGCCCAAGAGGGGTAGTGATGCGTCCTAAGGGCACTAGACGACCTGGTGGGTATAAGGGCCGTTCATCATACTAAGTGACTGTGCGAAATTTGGAGTAACACCAAGTGCATGAGACCAAGGTGGGGATGGGATGAGGTCTCTATCTTCATATGGACATGGAGAATTGATTTCAGGATTTAGGGTTGGATATCGCGAACATCCACTCATTCTCATGGTAGAAGTGGACGTACTTCTATCTAGGTGGCTGGTAAAGTCGCTCCGACGCCACAAGTGGGTTTAGTGGACGTACTGACCTGCAAATGTGTGTTTAACCTTCATGATGAAGGATGTGTGTTGGATGATGACACACCATGATTAAATAAGGAAATGATGGTAAAAACCAAGATTTGGAATCAAAGGACTTTTGAAAGAAAGGAGTCTGGCACACTCCAATACAAATCTTTTTCCTAAAGTTGATTTTTGAAAAATCTATTCACTGAGTAGTCGTACTCACCCCTCCCTTATATCCCTTTCAGGAAATTTCAGAAAGCCTACCCTTAAAGACCATCAGCTAAGACGATTGTGAGACAAGTACGATAAATTTAAAATATTATATAGTTTTGATTTATGTTACTCCAGGAAAATGTGCAGGTTAAAAGGACGCCTTACTCTTTACGATTTTTAATAAGGGAAACCCTTTAATAAACCAGGAGAGTGTTGGGTTGTTCATGGGGATCCGACCAAACTGGATCATTGTTAATGATTCAAAAACTTTTGTTATGCATGCATGAGGATCCAGGAGCATCTAGACACCCAAGAGGGGTAGTCAATGGGTCCCAAGGGCTGCTAGACGACCTGGATGAAATAAGTGCAGGTTTGTCATGCAAGTTAGTCATGAAGCTCCAGGAGCTTCCTGAACACTTTGATCGAGGTAGCATGGGAAATGAGGTCTCGTCCCACAAAGCAGACACGAAGTATGATTTGGGTTTGAGGGTCAGACAATTGATATCCACTAAAACTCAGGATAGAAGTTTGGGACTTCTACTTTGGTGGGCAGTAAAAACGCTTTTAACCACAAGTGGAACAATAGGGGACTATTCTACGAACGTGTGATCACTTTCTATGATAGAAAGGGCGTATGAATATTTACCATACTCCTCCCGAGCAAGGGGAAGTGCTAAAAAGAGATGAACTCATATCACAGTAAATAAAAAGGATAAAATGCTTTAATGAACTATTTTTTTTAAAACTCACTCCCTAACCCCTACTCACTGAGTTGTAGAAACTCACCCCCTCTCATTAAACCATTTTTAGGAAAAACCTCTCGTCAAGAAATGTAGAAGCGAGAGGAGTAAGCCGAAGGTACCACTGACAGGTAAACCATTTTTTAAATGTTTTGTAAACTTTTTTATGGAAAACAAATGTACTCCTACACCTTTACCTTCCTTGGTCTATTTGGTAGAAATACTAAATTAGTACGGGGAAGGGTGGTGGGTTGATCACGAGCACTCCGACCGAACCTGGTCGGGGTGTGACACGCAGCATCCTACTCAATAGCCTAGTCAGCCATTGACTCACTGATGGGACACGTGGCAGCCTCCCATTGGTCGCTCGTTCCAATGTAGCTGTTGACTGTATATTTGTCGATTGTTGACTATGACACATGGCATCTTTTGATTGGCCCATTTAAATACATTAGAATTCCCTCTTATGCACAGCACCACACCATGTGTTAGCCTCTAATTGGTTGAGGCCATCCAACATAGCTCTGCCATGTGTCAACCTCTAATTGATTGACCGATTCTCAAATACCCCAGTCAAACATTGATGTGGCACCTTTATAATGTGTCTACATCTCATTGGTCGTGTAAACACCATCCTTTGGAGTTAAGGAAAACCAGGAAAGAATCGATCAACCCGACTGAGAAAACTGAACCAGTTCACGAACCCCAACCACTAGAGAATGAGCAAATTGGGATATTTACAACTCCCGAGTGACCCAATGAGTCATAAAAACCTTGGACATGGACTTTAGGATAATTTGGCCAGTTTGAAATTGAGGGAAATTTGGGCATAGACTAGAGAACGAGCAAATTCAGCCTGTTTGAAATTGAGGGAAATTTGGGAAACTTGAACCCCTTTTTGTGATTGTGAATAAATTTGGGACCTAAAGTGGATTTTAGAAGTTTCGGAACTCAATTTGGGGAAAATTGGCATTAAGGAACTAAAGTTAAGGAAAAAGAACTTTAGGGACCTAAATGCAAATAATTAAAAAGTTTGGACATTTTATTCATTCATAAGAAATGAAGGCTATTAGGCCAAATGTTAATGAATAAGGATGTTCAAATCGTGTAGGAACATGAAGGACTAGGAACGTCGGCAAGGTTAAGCTCACGTGGAGGCAAAAAGCCAATTAAGAGGAAAATACACTGCGAATATCGGATGAGTGGGATTTTTCACATCATACTTGGTTGGGATGATGAGTACTTCAAAAATGAAAAATTACTTATATGTGAAATTTTAACATCACATCTGGTTGGAATGATGTGGAAAATATATAGAAAAACTATTTATCGGTTGCAAGTAGATCATACCCGATTGGTATGATGAACTTTTTCGAAAGAAGTAGACAACCCACTTACCAGTTGTAAGCGTAGATGTCATCACACCCGATTGGTGTGATGGACAAGTTGAAAAGTTATTTTGTCAGAAGTGCTATCCCTTGACTATATGCCAATGCTTAAAAAATTTGGGAGATCATGTTGACTAGAGCTCGAATAGCTCAGATAGGCCAGAGGTCTTGGTTTTGGAATTTGGGGGCTAAAATGCCTGGTTTTGAAAATCACGTACAGTGGACCCAAGGCTAGTTGGCATGAGCAGTAGCTTATAAATAAATATGATGATAAGCCATGAAAATTTTTAATGAATAAATGATGTGATTTGGCCATGGTACCAAGATAGGACCAACATAGTCGATGGACTAGTGGTAGTACAACAAGACCAAGTCAACGGACTAATCTAGACAAATAGCTACAAGTCGAGTTGAGGGTCGGGGCTGTTGGACCAATGGAACCAAAGATAAATGGCTTTATTGAAAAACTATTGTTTATACATGCACTTGAGGTTCGGGACCATTAAGATGCCCAAGAGAGGTAATGATGCGTCCTAGGGGCTACTAGATGACATGGTGGAGATAAGGGTAGTTTGTCGTGCCAGGAGTTAGGGAAGCTCGACGTAGTTTCATGCACATGAGACTGTGGTGGGGTTGGGATGAGGTCTCTATCCTCATACGAACATAGAGTTGCTTTCCGGGTTTCAGGGTTGGATGTCATGAATATCCACTCATTCTCAAGGTAGAAGTGGACTTGCTTCTAACTAGGTGGTCAGTAAAGTCGCTCCGACGCCACAAATGGGTGCAGTGGGCGGGCTGCCCTGCGAATGTGTGATCCCTTCATGATGAAGGGTGTGTGTTGATTGTTAAACACACCGATTGTGGATAATGAAGAAATTGATTTTGAATAATCGAGAATTCAAGTAAGAAATGATTTTAAAGGAAATAAGAAGTCTAGCAAAATCCAATTCAAATCTATTTAATAAAAACTCATTTTTTTTATCAAACACACATTCACTGAGTTGTAGAAACCCACCCATCTTTTCTATCCCTTTTCATTAGTAGAGAAATGACTAGGAATAACACCAGGATTTATCCTCTGTCATGTATGCTTAATTTCTTTTTAAGCTTGCATTTTTATTGATATATATTATTTCAGGGAACACAGTTGAAATTTCGCATGGCTCCTCTTGATTAAAGAAAGGGGGGAACCTTTCTTGAACAAAGGGAGCGGCAGGTTGATCACAGGGATCTGACCAAACCGAGTCAGGGCGTGACAACTTGAGTGGTATCAAAGCTAAGTTCCCTTGAAATATTATCAATACTATGCCCTGGCACTAATAAAACTTTAACTACCATGTAGGAAGGAGAATCCATAGAAAGTTCATTGTGAAATCCAATCCTCCACACCTGATCCTGAAAAAGACGCATACCTCCAGGGAGGCAGCTGTTCAACAGTTCATAAAGGGCGAGAAGAGAGTGCCTAGAGATATGGTGGAAGATTATCAAAAACATGTGGAAGCCTTACTAAAACCAAAAGGCATTACATACCCTTCTCCTAAGCAAGAAGAACCTGTTCCTTCCTCTAGAAGCCCAACACCTCCTCTAACCCCACAACAACTGAAGAGAAATTCCACTAAGAAAGAGGCTTGGGACAACTACTGGGATGCTTATGCCACCTTCATGAAAGTCTACCAAGTACCCCCCACATACTCAATCTAGCTTCAATCCTTCCACATGGATGAGGTGGACATATGAGTGTGTAGCTGAGGTATTAAGGCGGTATGGACTAGAGACCATACATGAAGTTCGTCACATAAGGGAATATGGGTGGACTTCAACTAGTTCCTCAGAGCCATCTTATCATGAATCCCATAACCGTTCCAATGCTAACTCTCGGCCTATGACCCCAAGGGACTAGGGGGTAGAAAATTCTCTGTAATAAGCCAACTATGGCAAGAAATTATTTCTTGAATGAATAAAAATCCAATTTCCCTTGAATGAAAACTTTAGTCTCCTTGATAATACAATTAACAGAAATAGGATATGTCAATAAAGATCAAATTAAAGGGTGGAGAAGTGATCACCTAAGGATGGGAAACTATGGGTCACTACTAGTTAACCTAACCTTTAAAGTAGCCAAGAAAGTTTTTTTTATCCTGAAAAATGGAAAAAAAATAAGACAATAAGACTTGTAAGGAAAATTCGAGAAAAGTCTACTAGAGTTCACCAAGGGAGACAAATCCTAACTAAGGAAAGGTAGAAGGAGTATGGAGCAAGGAAAGTAAGCACCAAATAGTTTGGGACTAGTGGAAGTCTAAGGAGTTAAGGAGAGACTCTATGTGATAAAAGTAAGGAACCATGAAGGATTAGATTATCCTAAGGAAAACCAATGGAATGGAAGTTGACCAGGAAGAAAGTAAGAAAGATATGGGAGCACTGAAGATGTTAAGTCAATTGACATAAGACAAGGAGAAAGGAAACAGGAAAGAAGTATGATAGAAAGAAAACCCACATAAATAATACAAGTACCTAGAAGGAGTAAGTTAGAGGTAGAACACAAATTATGAGAAACTCAACAATGACCATGAGACTTCTTAAAGGAAGGATGTGGAATGGAAAGGAATAGGAGATAGGGAAGAATCTAGAGTGAATAACCATACTAAGGTCAAAAGGTGTAAGAAAATAATAAAGGAAGAACTTTCAAGGAGCAGTAGGGAGATTGAACATGAAAATCCCAGAACGGAAGTCTCTAGAAGAAAGATAAGGATAGGAAGTGGAACTGTGGAAGGAAGGAAGGACATAAGAAGGGTCAAAATTGGATAAAAGAAGTTAACACTGAAATCTATGAAGTGAGTAGGTGGTGCTCAAGAGGACCCCGAGCTAAGGGTTTTAACAACAAAGGAAGTGACTACACACACAGGAATGAGTATGTATCTTAGAACTCCTAATCTTGAAATCCTGAGTAAAGAACCTCAAGAGAAAGAATTATGCTTTAAGGAAAGAGGGACGTGAATTTAAGGATATAACCTTAAACTTTCAAGTAAGGTATGCTTAGCTAAAGTAAGATCCATGGAATGAGTAAGTAATAGAAAGGAAAAGAAAATTTTTAAGTGTGTGTTATAAAGGGGCTAAGTGGATATAATCGAAATGGTTGTATGTCAATAGACTACAAGTTGATATCAAGGGAAGTTATTTCTAGTTCGAAGGATGTTGAATAAGTTTTGGGACAAAACTCCTAAAAGGATGGGAGAGTTGTAAAACCCGTCCTTTGGAGTTAAGGAAAATTGGAAAAGAACCGGTCAACCCGAGAGAGAAAATCGAACTAGTTCACGAACCCCAATGACTATAGAATGGAAAAATTGGAAAATTTACAACGAATGAGTGACCCAAATAGTCATAAAAACCATGGAAACGAAATTTAGAACAATTTGGAATAGAAAACCAAATTGATTCAGGTGAACCGGATCTGAACCGTATTGAACCAGTTTGAACCATCGTTGAATTGGATGCTAAATTCATTTTTCTAGGTGGCTTAAATTCAAATTGGAGAATTGAAGCCACCATTGGATAGAGAATGAATTTAGATGAATTTAAAAATTTTAATTTTGAAAAACTCGGTCGGACCGGTCCGATCCGGTTCAGGACAGTGTCATCTTCTTCCTTTAGATGACAGCACTGTTCACTCGGTGGAAAAATGAAAAGCACCAGCAAAAAGGAAACGTTTCCGTTTAGGACATTTCAGGTCATCAAATCCTCGTGAGCAACCCACCACTCTCATTGGTTTATGAAGGATTTCATTTCCTTCTAAACCGTGAGGAGTCAATCATCCTTTTTACATTATTTTCTTGGAATAACATTATATAAAACTGAATATGTTAAAACTTACATACTTGTCCTTGTCTTAAGGGTTTGACTTCGAGGTATTCCTTATGTGTTTGCCTTCCTTCCTGAAAAGGGTTTAAACGGAAGAGGTGAGTTTCTACAACTCAGTGCGCAGGTGTTGGGAAATGAGTTTTTTCAAAAATACTCTTTCTTCACTAAAATCTTGAAGTTTCCCTTTATCTTAGAAAAATAAATCATCCTTTCAAAATTTTTTCACCATTATGTGTGTTTAACTCATTTAACACTTCCCCTTGCTTGGGAAGTGTTTCATGTAGTACCATTGTACGTGTTTTTAAAACCTTTCACCATTTCACTTATTATGTGTGTTTAGATCTTTTAGCACATCCCTTGCCTTGAGAGGCATTTAGCAAACAAACACACACTTTATCATAAAGGGTTCAAGCATTCACGAGATATAGTTACGACGATTGCATCCAATTGTGGATCGACGTATCTTTACCATCCACCTTGATAGAAGTCCATGACTTCTAGTCAGAGTCTGACTGGATGTCCGAGACATCCGACCCTGAGACCCGAAATAATGAATTTCCTAAGCCACCTAGAAAAATGAATTTAGCATTCCGCTTAATAGTGGTTCAAACTAGTTCAATTCGGTTCGGATACGGTTCACTTGAACTGGTCTGGTTTTCTTTCCCAAATTGTCCTAAATTTCCTTTTCAATTTTTTTTATGACTATTTGGGTCATTGGGGAGTTGTAAATTTCCTGATTTGCCCGTTCTCTAGTGGTCGGGGTTCGTGAAATGGTTCAATTTTTCTCACTCAGTTTGACCAGTTCTTTTCCTAGTTTTCCTTAACTCCAAAGGGTGGGGTTTACAACTCTCCCCTCTTTTTAGGATTTTTGTCCCCAAAACTTATCCAACATCCTTTGTACGGAAAAAGACTTCCCTTGATATCAACTTGTTGTTTATTGACATATAACCTTCTCGGTTATTTCCATATAGTCCCGGTATAAAACATCCTTATAAATTTATTTTCCTTCTCATTATCCATTCCATGGAGCTCACTTAGGCTAGGCGTACTTTACTCGAGAATTTAAAGCTATATCCTTAATTTTGTGTCCCTCTATCTTTAAAGAATAATTTTTTTTCTCTTGAGGTTCTTTACTCAAAATTTCAGCATTTGGGAGTTCCAAGATATCCCATTGTTCCCATGTCTAGTTATTCTTTTGGTCGTTGAAACCCTTCGCTCGGTGTTCTTTCAAGCATTACGTACTTGTTTTCATGGGTCCCTATGTTATCACCTTTTTGTCTTATTTTGAGCATTCCCTCATTTGTTATTTATTACATCTTTGGTCCAAATTCGATGTTGACCTTATTATGTTGTGTAAACCCCACCCTTTTGAGTCAAGGAAAACTAGGAAAAGAACCAATTCACGTACCTTATCAATTGGGAACGGAAAAATTAGAAATTTAAAACTCCTGTGTGATCCAAAGGATTCATAAAAACCTGGCAAAAGAACCCTAGAACAAATTGGAAGAGAAAAAATTAGACCGGTTTAGATGAACTAGATCCAATTGGATTGAACCGATTTATGAACCGAGCCGGTTCATGAACCGGAACCGATAAAGAGATGGTAAACCAGGAATTTTATGGACCCTAAGTGACCCAAGGAGTCACAAAAGACATGGAAATGCACTTGTGAAGGAATTGGGGATGAAAACCAAATTGGTTCAGGTGAACTGGATCCGAACCGGTTTCAACCACTATTGAACTGAATCCTAAATTCATTTTTCTAGGTGGCTTAAATAATTCAAATTTGAGATTTGAGGCCATCATTGGATAGAAAATGAATTTAGATGAATTTATAAATTTTTAGATTTGAAAAACTCGGTCGAATGAGGGGTGAACCGGCCTATTTAAGCTTCGAACTCGATTCAGAACAATGTCATCTTTTTCCTCAGGATGACAACACTGTTCACTCGCCGAAAAATCAAAGCAGCATTTATGAAGAAGAAGCACTTCCTTTTGGTACGTTTCAGGTCTTCAATGCCTGTCATAATGGTGCCAAACAGACTACCAACGGGTCCTCGAGCTCCCTATATAAAGAGTCCCTCTCCATTTGTCCCTCTCCATTTGTCCTCTCCACACTTGAAAAACTCACTCTATCTTAGTTGCTTAGTTTTTCGATAAAGCTCAAACCAGAGCTCCGATATAGAGTCAATTCTAAGCCAAAGAAGGTGAGGTCGGGCTCATTAGAACCGGGGAGAAGTCAACTACACGGTGGTGACATCCGTTCGTTCTGAGAGTTAACGGAGAAACGCCGATGTGATGAAACAGTGAAGCAGCTTCGGTGGACCGAAGCTGCCCTGTTTTAGTTGAGTTGAAATTGGCCATTTTGAACCCTTCGCAGGCCAAACCAAGCCCACTCAACACTTCCTCAGCCCTCCCACAGCCGAATTAGGACTGAAAGGTAAGCCAATTCGGCTCCCCTCTGCAATTTTCGATCGGTGCTAGAGAGAGAACCGGCAAAATTTTGATGATGAAATTCTAAGTCAATTCAGCATCAATTGATGCGATTCTTGATTCTAGGATGAACCTCAAGACGAGAGCTATCTACCCAGATTGAAAGCTCAGACCACCGTGCCCTCACCAGTGAGTAATCGAAGCTTTCTCTCTCTATTGTTCATTTTCCAGTGAAGCTCCATTTGAGCTCGTTTTGACGTTAAAACTTGCGATTCAACAATTGGAAGTGTTTGATCGGTCAATTTGATGAAATCAAATTCAGCCGTGTTAAAAAGTTGGAATTGGGGGAAAATTAGGGATTTTCAAAAATTCAAAGGACCGAAATGCAATTTCCTAAAATTGAGGGTCAATTGGGCATGATAAAAATGTTAGAGGGCCAATTGAGGAATTTTAGAAATTTTGGGGTGAAACTAACTATTTTTGTAAGGGAAGGGCAAAATGGTAATTTTGGAAAAGTTAGGGGACCAAATTGGAAATTTGGGAAATTAATCCCCTTTTTGTGAAATGGAATAAATTGAGGTCCCATGATAAATTTTAAAAGTTTCGAGACTCAATTTGAGGAAAAACCAGCATTAGGGACATAAAGTTAAAGAGAAATAACTTTAGGAACATAGTTGTAAATAAATGAAAGTTTGACTTTCTCATTCATTTGGAATGAATAAAGGCTATTATGCCAAATGATAATGAACTAAGATGTTCATATCGTGTAGGAACATGAAGTATCGGGAATGACAGAAAGGACAAGCTCGCATGAATACAAAAAACCGGTCTACTGGAATTCACTGCATTAACGGGTGAGTGGGATTACTAATGTTATACCTAGTTGGGATGATGAGCACAACTTAAATTTAAAAACTACTTACCGGTTGTGAGTGGGATTTTATATCATACCCGGTTGGGGATGATAATTACCTCGAAATGAAAACCCACTACTAAGTGGTATTTTAAACATCACAACTTGGAGGAGTGATATGAAAAACATGCGGAAAAACAACTTATCGATTGTAAGTAGATCATACTCGGTTGGTATGATGAAACTTCCTCGAAGAAAGTTGAAAACTCATTCATCGGTTATGAGCAGAGATGTCCTTATGCCCGGTCAGTATGATGGATAGTTAAAAATCTATTTTTGTCGAAAGTGCTCTCTCCTGACTGTGTGTCAATGCTTAAACAATTTGGGAGACCTTCTTTACGAGAGCTCGAATAGCTCTTATAGGCTGGGGGCCTCAGTTTTGGAACTTGGGGACTAATATGCCCGATTTTGAAAATCTCATACAGTGGGCCCAAGGCCAGTTGGCATCAGCAGGAGATCGTAAACAAACATGAGTTATATGCCATAAAACTTTAAATAAAGGAATTGTTTGGCCATGGTACCATGATAGGATTGACATACTCAGTCAACTTGCGGCAGTGCGACATAATAGGTCGACGAACCAGTCAAGACAAACAACTGTAGGTTGAGTTGAGGGTTGGGGCTGTTAGACCAGTGGCACCATTGATTATATGGCATGATAAGAAAACATTGATTGTGCATGCACTATGAGTACGAGACCATCAAGACACCCAAGAGGGGTAGTGATGCGTCCTAAGGGCCCTGGACGATCCGGTGAGTATAAGGGCAGTTCATCGTTCCAGGTGACCGTGCGAAATTTGGAGTAGCACCAAGTGCATGAGATCGGGGTGCGGATAGGATGAGGTCTCTGTGCTCATACGGACACGAAGAATTGATTTCAAGATTGAGGGTTGGATGTCATAAACATCCACTAATTCTCAGGGTAGAAGTGGACATACTTCTATCTGGATGGCCAGTAAAGTCACTCCGAAGCCACAAGTGGGTTTAGTGGACGAGCTGGCCTGCGAATGTGTGTTTAACCTTCATGATGAAGGATGTGTGTTGGGTGATGGCACACCGTGATTAAATAAGAAAATGGTGATAAAACCCGAGATTTCAAATGAAATGGTTTTGAAAGAAAGGAGTTTGGCACACTCCAAAATTTATCTTTTTCCTAAAGTTAAAAAGTTTTAAAAACCTATTCACTGAGTAGTCGTACTCATCCCCTCCCTTATATCCCTTCCAGGAGATTTCAGAAACCTACCCTTAAAGACCATCAACTAAGACGCCTGTGATACAGGTATGATAAATCTAAATTATTATGCAGTTTTGTTTATGTTATTCCTGGAAAAGGTGCAGGTTTAAAGGATGCCTTAGTCTTTACGGTTTATAACAAAGGGAAACCCTTTAATAAACCAAGAGAGTGGCAGGTTGATCACAGGGATCCGACCAAACAGGGTCGGGGCGTGACATGTTGACTCTTCCTTAGTTGAGTCATATCTTTCCCCTGGTTGTTGGGCTTCCGTGTCCCTTATAGCACGACAATGCTCTAGAATCTATCTTTGACCATTAAAATTTAAGAACACTTCCTTGCTTAGTGTTCCCAACCTTCCCACCTTTTAGGGATTATATAACTTCATTCCTCTTTTCATCGGGTAGTATTCCTCGACTACCTTTACCATTATCCAATCGTTCTTCATGCTTTGACAAAATGTCTTACATAACCGTGTCGGTTTTTCCTTACCCACTCATCTTTTCCCAACTTCTTTATTGGGTCTTTCGGGTGCAAATCATTGAATTTCCTGATGACTTACCGACATGCTGGGATTCTTCCCTTCTTATGTCTTTCTTCATTTTTAGCAACGTCCTTTACTCAAGGATTTTCCTTTCCCCTAAACCCACTCTACTTGCTTGTGACCATTTCACGATTTCGTTAGTTTGGGGAGTTCTCCTTTAACGATTTTTCATTCTCTAATATGTCTTTCAAAGTAGAGATTTTTCCCCTTTAGGCGCTAGATGATCGAATTTCTTACTACTCCTTGAAGGTTTCCTTCCTTTGCATTCTTACACCCTTTTTGAATTAGGGATTTTGTCCACCTTTAATCATTTATCGATCATAATTTCACAGTTCACCTTTTACTTTCCTACTCAAGGTATCTCATATCGTCATGTCTTATTTCGTGTACTCAATACTATGCCAACTCTATTACCCTTCTTTAGAGTGTAGTCTCCACTACTCCCCGGTCCTTCTTAGGGTCTCGTTTATTCTCCTTGACCATCTTGTTGGTACTAGTTGTTTCCTTTGATTAGGTTCGTCAAAAATTCCTAATTGACTTCTTTGCTCTTCCAAAATAGATGACACTTGGTCGTCCCGATATACCCTCAACCACTTATGGTTCTTTACGAGGTTTCTTATGTTGGGTTAAGCCTCTTAGGATTCATCGAGCAGTTCCTTAACTTCGGAACTTTCCTTTTTAAGGTTTCCCTTCCTACTTTTATCCTTCTACCTTGGTACTTCTATCCTGGTTCAACCTCCTTAATGCTCCTTGGAGGCTTTTCCTTCTTTCCTTTCTTACATCCTTCTAAAATCGGTATTGTTGCCCATTCTTTATCCTTCAATGTCCTCCATTTCCCTTTTTTTCTTTATTCTCTCTTCGAGGAACTCCTACTGATAGGTTGGTTTCTAGCACTTTGTTTTATCTTCAGCCATCCACTATTTGGGCTCTGTTAAGCAAGTGTGGGCCACGACCAGTCTTGATGTCATTAGTTGTTTTCCCCATAACCACTTCCGAATTGGAGGGCTTACTTCTCCAAGGTTTTTCGGATGTTCTTTCCTTTATTTCCTTATTATGGGTAGCCCACCCATTCTTACCTGTAACCGCGCCCTTTGATGTTATTTCCTACTTACTCGTTCCTTAGGTTTATCTTTCTCCTTGGGTCCTCCTAGTATGCTTCCCTTGATTCTTTCACTTCGGCATGCACCTCATCCTTCATCACTTGATCCCTTACTTCTTAGTTGGGACTTGTATGACTTCCCAGGGTCTCCTTCCTTGGGAAAGGTTTTGACAATATTTGCTCCAAGACCTCCTTGTGCGAGTCTTACTAAATCCTCCTTATGGCTTGAGTATGGTCATCATTTCATTTTTCGGACATTTATTTCTTCAAGGATTTCCTTGATCCTTCCTTTTCATTGTTCTAGCATCTCCACCTTCCCCTTCCTTGTTGGGGTTTAGATTTATGACCTTCTCGAGGGTCAGTTCATTAACTATCTCATCCCCACTATTCTCCTAGTTCACTTGTCTCGGGATAGTTGTCCTTCGATTTTATTCATCCTTGATGCCTATCCCGTCGTACTTTTGAGGGTGTAATCCTTACTATTTTCCGGTTCTTCCTAGGGCGTCTTCTCCCAAAGTTTTTAGTTACACCTTTTCGCTAGGTTAGTCTACAACCCTACTTGGCTCCTCTATTTTTCCAAAGTAGGTCACACCTTGCCATCTCGAGACATCCTAGTTGTCTTTTAATGTTCAAGCTTGTCTTTTATGGAGGAGGTGTTTCCTTCTTTGCTCCTAGGTGGTTTGTAGTGCTCCTTAAGGAAAAATTCCATGTATCAACATTCTGCCATATTTGGGTTTCCTTAAGGTCCTACCCTTGATCTTCCTTTCATGATCCTTCCTCATGTAATTTAGGCATACAATCGTGTTATTGTGGGACAAAGAAATTCTTAGGAACTCAAAATTTTATTCATTGAAGTAAGAATACAATTTTTGGAGTTTTACCATCTCTTAAGGGAGATTGTTACAATGACAGTTTGGGAAGTACTCATTATTATGCTAGGGTCTAGAAAGATTTCTTCCTGAGTGAAATTGGGATCCTTAGCCAGAATTGTGGTTCTCGTAGTGTTATCCCTTCGGGCTTCTATAGAGGTGGACATGTCCTTATTGGAAGGTCTCACTTTGATTCCTTGTGGTGTGGGACAGTCCTTTGCTATGTGTCCTACCCTTCTCCACTCATAATAGGTTCTCTCAGGTCCTGTCCTCCATATGTTGGGCACCTTCTCATATAGTGTCCCCATTGCCCACATCTATAATAGGTCCTCTACTTGCATGGACCTTTGTGGTCCCTCCCATTCTTTGACCATTGTAGGACCTTTCTAAGGGATTATTTACTTGAGCCCGAACACCTTGAAAGTTTTCTTGTCGAGTCCCCTTTGACTCGATGTTACTCCAAGAGTCCTCATATACTCCTCGTTCAATTCCTCATATAGGATGAGATTTTCCCTGGTTTTTGGGGTGGCTAAGTTAACGCGGGTTTGTTTGGCTACTTTTCTTGGGGCCATCTTCCTACAAGGAAGGTAGTTTTAATTTAATCCCAATGTTATATTGTCTTAATAATGTATTCGAGGAAACAAGCTCTGATACCACTTAAATTGTTAGCCCCAACCCGGTTTGGTCAGATCCCCGTGAGCAACCCACCACTCTCCTAGTTTATTAAGGGTTTTCCCCTTCTTTAAACCGTTAGGAGTAAGGCATCATTTATACATGTACCTTTCATTGAATAACATTAATCAAAACTACATAAATTTAAACTTACATACCTGTCTTGCAAGCTTAGCTAAAGGAAGATCTTTAGGAAGATTTTTCCCTCGGTTACTTGTAAAGGGGTAAAGAGAGGGGGTGAGTTTGTCAACTCAGTGAATGGGTGTTTGAAATATGAATTTCAGAAAATAGTTTGAATTGAAGTGTGCTACACTCCTTATTTTCTTCAAAACCATTTTTTCCTCAATTTCTCAGTTTTCAAAATCATTATTCCTCATTAACCATAGTCGATGTGTTTAACAATCAACACACACCCATCATCATGAAGGGATCACACATGTTTGTGAGATGCGGTTACGCTGACTGCACCCACTTGTGGATCGAAGTGTCTTTATCATCCACCCAGATAGAAGTCTCTGACTTCTACTCGAAGTCTCATTGAATGTCTTGGACATCCTATCCTCAGACCCAAAATAATTTGTGTCCATATGAGGACGGAGACCTCATCCCAACCCCACCCTAGTCTCATGCTATGAAGATACATTGAGCTTCTCTTACCACTGATACGACAATCTACCCTTATCTCCACCATTTCGTCCAATAGCCCCTAGGACGCATCACTACCCCTCTTAGACATCTTGATGGTTCCAAACCTCAAATGCATGCACAAACAAAGTTTTTCATAAAGCATTTATCAATGGGGCAAATTGGTCCAACGGCCTCAACTCTCAACTTGACCTGCAGCTGTTTGTCTATATTGGTCTATCAACCTAATCCTATCGCACAGCCGCTAGTCCATCAAGTATGTCGATCATGTCTTGGTACCATGGCCAAATCACATCTATTTATTAAAATTTTCATAACTTATCATCATGTTTGTTTACGAGCACCTGCTCGTGCCAGGCCTTGGGCCCACTGTACGTCATTTACAAAACTGAGCATTTTAGCCTCCATGTTCCAAAACCGAGGCCTCTGGCCTATCTAAGCAATTTGAACTTCTGTTATGAAGGTCTCCCAAAATCTTTAAGCAGTGGCACACAGTCAGGGGAGGGTACTTCTGACAAAAATAACTTTTCAATTATCCATCACACCAACTGGGTGTGATGACATCTCCGCTCATAACCATAAGCAGGTTTTCTATTTCCTTACAAGAAGTTCATTATACCAATCGAGTATGATCTACTTACAATCGGTAAGTAGTTATTTTTCATGTAGTTTCCACATTACCCCATCCAGTGTGATGTAAAAATTCCACTTAGTAGTAGTTTTTCATTTCGAGGTACTCATCATCCCAACCGGGTATGATGTGAAAATTCCCACTCACCCGATAGTGTAGTGAATTCTTCTTATGTGGCTCTTTGCCTCCATGCAAGCTTGTCTTTGCTGGCATTTCCAGTATTTTGTGTTCCTACAAGATATAAACATCCTTGTTCATTATCCTTTGACCTAATAGCCTTCATTCATCACAAATTAATTAAATGCCTAAACTTTTAGTTATTTGCATTTAGATCCCTAAAGGTCTTTTTCTTTAACTGTAGGTCCCTCATGACAATTTTTCCCCAAATTGAGTCTTGAAACTTCTAAAATTTACTTTGGGACCTCAATTTATTCAAAATTACAAAAAGGGGTTCAAGTTTCCCAAATTCCCAATTTGGTCCGCCAACTTTTCAAATATTACCATTTTGCCTTTACTTTGAAAAAATTACAATTTAACCCCCAAAAATTCCAAATTTCGAACCATTGGTCCTCCAACATATTTTTCATGGCCAATTAAACATCAATTTTAGAAAATTGCACTTTAGTCCCTCGAATTTTCAAAATCCCCAATTTCCCCCTTTCAAATTGGCAAAATTTGATTTCATCAAATTGACGGATCAATCGAGGTTAAGTGTTGAAATTGAAGATAAAATTAGGTTCCTACACTTCCACATGATTCATTGGAACTTTGAATCACATCATATGGATCCGAATTGAGCACAAACGGATCTTCGTCAGAAAATTGGACTTATAGAGAGAAAGCTTCAAAAGCTTACTGTCGGGGGTGTGGTGCTCCGAGCTTTCGATCTGGACAGATAGCTCTCATCGTGAGGTTCCTTCTAGGATCAAGAATCGCATCAATTCATGCAGAATTGATATATAATTTAATTAATGAAGTTTCACTAGTTCTATCTAACACTAATCGAAAATTACAGAGGGGAACCAAATTGGCTTTCCTTTCTGCTCTAATTCGGTCGTATGAGGGCAGTGGAAGTGTCGGGAGAGCTTGGTTTGGCATGAGAAGAGCTCGAATTGGCTGTTTTCAACTCGGCCAAAACAATGTTGCTTTGATCCGTCAGAGTTGCTTCACTGTTCGATCACGTTCATGTTTCTCTGGTGATCCTAGGAGCAATTGGAGATATCCTCGGGTAGCTAACTTCTCCCTAAATCTAAAGAATCGAACCTCACCTTATTTGGCTTAGAAAAATTCCCAAGTCAGAGCTTTGGTTCGAGCTTCACTAGAAAATGTAGCTGTAAGGAGAGAGTGGAGTTTTCAGGTGTGAGGAGCATGAAAGAGGAGGAGCTCTTTATATAGGAAGCTCGGGGACTTCTAGCTCATCTGATTGGTGCCTTTATAGTGGTCATTCATTGCCTGAAACTTTCTAGTCGGACATTTTTCATCTTCACTGGCGCTGCTCGATTTACAAAACTGAGCATTTTAGCCTCAAAGTTCCAAAATCGAGGCCTTTGGCCTATCTAAGCAATTCGAACTCTCGTTAAGAAGGTCTTCCAAAATCTTTAAGCAGTGGCACACAGTTAGGGGAGAGCACTTCTGACAAAAATAACTTTTCAGTTGTCCAACACACCAACCGGGTGTGGTGACATCTCCGCTCATAACCGATAAGCGAGTTTTCTACTTCCTTACAAGAAGTTCATCATACCAATCGGTTATGATCTACTTACAACCGGTAAGTAGTTTTTTTTCATGTAGTATTGACATCACCCCATCCAGGTGTGATGTCAAAATTCCACTTAGTAGTGGTTTTCCATTTCGAGGTACTCATCATCCCAACTAGGTATGATGTGAAAATTCACACTCACCCGATAGTGTAGTGAATTCTTCTTATTTGGCTCTTTGCCCCCACGCGAGCTTATCTTTGCTAGCGTTCCCGGTATTTCGTGTTCCTACACGATATAAACATCCTTGTTCATTATCCTTTGACCTAATAGCCTTCATTCATCACAAATGAATTAAATTCTCAAACTTTTAGTTATTTGCATTTAGGTCCCTAAAGTTCTTTTTCTTTAACTTTAGGTCCCTCATGCCAATTTTTGCCCAAATTGAGTCCTGAAACTTCTAAAATTTACTTTGGGATTTCAATTTATTCAAAATTACAAAAAGGGGTTCAAGTTTCCCAAATTCCCAATTTGATCCGCCAACTTTTCAAAAATTACCATTTTGCCCCTACTTTGCAAAAATGGCAATTTAACCCCCAAAAATTCCAAAATTTGATCCATTGGTCCATCAACATATTCTTCATGGCCAATTGACCATCAATTTTAGGAAATTGCACTTTAGTCCTTCAAATTTTTGAAATCCCCAATTTTCCCATTTCAAACTGGTCGAATTTGATTTCATCAAATTGAGGGTAAATCGAGGGTTAAGTGTTGAAATTGAAGATAAAATTAGGTTCCTACACTTCCACACAGTTCATTGGAACTTTGAATCACGTCATATGGATCCAAATTGAGCATAAACAAATCTTTGTCGGAAAATTGGACTTATAGAGAGAAAGCTTCGAAAGTTTACCGTCGGGGTGCGGTGGTCCGAGCTTTCGATCTGGGTTGATAGCTCTCATCCTGAGGTTTCTCCTAGGATCAAGAATCGTATCAATTCATACCAAATTGATGGATAATTTAGTTAGTGAAGTTTCATCAGTTCTCTCTAACACTGATAAAAAATTATAAGGGGAGCCAAATTGACTTACCTTTTCACTCTAATTCAATCGTATGAGGGCTGTGAAAGTGTTGGAAGAGCTTGGTTTGGCATGAGAAGGGCTCGAATTGGCCGTTTTCAGCTCAGCCGAAATAATGCAGCTTTAGTCCATCGAAGTTGCATCACTGTTCGATCACGCTCGTGTTTCTTTGGCGATCCTAGGAGCAATTGGAGATATCGTCGGGTAGCTGACTTCTCCCCTAATCTAAAGAACCCGACCTCGCCTTATTTTGCTCAAAAAATGCCCAAGTCAAAGCACTGGTTCGAGCTTCACCGGAAAATGGAGCTGTAGGGAGAGAGTGGAGTTTTCATCTCAAGCAAGAAGATGACACTCTTCCAAACCGGATCGGACCAGTCCGAACAGGGTTCAATGCTTAAATTGGCCGGTTCATGCCCGATTCAACAGAGTTCTTCAAAATTAAAAATTTCCAAATTCATCTAAATTCATTCTCTATCCAATGGCGACCTCAATTCTCTAATTTATATTTTTTAAGCCACCTAGAAAAATGAATTTAGCAACCAGTTCAATAGTGGTTAAAATCAATTCAATCCGGTTCGTATTCGATTCACCTGAACCATTCTGGTTTTCTTTCCCAAATTGTTCTAAGGTCCCTTTCCAAGGTTTTTATGTCTCTTTGGGTCACTTGAGATTTTGTGAACTGATTGGGTTTTCCCCTTCTCTAGTGGTCGGGGTTCGTGAACTGATTCGGTTTTCTCTTTCAGTTTAACCGGTTCTTTTCTCGATTTTCCTTAACTCCAAAGGGCAGGGTTTACACTTTGATCCACAAGTGGGTGCAACCAATGTAACTGCATCTCGCGAACATTTGAACCTTTATGATAAATGGCGTGTGATTGTTTGCTAAATACCTCCCGAGAAAGGGGAAAAGCTTAAGCATTTTCTTAATAAAAGAAATTATAAATGGTGTTTTGAAAATATTACCCTAATACCCACTCACTAAGTTGTAGAAACTCACTCACTCACATTAAACCCTTTTCAGGAAAGTAGACAATCCACATAAGGAAATTTGTACGCCATGTCTAAAAAAAATCTAAGTAAATTATTCTTAATGTATTTTCAAAGTTTTGAATAATGTTCAACAACTCAATGAATGGGTGTTGGGATAGAGTTTTCATAAACCAAAACATCTTTAATCGGAGTGTGCCAAACTACTTATTTTCCTTAAAATTGTTCTTTACTCAAATTCCGATTTTCAAAACCTTTACCCTACCAAGAGTGACATTTTCTTTCAAAATTTATTTTCCAAACCTTATTCCAAGGTTTTGCCATTTCTTTTTCCAAGGATTCTCAAATCCTTTCCAAGGTTTTCATAACCTTTTTCCCATTTCCATATTAGATGTGTTTCACAAACAACGCACACCATTCATCAAGAAGGGTACACACATATTTGTGAGATGCAGTTACGCCGACTGCACCAACTTGAGGATCAGAGCGTCTTTACCATCCACCTTGATAGAAGTCCCTAACTTCTACCTGGAATCTGAGTGAACATCTCTAACATCCTACCCTCAGACCCAAAATACTTCGTGTCCATGAGGATGGAGACCTTATCCCGACCCCACCCTGGTCTCATGTGCATGAAGCTACGTCGAGCTTCCGTGACTGCTAGCATGACAAACTGCCCTTATCATCACCATGTCGTCCAATAGCCCTTATGACGCATCACTACCCCTCTTGGGCATCTTGATGGATCTGAACCTCAAGTGCATGCACAAATAATAATTTTTCCACAATGCCATTTATCTTTGATGTCACTGGTCCAACGGCCCCGACCCTTAACCCGACCTGCAGTTATTTGTCTAGACAGGTCCGTCAACCTGGTCCTGACCCACTGCCACTCGTCCATCGAGTACGTCGGTCCTGTCTTGGTACCATAGCGAAATCACACATTCCATTCATTTATAATTTTCATGGCATAATTATCACATATTTGTTTACAAGCTCCTGCTCGTGCCAACAGGCCTTGGGTCCAATGTACGTGATTTTCCAAAATTGGGCATTTTAGCCCTCAAGTTCTAAAACCGAGGCCTCTAGCCTATTTGAGCTGTTCTAGCTCTCGTCAATAAGGTCTCCAAAAATTTTTAAGCATTGGCACAAAGTCAGGGGAGAACACTTTTGAAAAAAATAAACTTTTCATCAATGACACCAACCGGGTGTGATGACATCTCCGCTTATAACCCGGTAAGCGGGTTTTCTACTTCCTTCTAGGAAGTCCATCATACCAACCAGGTATGATCTACTTACAACTAGTAAATAGTTTTTTCACATAGTTCTCAAATCACTCCAATCGGGCATGATGACAAAATTCCACATAAAAGTGGTTTTTTATTTTAGATATGCTCATCATCCCAACCGGATATAATGTGAATAAATCTCACTCACTTGTTAAACGTGAAGTGTTTATCCTCGATTGGTTTTTCAAAGTCGACGCGAGCTTCTCTTGTTGGCGTTCCGGTCCTTCGTGCTCCTAACGATTTGGACAACCTTATCTATCAATACTTGACATAACAGCCTTCATTTCTCATGTATGAACAACTAAAATCAAAACTTCCAATTAATTGCACTTAGGTCCTTAAAGTTCATTTTCCTTGACTTTAGGTCCCTAATGCAAACTTTTCCCCAAATTGAGTCCTGAAACTTCCAAAATTCATTTTGGGTCCTCAATTTACTAAAATCATTTAAGGGGTTCAAGTATACCAAATTTCCAATTTGGTCCCCAACTTTTTAAAAATTACCATTTTGCCCCTACTTTACGTAAATGGCAATTTGACCCCCAATTATTTTAAAAAATCGACCAATTCATCCTCCAACATTCTTTTCATGGCCAATTGACCCTCAATTTTTGGAAATTGCAATTTGGTCCCTCAATTTTATGAAATTCCTAAATTTCCCCAAAATTTTCCCCAATTTTCTACCTTTCAAATTAGTTGAATTTGATTTCATCAAATTGACCATTCAAATGGGGTTAATTGCTCTAATAAAAGGTATCGATCAATTCCTACACTTTCATACAATTCAATTGAGCTTTGAACCACGCCATTTGGGTCCGAATTGAGCTCAAACAGAGCTTTGCCGAAAAACTGAACTTATAGAGAGAAAGCTTCGAAGGCTTACCATCGGAGGTGCGGCGGTCCGATCTCTCTATCGGGAAAGATAGCTCTCT
Organism: Trapa incisa; assembly: GCA_030064435.1. Taxonomy (NCBI): domain Eukaryota; kingdom Viridiplantae; phylum Streptophyta; class Magnoliopsida; order Myrtales; family Lythraceae; genus Trapa; species Trapa incisa. The sequence goes on from CM057771.1 coordinate 16,251,516, forward strand.
TCTTGAGGTATCTTCTAGGATCAAGAATTCCTATAATTGAGTGAGAATTTTGTCAGTGAAATTTTACAGTTTCTCTCTCTAACTCCAACCTGCAATGACTGAGAAGGGCCAAATTGGCTTACCTTTCAACTCCGTTGAGGTCATTTAAGGGTTGAGGGGACGTTGGAAGGGCTTGGTTTGGTCGGAGGAGGGCTGAATTCAGCCAATTTTTGCTCAACCGAAACAGGGCAGCTTCGGTCCACCGAAGCTACTTCACTATTTGATTACACTAGCACTTCTCCGGCAATCCACGGATCAAATGGAGGTTTCTATCAAATAGCTGACTTCCCTCAGAGTGTAAAGAGCCCGACCTCGCCTTCTAAGGTTGAAAAAAATGACCAAGTCAGAGATCTGGTTCAAGCTTCACTAGAAAATGGAACAATAGAGAGAGTGTCACGCCCCGACCCTGTTTGGTCGGATCCCCATGACCAACTTGCCACTCTCCTAGTTTATTAAAGGGTTTCCCTTTATTATAGACTGTAAAGAGTAAGGCATCCTTTAAACCAGTACCTTTTCCAAGAATAACATAAACAAAACTGTATAATAATTTAAATTTATTATACCTGTATCACAGGCGCCTTAGTTGATGGTCTTTAAGGGTAGGCTTTCTAAAATCTCCTGAAAGGGATATAAGGGAGGAGGTGAGTACGACTACTCAGTAAAGAGGTTTTCAAAAGCTTTTGACTTTTAAGAAAACAATTATTATTGGAGTGTGCCAGACTCCTTTCCTTTCAAAATCCCTTTATTTAAAAATTTGAGTTTTTCCATAATTTTTTAGTTACCACGGTGTATCATCACCCAACACACATCCTTCATCATGAAGGTTACACACATTCACAGGTCAGTACGACTACTGAACCCACTAGTGGCTTCGGAGCGACTTTACCAGCCACCTGGATAGAAGCACAACCACTTCTACCCTAGGAATGAGTGGATGTTCGCAACATCCGACCCTCAATCCCGAAATCACTTCTTCGTGTCCATATGAGGACAAAGACCTCATCTTGTCCCCACCCCGGTCTCATGCGCTTGGTGCTACTCCAAATTTCACACAGATACTTGGAACGATGAACATCCCTTATAGCCATCAGGTCATCTGGTGCCCTTAGGACACATCACTACCCCTCATGGGCATATTGATGAACCCGTACTCAGTGCATGCACAAACAATGTTTTCTCATATTTTCATGTAATCTGTGGTGCCACTGCTCCAACGGCCCCAACTCTCGACTGGTGCCGCAGTTGTTTGTCTTGACTAGTCCGTCGACTTGTCATGTCGCACTACCACTAGTTGACTGAGCATGTCAGTCCTATCTTGGTACCATGGCCAAACAATTCACTTATTAAGTTTTATGGCACATATATCATGTTCGTTTACGAGCTCCTGCTCGTGCCAATTGGCCTTGGGCCCACAGTACGAGATTTTCAAAATCGGACATTTAGCCCCCAATTCCAAAACCGAGGCCCCCAGCCTATCAGAGCTATTCGAGCTCCCGTCGAGAAGGTCTCCCAAATTGTTTAAGCATTGTCACACAGTCAGGGGAGAGCATTTCCGACAAAACATATGTTTTCTCTATCCATTATACCGCTCGGGTATAAGGACACCTCCATTCATAACCAATGAACAGGTTTTCAACTTCCTTTGAGAAAGTCTCATCATACCAACTGGGTATGATCTACTTACAACCGGTAAGTAGTTTTTCCGCATGATTTTCACATCACTTCCTCTAAGTAGTGATGTTTTAAATACCACTTAATAGTGGGTTTTCATACTGAGGTATTTATCATTCCCAACGCTGTATGATATAAAATTTTCACTCACAACCGATAAGTGGTTTTTAAATTTTAAGTTGTGCTCATCATCCCAACTGGGTATGATGTTAGTAAACCCACTCACCCGTTAACGCAGTGAATTCCACTAGACCGGTTCTTTCTATTCACGTGAGCTCGTCCATGCTGGCATTCCCGATATTTCGTGTTCCTACACAATATAAACATTCTTGTTCATTATTACTTGGCATAACAACCTTCATTCATTTCCAATGAATGAGAAAACCCAAACTTTTAGTTATTTGCAATTAGGTACCTAAAGTTATTTCTCTTTAACCTCAATTTATTCAATTTCACCAAAAATGGGTTTAATTTCCCAAATTTCCAATTTGTTCCCCCAATTTTTCCAAAATTACCATTTTGCCCTTCCTTCACAAAATTGGTAAGTTTTTCCCCAAAAATCCAAAATTCCTCAATTGGTCCTCCAACATTATTATTTTCATGCCCAATTAACCCTCAATTTCATAAAATTACATTTTGGTCCTTTGAATTTCGAAAATCCCCAATTTTCCCCAATTTCAACTCCTTAGCACAGCCAAATTTGATTTTATCAAATTGACCGATCAAATACATCTAATTGTTGAAATTGAAGCTAAAATTAAGCTCCTCCATATTCTTATGATTCAATAGCACTTTGAATCATAAGTTTTGACGTCGGAACAAGCTCAAACGGAGCTTCGCCAAAAAATGGACTGTAGAGAGAGAAAGCTTCGATTACTTATAGGTGAGGGCACAACGGTCTGAGCTTTCGATTTGGACATATAGCTCTCATCATGAGGTTCATCCTAGAATCAAGAATCGCATCAATTGATGCCAAATTGAGTTAGAATTTCATCATTGAAATTCTGTCGGTTCTCTCTCTAGCACCGACAAAAAAATTACAGAGAGGAGCCGAATTGGCTTACCTTTCAGTCCTAATTCGGCCATGGGAGGGCTGAGGAAGTGTTGGAAGGGCTTGGTTTGGTCTGAGGAGGGCTCGAAATGGCCGATTTCAACTTGGCCAAAATAGGGCAGCTTCGGTTCGCCAGAGCTGCTTCACTGTTTCATCATGTCGACGCTTCTCCAACGATTCTCGGATTGACTAGAGTTTGCTATTAGATAGTTGTCTTCTCCCTGGTTCTAAAGAGCTTTACCTCTCCTTCTGAGGTTAAGAAAAATGTTCAAGTCGAAGCTCTGGTTCGAGCTTCACCGGGAAATGGAGCAGTAGAGAGAGAGAGAGAAGTGTTTAGATGTGAGGAGAATGAATGGTGATGATCTCTTTATATAGATGTAAAATTGTGTATTAAATGGGAGAGATTTATTACTATTATTAATATTTCCATAAATTATTGGTATTAATTCCAATAATTTAATTTCGTTATTAAATTATTTGTATTAATTCCAATAATTTAATTTATGTATTAAATTATTGGTATCAATTACAATAATTAAATATATATTAATTTATGGCTATTTATGATAAGGCGTACGTTCACATAAAAATTTTTGACCGAAATTTCTTATGGAATTATTGTAATTCCACCTGAACCAATTTGGTTTTTCTCTTCTAATTTGTTTTAAATTTCTTTTACAAGGTTTAATAAACCCTTTGGATCACCTGAGAGTTGTAAATTCCTAAATTGCCCATTAACAATTGATCGGGTTTGTGAATCGGTTTGGTTTTCTCACTCAGTTTGACCGGTTCCCTTCCCAGTTTTCCATAGCTCAAAAGGGCGGGGTTTACAGAGAGAGAGAGAGAGGTATTTTCAGTTGTGAGGAGGATGAATGGGGAGGAGCTCTTTATATAGGGAGCTCGGGGACTCTCTAGCCATGCGATTGGCACCTTTATAGCAATCATTAATGGCTTGAAACGCCTTGAACGAAGACTTTTCACCTTCGCCAGCGCTGTTAGCTTTCTCAATGAATGAACATTGTTGTCATGTGAAGGAAGAAGATGACACTATTCTGAACCGGATCGGACCGGTCTGAACCGGGTTCAACACTTAAATCGACCGGTTTAGGCCCAATTTGACCGAGTTTTTCAAAATTAAAAATTTGTAAATTTATTCTCTATCCAATGGTGGCTCAATTCCCAATTTGAATATTTTAAGCCACCTAGAAAAATGAATTTAGAAATCAGTTCAATGATGGTTCAAACCAATTCAATTTGGTTTAGGTCCGATTCACCTGAACCGGTTTTGTTTTATCTTCCAATTCATCCCAAAGTCCTTTTCCATGACTTTTATGACTCTTTGGGTCACTCGAGATTTGTAAATTTCTCAATTTGTCATTTCTCTAATGGTTGGGGTTCGTGAACTGGTTCGATTCTTTCTCTTGGTTTTGACTCTTTCTTTCCCCAATTTTCTTATCTCGAAAGGGTGGGGTTTACAACTCTCCCCTCCTTTTAGGAGTTTTGTCCCCAAAACTTAATCAGCATTGTTCACTCCAAGATAAACTTTCCTTAATGTCAACTTGGACATGTTAACACTTTGGTCGTTCTTTCACTTATTACACTTTAAATCACGTGCTTACTGAATTTTTTTTCTTTACATTGTTTACTCCTTCCATGGAGTTTATCATAACTTGTATGTCTTGCCCGCTAGTCCAATGGTATATCCCTAGGTTCACATCTTCCTTTACTTGGGCAAGATTTTTCCCCTTGAGGTTCTTACTCAAGATTTTAAGATTGGGAATTCCAAGATGCCTAATCGTTCTTGTGTCTAGTTATTCTCTTCATCGTTGAAACCCTTAGTTTGATGTTCTTTCGAGAATTGCGTACTTGTTTTCATAGGTTTCAGTGTTATTAGCCCTTTGTCCAATTTTGACCCTTCCTTCATCCATCATTTATCACAAGTTCAGTCAAAATTATGTTTTACCTTGTCATGCTTACCAACTGACGCTTCCTTACTTAAGTAAATTTTTTTCCTCAAGACTGTTGTGCTTACATGCCCCTTACAGCATGATATACTCTAGAACTTGTCTTTGATCATTTTAAAATTTTAGAACACTTCCATAATGGTTGTTCTCAACTTTCCAACCTTTTAGGGATTGTATAACTTCATCTCTCTTGTTGTTTGGTAGTATTCCTCAACTACCTTTACCGTTATTCAATCAACTTACATAACTGCGTCAGTTTTCCTTACCCACTCTTCCTTTCCCAACTTCCTTATTAGGTCTTTTCAATTCCAATTATTGGGTTTCCAGATGATTTACGGACATGCTGGGATTCTTCCCTTCTTAGGTCCTTCCTCATTCCCAGTGGCATCTTTTACTGAAGGACTTTCTATTTCCCTAAATCCATTCTTACTCGCTCGAGACCATTACATGATTATTTATTCTGAGTTAATCCCTTGTGGTCTATGTGTTGATTGCTTTATTTGGGAAGTTCTCTTCGTACAATTTCGTTCTCTACCATGTGCCTCAAAGTAGAGATTTTTACCATCGGAGCTACACGTTCAACCTTTTCAACATTCCTTGCAAGTTCCCTTTTCTTCATCTCTTTACACCCTTTATATTGGAACATCTACTCGCTTTCAATCCTACATTGTATTAAAATCTCCATTTCATTTCTTATTCCCTATCCAAGAACTTCCTACTATTGGTCTTATTTCTTATATTCCACCCTATGTTCAGCCGTCCTCTCTTTTGGGGCTCCATTTGGCGATCGTGGACCACAACCAGTCTTGATATCGATGGTCATTTCTCTTATTCACTTCTAAAGTGGAGGGTTTACCTTTCTAAGGTTTCTCAGGTGTTCTTTCTTCTATTCCTTTGTTATGGGTAGTTCACACCTTTCTTACTTGTCACGGCATCCTCAGATGCTATCTTCCTACTTACTTATTCCTTAGGTTTAACTTATTTCTTGGGTCCTCTTAGTATGCTTCCCTTGGTTTTTTCACCTCAGCATGCTCTTCATTTCCTCATCCTTCGTCACTTGGTCCATTACTTCTCAGTCGGGACATGTATGTTTCCCCAGGGTTTCCTTCCTTGGGAGAATCCTTCCCTTTCTTTCCCAAAGATTCCTTTTTATTCGCCCTTGAGGATATCTAACCTTAAATTTACTTTACTAACATCTTCAGATGCCATCCCTCCTATTTCCCTTTCTTTGGAGGTTGGGTGGATATGTCCTTAGACTTTTCTTTTACTTGTATCTCATTACAAGTTTATTTTTGTAGGAAATTGAACTTTTATTTATCATAATGATAGCAAATTACAGGGTTTTGGCTATATTTGTCTAGGGGAGCTATGGTAAGTACTAGCTATGGTACTAGGATCATTATGTGCTTCCTTCTAGGTGAGATTGTAAACTCTGGTTGGTACCCTCGATGTAGTGGTTATGTCCTGTTCTCCGTCTAGTGCCTTTGGGTTCCCTTGAAGTGGTTGATGGTTACTTCATCGTGTATTACCTTGAAGGGATGGACAACTCTTTACAAAGTGTCCGAGCTGTCCACATTCGAAGCATGCTTGACACAACCCTTCATGATTTTTTTGGCACCTCGGGCAATAAGGGTTTCTCCTTTGTGGGGTTATACTTGCCTCTCTTTGGGCATGGTAACTATCATTTCTTCTAAAGGACCCCATTCTTGTCCCCCATCTTTGCCCATCATGCTCCTTTTGACTTATCTGGCTGTTCTGTCCTTCCTCTTCCTTCTAGCTAGCTTGCTCTATCCGGCGACGTCTTGTATGTACTAGACGCTCACACTCATGGACCATGCTGATGATGGTAGCTAAATTCATGGGTTGTCCTTGTACTTCCATCTAGTCTCGTATGTCCATACTGAGACTGTCCACGAACCATTAGCAGATTTCTGTCAGTCCGACTAAATCTGGAGCAAAAGGTCTTAGCTCATTAAATCGAGTCTCATACTCCGAGATGGTGTGGGATCCTTGTCGGAGTCAAGAGAATTCTTGTTTCTTCTTGTTGATCAGATGCGGAGCTAAGTATTCCTCTGAATACCTCTCCTCGAATTGCTCTCAGGTGGGTGGGGTAGCATGCAAGCTTCTGACATTATCTCATCACCTCTTCGCATTGGCTTATAGGAAAAACTCTACCAGGATTAACATATCTTCTGATGAAATCCTGACTATCCCCATGAGTTTCTTGATGTTGGCTAGCCAGTCCATAGCATTTCCAGCATCATTCTCTTCGAGGAATGGCATACACCTTAGTTGTCGGAGGGTTTTGAGGTATTTGGGGATATCAATTGGAGGAGGAACGTTAACAAGAAGGGGATGAGATTGTACTTCCTCAGGCTCAGCTTAAGAGTTGGTGTCCTGATTAGGCCATCCAAATACTCGAGTGAATTCCTCATACAATCTCTCATGTTCTGAGCTTAGTCCAGGTGGAACTCTCTAGGTTTCTCGGGGAGTTTCTACAGGATGGTTGTTGGGCAGTATCAAAAATTGCAGCTCTTGTTCTCTTGGTTCCTCTCTTGGGAGCCATCTGAAATTTTAAAATTTATTCCTATTAGTTACTATGTTATATAGTCTTGATAATATATTCGAGAAAACAGGCTCTAATACCACTCAAGTTGTCACACCCCGACCCGGTTTGGTTGGATTCCTGTGAGCAACCTGTTACTCTCCTGATTTATTAAGAGTTTCCCCTTCTCTAAACCACGAGGAGTAAGGCGTCATTTTTACATGTATCTTTCCTGGAATATTATTAATCAAAACTGAATACATTAAACCATACATACATGTCTTGCAGGTTTGGCTACAAGAAAATTCTTTAAGTTTATTTTCCCTTGGTTACCTGAAAAGGGGTAAAGGAAGGAGGTGAGTTCAACAGCTCAGTGAATGGGTGTTGGGAGAGAGTTTTCATAAACCAAAACATCTTTAATCGAAGTGTGCCTATATCCATATTTTCTTTAAAATTGTTATTTACTCAAATTCTGATTTTCAAAACCTTTACCCTAGCAAGGGTGATATTTTCTTACAAAATTTATTTTACAAACCTTATTCCAAAGTTTTGCCATTTCTTTTTTCAAGGATTCTCAAATCCTTTCCAAAGTTTTTATAACCTTTTTTCCCATTTCCATATTAGGTGTGTTTCACAAACAACACACATCCTTCATCAGGAAGGGTACACACATATTTGCGAGATGTAGTTACGCCAACTGCACCCACTTGTGGATCGGAGCTATTTACCATCCACCCTGATAGAAGTCACTGACTTCTACCCAGAGTATGAGTGAACGTCTTCGACGTCCTACCCTCAAATCCAAAATACTTTGTTTCCATATGAGGACAGAGACCTCATCCCAACCCCACCCTAGTCTCATGCGCATGAAGCTACTACGTCAAGCTTCCGTGACTGCTAGTACGACAAACTGCCCTTATCCCCACCATGTCGTCCAGTAGCCCTTAGGACATATCACTACACTCTTGGGCGTCTTGATCGTCCTAAACCTCAAGTGCATGCACAAAAAATAATTTTTCCACAATGTCATTTATCTTTGGTGCCCCTTGTCCAACGGCCTCGACCCTTTACCTGACCTACAGCTGTTTGTCTAGACCGGTCCGTCAAGCTAGTCTTGACACACTACTACCAGTCCATCGAGTATGTCGGTCCTGTCTTAGTACCATGGTGAAATCACACATTCCATTTATTTAGAATTTTCATGGCATAATTATCACATGTTTGTTTACGAGCTCCTGCTTGTGCCAACTGGCATTGAGCCCACTATACGTGATTTTTTAAAATCGGGCATTTTAGACCTCAAGTTCTAAAACCAAGGCCTTTGGCCTATCAAAGGTGTTCTAGATCTCGTCAAGAACATCTCCCAAAATTTTTAAGTATTGGCACACAGTCAGGGGAGAACACTTTTAACAAAAAAAAACTTTCTATCCATCACACCAATCGGGTGTGATGACATCTCCACTTACAATCGATAAGCAGGTTTTCTACTTCCTTCCACGAAGTCTATCATACCAACCAGGTATGATCTGCTTACAACCGATAAGTAGTTTTTCCGCATATTTCTCACATCACTCCAATCAGGTGTGATGTCAAAATTCCACATAGAAGTGGTTTTTCATTTCCAATGTGCTCATCATTCCAACCGGGTATGATGTGAATAAATCTCACTCACTTGTTAACCGTGACATGTTCGTCCTCGGTTGGTTTTCAAAAGTCGACGCGAATTTCTCTTGCTGGCATTTCGGTCCTTCATGCTGCTACACGATTTAGACAACCTTATCTATCAATACTTGGCATAAGTGCCTTTGTTTCTCACATATAAACGACTAAACTCAAAACTTCCACTTAATTGTACTTAGGTCCTTAAAGTTCATTTTTCTTGACTTTAGGTTCCTAATGCAAACTTTTCCCCAAATTGAGTCTCAAAACATCCAAAATTCATTTTGGGTACTCAATTAACTCAAAATCACTTAAGGGATTCAAGTTTCCCAAATTTCCAATTTGGTCCCCAACTTTTTAAAAATTACCATTTTGTCCCTACTTTACAAAAATGCCAATTTGACCACAATTATTTTCAAAAATTGACCAATTTGTCCTCCAACATCCTTTTCATGGCCAATTAACCCTTAATTTTTGGAAATTGCAATTTGGTCCCTCAATTTTACGAAATCCCCAAAATTTTCCCCAATTCCCCCCTTTCAAACTGGCCGAATTTGATTTCATCAAATTGACCGTTCAATCAGGGTTAATTGCTCCAATTAAAGATATGGATTAGTACCTACACTTCTATAAAATTCAATTGAGCTTTGAATCACATCATTTGAGCCTAATTTGAGCTCAAACGGAGCTTCGCGAGAAAACTGAACTTAAAGAGAGAAAGCTTTGAAAGCTTACTGTTGGAGGTGCGGCAGTCTAATCTCTCTATCGGGGAAGATATCTTTCATTATAAGGTATCTTCTAGGATCAAGAATTCCTACAATTGACCTCAAATTGAGGGATAATTTTGTTAGTGAAATGCTGTAGTTTCTCTCTCTAACTCTAACTTGCAACGACTAAGGAGGGCCGAATTGGCTTATCTTTCAGCTTCGTTGGGGTCGTCTAAGGGTTGAGGTGACGTTGGGAAGGCTTGGTTTGGCCGGAGAAGGGCTGAATTCGGCTGATTTCAACTCGGCCGAAACAGGGCAACTTCGGTCCGTTGGGGCTACTTTACTGTTTGATTATGCTGACGCTTCTCCGGTGATCTTCGGATTGAATGGAGGTTGCTATCTGATAGATGACTTCCCCCGAAGTCTAAAGAGTCAAACCTCGCCTTCTGAGGTTGAGAAAAATGCCCAAGTCGAAGCTCTAGTTCGAGCTTCACCGAAAAATGGAGCTAGAGAGAGAGAGGAGTTTTTAGGTGTGAGGAGAATGAATGGGGATGAGTTCTTTATAGAGAGAGATCAAGGACTCCCTTGTAAAACCCATCCAATTAGACAAAAGGAAACCGAAAAAAGAACTGGTACAAGTTATGCATGAAGAATCGAGTCGTTTAATGAATGAAAAATAACTAATATGGGAAATTGGAAAGCCTCAAGTGACCAAAATTTCACAAAAACTTCAAGGGAGAACTGGGAAGTAAAATTGGAGAGCTAGATCACAAATTCATTTTTTTAGGTGGCTTAAAAATGTCAAATTGGAAAATTATGGCCATCATTAAATAAAAAAATGAAATTAGATTAATTTAGAAATTTTTAAACTTGAGAGAACTGGACGAATTGGGTCCAAACCGGCCAAATTTTGAATTCGGATCACCGAACCCAGTTGGACTGAACCGGTCAACGGTCAACGAACCAATCAACAATCAACGGCTGATAGGGCAGCCACACTGGCAATCCACGTCAGAAAAACTAACCAATCATAGTACGCCACATGGCACACCTGCCACATCATTGTCTTCAACCTACATATGCTGATAGAGAAGAGAGAGAGAGGAGTCACCGAAAAAGCTGGAGTCTCCGGCGACTCGAAAAATGCTCTAGTCAAGTCATCGATGGCCAAGTCGGAGGCCGAGTCTTACGCCGGCGGGTAGCCTAAGTAGTTACCGACCTCCCTATATAAAGAGCACCCCCTCATTCATTCTCAGCATCCCACAATCGAGCGCAGAAGAAGAAGAGTGAGTTTTTCGGCAAGCTTCAAACCACAGCTCCGACGATAGGCGAAACCTCATCAAAGGAGCTCTGAAGGGTGGCATTGGAACCGGGGAAGAATCTTCTAGCTCCAGACCTCCTCAAAACATTCAGAGAGTGCTTAGGGAGGTGCGAGAGAGATTGCATAGTAAAGTTGCTTTGGTGCTCAAAGCAGCAAGCTCCTGCCCGACACCACCTTGCCCCGTACGACCCTTCCACCACCCACCTTGGCCACCACTGACCGCCTAAGGCCCTCCACAACACCTCTACAGGCCCTAGTAAGCTCAATTTTTCCTCCCCTCATTGGAATTTCCAAAATTTAAAGTTACACCGATCGAAATTTCTCTCTTCAAATTCCTGCAGGACTGTAGTGAATTGCAACAGAACTCGATCCTGCTAGGTTCCCATTGACTAGCTCTAGCTGCCCCCACCTCAAGCTCTGGCCACCGCCTCTCCGTTTATAAGAAATGCAAGCTTTCTCTCCCTAATGTAACTTTTTTGGCAGAGCTTCGACAAGGCACAAAACTTAGACAAATTCAGAAATTTGAAGTGCATGACGATTGAGGGGAGCTATAGGAGGTAATTAGAAGCACGAATTGAAGAAAACAAGGACTTACAGGCTGCCAATTGAATGAGGTAAGATTCGAAGTGTCGTATGCTCAAATTGGGGAATAAGGTGAAGGGCAATTTGGGGAATTTGAGGGACTTATGTGCAATATTCAAAAATTGGAGGACTGGACGGTAATTTCACGAAATTGAGGGTATTTTCACAAAATTCACCCCAATTGAGGGTCAACTGGGCAAATTGGACAAATTTGGGGCAAATGGAAATTTTGAAAAGTTTGGGCAAATTGGGGATTTTTCAAAAATTGGAGACCAAATGGAAATTTGACAAAATTGAGGGTCTTTTTATGTAATTCCCTTCCAATTGAGAGTACATTGGACAAATTGGATCAAATGAAGGACCAATTTGTAAAATTTGAAAAGTTGTGGTCAAATTGTAATTTTAGGAAAATTTTGGGCTAAATGGAAGTTTCGAAAAATAGAGGAACCCAGAGGCAGGATTGATAAAATTAAGGACCCGTAGGGATATATAGAAAATTTGGGGGCGAATTAAGAAAAAAAAAAGGGAAAATTGAGGAGGTAAAGATGAACACACAAACCTCGGGGACTAAAGTGCAATTAAGACCAAATATGAAGGCATATACACAAATATGCCAATAATTGTGATTCCTTAGTTCAACACCCTAATAAGGACATTCGTGCCATGTAGAGACTGACTACTTGAGCGCCTGCTTTCGGAAGAGAAACCGCAAGGCCAGACTCCGCCGGCGCAAGCCTGCCAAAATTACCCGGTGAGTGGGAACTGCTATGACGTCCATTCCAGTTGGAATGACGGTTTAAGCTTTGAAAAATTGTTTTCTCGGAATTAGCATCCCCTGACTGGGTGACTTTGCTTAAAACATTTGGGAGCTAATTTCGGGCTTAGGCTCGAGATGTAGTGGGCCCAAGGTCGATGGATACGGGCATAAACTTGTCCAAAACAGATATGTGATACATGAGGCTAAAAGACTTAAATAATGGGAACTTGTGTGGTACCCATCGAGACAAGCTGAGTTGTCGAGCTTGTTGGGCCGAACCGCTGCTTTTCCGAAGCTGGGTCGTCGAACCTGTTGGGCCAGTACACGTGGTGGGGTCGAAGCCAAGCTGACAAACCGTTGTGCAAGAGGGCCAAAGATAATTGTAATAACTTAAAAAGATTATTGATTGTACATGCACTGTGATGTTCGGGCCATCAGGACACCTGGCATGAGGTAGTGATTGGACCTAAGGACTGCTAGATGACCCAGGGAGCATACGGGCAGTATCATCATTCAGTAGGTCATGAAGTCAAGGGCTTCCTGCACACGGAGACCGAGGCAGTAGAGGGAATGAGGTCTCGTTCCGTTGAGCAGACATGGTAGAGATACTTGAGTTTGGGGTCAGACTACTGATGTCCGCACAAACTCCAGGTAGAGGCAGCATCCCTCTATCAGGGTGGACGGTAAAAGCGCTCAGGTCCACAAATGGCACGGTTGAGCACCGTTCTGCGAACGTGTGATCCCTCCTGTGATATGAGGGCGGTTGTTGATGCTGTGACTATGTGAAATAACGGAAATGGATTAAATAAAAGAAAAAGAAAATGATAAGATAAATTCACGTAGCCCGTTATAGTAAGTTTCCCTCACTGAGTTGTCAAACTCACCCCCTCACTCAACCCCTTTGCAGGACATTACCCCGACAGGAAGTTTCAGATGCGCTCAAGCCCTCAAGGTATGTTTCCTACCCCCAACTTAAGTAAGTGTTCAAACGTAGACACGCCTTTACCTTCTTTGCCTCATTCGAGTAGATATACATGAATGATGCAAGGAATGGTGGCGGGTTGATCACAGACTCTGACCAAACCGGGTAAGGGCGTGACACTCTGGTCATCCGATTGGTGTCTTTATGACGATCATTCTTGGCCTGAAACACCCTGAACGGAGACTTTTCACCTTCGCCGACTTTGTTAGCTTTTTCGGCGAGTGAATAGTGCTAATGTAAAGGAGGAATACAACAATATTTCGAACTGGATTCAATGCTTAAATCAGCTAGTTCAGGCTCGATTCGACCGAGTTTTTCAAAATTAAAAATTTCTAAATTCATTATATATCCAACGGTAGTTTCAATTCTCCAATTTGAATATTTTAAGCTACCTAAAAAAATGAATTTAGAAACTGATTTAATGATGGTTAAAACTGATTCAAACTGGTTTAAAACTGTTCAAGTCCTGTTCACCTAAACTATTTTGACTTTATCTTACAATTCATCACAAGGTTCTTTTCCATAACTTTTATTACTCTTTTGGTCACTTGGGATTTGTAAATTTCTCAATTTGCCCTTTCTCTAACGGTTGGGGTTCGTGAACCGGTCCAGTTCTTTCTCTTAGTTTTAACCGATTCTTTCCCCAATTTTTTATCTCGAAGGGGTGGGGTTTATAGGATCCAACCCGACTTCCTCGCCCCACATACACCCGTCACCTTTCCCCTCATTCCCAATAGAATCCTACAGTGTGCTGCTCGATGATTTCGATAAAATCGACCTAATTTTTAGTCAAATTTCATGTCATAAAACCTATGATTGACTTGATAACCACCCAAAATCCTACATGCAAAATTAATTGGCCTATCACTTCACCATTAGATTGAATTTTACACCGAAAGTCTAGAAACATGTTCCCTGAATCACTTACGACACCCAATTATTCCGACTCCAACTTCTCCCTTATCCAATCATCAAATAAAGTGATTTTTGTGTCAAAATACCTCTAAGGAATTTCCCTTGAGTTCTGTGGTTGGGTCCTGCCCTGTTAGTGGTTGAAAAATGACACATGATAGTTGTTTTGGTCGACTCTCATTCAGGATAAAAAATAGTCGTCGCACCGTCACACTTTCGGGATCAAATTCATCTACCTCTGACCACCACTCTAACAGACACCGATGGCAAAAGAACCTCTAACTCTTCTCTGCCTCTTACATACATTGGTCCACCTCCAACAAGGGGACTTGCTGCCATGAACTAATTTTCCCTGCAGATTTGTTCTGGAACTTCTGGTCATGGCTTTTTTAGGCTAAAATTTGCCCAGCTTCGGCAATATTTTGGTCGGCCACCAATATAGAACGAGTCACTGATGTATTAGCTTCAAAACTTTTATCCTCTAACTACCGATTATGCACTCTGATGAGTATTTTCGACAAATCCATTCGGTAGCTCTACTTTGTGCAGTTTTAGTACTTGGCTAAAGGTCAAATTCAGGCCCCCACCTGTGAGCACACCATCTTTGCAGGTTCTCCTAACTCTCTCCCAAAATTATCCACAACTTAGTTGGGTGTACATATTCAGTTGCAAATATGCATATACAACTTAACAAAGTGGACATTATATGTAAAGGGTTGTTGCCCTCATAACAAAAGTTGTCACAATCGCGCTCCCACTCCCATATTGTTAAATACTTAGTAATTAAGAGCAGATATATGAAGCTTGAAACCCTGATGCTACTTTGATAGACTTTTCTTAAAGCAACAATATATATAGAGAGAGAGAAACATAATATATAGAAGAACTTTATGGATTCCCTCCATCTTCTTCTTTCTCCAAATTCTACTATAATTAGCAAGAGGACGGCATCCGGATCAAGCTAATAGTACTGCATACGAAGGTGATGATGTGGTCCTTTTTCTTCAGTAGAGACTGCGCATGAGAATGCCTTCGAATGTGATTCCAGGGCCGAAGGCCAGGGCCAAGCCCCATTCCTCACCTGCTTGTTCCTTGCTCTTAAGCTCCTCCCTCATGTTCTCTATCACGTAGAAGATGGTGTTGCTGCTGACATTCCCATAGTCCATCAAGGCCCTCCTGCTGCACTCGAGCTTCTCACTGCTCAGCCCAAGAGTGCTCTCCAGCTTGTTCAGTATCGCTGGCCCTCCGGGATGCACTGCCCAGAACATGTCATTGTACTTCATCTTCCCCCCACCGCCGCCGACGGCCGCTGCCTCCTTGCCGCTCTCCTCCACGAGCCTCCTGCAGAACTCCTCAATGTTGGCCTCGATCTTCGCTGGAAGGTCCCTCCCGAGCTTGAAGTTGATCCCCTCCTCCGACAGCTTCCCGTCAATGACGTCGTGGGTCTCCGGCAGGAACTTCTGGACAGCAAAGCTCAGCTCCATGAATGGGTACGACTCCCCTGAGCTGCCACTTCCGCGAACCGGATCGGCCGCGACGACTACGGATGCCGCACCGTCTCCAAAAAGTGCTGCCCCGACCAGGTCGTAGGGGCGGTCGTTGTTGGGGGGGCGGAACCCTAGAATGGTTGTCTCAGAGGTAGTGAGGAGGACGCGACTGCCTGGATTGTTCTCGGCGATGTCCTTGGCCAGCCTGAGGCCGGTGACTCCGCCGTAGCAGCCGAGAAAGTAGAGCATCACACGGCCGACGTCGCTCCTGAGGCCGAGGCGGGCAGCCAGGTGGAGATCACCGCCGGGAAGCCTCAGCTCGCTGGAGGAGACGTAAATGAGGTGGGTGATATCCTCAACCTTGCCGCCCCACTCCTTGATGCAGGAGAGGCTGGCCTCCGCTGCCATGTCCAGCACCGCCTGGTTCGCTATCTCAAGCCTCTGCTTGATCGTTGGGGAGCCCTCCGTGGCCAGCTCCGGGTACTTGTCGAGGATCTCCTTGGACATCACTGTGTACCTTCTCTGGACTGTTGTCTTCTTACCTAGCAAATGATAATGAAAGTGGTGAAGAAAAATCACCATCAAAGCACGATTGTGGATGTTCAAAAACCTTGAAGGAAATGGCTAAACCGAAGCAAATTTAGATACATCTTCATTTTTATGCTTACACAGGTAGGCAAGTTTTTCCTTGATGGAAGGGTCATCACACTTGGTGTCGCGGATGAAACCCTCCACGAGGCGGTCCTGAAGCACGATTTGCTTGGGGAATGCCTTGCCGAGAGCGAGGATCTTGGCCTTACCGGGAGTCAGTGCCCGCCTGCATGGAATGGACTTATAGCAATTACCATCGGAGGACGACATTTTTAGATGAGGAAAGGGATTTTCTATGGAGATGTTGGATGTAAGTGGGAGAGGGTGATGAGCTGATGGAGGGTATGGCTTTGAGGAAGATGGAAGATATAAGTGAGGCAGCAAGGAAGGGGGAGGAGAAAAGGGGGGGTCACGTTCTTGGAGAGAAGTTGGTTATAGAATTAAAGAAACATGCAAGGGGAAGGGGAAGGACAAAGGAGATGAATATGTTATTTTTCTTCATCCAGTTAGGGTTTTGGTGTGTTTCCGGTTGTTCTTTGGGAGCAGGAAGATGGTGTGTACAGTGATGAGTGCCATATATCTAAAAATAAAGCCAACTCAACTTATCATTTTTTGGTTGTTGTGATGTGGATATGAATGGTAAGATGGAAAAGAATTACTTAGCACTTCATAAAATTTTGGGTTAATTATATAATTAAAGTATAAATTATTTGAAATATTCTAAATTTGTACAAAATATTTTTTTATCATTGGTCAGTAAAAACTCATTAAAACATATAATGTTGGTTTTAAATTATACTAATTAGCATAAACTCTCAAATTTCACATAATTACATGATTATACATAAGAGTATTTTGAATATTCTTGATTGATATAAATGTTAATATTTAGTTCTCTATTAATTCAAGAAAATTAATATTATCCTGTAAATTTGAGAATTTGTACTAAAATTTAAAACAAAAATTTACTCTCAAGAAATAAAAAATGAGCATTATATTAATTTAAATTATTAAAAATTATTTATAAACATATGTAATTAAGTATTATATCAAAATTTGACAATATATACCATTTTTTTTGCTCTATGACAATATATACCGGTTAAAGAGAGTTATTATACTAATGAAGAAAACAAAAAAAACTCTTCATTATTTCTCCCTCTATGCTTTTTTGCACAACATTTTTTTTCACGTCATTCATCAAAAAAAAATGTTTGACCCCTTATTTGGATATAGTGGGGGAAGGGAATGCAACAAAGAAAGGAAACTTTTAACATTTCAAGCGGAGTTTATTTTAGCTTCATATTAATTAGGAAAATGGAGATTATATTTATATAGTAGAATTTGATAAATATAGCATTTTATTTATTCAGTAGAGAATCAATGTTGTGCCTTCCAAAAAAAGTATCACCATAACCTACAAATTCATGCAAAAACATTACAATAAATAAACAAATACAATGTATTGTGAATATGAGATTGATTTGGAATGAAATCTATTGAACAAGAAGGCCATATAATATAGAGATGATGGATTTGTTTTTATAATGAAAAATTCTCTCGTAGTCAAGTGAAAGTGGAATGGCTAATGGATAAGAATAAGAGCAAAATATTTCCTTAAACACCTTTTTTTCCTCCATTGTATTTTTTGGATGTTGAAGGTGAAGGCTGCTCAGGAGGCTTTGACAACCACAGCCGCCCCACCCTGGCTTCAGCATCAGGATCCAGCTGAAGACTGCGGATAACTAGCAACACGGCGGAGATTGCTGCCATGTGCCTGGAGGAAGTTCAGGGTCCGGTAGCTCATTGCATATGCAAAGAGCTGAGGGGCCATCCACAGCGCCAGCTGTGAATATGTAGAACAGGCAAAGGAGCAGCTCCCTCGAATTGAGAATGACCCATGACCCCAGTGTGTAGATAGGCTTGTCGAGCTGCCTTGCACCGAACACCTCTCCATCCCTAGCTGTGTTTATCATCATATATCAATGTTTTAATTCATGGTGGAGCTGGATCAAGAGAACATGAATCCCACATTGGAGGATTGACAAAAATCAGAAAAATATATATAAGCAATGATATAGCCAGTAGTTTCATAAAAAATAACCTGAAGTTTCTACCTTGGTTGAACTGAAATTACGGCATTCAAGAACTTCCCATCTTAACTCCGTATCTTATTTCAAGCTACAGCCACTAGGGAGATCCTCTTTGACACAAATTCAGCTTCAGCATTTCTACCCTCAGCTACTAAAGCAGCCACCAGCTCTTTGACACAGCTCAAGTTTCCACCCTGTCCTCTTTCCACCAGCTCATAGAACAAGCTAAATGCTTCAGAGATCCCCTTCTTATCACAGAGGCCTCTTATTATCGAGTCACACAAACCAATCCTGATTCTTTCTTGCTTCTCTATGGCAAATAGAGATAATGCATGGGCCTCCAGGAACCTCCCACTCTTATTAAGGAACTTAATTATTTCTTCCATTTCAACAACAAAGCCATTCTCGTAAATCATTTTAATCACCTTGAATGCTTTTTCTTGTAACCTGCAAGTGAATATTAATCTCACAGTATCTGAATTGAGATGAACATTTTGTCTAATTTGCTTTTCTAATGACAGCATAACTAAGTCAGCAGACTCATTCGCGCACTTCTTCTTCACAAGCTCAGCAAGAATCGAGTGGATTACAGATGCCCGAGGATGGTAAGAGCTCTTAAGCATCTTCTCAAGGGTCCTATATGCAAGGATGGGATATCCGATCTGAAGAAAACCCTCTATCAAGGCTGAATAGATCTCAGAACCAGGCAGGTAGCCTCGCCTAAGCATTAGTACCAAAAGCTCGTACCCAGATTCAAAAGACCCTTCCTTGCAATGACCCATAATTAGAATTTGGTAAGAAGGAGGGTCTTGAACTCCCCTCTTCAATAACTGCCTAAACACCTTCTCAGCCTTACTTGTCTGCCCACTTCTACACAGATACTCAAAAATGGGGTTGTAAGCTGCGACAAGGGGCTTACACCCTTCATCACTTAACAGAATCCCACTTTTCAAGAGCTCATCAAAATATTCCTCTGCCCTCTTGAATTCTCCTCCTAGGGTTAACCTCCGAATCATAATGCTATAACTTGCGGAGTCTGGCTTGATTTTCAACTCCCTCATCTTCTCAAACACTTGAATGGCCTCACACAAGTTTCCTGCATTGCACTGGGCATGCATTAATGTGTTGAGAGTGCATGTATCAGGGACAAAGTTGCCCTCATCCAATATCTCTTTGATCTTACCAAACTTTTGGGCTTCACCAAGCCCTTTCACAAGAGTATTATATGTAACATCATTTGGTTTCAGCCCTTGGTCAATCATCTCTTGCACAACCTTTAGCGCCTCATCAATTTCCCCCTTTGAACAGAATCCTCTGACCAAGGTTGTGTAAGTGACTACATTGGGATTTAAATCCCTGGACTTCTTCCTCATTCCCTTTACCACGTTACTCGCAATCACAACTTTCCCTTCTCTACACAATCCATCAACAAGAATGTTGTAGGTAACGACATCCGGCTCAACATCAAAACGTGACATCTTCTTAAAAAAATGAAACCCCTCATCAACCATTTTATTCATACAGAAACCTCTAATCAAGATATTGAATGTATATGTATCTGGATGAACTCCGTAAGTAGTCAGCATCTCATCATACAGGGCCTTCACCTTATTGGTCCGACCCCGTTTGAGTAAAATTAAGAAAAGACTATTGAATGTAACAACAGAAGGGGACACTCCCATTGCCTTCATGTTCTCAAAGAGCTTGACAGATTCCTGAAACAGTCCAGCCTGACCATAGCTACGAATCAAGCTATTAAAGAGCTTATCTTGAATCCCACCACCATGACCATTAGACCTCCGAAATACGGAGAACAGGAAGTTACGAGCAGCATTAAGATTCCGAGAATGGCCAAGGATCTCAAGCATGGCAAAATGGGTGTGCTCATCATGAGCAAAATCCAACTTTGAGCCCACCCAATTGAAGAAGCTAATGGCCTTTGTAGGGCTCCTTATGAGCCGGAGAGCTTGAAGAAAATTGGTCCTGGAGAGTGTACTGAGGGAGAGAGAAGATAGACAGGATTCAACCTCACTTGACCAGGGTTTCTGGTTGATGATTGCCGCAATATTTTGAGCCCTCTTGGCATTGAGCGTTGGTGGTGATCCTGGTCTATGCCTTCGTATCTCCTTTTGTTGGCCATTGCTGGCCACTTGGAAAGAAAGATGCCTCCTAAGTTATCCAATATGTGGGTCAGGCATTCAAACTTCAAAATACGAATGGAAGGAGAGGAGAAGCAAATGAAGAGAGCAAAACAGTTTAACCTGAGGAGTTGCTTCTCAAGCAGAGGCAGAAAGGGTTGAAGATGATGCCGAGGAATTGAAAGAGCAGTAACCATCAATATGCTACATTAAATAAAATCCAAACAGTCAAGCTCCTAGTGAAGAACAAAGACAGATGATTTCTAATGTTTTACCATGCAAAAGAATCATACCAGGATTAAGTATCGCCTGTATCTGCTATTAAAGAATATATCAAGATTAACAAAGCAGAGACTCAACATTTGGATTATCAAATATTATCCATGTTGTCCAATCAAAAAATGAAAAGAATAAATCATTTCTATGAGCACATTAAGTTCAAAAGGGAAACTTATTTATCTATCTCAGGTAAACATTCCTATACTTGAAACCAAATAAGCTTGATTAAATTTCTAAAATGAGTTATTAAAAACACATGAACAATCTTTGAAATTTGTTATAGCACATCTTCCCATATTTTTCAAGAATTTCTAAGTTACTTCCATCTCATGTTACTTCAAAATCTATAAGCTCTGCCTGCCACCAGTTAGTCCAGTTTAATATATATCCAGTAATATAATCCCATTAACAAATTTAGGATTCTGTAAAGAAATAAAAAAGATACAAAGAGAAAGGGAGCATTTCAAGAGTTCACGCTATAACAGCTAGCATTTCAAGGTCAAATGTCATTTTCACTTGTTTGAAATGCAAGCCAAGATAGGTTAAGAAAACTATATTACAAACCCCAGTTTCCTAGTAAGAGAAATATATGTACTTTCAGTCAAGTAATTTATCTCCAAGTATTTCAATACTTCAAGGCAGCAACAGCTTCTTGAGACACAAGGCAACCTCATGGTTTCTTTCCCAAGGAATTGAAGAGTACCTGAAAGGAATTATGCCAGAGTTAAAGGTCTTTAGTCCACTTTGTGAAGCTTGCATTTGATTGGCAGAGAATTCGGCCAGACAATACGTGAAGCAGGTTCTGTCCTCTGTCACTGGGTAATGGCATCAACACTTCTCCATCATAAATATAATTAAGGAGATTTCTGGGCACGGCAAACTATTCATAGTGGGAACTTAGGAGCTTAGGGGCTGGCTGCCTGAACCATGAATCGCGATTGAGTAAGTGTTGCTTCGATTTCACCTTTCTAAATTGCACAATCGATGATGGAAATTGGCAAACCTGAATTTAAACTTTGAAGAGAAGAACC
Organism: Trapa incisa; assembly: GCA_030064435.1. Classification (NCBI taxonomy): domain Eukaryota; kingdom Viridiplantae; phylum Streptophyta; class Magnoliopsida; order Myrtales; family Lythraceae; genus Trapa; species Trapa incisa. The sequence goes on from CM057771.1 coordinate 16,273,325, forward strand.
TAGGCATAAGGATGATGATGATGGCAGCACTGTAAAATACAGCTGTTTCTGTGTATTTTCCGGGTGAGGGCAAGGTCAATGGAGTCGGCGTCCATTGTGGTCGAAGGCACGGCGACGGGGGCAGGGCGAGCCTGCGGCAGCGTTACGTGTCGGTGGAGATTGGAAAGGACCTGGGTCGACTGCCACCGGGAATACTGAGGAAAGGAAAAGCTACTGGGTGTAGGGTTGATCTTCAACATTAAAACTAAATATCCGAAATTAACCGTCAACCGAACCGAGTTGTTTTTGTCATTAAAAAATAGATCAATTTTAAATCAATTTTTATATGTTTAATATATCAATTTTTATAAAAATAATTTGAACCCAATAATTAAAGTATTAGATAAAACTAAAATATTTTAATTACAATTTTAAATCTCAAGAATCTAATTTTGAGTGATAGAGTACTAAATTATTGGAATGTATTTTTTAAAATTCAAAATAAGGGATTAATCCATTCAAATTGAACAACTATAAAAAATAAATTAGGCTAAAGTATTTTTAATTAAAAATAAAAATATATATTTTTTCTTTCCTAAAACTTCATTCTCACTCACCTTATTAATCATCAAATCATCTTCCATCTGAGCAATGTACTCACCTACTGAACAGATTTTTCTCTTGCTAATATAATTCCATTTGTGCATCATTCTATCATTTCCACCAAAAAAAATACATGAACAAGTCATGAAGGCAACCTCTCTATAATTATTTTGAGATAATTAATAAATAGAAAAATATAAAAATACAATTAATCATATTCATTTAAAGATAGTTTGTGTACCATATATATATATAATTAAATACGATATATTAAATATATTATAATTATTATCTCTTAATTTGTTCATTGTAACCACATCCCTTAATTTGAAATATCATTACCTAATAATTATGGAGCAAAGAAATCTAATTTGAAGAGTACTTGGAGTAGAAAGAAAAAAATGAAGTTGAACAATAAAATAAAATATTTAATTTTAAATTTGTTGATTTTGATCTGAACAAGTCTGAATCTAATAAAAAACAAATAAGCAGCATGAGAATCACTCAATAAATAGTGTATCGAGACAAACCGGTCATTTATGGAATTTATAATTCTAACTCAGTTAAAAGTTAGAAATCTAATTAAGAACAAAAAGAGAGAACCTCTAGAGCAAAAGGTTCAAAATGATGTAGAAGGTGATTAATCGATCAAAGAAGATATTACTCTGAATCCCGATCCCAAGGGTGGTATTATTTACAGTTTTCTCAAAATAGTTATTATATCATGAAATAATTGATATATAGAAAAATATAGAAATACAATTCCAATGTACAATATATATACATAATTAAATAAAATAAATTAATAATATTGTAATCAATATCTATTTAGCTGCTATTCTTATTTTTAATATTATCTCTATTATATTCTATTATTTCCACTAATAAATTCATAGATGATGAAGGAACCTCCCCATCACAAATAGTGGTTCCTCTTATTGTTTCAACCTCTACTTCAATGTATAAATAAGCTAGGGTCGTGAATGCATCTTTCCGTAGCATAATGCTATGTTTGGTTACTCTAGATACTAGTAACTTGTTTATCCTCCTTTTGCATTGGTTTTTCAAATCCTTCTACCTAGAAAGTCACTTTCACATATTGAACTTTTCATGTTGGCTACCAAATACAATAATGACACATATTCTGGAGAATTGAGTCCATTTTGAAATTAGAATTGTGTTCATTCTGTGTAATATAAATTCAAGTGTATTTATTAATCGTCATTGTCCGACACTCGATAGTAAAAGCTCATCTTTATTGTAGTTTTGTATTATTGTTTATATTATAGGAGTGGAAGAACCATAAAGACCGAAGTGAAACATTTCCCCATCTAAATTATGTTTTTGAGTCATGTGATAGCAAAATGTCATATTTATATTTGGGTTTTTGTTTTAAAATCATTAAAGGTTTGAATAATTGTTTTATGGATTGGGTACAAACACCGTCTCTAGTATAAATCAATGGAAGGATAATAATTAAAAAATTAATAAGATAACTGGAGTAAAGACAAAATTAGACGAGATACTCATTCGATACTTGTTCTCTTCTATTTATAATAGAAAGTTTACCTATTGGGGAAGTTTGCCTCGGAAATAAAAATGAATTGGAGTGTTTTTACAAGTATATTAAAGTGGGCATTGAATAAATTATATGAATTATAGATTAGAGAAATAATATATAATATATTACGACACCAATATAATAATCATCTCGTCAACTCGATACTATAATAGTAGAGCTTACACGGAAAGGATATGAGACTTAAAAATAAAATCTTTTTTTCTAAATACACATGGGTAGTAAAATTTTTACAAAAATTAAGATGACACAAATATGGTACAAATTTTAAACTTAATAATTATAGTGCAAGAATTTGGGGAAAATGATGAATGCATTGAATCTCCTTAAGTTAAATTAAAGTCATTTACCTCAATTCAATGATTAGTGATTTGGTGTATTCCCTTCTCATTTATCTCCCCCTTCTAAATTTTCCTAAAAAGGTTGAGAAGAAGGGTAAGTTAATGTCCAATGAGTTACATTTTTTATGTAATGAAGTGAGGTTACTAACAATTGAGTATTCATTTACTCGATCTCAATCTCTACTCAAAATGCTAATATGGAGTATTTATTTTTTATACTACTTGAAAGTTTGAAAAAATAATTAATTTTCATATAATTATAATGATAAACTTTGAGAGGACTATATAAACATAAAAACACTCATCTTAGCCAAAATTCAGTTGGTACTATCATAGCACTCCAAACAAGCATAAGACGTACCACACCATCTAATAACATTTGGATTTCGTGTGGTTAGATGTATTCACAATTAATAGCGATAATCGCACCACTCGTTTGATGTTAATGCTCATACATTTGACATTCGTATATGGAGATAAATATATCCTACCAACTCATTTTCCAATTCCATATGTGTGGACCCTCAACTTAGTCTCCCTAGGGTCCTGGGTATTTTGAAACATGGAGCTCCTGTTTTATCATCATGTTTCAAACATACTCATAGGTGATCAACACACCTCTCACTAGGTGTTTGTTGACTACAACTTGTCTACCAAATAGATGTGTGCATCACAATCAATAATTATCACAAATCATGATCAATGGTTGGTCTCTTATCTCACCACCCGTACTATTCAATGATTTATTATGATCTCATTGGATCTATCCATAGTTCACATACGAATACCATGAAATTGTAAAAAAAACATGTCAATGCCCATTTTTTTTATTTCATTTTGGGCCAAGGTTTATCTTTCCTTCAAAATCAAGAGTTTTAACCCTTATTTTGTAAAGTGTTAAGCCTAAACTCAATTTCCAAACATTTAGGTCGTAACCCTCTTTTCAAAATATTAGGCTTTAGGCTCATTTTCAAATTTCTACACCATAGTTCAATTCTTTCAAAAAAATATGAACCTTAAGCTTCATTCCAAAATTTGTTGGAACTTACCAACTTTCCAAAAAGATGGGCCTCAAGCACATTTCCAATATCATCACTTTACAAAAATTTCTCTATTTAGTTTTTATAAAATTTTTAAAATATTTTTCAAAGCACATACACACATAGATAATTTTTATAAAGTTCTAAGGTGCATGCGATCGGTTTCATCAGACTTGCTATGAATAAACTCACTCACCGTTCTTTCTAAGATTTATTCGTCCTAATGGTATTCAAATTCCACTCATTTCTTTACCAAATTTTATCTACATATAATGTACACATATATATATATATATTTATTCATACAATATATAAGTATTTAGTTTCATTCTAAAATGGTATACCCTGTAATTTTCACAAAATTACAAATTTACCCTTAGACTTAGTTTACCCTGTTCTTTGGTACTTAATAAAGTCCCTTAACTATAGTGCATCTACCTTTATATCATTACTTTATAATATTTATATTTGGGGTCTATTCTTTTCCGACGTTACCCCTTTGCCCTAAATTATCAAAATTATCATTTAGCCATGGAATTATAAGTTCTTAGTCTTGGGGTCCCTAAATTTCTACAAGTTCCATCTTCAGTTCCCATCTTTCTCTTATTATTATTTGAGTCCCCAAGTTTCCAAAATTATATTTGTTTAGCTTATACTTTTAAGTATTTACCATTTTACCCCTAAACATTTTTATAAGGTTGCTCTTAGACTTTTAGGCTTTCAAATCTCCTCATTTAAGTCTTGAAGCTTTTTTATTTTTTCCCTTAGGTCCCTAGACCTTCTTCAAGTCCTTCTTAGGTCCCTTAAGATTTCTTATTCCCAAATGATTCCATTAAATTTATCAAAATTAGGTTTTGGCCTCTAAGCTTTAGACCCCATAAAAAAGTATCTCAAAATTTTTAAATAGCTCCTATCATGTCCCCAAACATCTTCCATAGGACACCATGGTCATTTTCTAGCATATGTTAGTTGGAATAGTGCTTTTTTGGTTGAGATATATGGCTTGTCAAAAATTTGATAAAAAGGTAAAATAATGGGAACTCATCGAAGACGGTGACTCAACCAATGACATTGGTGGGGTTGGAAATTTAGCTTTATGAGAAATTCATAGATTCTTAAATCACCTCGAACGAATGCCTGAGTCGCCTAAAAATTAAGGTTTACTAAACTTAGTAATGACTAGAAGCTAGTCGACACTTACATCAAATAATTATACCTTCACACTTATTTTTAGCTTAAAGGAATGGTTGGGTTTGTTAGCTGAGCCTAAAAGGAGTTTGTGAAAATTTTCTTGGTTGTTGTTGGCCATAAGAGACATCAAAATTGGCTCGAAAAGTGAAGGGTCTACTTTCTATAGAATGAACAAGTTCATTATTTGATTGCACTAGTGCTAACACAATGGTTTTCAGTATCAGACAGAGGTGGGAATGAAAAGGCTGACTGAAGCAAGGTTCTAATGGCATATGACTCACTTGATTTGGTGGTCAGAATCAAAAGTTATGCTCTCTGCTAGAAAGTGAACATGAAAATAGAGTATTCTAGGTTACAAGGAGAAATTTGATTTGTCGCCAACGAGAGGTGTGGTCGACCTTATATGTGCAACTCCATGACCTCAAGGACCATCAATTCATGGCTTTCCTCAGTAAAAATAGGGTCACATAGGCATGCGGGGAATTTGTTCTCCGTAGGACATGAATAGCAACCTTCAACAAAAAAATGACGAACAAAATCAAGTCAATCGAGTCATTAATCGGGTGGGGAAGGAGACCCACAAGCACATGTGTGTCCCTTTTTCCCATTTGACTTGTTGACTAGATTCCACTCTAGAAAACCTATTTCTAATAATTAAATTGGCCACTTTGGACAATTTGACATTTTCTTATTGATTCACCTTCAATTTGACCAGTACAAAATTTATTTTTCAAAAAAGCCCTTAGCTTATTTTCTTGAGTTTTGAGTTAAGAACCACCCTTTTACCATTCCATAAGCTATTTGAAAAATTCTTTGAAATCTATGGATCAAGCTGGTTTGGTCGAATTCCATTTGATTTTTAATAAGATGTTTCTCGATCCTCAATTCACGACCTTGAAGGTCCTTTTGGATTTGTTGAATTTTTTTTTACCATATCTGATATCCTAGCTCAAACTGGCTCCCTTAATTCACATTGGTTCCTTGGCCCGATTCAACCCTAAATTGCATGTTTAACCTTAATTCGTTATTCGTTCAGCCAAAACTTTATCTCTTGGAAAAACATTGGGTTATACATCTCCTTCCCTCATTCTCAAAAGTTTTGTTGTCAAAACTAAAATTTTCTATCACGTTTATCCTAAAAATTGCCTTATACCTTCTTCCATGCTTAGTCATCATGTCATGGTGGCCAAGTTCGTTCCTCATCCTCTTCCTTCTTTGCGTATTTTCCCATGGGTCTAAATCTCTTACTAATTCCACCACGCGACTTTTCCTCTTTTTGAGGTATAAAAGATATGACTCAAACATATGCTTGAGTTTAGCATACACATTATGCGAGAAATCTGGGCACACAAATTTAAGGTATTATATCCAAATGAAATTTCATCCTCAGTATTAAACTTTCATTCTCTGAGTCGGTCATGTGCATAATTTCGTATATCCGTCTTGGCTAACTTGAGCTCATCCTTCCTTGCATCATTGACACCTTTGTGGGGCTCCATACATGAGCTTGGTTCCTTCTTGACTTTTGAGCATTGATAACTTCCCATTACATTGCCAACAAACACTCCCTTTTGGTAGACCATCTTAAGTTTACTTGGTGCATATTCAATCATTCCCATTATAGTTCGAATTCTTAGTCTGACACAAATGATCTGTGAAATCCATCCTTTCGAACCGAGGAAACCAAGAAAAAGAACTAGTATTTTCATGAGAAAATCGAGCCCATAAATGAACTAAAAATGGTAAATAAGGGTTAAAATGGGGATTTAGAAAATCCCAAGTATTCAAGAGATCCTAAAAATCATGAAGAAGAACCAGGGAATGGATTGAATGTGAAAACTAGACTAGTTCAAGGTGAACTGGACTTGAACCAGATTGAATAGGGTTGAACCGTGATGAACCGGTTCAATAATTCATTTTTTTAGGTTTCTTAAAAATGTCAATTTGGAAAATTGAGCCCACCATGTGATAGAAAATGAATTTAGATTATTTTAGAAATTTTTAATTTTTAGAAAATCAGTCAAATCGAGCTTAAACCAACTGATTTTTATTTTTGGGTCACTAAACCTGGTCGGATTAGATCGGTCAACGGTCCAATCGGTCATCGAGTAGTGTCATCTTCTTACTTAGGATGACTGCACTATTCGTGGAAGGATTCCACCTTCCATTTCTATCGAAGGAATATTCCCTTCAATTATGGCATTTTCTGATAAGGATAAACTCAACCAATATGGAAACTGGTAGAGCCAACAGTCCCCTAGCTCCCTATATAAAGAGCTCCCCTTCATTCATCCTCCTCCCACCTCAAACCTTCAAAAAAAGTAGAAGTGCTCCATTTCAAGCTTGAACTAGAGCTTCGACTTGGGCACTTCTTTCCACCTTAGAAGGCGAATTTGGTTCCTATAGATTCCCAAGAAGTCAGCTACCTAATGGCACCATCCATCATCCATTCCGCCTGAGTACCATCGGAGAAGTTCCGGCGGGTCCAAATAGTGAAGATGCTTCATAGGTCTTGGAGCTACCATGTTTTTCCCGATCCAAATTTGACCAATTCCAACCTCCTGCAGCCAAACCGAGCCTTCCTCTAGCCTCTCCAGCCTACACTCAGCCTCCCCAAGCAAACGTGTAAGTTAATTGTGTCCTCCCTCATAATAGTTTGATTCTAGAGAGAGAAAGTACCTGAATTTTACTAACCAAATTCCCACTGCTCAGGACACGAATTGTAGCGGCTCTTGATTCTTTATTGACTGGTAAATGGTTCGAAATGGGATCATTTTGAATGTGAGAAACTGTAATAGAATCCTCAGGATACTCAGTGATTACAATCTGGGGGTGGAGGTGAAGGAGGCACATTGAACCATGGAAGAATTTGGCATTTAGCCTACTATAGTCACATATAACACTTTACTAGATTCTTACTTCAAAGAAGGGGAAGTGCAGGATGCATTGGATCTTCTTTAAGAGGTGCAAGTGAGAGGCTATTTACCAAATGATGTGACCTATTATATTTTGACCAATGGATTATCTAAGAAGGGCAAGTTGGGGCAGGCTAGAGAGCTGATTGAAGAGATGTTTAAGTTTGGTCTAAAGGTTTCGACTTATAGTTATAATCCCTTAATTAGTGGTTATTGTAGCAAGGGTATGCATATTGAGGCGGTTGACCTTGTTGATGAGATGAAAAATCGAGGGGTATCTCCTACGGTGGCAACATACAATGCTTTGATTCTTGCCCTATGCAAGGATGAAAAATTGAGTGAGGCTAGAGAAAAGTTCCTTATTATGCCTAAGAAGAATTTGCTTCCTGAGGTGGTCTCTTTTAATACTCTTATATATGGTTATTGTAGGGAGGGGGACCTAGAAGAGGCTTTTAATTTTCTCAAGGAGCTAAATCGAGACAATCTTTTTCCAAATATTGTCACATATAACACTCTTATGCAAGATGCTTGCAAATTAGGGAGTCTTGGGGTTGCCCTTCATCTAAAAGAAGAGATGATTTATCAGGGTATTTGCTCCAATGTGTGGACCTATACAATTTTAATTAATGGATGTTCTAAGATGGGAAACTTATGGTTAACGGAGAATTTCTTTTATGAAATGTTGCGACGAGGACTTGCACATGATCATGTCTTCTACACAACTCACATAGTGTAAACACCACTCTTTGGAGTTAAGGAAAACATGGAAAAGAATAGGTCAAACCAAGTGAAAAAACTGAACCGGTTCACAAACCCGATCTAGAGAAACGGACAATTTGGGAAATTAACAACTCTTAGGTGACCCAAAGGGTTCATAAAACCTTGGAAAAGAACCTTAGGACAAATTGGAAGAGAAAAAAAATTAGACCGGTTCAGATGAACCAAATCTAAATCGGATTGAACTGGTTTATGAAACGGAACCGATAGAGAGAGGGAAAATTGGGAAATTTTTGGATCCCAAGTGACCTAAAGAGTCACAAAAGTCATGAAAAAGGACTTTTGGATTAATGGGGGATGAAAACCAAACCGGTTTAGGTGAACCTAATCCTAACCAGATTGAACCGATTTGGACCAGTTTGAACCACTATTGAACTGGATACTAAATTCATTTTTCTAGGTGACTTAGAAAATTAAAATTTGAGATTTGAGGCCACCATTGGTTAGAGAATGAATTTAGAAACTTTTAATTTTGAAAAACTCGGTCGAATCAGGCCTAAATCGGCCGGTTTAAGCTTTGAACCTGGTTCAGACTGTTTTTGTCCAGTTCAAAACAATGTCGTCTTCTTCCTCCAGATGACAACATTGTTCACTCACTAAAAAATCAAGCAACACTGGTGAAGCTGAAAAGTCTCCCACCAAGGAGTTTCAGGCAACGAATGACCGCCATTAAGGTGCCAATCGGATAGCCAAGAAGTCCCCGAGCTTCCTATATAAAGAGCCCCTCCTCATTCATCCTCTCCACACCTGAAAACTCATTTCTCTCTCAACTACTCCACTTTCTGGTGAAGCTCGAACCAGGGTCTTTTTTTAGCCAAAGAAGGAGTGGTTAGGTTCTTTGGATTTGGGGAGAAGTTAGCTACATGCCTGTAGTCTCCATTTGCTCTAAGGGTCGTTGGAGAAATGCCGACGTGATCGAACAATGAAGCAGCTTCGGTGGACCGAAGCAACCCTATTTCGGCCAAGCTGAAATCGGCCAATTCAAGCCCTTCTCAGGCCAAACCAAGCCCTCCCAACACCTTCATAGTCCTCCTATAGCTGAATTAGAGCTAAAAGGTAAGCTAATTTGGCTTCACTTTGTAAATTTTGATTGGTGCTAGAGAGAGAACCGACAGAATTTCGATGACTAAATTCTCACTCAATTCAACATCAATTGATGCAATTCTTGATCCTAGGAGAAACCTTAGGACAAAAGCTATCTTCCCAGATCGAAAGCTCGAACCGTCGCGCCCCCGACGATTAGCTTTCGAAGCTTTCTCTCTATAAGTCTAGTTTTCTGGTGAAGCTCCGTTTAAGCTCATTCTGGCATCAAATCATGCGATTCAAAGTGCAATTGAATCGTATGAAGGTGTAGGAACTCCAATCTAACTTCAATTTCAACAATTAAACTCATTGGATCCATCAATTTGATGAAATCAAATTCAACTGAGTTAGAAGGTTGAAATTAGTGGAAAAATTACGAGAAATTTGGGAATTTCAAAAATTCGATGGACTAAAGTGAAATTTCATAATGTTGAGGCCCTGTTGGGCATGATAAAGATATTGGAGGACCAATTGGACAAATTTTGGGTGCAAAACTTGCCATTTTTGTAAAGTAGGGGCAAAATGGTAATTTTGAAAAAGTTGGGGACCAAATTGAAAATTTGGGAAATTAAACCCCTTTTTGTGAATTTGTATAAGTTGAGGTCCCTAGGTGGATTTTAAAAGTTTCAGGAGTTAATTTGAGAAAAAATCGGCATTAGGGACTTAAAGAAAAATAAATTTAGGGATCTAATTACAAATAAAGGAAAAGTTTGGTTTTCTCATTCATTTGGGATGAATGAGGACTATTAGGCTAAAGGATAATGAAAAAGAGTGTTCATATCATGTAGAAACATAAAGTATCGGGAATGCCAACTAAGACAAGTTCAAGTAAGGACAACAAGCCGGCTAAGAGGAAATTTATTGCACTATCGGGTGAGTGTGATTTAATATCATACCCGGTTGGGATGATAAGCACCTCAGAAAAGAAAACCCACTGTAAGTGGTATTTTAATCAACACATCTGAGAAGAGTGATGTGGAAATCTCGTGAAAAAACTACTTATCAGTTGTAAGTAGATCATACATGGTTGGTTTGACGAAACTTCCTAGAAGGAAGTGGAAAACTCACTTGTCAGTTATAAGCGGAGATGTCCTCATGCCCGATTGGTATGATGGACAGTTGAAAAGTTTATTTTGTCAGAAATGCTCTCCCATGACTGTATTCCATTGCTTAAAATTATTGGGAGACTTTCTTGATGGGAGCTCGAATAGATCATATAGGCCAAAGGCCTCAGTTTTGGAACTTTGGGGCTAATATGCCCGATTTTGAAAATCTCAAACAGTGGGCCCTAGGCTAGTTGGCATGAGTAGGAGCTCGTAAAAAAAATGATTAATATGCCATGAAAACTTAAGTAAATGAGTTGTTTGGCCATGGTACCGAGACAAGACTAACATACTCAATGGACTAGTGGTAGTACAACATAATCGGTCTGTGGACTAGTCAAGACAAACGGTTGCAGGTCGAGTTAAGGGTCGGGGCCGTCGGACCAGTGGCACCACAAATTATTGGCATTATGTGAAAAACTATTGATTGTGCATGCACTGTGTTACAGGACCTTCAAGACGTCCAAGAGGCATAGTGATGCATCCCAGGGCTTTGGACGACCTAGTGGGTATAAGGGTAGTTAGTCGTACCAAAAGTCTTGCGAAGCTTGACTCAGCTTCAAGTGCATGAGACCGGGGTGGGGAGAGGATGAGGTCTCTATCCTCATACGGACATGGAGTTTTGTTACGGGATTGAGGGTCAGATGTCACGAACATCCACTCATTCTCAAGTTAGAAGTGGACATGTTTCTATCTAGGTGGTTGGTAAAGTTGCTCCGATGCCACAAGTGGGTACAGTGGATGGGTTGGCCTGCGATTGTGTGTTCCTTCATGATGAAGGGCATGTGTTGATTGATAAACACACTGTTATGATGATAAATAGTTATGGAAACCAAGAATTGAGAATGAAATGTTTTTAGAAGAAAAATAAGGAGTTTGACACACTCCAAATTCAAACTATTTTTCTTAAAGTAAATCTTTGAACACCCATTCACTGAGTCATCAAACTCAACGCCTCCCTTATATCCCTTTCAGGTAACCCCGTAAAGCTTACCCCAAAGACCACCAACTAACACAACTATAAGGCATGTATGATAAGTTTAAAATTTTGTACAGTTTTGATTTATGTTATTCTAGGAAAGGTGCAAGTTTAAAGGACACCTTACTCTCCACGGTTTCTAAAAGAATGGGGCAACCCTTAGTAAACCGGGAGAGTGGTGGGTTGATCACGGGGATCCGACCAAACCGGGTCGGGGCGTAACACATAGTGTGTGAACTTAAACTAGGATGAGTGGGTGTAACATTTGGTCTGCAGGAAGAAATGCTTGCAAAGGGTATTCCGCCCAGTTTGATTACCTAAATTGTTCTAATTGATGGGTTGGGAAGATTGGGCAATGTGCAAGAAGCACTTGATCAATTGCAAAAAAAAAAATGGTTCAATATGGCTTTCTACCTGATCAGGTAACATTTATGAGCATTGTCCATGCTCATTTGGCAATGTGACGTCTTAGAAGAGCCCAAGATGTGCTCTACGAGATGTTGAGCAAGGGCTTAACACCTAATGTGGTTACTTACACTGCATTGATCCACACCCTCGCTGGCAAGGGTATGCTTGAGTTGGCCTTTATGTACTTCAAAGAGATGTAGAGAAATAGTATTTCCCCAAATGTTATCACATATAATGCGATGATTAATGGGTTATTCAAAGTAAGACAAATTGGCCAAGCTTACAAGTATTTTAACTCGATGCAACCACAGGGAATGCATCCAAATAAGTATAGCTATACCATCTTGATAAATGGAAAATGTGATATTGGTAACTGGTAGGAAGTACTGAGATTGTACAGGGAAATGATGGATAGGGATATTCATCCTAATTATGTCACACTTAGTGCAATGTTGAAGCATTTAGATGGAGAGATGCAATTTAACACACAAAAGAATCTAAACTTCCCATTAGTGGAGCCTATATCCTTAATTATTGACCAAGATTCTTCAATTGCTGGACTCTGAGTGGAAGGTACAAAGGGAGCAAAACATACATGATTGTGCGAGAGGAGCGTGAAGATTCAAGAATCCCTACGAGACGAACATGTCCTCGATAATGGTGAGTGGGATTTCTGACATCGGTACTAAGTGGACTGATGATGCAATAGTACTCATAGTCTTCTATCTTTTATTAAGTAAAATATTTTGAGAATGTATTTCCCCTTAACTATGTGAACCAAGCTAAAGCAAATATTTTGGGGGAATATATTTTGTATGAGGATTATAATGTCTCAATGGGCCCAAGGCCATGATTTTAAAGAGAAGTTGGCCTAATGACATATTTTGGAAATCTCGTGAAAGTGGGCCCAAGGCCAATGGGCACAAGCGGAGGCCCGTCGACAAGATAAGGCCTTTATGCTTGAAAACTCTCAGAAAAATCGGTGAATTGTTTGTGGTTTGGTTATAGTTCCGAAGCTGGACAAACAAACCCGTTGGGGTAGTAGCTACTAAACCGAAGTCAGGTCATTGAACCCATTGAGCTAGTAGTTGTGGAGCCGAAGGTGGGTTGTTGGGTCCATTGGGCTAGTAACACCAAAGACAATGGCTACAAAAAATAAAAAACAATTGATTTTGCCTACATGAGATGTGGAGCCATCGAGACGTCCGGTACGGGGCAGTGATGGTTCCAAGGGATGCTGGACGCCCAAGGAGCATTAGGGCAGTTCGTCGTCTAGTATGTTGAGAAAATCTAGGAGCTTCCTGTGCACAAAGACTGAGGCAGTAGGGGAAAGAGGTCTCGTCCCATAAAGTAGACACGAAGTATGGCTAGGGTCTGAGGGTCGAACTATTGATGTCCACTCTGACTTTAGGTAGAGGTCAATGACTTATATTAGGGTGGACGGTAAAGGCGCTCCGGTCCAAAGTGGAACAGTCAGGGACTGTTATGTGAAAGTGAGATCCCTTTGATGATAAAGGGCATATGGTTGTGTGTGTTAAACTTAAAATGTAAGATGAATTGATAAATTAAGATCATGTGAAACGATTTTCAATAACAAACAAGTGGTGACTTGTTAAGTGGAATCCCAACTAATAGGGATGTATGGAAAGGTGATATGTATGAACATACGAGCGTGTGAGTTGTTTCTCATTTTAAGTACAATTAAACCTTCAAGACCATATGTTGGACTGAGGATAACTTTCTTTTGATGAAAGGAATGGGTTTCAAACTTGTCAAATACAATTCAATTATTTAATATCTCCACAAGCTTACCCATGATGACCCCTATTTTGCCTAAATCTTCCTAAAACCCTATTTAGAGTTTGAGCTTAATCATGGACATGAAGTCACAATGTCAGCAAAGCCCTTTCACTAAGTTGTCGAACTCATTCCCCTACGCTTACCTCTTTCACGTAAAAATGGTGAAGAAGGACATGCATTGATGGGAAAAACAAACCTAAATCAAAGTTATGTCTTACATTCAGTATATAGTCCCAGTATATGGTTTTCGAATTTGATTTTTCAAAAGTCAATTTACTAAATTGGAAAATAATTTGAGATATTTTGTTTTGAGCCTTGCACCCTATCGATTTTACAATGATGAGGCGCCCATCGTTATAAAGTCGAGAGGATGCAGCAGTTGTCTGCAAGTTCGACAGGGAAAACTAGGTCGGGGTGTGACACATCGACCTATGCCCTTACACTTGTAACTCAATTCTGTACTCGTCTTGTTACAGTGGTGTATTGAGACAATACTCGTACATCACCCAGGTGTCCCAGGAAAACATGGGAGATTTCACAATACTCCCCGATCTCTTTCCCATTTTTCCATCAGGCGACGACACAACCTCACATGCGTCCATCCATCGTCCCCACTCTCATATAGTGGTTTTCAAACAAGTAATCTCATGACTATAGGTCATGGCTCCTGGAACTCTTAGCTAGGTCACATAATGGTGTTTAACACATCTCATTACTTGGAAGCTCCGAGCGTTACCCGTTTAGCTCTTGTACTTAAGCATCATAATAATGAATAATCAACATGTATAAATACATGGATATACTTGGGAGTTTGATCCTTTACTGGACCACCTCCCTAAATAATTAAATCAATCTTGGGAGTCTAGACGGTCTCTTGGTCATCTCCTCATATTACAATGTGGGCATCATTCCCCAAACACTAGGGTAGCATGGAATACTTCATGCCTTGATCGCTAGGTCAACTCATGGACCTAGCAATAACACTTATTGGGGAGTTCGGCTGGTCACTCATCCATCTCCCCCAAGTCACCACAAGGCACAAGGCCCAAAGTAGTTTGTCGATTCTCTGGAACCGAAATCATGTTATCTACCTCAATCTTCAGGATTGGTTGTTTCTTTAACCATTAAAATCATGTTTATTTTAATGAGCATGATCTTAGTCGTTTTACACTGCTTATATGAGTTCTAAGACTAGCTTTATACTCATAGGCACTCAATCAACTCAAGCATGTATGAAATGCATCGGTTGGTCCAATCATACTCACCATTAATGCCCATTCATCGCACAACACAAAACACACTATTTTCGTAGGGGTTTCTAGAATCTGCTATTTATTCTACCCGAGTGCTTCTTACTTTCTCTACAAGGATTTCAAAATTTTGGTTCAGTTCCACTTTTGACTATTTCACTATTTTACCGACTGTGTTCTTCCTACGACATTACAATTTATCCCTTTCGGCCATGGTCACCCAACACACTAGCCTGTGGCCCAACCTCGGTCTAACCTTAACTAAGGTTAACCTCTCGGGCCTAAGTTCGCTAGGCACCTATTGGAGGGCTCACTTTTCCCAACTTACCACCTAATTCATTCTATCCAAATTCCTATTTGGTTCTAAATTTTCGGCAAAATTACCATTTTTCCGTTTTAACTTTTACCATCTTATAAACTTGTACCCCAAACTTTCTCAAGTCTTTCAATTGGGTCTTTCAAGTTACCTTGAATCCCATTATGGTCTCAAGTAGGCATTAGAACAATTATAAGCCCTACTTTCCATGAATTCCTAGCAAGCATCTATGTTTTGAAGAAATTTCCATTTTGCCCCTCTTAGGGAGAACTTAGGCTTCGGGATTCATTTAACCCCCAAATTTCTCGTTTGGATCCCTAAACATCCATAATTTAAGTTTACGTCCTTATATAGCCGAAATGTTCTTCTTTGGCTGCACAAATACTTATATTTTCACTTTGGTCCTTAACTTTACCTTTATGTAAATAGGTCACATTCAATATAGGCAAATCTAGTCCCAAACCTTCACCAAACCTTCCAATTAGTCCCTATAATTTCTTTTTCCCCTTAGGAAGACCTCATTAAAAGCTTAATAGCAATTGGGTCCCCCAACTTTCAAATCTTTACAATTTAGCACTCGACCTTTGACTCACTAATAAACTATCTCTAAAAATTATGAAATTAACTGGAGAGATCCCCCTAGCCTGCCTCTACCCCATTGTAAGATTAGTTTAATTGGAGTTGGCTAGAGTTTCTCCAATCAGGCTTGATCAGAAAATCATGCATAAATGGGTATAAGTTGGGTCAAAGTCGGAAACTTACCAGAGAAGGCTCGTCAATTGTCGAGGCTGGTGGGATTTAAAAACTGGCTCTCTTGGAGTCTATAGCAACTTGTATCAATCACCTCAATTGGAGATTTAGTTCCTGCAATTCAAGTTTTAGTCAGCACATCCACTAAGTATATGATCTAAGATTTAAACGATTTAATTCTCCCACACATCTTGCTCAAATTAGGCATGGTCGGAGGCTATGGAAAGCTGGTTGTACAAGGGAGTCCTCAAATTTTTGTAAGCAAGAAGGTCTTTAGGGTTAATGAATTTGACCTCTAAAACAACTGCCCTTTTTTGGATTGTCAGAGATTGATTATTTTGCGTTCTCGTCGGTGGTAGTAGAGGCATAATTGAAGGTCGAGATAGGTGGCAATGAAAAGCTGAGGTCCTCAAATTTCTAGAGGTACCAAGATGGTCATTAGAGGTGGTCGGCTGGAAGAGTTATACTTCCTAGTAGCAAGTTCACCGGACTTGGGAGCAGTTAGTGGTTGAGAGAGAGTTCCGAGAAAATATGATAAGGGAACAACCCCATTTTATATGGTTGTGATCTAGACTTGTGTGGCTATCTATCCATAGCCTTCTAAAATTAATCCATAGCATGTGGCATTAGCAATTAATTAATTTCCCCAAACAGTGGAGTTAGCGGTCAATGGTGAATTGTCGGGCAAAAACAAGGGATTCGGGTTTGCCAATCGGGCAAGGAAGACGACACGCACATGCATGGCCACACGTTTATAACATAGAATGACATAGAATGAGAAATCAAGTACTCCATAACTTTAAGGGGGAAATAAGTGGCAATACCTAAGAAATCCTAACAAAAGATATATATTATTTAACACCGTGTTTTTAGTAACTCGAAATTTCAGTAAGAATATTTTTAGAATTGTATTATAAGTTTAAAATTTAATTGATATAATTGGAATAAATTTAATTTAAAATAAAATAAAAAGTGTTGTTTTGACTGAAATAAATAACTCGATGGAATAGATAGGATAAATACCTAGTAAATTCCTTTTAAGTGAAAATAATGAGATAATTATGTGAATTTGATTTAGTACTTAGCACTTTGTAGTATCATTACTATGCCCATACCATAAATACCCATAAATTAATATATACATTCAATTATTGGAATCAATACTCATAAATTAATACATAATTAAATTATTGGAATTAATACCCATCAATTTCCCAATTTAATGAGAACAACTAACAAAATTAATACCCATAATATAGTAATAAATCTTCCCCATTTAACAAACAATTTTACAACTATATAAGGAGTTTAGAAAAATTTATCAGAGCAATACCAACTTAACTAAGAGAGCAATTCGAGTAAAAGAGAGCTATCTGGTCCACTAGTCCTTATTCACACCTCAAACATCATCTTTACTATGATCACATTAGATCTACCAGATTAATACTCCCTACCAATAAAATTCTCAATCTCGACTTCCACCAAGCAACAACCAAATTTAAGGAAAATGGGGAAGTATCAGAGTAGAGAATCACCAATAAGACCAATTAAGAATGGGTACCTGGGAATCCCTCTAGGATGAACATATCTTTGGATAAAAGGTGAGTGGGCAAATTTACACTTCATACCCAATTGGGCTGATGAGCACCTTTTTTAAATTGGTAGTCAGCGTTAGTGGCTTATTTACATAATACCCGGTTGGGATGACGAGTACTTTAGAAATGAAAAACTACTTATATATTAGATTTTAACATCACACCAGGTTGGAGTGATGTGCGAATTAAGCTAAAAACCTACATATCAGTTGTAAGTAGAGGAAATCATACCTAGTTGGTATAATGGACTTCCTTGAAGTAAGTAGAAACCCACTTGTTGGATGTAAGCGAAGATATCATCACATCCAGTTGGTGTGATGAAGTGAAAAGATGTTTTTGTCAGAAGTGTTCTCCCTTGACTGTGTGCCAATGCTTAAACTTTTTGGGAGACCTTTTTGACAGGAGCTAGAACAGCTCAGATAGGCCAGATGCCTCAGTTTTGGAACTTTTGGGGCTAAATGCCTAGTTTTGGAAAACCACGTACAGTGGGCCCAAAGCTAGTTGGTACGAGCAGGAGCTCGTAAACAATCATGATATGTTAAATCCATGAAAATTCTTAATGAGTGGATTTTGTGATTTCGCCATGTTACCAAATCAAGACCGACATACTCGATGGACTGGCGGTAATGCGTCAGGGCCAAGTTGACGGACCAGCCTAGACAAACAGTTGTAGGTCGAGTTGTGGGTTGGGGTTGTTGGACCAGTGGCACCAAAGATAAATGGCTTTGTGGAAAATTATTGTTTGTGCATGCACTTGAGGTTTGGGACCATTAAGATGCCCAAGAGGGGTAGTGATGTGTCCTAAGGGCTGCTGGATGAAATTGTGGAGATAAGGGTAGTTTGTCATGCCAACAGTCAGAGAAGCTCGACGTAGCTTCATGCGCATCAGACTAGGGTGGGGTAGGGATGAGGTATCTATCCTCATACGGACAAGGAGTTGATTTCGGGTTTGAGGGTCGGATGTCACAAACATCCACTTAGACATAGGGTAGAAGTGGACAGGCTTCTATCTAGCTGGCCGGTAAAGTCACTCTAATTCCACAAGTGGGTGTAGTGGATGGGCTGCCCTGCGAATGTGTGATTCCCTTCTTGTGGAAGGGTGTGTATTATTTGTTAAACATACCTAATGGGGAAATGAGAAAAAAGGTTAAGAAAACCTTTTAAAGGATTTGAGAATCCTTGGAAAAACAAATGGTAAAACCTTGGAATAAGGTTTGGAAAAGAAATTAAAATCCTTATGAAAGGAAATGATACCCTTGGCAGGGTAAAGGTTTTGAAAACCAAATTTTGAGGAAAAACCTTCTTATTAAAGAAATGATAACTTTGGTGTGACTATTTTTAAAACTCACTCCCAACACCCGTCCATTGAGTTGTAGAACTCACCACCTCCCTTTTACCCCTTTCAGGTAACCAAGGGAAAAACCAAACTTAAAGACCTCCCTATATGGGAACTGTAAAAACATGTATGTCTGTTTAAAATATTTATAGTTTTGTATAATGTTATTTCAGGAAAGACAGGAAAAAGGACATCTTACTCCTCACGGTTTAGAAAAGGGTGAAACCCTTCATGAACCAAAAGAAGTGGCAGGTTGCTCACGGGGATCCGACCAAACTGGGTCAGGAGGTGACAACTTGATGGTATCAGAGTTTTTTTCCTTGAATACATTATCAAGACTATATAACATAGTAACTAAGAGAAAGTTTTAAAATTTTCAAGTGGCTTCCAAAAGAAGAACCAAGAAAACTAGGCCTGATGTCGCCAACATTACCCAACAATCTATCCCCATAGGAAGACCACCCTAAAAACTCTCTAATACTTGAGGTGTAGTAGAAGTCACAAAGGATAAAGAGGCATTATGGGGAAGTACCCAATGCCACCAAGGAATGTGGTGCCAACACCTATTGAGGTCACATCTATGAGTAAGAGGAGAGCCAACCTAATACCAAGGACACCGTAAGGGACTTATAATCAAGAAGGACGATTAGTAAGAACCAAGTATAGTAGCTCCACAAGCTGAAACTACTTCTTGTAATAGGGATAGTGCCCAAAATGTATTATACCCCTTATTAATAAAAATTCTAATTTTTCCAAAACTCTATCCCTCAAACAAAGTCGCGTTCTCATATCTCATCTATATGAGGAGGGGTTATGGAAGATAAGAAAGACCAGAGGAAATACAATGAAGTAGAATATAGATAAAAGGAAAAGAGAAGTATGAGGAATGTCTTGGGTGAGAAATGCAAGGATCAAGGAAGGACCGGTGACCAAAACCATGGAGTAGGTTAAGTAAGTTGTTCGCAAGGAGGTTAAGAAATAGCAATATAAAGAAAAAAAAGTTCAAACTTCTTTTTAAGAAGGTCAAATAAGAGAGGCATACCATAAGAATTGAGGTAAGGTACATGGGAAGTACACCTAGAATCCCCTCAGAAAGGGTAAATGTAAAAAACATCCTCCGGCAACTTTAGGGTAGGACATAGAAAGAGTGAAGAGGGAAGAAATGTGCTAGGAAAGGAAACTCTAGAGGGATGTATACGACTAAGTACCCCATTAAGGGACCATTGATGGGAGGTTGGACATAACGTAGAGTGCAATGAACCAACCCATAATCAAGAACTTCTCAAAGGAACGATAAGGAACGAAAAGGGAATTGGAGAATAGTGAAGGATTAAAGGTGGATGACTGATGGATGTTAGAAAGGAAAGAATAAAAAGCCTTCAAGGAGTGTTAAGGAGGTTGAACGTGAAACTCACAGGACGAAAGTCCCTAGGTTGAAGGATAAAGGTAGGAAGTGAGACCATAAAAAAGGGGGAAATTCTCAAACTAAGGAACCGACATGTAGATCATAAGAGGCTTAACCCGAAATAAGGAATCACGTAAAGGGGCATAAGTGATTAAGGATGTATCGAGATGGCCAAGTGTAACTGAATTTGGAAAAGTAGAGGAGTCAAATAGAGACTTCAAACAAACCTAGCGAAAGGATGCAACTAGTAATAACGGAATGGTCAAGGAGAATAAACGACACCCTAAGAAGGACCGGAAAGTAATAAGGACTACACCCTAAAGGGCAATAGGATGGACATTAAGAACAAGTAGACTCGAGAGACAACTGTCTCAAGATAATTAGACAAGGAGAATAATAGGGATGAGGCAGTTAACGAAGTGACCCTCAGTAAGATCATAAATTTAAACTCCAACAAAGAAGGGAGAGATGGAAAGGCCAAAATTTTGATAAATAAGGATGAAGGAAATCCTTAAAGAGATCAATGGCCAAGACCGGATTAACTACCAAAATCAACCCATGAGAACGTTAAGTAAGCCTCTCGTAGGATGATCAAGAGATCTTGAAGCAAGGAGAATTTGAGCTCTCCCTAAAAGAAATATACATGTACTAGGGTACAAGTGGAAATGAGGATGGGGTACAAAAGACGTGCCCACAAAGCTTCAAGAGTAAAGGTAAGCAAGAGAGGATGGCATCAAAGCATGTCATTTAAGGTTGGATGTCCTCAAGGGCAAATGAAAAGGGATGTCGGGAAACCTATAGTGGGAAAACATCCACAAGAGTAACATGAGTGTTATTAAGAATGTGATATGTGGATTTCGGGGAGAAATCGAAAAATATCCATATAAAGGATTTATCAAAAGTTTGGAAAGTTGAAAAGATATACAAGAAACCTTATAAATGATACTCGTCAAAGGAGCCAAAGGAAATAGAAATAAATATGTAATTTCCTTACCTTAAACCTTTACATATGGAACGCCATAAATATAAGTACTTTCATTTGAAGTACCAAAATTTTGTACTAAATGAAACCCATGAATGGAAATTTTATTGCAAGTAATAAGAAACTTGCTTGACTACCAATGATAATCGAAGGGATGTTGTGGAAAAATTTTAAGAGACTAACCCAGTTGATGAAATGTAATGAATCTGGAGCATGAGTCTAAAATAAGTGATTCTAGGAAATGTAAGACAAAGGTTTAGTAAACCAAACACGCATACAATACACAAAGAGTACCTTGATTTGGATTAATGGATGCAACCAATGACAAATTTGAACGAGAGTGAAATCCTCAAATACCAATGAAATTAGTTCATAATGTGGGAAATTCTTCAGAAGGGCATTAAAGGAAAGGCGGTCACATATGACCGAGATAAAATTTTCTAAAGCAATAGACTCAAATGTACAAAAAAAGTACAATGAGATGAAAGTTTTAAAAAATGACTTATAAAGTAATAAGTTGTAATAGAGAACAACGAAATGGTTATAAACTAATACCTCGATACAAAAGTATGTGAAGAATGAAAAAATTTGGAGAATGATATACTAACATGTCTTGCCATGAGGAAGGGCATGATGATAAATGATGGAGTAAATAAAAAAGTATATGATATCGTAGACCCAATAAGTTGGTAAAATCTTTATGGAAAAAGGAGCCTGAAATGGGAGCATATAGTCCAATAATGGATGCATGAACTAGTGGAGGAAAAATTGTTAAAGATTTTTAGAACCTTCATTGGATTAAAAGGTGTCAGACGAACCTCCTAAAATAAATGAACAACTAGTAAACATAAATACCTTGTGATCATAGAACATCAATTCTCTAATAAGAGATATGTATTTGAAAATACACTGAAAGTGATATTTTCTTTTGATTGGTATAAACAATACTCGCTAAAGAGGGCAAAAGTTTAATTTAAACACCAAGTGATTGATTAAGATCTGAAGATACCATTAACTTTGTGTGTAATTCAACCTTATAAGGAAGCCCTAATCAGAAATTTTAACCGATTAGAATGTATGGCTGAATACCCAATTTGCTTTGGATGAATTAGATAAGAGAACCTGAGTAAAATTGTCCACTGATAAAATAAATAATCTTGAGAAAATATAACATTATCTTGAGAAGTTATTGTGGTAAAGTGAACAAATATCTTTTTAGAAAGTTATTGAAAATTAAACCACGTAAGTGCACAAAAAGGGTAAGAAGAAAAAACTAATGTTGCATGAGTTTTGGGGACAAAACTCCTAAAAAGGTGGGGAGTAGTTGTAACAAGCTCTTTTTAGTAACTGGAAATTTCGGCCGAAAATTTTCTTAGAATTGTATTATAAGTTTAAAATTCAATTGATATAATTGCAATAAATTTGATTTAAAATAAAATGAAAAATGTTGTTTTGATCGAAATAAATAACTCGATGGAATGGATAGGGTAAATAACTAGTAAATTCCTTTAGGTGAAAATAATGAGATAATTATGTGAATTTGGTTTATTACAAAACTATTAGTCCTATGCCCATACCATAAATACCCATAAATTAATACATAAATTATTGGAATTAATACCCATAAATTTCCATAGATTAATACCTACATTCAATTATTAGAATTAATACCCGTAAATACCCATCAATTTCCTAATTTAATGAGAATAATTAACAATATTAATACCCATAAATACCCATAATATAGAAATAAATCTTCCACATTTAACAAATAATTTTACATCTATATAAGAAGCTTAGAACAATTTATCAAAGCAACACCAACTAAGCTAAGAGAGCGATTCGAGTAGAAGAGAGCAACTTGGTCCTCTAGTCCTAGTTCAAGCCTCAAAAATTATCTTTGTCATAATCACATTAGATCTACCAGATTAAAACTCCCTATCTATGAAATTCTCAATCTCGACATCCACCATGCAACAACCAAATTTAAGGAAAATGGGGAAGTATCGGAGCATAGAAACACCAATAAAACCAATCATGGACGGGCACCTGGGAATCCCTACAGGATGAAAATATCTATGGATAAAAGGTGAGTGGGCAAATTTACACTTCATACCCAATTGGGATGATGAGCACCTTTTCTAAATTGGTAGCCACCGTGAGTGGGCTTATTTACATCATACCTGCTTAGGATGACGAGCACTTTAGAAATGAAAAACCACTTATATGTGGGATTTTAACATCACACCAGGTTGGAGTGATGTGCGAATTAAGCTAGAAACCTACTTATCGATTGTAAGTAGAGGAAATCATACTCGAAAGGTATGATGGACTTCCTTGAAGGAAGTATTAACCCGCTTGTCTGTTGGAAGCGGAGATATCATCACAACTGGTTGATGTGATGAAGTGAAAAGATGTTTTTGTCAAAAGTGTTCTCCCCTGACTGTGTGCCAATGCTTAAACTTTTTGGGAGACCTTCTTTTCTGGAGCTAGAACAACTCATATAGGCTAGAGGCCTCAGTTTCGGAAATTGTGGGGCTAAATGCATGGTTTTGGAAAATCACGTGTAGTGGGCCCAAGGCCAGTTAGCACGAGTAGGAGCTCATAAATAATCATGATATGTTAATGCCATGAAAATTCTTAATGAATGGATTATGTGATTTCGCCATGGTACCAAGTTAAGACCGACCTACTCGATGGACTGGCAACAGTGCGGTAGGGCCATGTCGACGGACCAACCTAGACAAAGAGTTGTAGGTCGAGTTGAGGGTTAGGATCGTTGGACCAGTGGCAGCAAAGATAAATGGCTTTGTGAAAAATTATTCTTTGTGAATGCACTTGAGGCTTAGGACCATTAAGACGCCCAAGAGGGGTAGTGATGTGTCCTAAGCACTATTGGACAACATGATGGAGATAAGGGCAATTTGTCATGCCAACAATCAGGGAAGCTCGACATAGCTTCATGCGCACGAGACCGGTGTGGGGTCGAGATGAGGTCTTTGTCCTCATACCGACACAGAGTTGATTTCGGGTTTGAGGGTCGAATGTCGCGAATATCCACTTAGACCCATGGTAGAAGTGGATAGACTTCTATCTAGGTGGCCGGTAAAGTCGCTCTGACTTCATAAGTGGGTTCAGTGGGTGGGTTGCCCTACGAATGTGTGACTCCCTTCCTAAGGAAGGGCGTGTGTTGTTTGCTAAACATACCTAATGGGGAAATGAGAAAAAAAAGTTAAGAAAACCTTGGAAATGATTTGAGAATCCTTTGAAAAAATGGTAAAACCCTGGAATAAGGTTTGGAAAAGAGATTAAAATCCTTTTGAAAGGAAATGACACCCTTTGCATGGTAAAGGTTTCTAAAACCAAACTTTGAGGAAAAACCTTCTTCTTAAAGAAATGATAACTTTAGTGTGGCTATTTTTAAAATTCACTCCCAACACCTGCTCACTAAGTATTAGAACTCACCCCCTTCCTTTTGCCTCTTTCAGGTAACCAAGGGAAAAACCAAACTTAAAGGCCTCCTTGTATGGGAACTGTAAAGACACGTATGTCTGCTTAAAAAATTTTCAGTTTTGTATAATGTTATTCCATGAAATATAGGAAAAAGTACGCCTTACTCCTCGCAATTTAGAAAAGGGTGAAACCTTTCATGAACCAAAGGGAGTGGCGGGTTGATCACGGGGATCCAACCAAACCGGGTCGGGGCTTGACATATTATCACAGTCAATGACAACTTGGATAACACGAACCAAAATACACATTGAATAAACCTCCTACTAAAAGATTTCATGGAAGATAAAAAAAGACAGATGGACAAAAGAGACATCGGGGATTTAACTTGGGTAGTTAGTATAAGGACTAAACCCTAACTAAGATTGGTTCATAAGTCTATAGGAAAGGATGCAAGTGAGTTTGAATGAGAATTAAAAGGAGATAAATGAGTATTAAGACGGACTACAAAATGCTAATCAACTAACAGTGGAGGTTTGAACATTTAAGAATTATTGGACAAGTTTACTAAGAAAAACCACTACTCAAAATGGCTCAAGTATGAGGATGGGTAAAATAGTAAGAAACGACTTGTAAGGGAATAAGTTAAAAAGTTAATCATGAAATAATCATGAACAATACACTAATATGAAAAGTGAAAGTACCCTGAAGGATAGGGATCTTTATGGGAGGACGTCCTTGTAAACCCTGCCCTTTAAAGATAGTAAAACCAGGAAAAGAACCTGGAAACCCCGCTCTTTGGAGTTGAGGAAAACCGGAAAAGAACTAGTCAAACCGAGTGAGAAAATAGAACCGATTGACAAACCTGATTATTAGAGAACAGGCAAATTGTAGAATTTACAACTACCAAGTGACCTAAAAGGGTTCATAAACATTGGAAAAGAACCTTAGGATAAATTGGGAGAGAAAAACTATATCGGTTCGGGTGAATCGGTTTATAAACCGGAACCGAAATAGAGAGGGCAAATTGGGAAAATTATGGATCCCAAGTGACCTAAGGAGTTACAACATGAAAAAGAACTTTAGGATGAATTGGAGATGAAAACCAAATGGTTCAGGTAAACCAGATCCGAACCGGATTGAAACGGTTTGAAACACTATTGAACCAGATGTTAAATTAATTTTTCTAGGTGGCCTAAAAAATTTAAATTTGAGATTTGAGGCCACCATTGGATATAAAATTAATCTAGATGAATTTAGAAATTTTAAGATTTGAAAAATTCGGTCAAATTGGGGGTGAACCGATCGGTTTAAGCTTTGAACCTAGTTTGGACCCGTACAGTCCACTTCGGAACAGTGTTGTCTTCTTCCTTCAGATGATAACATTATTCACTTGCTGAAAAATCGTGTAGCACCGGTGAAGCTAAAGAGTCTTCGGCCCGAGAGTTTCAGGCAATGAATTACTATCATTAAGGCGCCAATCGAATGGCCAAGAAGTCCCCAAGTTTCCTATATTAAGAGCCCCTCCTCATTCATCCTTTCTGCACCTAAAAACTCCACTCTCTCTCAACTACTCCAATTTCTAGGGAAGCTCAAACCAGAGCTCTGACTTGGGCACTTTTCTAAGCCAAATAAGGCGAAGTCAAATTCTTTAGAACTGGGGAGAAGTCAGTCACACGCCTGCAATCTCCATTTGCTCTAAGAGTAGCCAGAAAAGCACCAACGTGATCAAACAATGAAGCAACTCCGACAAACTGAAGGTGCCCTATAAACCCCGTCCTTTTGAGCTAAGGAAAACCAAGAAAAGAACCGGTCAAACCGAGTGAGAAAAATTGAACCGGTTCACAAAACCGATCATTTGTGAATGGGCAGTTTAGGAATTTACAACTCCGGGGTGATCCAAAGGGTTCATAATACCATGGAAAAGAACCTTAGGATGAATTGGAATAGAAAAACCAGACCGGTTTAAATGAACCGGATCCAACTGGATTGAATCGGTTTATGAACCGAGTCAGTTCATAAACCGAAACCGATAGCGAATGGGCAAATTAGAGAAATTCAACACCCTTGTGCACCAAAGAAATTTATAAACCTTGGGAAGGAACCTTAGAACAAAGTGGGAGAGAAAAACTAGACTGGTTCGGGTGAACCAAACCCGAACTAGATTAAATCGATTTAAGAACCGAGCCGGTTTATGAACCAGAATCGATAAAGAGATGGTAAACTAGGAAGTTTATGGACCCTAAGTGACCCAAGGAGTCATGAAAGACATGGAATTGGACTTGTGAAGGAATTGGGGATGAAAACCAAATTGGTTCAGGTGAATCGGATTCGAACTGGTTTGGACCGGTTGGAACCACTATTAAACCGAATCATAAATTCATTTTTCTAGGTGGCTTAAATAATTCAAATTGGAGATTTGAGGCCACCATTGGATAGAAAATGAATTTAGAATTTTTTAGATTTGAAAAACTCGATGGAATGAGGGGTAAACCGACCGATTTAAGCTGCGAACCTAGTTCGTACCGGTAAGGTCCAGTTCGGAACAATGTCATCTTCTTCCTCAGGATGACAACACTGTTCACTCGCTGGAAAATTGAAGCAGTGCCGACGAAGAAGAAATGTTTATGTTCGGTATGTTTTAGGTCTTCGATGTCAGTTGTAAAGATGCCAAACAAACGGCCAACGGGTCCCCGAGCTCCCTATATTAAGAGCCCCTCCCCATTCATCCCCCCCACACCTTAAAACTCTATTCTCTCTCAACTGCCCCATTTTTTGGTAAAGCTCAAACCAGAGCTCCGATACGGGGTCTTTTCTGAGCCAAACAAGATGAGGTCGGGTTCTTTAGAACTGGGAAGAAGTCAACTACACGCCTGTAGTCTCCGTTTACTCCGAGGGTCGTTGGAGAAGTGTCGGTGTGATGGAACAGTGAAGCAGCTCTAGCGGACTGAAGCTGCCCTATTTCGGCCAAGTTGAAATCAGCCATTTTGAGCCCTCCTCAGGCCAAACCAAGCCTTCCAACACTTCCTCAGCCCTCCCATGGCCGAATTAGTACTGAAAGATAAGCCAATTCGGCTCCCCCCAACAATTTCCGGTCGATGCTAGAGAGAGAACCGACAGAATTTCAATGATGAAATTCTAACTAAATTCGGCATCAATTGATGTGATTCTTGATTCTAGAATGACCCTCAGGACAAGAGCTATCAACCCAGATCAAAAGCTCTGACCGTCGTGCTCTCACCGATGAGTAATTGAAGCTTTCTCTTTCAATTGTCTATTTTCCGGCGAAGCTCTGTTTAAGCTCATTCCGACGTTAAAACTCGTGATTCAAAGTTCTATGGAATCGTATGAACATGGAGAAACTCAATTTCAACTTCAATTTCAATAATTAGAGGTGTTTGATTGATCAATTTGATGAAATCAAATTCGGCTTTGTTAAAGAGTTGAAATTGGGGAAATTTTAGGGAAGTTTGGGGATTTTCAAAATTCAAGGGACCAAAATGAAATTTTCTAAAATTGAGGTTAAGTGGTCATGATAAGAATATTAGAGAGCCAATTCAGAAATTTTAGAATTTTTGGGGTAAAATTTACCATTTTTTTAAAGGAAGAGCAAAATGGTAATTTTGGAAGAAGTTGGGGGACCAAATTAGAAAGTTGGGAAATTAATCCCCTTTTTGTGAAATGAAATAAATTGAGGTCCTATGATAAATTTTAAAAGTTTTGGGACTCAATTTGAGAAAAAAATGACATTTGGGGACTTAAAGTTAAAGAGAAATAACTTTATGGACTTAATTGCAAATAAATGAAAGTTTGACTTTCTCATTCATTTGGAATGAATGAAGGCTATTAGGCCAAGGAATAATGAACCGAGATGTTCATATCGTGTAGGAACACGAAGTACCGAGAACGCCAGCAAGGACAAGCTCACATGAATACAAAGAACCTGTCTAATGGAATTCATAGTATTAACGGGTGAGTGGGTTTACAAACGTCATACCCGATTGGGATGATAAGCACAACTAAAATATAAAAATCACTTACTGGTTGTCAATAGGATTTTATATCATACCCGGTTGGGGATGATAAGCACATCGAAACAAAAATCCCCTACTATGTGGTATTTTAAACATCACAACTTAGAGTAGTGATGTGAAAACCATGCGGAAAAACTACTTATCGATGGTAAGTAGATCATACCCGATTGGTATGATGAAACTTCCTTAAATGAAGTTGAAAATCCGTTCATCGGTTATGAACGGAGATGTCCTTATATCGGGTCGATATAATGGACAGTGAAAACATATTTTTGTCGGAAGTGTTCTCCCCTGACTGTGTGCCAATGCTTAAACAATTTAGGAGACCTTCTCGATGGGAGCTCGAATAGCTCTTATAGGTCGCGTCCTCGATTTTGGAACTTGGGGGCTAAAATGCTCGATTTTTTAAAAATCTCGAACAGTGGGCCAAAGGCCAATGGGCAAGAGTAGGAGCTCGTAAATGAACATAATATATGTGACATAAAACTTTAATAAGAGAATTGTATGGACATGGTACCAAGGTTGGTCTGACACTCTTAGTCAACTAGCAGCAGGGCGGCATGACCGGTCTCCATACAAGTCAAGACAAACAGCTGTAGGTTGAGTTGAAACTCGAGACCATTGGACTATTGACACCACATATTACATGGCATAATAAGAAAATACTGTTTAGGCATGCAGTATGAGTACGGGATCATCAAGACGCCCATGGGGGGTTGTGATGCGTTCTAAGGGCCCTGGACGACCCGGTGAGTATAAATGCAGTTCGTTGTTCCAGGTGACCGTGCGAAATTTGGAGTAGCACCAAGCGCATGAGACCAGGGTGGGGACGGGATGAGGTCTTTGTCCTCATATGGACACGAAGAATTTATTCCGGGAATGAGAGTTGGATGTCGTGAACATCCACTCATTCTCAAGATAGAAGTGGACGTACTTCTATCCAGGTGGCCAGTAAAGTCGCTCCGAAGCCACAAGTGGATTCAACGGTCGTGCTGGTCTGCAAATGTGTGTAACCTTCATGATGAAGGATGTGTGTTAGGTGATTACACACTGTGATTAAATAAGGAAATGGTAATAAAACTCGAATTTTGAATGAAATGATTTTTGAAAAAAAAGGATACTGGCACACTCCAATACATTTCTTTTTCCTAAAATATAAAAGTTTTGATAACCCATTCACTAAGTAGTCGTACTCACCCCCTCCATTATATCCCTTCCAGGAGATTTCGGAAACCTACCCTTAAAGACCATCAACTAAGATGCCTGTGATACAGGTATGATAAATCTAAATTATTATGTAGTTTTGTTTATGTTATTCCTAGAAAAGATGTAGGTTTAAAAGACGTCATACTCTTTATGGTTTATAATAAGGGGAAACCCTTTAATAAACCGAGAGAGTGGCGGGTTGATCACGGGGATCCGACCAAACTAGGTCGGGGTGTGACAACTAGAGTGGTATTAGAGCCTGTTTCCTCGAATAAATAATAAAGACTATAAAATATAGTAACTCATAGGATTTATCTTAAAATTTTCATATGGCTCCCAGGAGAGGAACCAAGAAAACTAGGAATGACTCTGCTCAGCACCCTATCCTCATTGAAAGACAACTCTAGAAGCTTCCCAAATGCCTGGGGCATAGAAGAAATCCCCAAGGACCAAATGACAAAGTATCCAAGAGGATGGTGCTTGGACCTGTGGAGGTCACACCCCTGAGTGCAAAGGGAGTCAAGCCTGAAACCAGAAACACCATGTAGAGCTTATAACCTTACCATGGAGGATGCTTATCAAACACCCTGTAGCTCTCCATCTATTTCATAACCACCTCTTTGTAATATGGTTAAGACCCTAACATATTGTACTCCTTCTCCATTAATGAAGAATTCCAAGTTCCTGAAACCATATCTCTAAAAAAAAAAAAGGATGTAAGCCTACGCCTCAACAGTAGGAAGATTGTCTCAAGAAAAGTAACCAAACAAACTACGAGGACCAAGGAGAATCCCATCCCAAATAAGGAAATGAACTAAAAGACTAAAAAGTCTAGGAGAACACTTAGGGGAAAACTACTATGTAAAGAAGGCTCGACAAGCAAACCGACAAAGAGTATAAGAGTGAGAACTCTGGTAGTAACTACTAGGCAAGGAAATGACCTGTTACAATGTGAAGACAATAGGAACACTACTCAAGAAAGTGCTCAACACTATTAAGGACAAGTATCAAGATAACATTTTATAGGTGTAAGGGAAATGGGGCATGAAGGGAAGGATTGCCCCACATAACAAGTATTTAGAACAATACCTTCCAAGAACAACACCTCTACAACTACATGAAATCTGAAAGTATTCCACCCCATGACATATGACTCCTGCTCAAAACTTCAACCATACTAGGAGGAAGCTCTTCAAGATCTTAGTACTCATATTTCGAAGGTAAATTTTGAGTTCCTAAAACTTTTTGTCCCTCAATGATGGTGTAATAGTATGCCTCAACTAGATGACAGAGGAAAAGGATTGAAGGTAGGACCTCGATCAACCACAAATAAAACAAAGGGTAGGTAAAGAGAATTTTTCCTTAAGAAGAAATTTCCAGCCATCTAGGAGCAAGGAAGGAAGCACCTCTACAAGAGAAGACAGGTCGAGCATTAGACGACAAATGGGATGTTTTGGGATGATAAGTACGAGTTGCTTTGGAAAAAGTAGAGAAGTCAAGTTTCAGACCAACATAGCGGAAGGAAGCAAATCGTAACCACAAGATAGTTAAGGAGAATAAACGACGTCATAAGGAGAACTGAAAAGTAGTAAGGACTACACCCTAAAAAGGGCAAGAAGACTCGAGAGACAACTGTTTCAAGATAATTAGACAAGAAGAATAGTAGGGATGAGTCAGTTAACGAACTAACCCACGTGAACTTCATAAATTTAATCTCTAGTAAAGAAGGGAGAGGTGGAAAGGCCAAATATTTGGAAAAGAAGGATGGAGGAAATCCTTAAAGAGATCAATGGCCAAGAACGGAGTGACGACCAAACTCAAAGCCAGGAGAAGATTAAGTAAGCCTCTCGCAGGACGATTAAGAGATTTGGAAACATGGAGGATTTGAGCACTACTTAAAGGAAATAGACGTGTACAGGGGTACAAGTTGGAATGAGGATTGGGTACAAAGGATGTTCCCGCAAGATTTCAAGAGTAAAGGTAAAAGGAAGGGGATGGCATCAAAGGATGTCATTCAAGGATATATACATACGAAAACAAATGAAGAAGGAATTTTGGGAGAAAGGGAAAGAATCTCACCAAGGAAGGAACACTGAGGAGGGATACATGTCCCAACTAAGAGGTAATGGGACCAAGTGACGATGGATGAGGAGATGAACTTGCAAATAAAGTACATGGTGAGGTGAAAGAACCAAGGGAAACATACTAGGAGAACCTAACGAGTAAGTTAAATCCAAGGAACGAGTAGGTAGAAAGATAGCATCAATAGATGTTGTAACAAGTAAGGATGGGTAGACTACCCATAATAAGAAAATAAAGGAAAGAACGTCTGAGAAACCTTGGGAAAGTAAGCTCCCTAAATAAGAAGTGGTTAAGGGGGGAACAACCACTAATGTCAAGATGGATTGTGTTTCGCACTCGCATAATAGAGCCTAAGCAGTGGATGGCTGGAGCACACAAAATAAGATCGATAATCGGAAGCTACTCAAATTGGGAATAAGGGATGGAATGGAAAATTTAAGACAATGGAGGACTGAAAGCGGGCAAATGCCCTAATATAGAAAGGGTGTAAGGAGATGAAGAAAGGAAATCTTCAAGAAATGATAAAAAGGTTTAACATGTAAATCCTAAAGTGAAAGTCTCTACTTTGAAGGAAACAGTAGAAAATGAAACCATAAAAAGGGAAACTCCCCAAACCAAGCAAATCGACATGTAGACAGAAATGAATCAACTCAGTATAAAGAATTGTGAAATGATTATGAACAAGTAAGAGTAGATTAAGGCCAAAATAAAATCCTTGAGTAAAGGATGTCATTGGGAACGAAGATGGACCTAAGAAAGGATGAATCCCAACTTGTCGGTATAGTATTGGAAACCCAATCAATATGAATCGAAAAGACCCAATAAAGAAGTTGAGGGAAAGATGAGTAGGTAAGAGGAATCCATGCGGTTATGTGAGACATAACTTCAAAGGCATGATGGAGGAGAGGATAATGGTAAAAACGATAGTTAAGGAATGCTATCAAAAGAAAAGAGGGATGAAGTTATATGATCCTTGAAAGGTCTAAAAGCTAAGAGAGACATTCAAGGAGATGTTCTAGAAATCAAATGGACATAGACAAATCCTAGAAAATGCCATGCTACAAGGGCATGTAAGCCCAATAACCCCAAGGAGAATATGAATCAAAGTAAGGAAGAGTCGGCTAAGAAGCATGACGAAATCAAATATAACAATTTGGACTGAAGTTATAATAGATAACAAATGGAGGAAGGGTCAAAATAGGATGAAAAAGTGATAATAAAGAAAATCATGGAAACAAGTACGTAATGCTCGAAAGAACATCGAGCTAAAGGTTTCAACTACCAAAAGGATAACTAGACATGGTAATGAATAGTAATGTTGGAATTCCCAATCTTGAGTACAAAATCTCAAAGGGAATAATGTTGCTCTAAACAAAGAAAGAGATAAAATATAAGAATATACCCTAGAGTAAAGAATGTCTAGTTATGATAAACTCCATGGAGGGAGTAAATAACATAAAGGAAAAGAAATTCCTTAAGTGAAGGATGTAAAAAGGGCTGATTGAAAGAACAAGAGAAGAGTTTGCATGTTAAGCAAACACCAAATGGACATCAAAGGACATTATTCCTCATGCACGGTTAATAATTAAGTTTTGGGGATAAAACTCCTAAAAAGAGGGGAGAGTTGTAAACCCTACCCTTTTGAGCTAAGGAAAACCGGGAAAAGAACCGGTTAAACCGAGTGAGAAAAACCGAACCGGTTCACAAAATTGATCATTTGTGAATGAGCAATTTGGGAATTTACAACTCTCGAGTGATCCAAAGGGTTCATAATACCATGGAAAAGAACCTTGGAATGAATGGAAGAGATAAAACAGACCGGTTTAGATGAACCGAATCCAACTAGATTGAATCAGTTTATGAACCGAGTCAGTTCATTAACTGGAACCGATAGAGAACAGGCAAATCAGAGAAATTCAACTCCCTTGTGCCCCAAAGAAATTTATAAACCTTGCGAAGGAACTTTAGAACAAAGTGGGACAGAAAAACTAGATTGGTTTAGGTGAACCGGACCCGAGCCGGATTAAACCAGTTTAAGAACTGAGCTGGTTTATGAACCAGAATCGATAAAGAGATGGTAAACTGGGAATTTTATGGACTCTAAGTGACCCAAGGATTCATGAAAGATCTAAAATTGGACTTGTGAAGGAATTGGGGATGGAAACCAAACCGGTTCAGGTGAATTGAATTCGAACCTATTTGGACTGGTTTGAACCATAATTGAACCGAATACTAAAATTAATTTTTCTAGGTGGCTTAAATAATTCAAATTAGAGATTTGAGGCCACCATTGGATAGAAAATGAATTTAGATGAATTTAAAAATTTTTAGATTTGAAAAACTCGGTGGAATGAGGGGTGAATCAACCGATTTAAGCTTAAAACCCGGTTTGGAACAGTGTTATCTTCTTCCTCAGGATGACAGCACTATTCACTCACCAAAAAATCGAAGCAGCGCCAGTGAAGAAGAAACATTTTTGTTCGATACGTTTCAGGTCTTCAAGGTCAGTCATAAAGATGTCATACGGACAGCCAACGGGTCTTCGAGCTCCCTATATAAAGAGCCCCTCCCTATTCATCCCCTCCACACCTGAAAACTCCATTCTCTCTCAAGTGCCCCATTTTCCGGTCAAGCTCGAACCAGAGCTCTGATATGGGGTCTTTTTTTAGCCAAACAAGGTGAGGTCGGGTTCTTTAGAACCGAGGAGAAGTTAGCTACACGCCTGTAGTCACCGTTTGCTCCGAGGGTCACCATAGAAGCACTAGCGTGATGGAATACTGAAGCAACTCTGATAGACCGAAGCTGGCCTATTTTGGTCAAGTTGAAATCGGCCATTTTGAGCCCTCCTTAGGCCAAACCAAACCTTCCCAACACTTCCTCAGCCCTTCCATGGTCGAATTAGGACTAAAAGGTAAGGCAATTCAGCTCCCCTCTACAATTTTCGGCCGGTGCTAGAGAGAGAACTGGCAAAATTTCAATGATGAAATTCTAACTCAATTCGGCATCAATTGATGCAATTCTTGATTCTAGGATGAACCTCAGAATGATAGTTATCTATCTAGATCGAAAGCTTGGACTGTCATGCCCTCACCGGTGAATAATCGAAGCTTTCTCTCTCTATAGTCTATTTTCCGTCGAATCTCCGTTTGAGCTCGTTCCAACGTTAAAACTCCCAATTTAAAGTTCTATGGAATCGTATGAAAATGGAGAAACTCAATTTTAACTTCAATTTCAACTTAAATTTCAACAATTAGAGGTGTTTGAACGGTCAATTTGATAAAATCAAATTCGACTGTGTAAAAGAGTTGAAATTAGGGGAAATTTTGGGGATTTTCGAAATTCGAGGGACCAAAATGAAATTTTCTAAAATTGAGGGTCAATTGGTCATGATAAGAATATTAGAGGGCCAATTCAGAAATTTTAGAATTTTTGGGGCAAAATTTACCATTTTTGTAAAGGAAGGTCAAAATGGTAATTTTGGAAGAGGTTGGGGGACCAAATTAGAAATTTGGGAAATTAATCCCCTTTTGTGAAATGAAATAAATTGAGGTCCTATGATAAATTTTAAAAGTTTCAGAACTCAATTTAAGAAAAAAAAAATAACACTTTGGGGACTTAAAGTTAAAGAGAAATAACTTTAGGGACCTAATTGCAAATAAATGAAAGTTTTACTATCTCATTCATTTGGAATGAATGAAGGTTATTAGGCCAAGAAATAATGAACCGAGATATTCATATCTTGTAGGAACACGAAGTACTGAGAACGCCAGCAAGAATAAGCTTGCGTGAATACAAATAACCAGTCTAGTGGAATTCACGGCATTAATGGGTGAGTGGGTTTACTAACGTCATACCCGGTTGGGATGATAAGTACAACTTAAATATAAAAAACCACTTACCGATTGTAAGTGCGATTTTATATCATACCCGGTTGGGGATGATAAGCATATCGAAATAAAAACCCACTATTATGTGGTATTTTAAACATCACGACTTAGAGTAGTGATGTGAAAACCATGCGGAAAAATTACTTACCGATGGTAAGTAGAGCATACCCAATTGGTATGAAAAAACTTTCTCGAAAAAAGTTAAAAACATGTTCATCGGTTATGAACGGAAATGTCCTTATATCAGGTCGGTATAATGGATAGTGAAAACATATTTTTGTTGGAAGTGTTCTCCCCTGACTTTGTGCCAATGCTTAAACAATTTGGAAAATCTTCTCGACAGGAGCTCGAATAACTTTTATAGGCTGAGGCCTCGGTTTTGGAACTTGGGGGCTAAAATGCCCGATTTTTTAAAACTCTCGAACAGTGGGTCATAGGTCAATGGGCATGAGCAGGAGCTCGTAAATGAACATAATATATGTGACATAAAACTTTAATAAGAGAATTGTATGGTCATGTTACCAAGGCTAGTCCGACACTCTTAGTCAACTAGCAGCAGTGCGGCATGACCGATCTCCGAACCAATCAAGACAAAAAGCTATAGGTTGAGTTGAAAGTCGGGACTATTGGACTATTGACACCATAGATTACATGGCATAATAAAGAAAACACTGTTTGTGCATGCAATATGAGTACGAGATCATCAAGATGCCCATGAGGGGTAGTGATGCGTTCTAAGGGCTCTGGACGACCTAGTGAGTATAAGGGCAGTTCGTTATTCCAGGTGACCGTGCAAAATTTGGAGTAGCACCAAGCGCATGAGTCTGGGGTGGGGACATGAAGAATTTATTCCAGGAATGAGAGTCGGATGTCGTGAACACCCACTCATTCTTAGGGTAGAAGTGGACGTACTTCTATCCGGGTGGCCGGTAAAGTCGCTCCGAAGCCACAAGTGGGTTCAGCGGTCAGGCCTGCGAATGTGTGTAACCTTCATGATGAAGGATGTGTGTTGGGTGATTACACACCGTGATTAAATAAGGAAATAGTAATAAAACCCGAATTTTGAATGAAATGATTTTTTAAAAGAAAGGAGATTGGAACACTCCAATACATTTTTTTTCCTAAAATATAAAAGTTTTGAGAACCCATTCACTAAGTAGTCGTACTCACCCCCTCCCTTATATCCCTTCCAGGAGATTTTGGAAACCTACCCTTAAATACCATCAACTAAGACACATGTGATACAGGTATGATAAATCTAAATTATTACGCAGTTTTGTTTATGTTATTCCTAGAAAAGGTGCAGGTTTAAAAGACGCCATACTCTTTATGGTTTATAATAAGGGGAAACCCTTTAATAAACCAAGAGAGTGGCGGGTTGATCACGGGGATCCGACCAAACAGGGTTAGGGTGTGACATGCTCTATTTCGGTCAAGTTGAAATCGGTCAATTCGAGACCTTCTCAGACCAAACCAAGCCCTCCCAACTCCTCCACAACCTTCCTACAACTGACTTAGAGCTTAAAGATAAGTCAACTTGGCTCACCTATGTAATTTCCAACTGGTGTTAGAGAGAGGACCGATAGAACTTCGGTGATGAAATTCTCACTCAATTCAGCATCAATTGATGTAATTCTTGATACTAGGAAGAACCTTAGGACACAAGCTATCTACCCAGAACGAAATCTCGGACCGTTGTGCCCCTAACAATAAGCTTTCGAAGCTTTCTCCCTCTAAGTACAATTTTCCAGTGAAGCTCCGTTTGAGCACATTCCGGTGCCAAATCGTGCGATTCAAACTGCAATTGAATCATATGATGATGTAGGAACTCTAATTTCAACAATTAAACTCATTTGATTAGTCAATTTGATAAAATTAAATTCGTAAGAGTTAGAAGGTTGAAATTGTGGGAAAAATTGGGGGAAATTTGGGAATTTCAAAAATCAGAGAGACTAAAGTGCAATTTCATAAAATTGAGGACCAATTGGGAACTTTTTGGAATTTTTAGGGTAAAACTTACCATTTTTGGGGAAAATGGTAATTTTAGAAAAGTTGGGGGACCAAATTGGAAATTTGGGAAATTATACCCCTTTTGTGAATTTAAATAATCAAGGTTCTAAGAGAAATTTTAAAGGAAAAACCTAATTGCATTAGGGACCTTGATTATTTAAATTTTAAAACTTTTTGAGACTTAAAACTGGCTTTAGGGACTTAAAGTTAAAGGAAATATAACATTAGGGACCTAATTGCAAATAAAGGAAAAGTTGGTTTTCTCATTCATTTGGGATAAATGAGGGCTATTAGGCCAAACAATAATGAACAAGAATGTTCATATCATGTAGGAACACAAAGTACCGAGAACGCTAACTACAACGAGTTCAAGTAAAGACAACAAGCCAACTAAGAGGAATTTCACTACATAATTGGGTGAGTGGGATTTTTATATCATACCTGGTTGGGATGATAAGCACCTTGAAAATGAAAACCCACTGCTAAGTGGTATTTTAACCATCACACCTGAGAGGAGTGATGTGAAAATCACACGGAAAAACTACTTAACATTTGTAAGTAGATCATACCCGGTTGGTATGATGAAACTTACTCGGAGGAAGTGGAAAACTCATTCATCGGTTATGAGCGAAGATGTCCTCATACTCGGTTGGTATGATGGATAGTTGAAACTATTTTTTTTCGAAAGTGTTCTCCCCTGACTATGTGCCACTGCTTAAACAATTTAGGAGACCTTATTGACGGGAGCTCAAATAGCTCTATTAGGCTAGAGGCCTCGGTTTTGGAAATTGGGGGCTATTATGCCCAATTTTGAAAAAAAATCTCGAATAGTGGGCCCTACGCCAGTTGGCATGAGCAGGAGCTCGTAAACAAACATGAATTATATGCCATGAAAACTTGAATAATTGAATTGTTTGTCCATGGTACCAAGATAGAACTAACATACTCAGTCAATTAGTAGCAGTGTGACATGATAGGTCTTCGGACTAGTCAAGACAAATTGCATGTTAAGTTGAGGGTTAGGGCTGTTGGACCAGTGGCACCACATATTTTATGGCATGACTTGAAAATTTTGAGTGTGCATGCACTGTGTTACAGGACCTTCAAGACGCCTAAGAGGGGTAGTGATGCGTCCTAGGGCCTTGGACGACCTGGTGGATATAACGACAGT
Organism: Trapa incisa; assembly: GCA_030064435.1. Classification (NCBI taxonomy): domain Eukaryota; kingdom Viridiplantae; phylum Streptophyta; class Magnoliopsida; order Myrtales; family Lythraceae; genus Trapa; species Trapa incisa. The sequence continues at coordinate 16,312,597 of CM057771.1, forward strand.
TAGTCGTACCAGGAGGCCCTGTGAAGCTCAACGTAGCTTCAAGCATACGAGACCAGAGTGGGGTCGGGATGAGGTCTTTGTCCTCATACGAACATGGAGTTTTGTTACGGGATTGAGGGTCAGATGTCACAAACATCCACTCATTCTCAAGTTAGAAGTGGACGTGCTTCTATCTAGGTGGCAGGTAAAGTCGCTCCGACGCCACAAGTGGGTTCAGTGGACGTACTGGCCTGCGATTGTGTGGTTGACCTTTATGATGAAGGATATGTGTTGAGTGATGACACACAGTGGTTAATAAGAAATGGTGATAAAAACCAAAATTTGAAATGAAAGATTTTTAAAAGAAAATAAGGAGTCGGACACACTCAAAATCAAACATTTTTCCTAAAAAATTAAATTTTGAAAATCCATTCACTGAGTCGTTGTACTCACCTCCCTCCCTTATATCCCTTTCAGGAAATCTTGGAAAGCCTACCCCAAGGACCATCAACTAAGATGCCAGTGAGACAGGTATGATCAGTTTAAAATTTTATGCAGTTTCGATTTATGTTATTCCACTAAAGGTTCAGGTTTAAAGGATGTCTTACTCTTCACGGTTTATAAACAAGGGGCAACCCTTAATAATTTGGGAGAGTGGCGGGATGATCATGGGGATCCGATCAAATTGGGTCAGGGCGAGACAGGAGCAGTTGGGAGAGAATGGAGTTTTCAAGTGTGGAGAGGATGAATGAGGAGGGCACTTTATGTAGGAAGCTCGAGGACTTCTTGTTCGTCTGGTTGGTGCCTTAATGACGGTTATTCATTGCTTGAAACTCCCTGGCCGAAGACTTTTCAGCTTCACTAGCGCTGCTCGATTTTTCAACGAGTGAACAGTGTTGTTATCTAAAGAAAGAAGACAACATTGTTTTGAACTGGACCGGACCAGTCTAAACCAGGTTCAAAGCTTAAATCGGCCGGTTCAGGCCTGATTCAACCAAAATTTTCAAAATTAAAAATTTCTAAATTCATCTATATTCATTCTCTATCTAATGGTGGCATCAAATCTCAAATTTGAATTTTCTATTCCACCCAGAAAAATGAATTTAGCATCCGGTTCAATAGTGGTTCAAACCGGTTCACCTAAACTAGTTTGATTTTCATCTCGAATTCATCCTAAAGTCCTTTTTCTTGACTTTTGTGACTCTTAAGGTCACTTGGTATCCATAAATTACCTGGTTTGCCCATTCTCTATCAGTTTTGGTTCATGAATCGACTCGGTTTATAAAACGGTTCAATCCAATTGGATTCGGTTAATATGAACCGGTCTGGTTTTTCTCTTCCAATTTGTCCTAAGGTTCTTTTCCAAGATTTTATGAACCCTTTGGGTCACTCGAGAGTTGCAAATTTCCCAAATTTCCTATTCTCTAAGGATTAGGTTTATGAACCCGTTTGGTTTTCTTACTCGGTTTGACAGGTTATTTTCCCGATTTTCCTTAATACCAAAGAGCGAGGTTTACAACTCTCTCATTCTTTTAGGAGTTTTGTCCCCAAAACTAAATCAATATTTTTCTCTCTTGGATAAACTTCCCTTAATGTCAATTTGGACATGTTAATACTTTGGTCATTCTTTCACTTAGACCACTTTAATTCACGCGATTAATGAATTTCCTTTCCTTCACATTATTTACTCCTTCCATGGAGTATGTCTTGCCCGCGGGTCCAAAGTTACATCCCTAGGTTCACATCTCCCTTACTTAGGACAAGATTCTTACCTTTGAGGTTCTTACTAAAGATTTCAGGATTGTGATGAGAATGAGACGAGAATCTTAGGTATGTTATGTAAGGGATGAACGAAAATAACCAAGAAGGTTGTAAGACAATAAACAAGAAAATTTTTATATCCATGAAAAGTTTATTCTAGTATGCAAAAAGTGTGAAATAAGTTTTGGGGGTAAAACTCCTAAAAGGAGGGGAGATTTGTAAACCCGCTCTTTGGAGTTGAGAAAAATCGGAAAAGAACCAATCAAAATGACTGAGAAAACCGAAGCGGTTCATAAACCCAATTATTGGGAAACATGCAAATTGGAGAATTTACAACTCCCAAGTGACCCAAAAGGGTTCACAAACCTTGGAAAATAACCTTAGGACAAATTGGGAGAGAAAAACCAGACCAGTTTGGGTGAACTGAATCCGAACTGGATTGAACCGGTTTATGAACTCGGCCGGTTTATGAACGGGAACCAATAAAGAGAAGGAAAACCAGGAAACTTATGGATCCCAAGTGACCTAAAGAGTCACATAAGTCATGAAAAAGGACTTTAGGATTAATGGAGAATGAAAACCAAACCAGTCCAGGTGAACTGGTTTGGACCGGTTTGAATCACTATTGAACCGGATGCTAAATTCATTTTTCTAGGTGGCCTAGAAAATTTCAATTTGAGAATTGAGGCCATCATTTGATAAATAATAAATTTATATGAATTTAGAAATTTTTAATTATAAAAAACTCAATCGAATCGAGCTTGAACCGGCCGATTTAATCTCTGAACCTGGTTCGGACCGGTGCGGTCTGGTTCGGAACAGTGTCGTCTTCTTCCTTCAGATGATAGCACTGTTCACTCACCGGAAAATCAAAGCAACACCGGCGAAGAGGAAATGTTTCCATTCAGTACATTTTAGGCCATTAATGACTGTTATAAAGGTGCCAAACAGACGGCCAACGAGTCTTGAGCTCCCTATATAAAAAGCCCCTCTCCATTCATTCTCTCCACACCTGAAAACCTAACTCTCTCTCAGCTACTCAATTTTCTGACGAAGCTCAAACCAGAGCTCTGATATAGGGTCTTTTCTAAGCCAAAGAAGGCATCGTTCCTTAGAACCAGGGAGAAGTTAGCTACACGGTGGTAGTCACCATTTGCTCCAAGGGTCAGCGGTGAAGCACTAGCATAATCGAACAGTGAAGCAGCTTTGAGACAACAACATCAATAAAAAAAATATGTAAAATAATTAGATATCTTTTACCCATTTTTAGATCTGACAACTCTTCTGTTTGCTAGGCACTTATTATTAAGGTTATGAGAAACTCAACTATAAAGATAAAAATGTAAGAAGATAGTGGATCTCCCTCCCTAAGTACTCTCGAACGAATTGTCATCTTAGTATTATGTTTATTGTTGAGCACATTGTAAGAAACATAAGAGATATAGAGCATTATCCATTGAATAAATATCATATTGAAGCCCAACTTTATCAAAACATTTTCTAAGAACTCTCATTTCACTCTATCATATGCTTTAAATATATCTATTTGATTCCACACCATCCCTATTTGGTGAACATTCTCTTTTTTCCCTTTGAGGGTAACGTGTATCCCTTACTCTTTCTAAATGATTTACTTATCATCTCCCTAATAGCTTCTCGGATATTGAGATAATATTTGCATAAGATTTACATTACATACCTCTTCCAAAGTTTAATGGCCATTGGTATGCCTGTTTGGAACAACATAACCAAAATTTTATTTGGTTACATAAGGTTATTCCTTAATTTTAATCATTTTCTACTATGTAGTTTATCCCTTATTATAGACTAGGAAACTTCATCATGGTTACTTGTTTCCCACTTCCACGAGTGTTCATTTCTCATATGAACTTTGTGTGACACCATGGTGAAAATTTTCAGAATATTCTCTTCCAATATTCCTTATTAAAACTTGTCCATTTCTTATCGATTTGATTATTAGTCTTTTTTTGCAGTATTCCTTGGTCTTCCCAACCATACTTGAACTTGTTTAAAGATATACCCATGTATTTTCATCATGGTCATTGTCATACTTTTCCTTTTGGTATGTTTGACGAGGACTGTCATGCCCCGACCCGGTTTGGTTGGATCCCCGTGAGCAACCCGCCACTCCCTTGGTCCATGAAAGGTTTTCACCAATTTCTGAATAGTGAGGAATAAGATGTCCTTTTACATGTTATTCTTGGAATAGCATTATACAAAATTGAATATTTTAAAACATATGTACTTGTCTTATAATTTCAATACAGGAGAGTCTTCGATAGAATGTTTCCCTCAGTTACCTGAAAGGGGTAAAAATGGAGGGGGTGAGTTCTATAACTCAGTGAGCAGGTGTTGGGATTGAGTTTTCAAAATATCATTATCCAGACTATGCCAATGTTATCATTTTCTTTAAAAAGGATTTTTCCTCAAATTTAATTTTTAAAACCTTTTTCCCATTACCATATTAGGTGTGTTTAGCTCTCTTAGCCCATCCTCTTGTCTCGTGAGGCATATAGCAAACAAACACACACCCTTCATTAGGAAGGGTACATACATTTGCAGGTGCAACCCGTCCACTGCACCCACTTGTGGATCGAAGCGTCTTTACCGTCCACCAAGATAGAAGCCTATCCACTTCTACTTTGGGTCTGAGTGGAATGTCCCAAACGTCCGACCCTTAGTCCTGAATGCCACTTCGTGTCCATATGAGGATGGAGACCTCATCTTGACCCTACCCCAGTCTCATGCGCAAGAAACTCCAAGAGCTTCATGACTGACTGGCACGACAAACTGCCATTATCTCTACCACGTCGTTTAGTAGCCATTAGGACCCATCACTACCCCTAGGGCATCTTGATGGTCCCGTACCACATATGCATGCAAAAATAATAGTTTTTCACATATCCCCATTATCTTTGGTGCCAATGGTCCAACGACCCCGACGCTCAACCCAATCGCAGTTGTTTGTCTAGGCTGGTCTATCCACCTGGCCCTAATGCATTACCGATAGTCCATCGAGCACTATCAATTCTGACTTGGTACCATGGCGAAATCACACCACTAATTTCATTAGAAATTTTTTATGCCTTTCTTTAATCAATTTGTTTACAAGCTCCTACTCATGCCCATTGGCCTTGGGCCCACTGTATGTGTTTTTCCAAAACTGGACATTTAGTCTTATAAGTTCAAAAACCGAGGTCTCTAGCCTATTTGAGCTATTCTAGCTCCCATCAAGGTCTCCCAAATAGTTTAACCATTGGCACACAGTCATGGGAGAACATTTTTGACAAAAATCCATTTTTTTCATCTCATCACACCAACCGGGTGTGATGATATCTCCGCTTACAACCGGTAAGCGGGTTTCTCCTTTTCTCAAGAAAACTCATCATACCAACCGGGTATGATTATCTCTACTTACAACCAGTAAGTAGGTTTTATCCATTAAAGGTAGTGCTCCTTATCTCAATCGGGTATGAAGTTAGATAATCCCACTCACCCGATGACCATGACATGTTCGTCTCTAGTCGGTTTCCGAATCCATGTTAGTTTTTCCTTTTTGGCATTCTGGTCTCTTGCATCCCTACATGACTTGGGCATTCTTAGCAACTAAAGTTTGCTATAACAACCATCGTTTTCTCATGTATGAGCGACTAGGCTCAAAATTGACTAGGCTCAAAATTGTTGATTAATTGTACTTAGGTACCTAAAGTTCATTTTCCTTAACTTTAGGTCCCTAATGCTAACTTTTCCCAAAATTGAGTTACAAGGCTTCCAAAATTCCATTTGAGTCCTCAATTTACTCAAAATTGTATAAGGGGCTCAAGTTTTCCAAATTTCCAATTTGGTCCCCAACTTTTCAAAAATTACAATTTTGCCCATACTTTCCAAAAATAGCGATTTGACCCTAATTGTTCCAAAATTTGATCAATTGGTCCTCCAATATCTTTCTCATGGCCAATTGGCCTTCAATTTTAGGAAATTGCAAAGATGTCCCTCAGTTTTTCAAAATCCCCAAAATTTCCCTAAATTTCCCATAAATTTTTCCCCTTCAAACTGACCGAATTTGATTTCTTCAAATTGGCCATTCAATCGGGGTTAATTGCTCCAATTGAAGGTATAGATCAATTCCTAAACTTCCATACAATTCAATTGATCTTTGAACCGCAGCATTTGGGTCAGAATTGAGCTCAAACGGAGCTTTGTTGGAAAACTGCTTGTAGAGAGAGAAAGCTTTGAAAGCTTTTAAAGCTTCGAAAGCTTACTATCGGAGGTGCGATGGTCCGAGCTCTCAATCAATGGAGGTAGCTCTTGTCCTTAGGTTTTTTCTAGGATCAAGAATCCCTATAATTGAAGTCGAATTGAGGGTGAATTTAGTCAGTAAAATTTGAGACTTTCTCTCTCTAACACTGATATGCAACGATTGAGAAGGGCCAAATTGGCTTACCTTTCAGTTCTATTGAGGTTATATGAGGGCCGTAGGGGTGTTGGGGAGGCTTGGTTTGGCCAGAGGAGGGCTTTGGCCTAATTTAGCTCGACCAAAATAGGGCAGCTTCGGTCCGTCGGAGCTGCTTCACTATTTGATTTTGCAGATTCTTCTCCGACGGTCTTTGGGTTGAAAGGAAGTTGCTATCAGGTAGTTGACTTTCCCGAGAGTCTGTAGGACCTAACCTTGCCTTCTAAGGCTAAGAAAACTGCCAAGTCGAAGCTTTGGTTTGAACTTCACCGAAAAATGGAGTAGTTGAGAGAGAATGGTGATTTGAGGTGTGTGGAGGATGAATGGAGAGGAGCTCTTTATATAGGGAGCTCGGGGACCCTCTTCCCGACCACTTTCCATTTTGGTCGAGCTTATCCTCGCCAGAAAATAGCCTGATCGGAGCCGTTACACTTTCGCCGGAGATATACGTTTTCTGCATTAATGAATAGTGCTATCATCATGAGGAAGAAGATGACACTGTTTCGAACCGGACCGGTCCAGTCTGACCGAGTTCAATGGTAAAAATCGGTTGGTTCAAGCCCGATTCAACCAGTTTTCTCAAATTTAAAAATTTATAAATTCATCTAAATTCATTTCCTATCTAATGGTGGCTTCAATTTCCCAATTTGTTCACTTTAAGCCACCACAAAAGATGAATTTAGAATCCAGTTCATGTATGGTTCAAACTGGTTCAATCCAATTCAGGTCCGGTTCACCATGAATCATTCTAGTTTTGTCTTCCCATTTGTTCCAAGGTTCTTTTCCATGATTTTTATGATTCTTTGAGTTATTTGGGAATGGTCAATTTCCCATTTTACCCTTTCTTTACTAGTTTGGGTTCTTTAACTTGCTCGGTTTTCTCTTTTGAATTAATCGGTTTTGTCACGCCCCGACCCGATTTGGTCAAATCCTTGTGAGCAACCCACCGCTCTCTTAGTTCAAGAGGAGTTTCCTCCTTCTTTAACTCAAGAGGAGCCAGGCGTACTTCCAACCTTGTTCCCTTGAAAGACATATATCAAATATAATGCAAGCTTAAGAGAAATTAACCATACATGACAGAGGGTAAGGCTTAGTGTTATCCCTAGTTATTTTCTCTATTTCTTGAAAAGAGATAAAAACAGAGGTGAGTTTCTAAAACTCAGTGAATGGATATTTTCAAAAAATGAAGTTTCAATAAGAGTAGTTTTTAAATTGGAGTGTGCTAGACTCCTTAATTTCTTTTAAATTTTCTCATCTTCAAATTTTGATTTAAAAAATCATTTCTCATCACAACAGTGTGTTTATAAATCAACACATGCCCTTCATCATAAAGGAACACACTATCGCAGGCCAGCTCATCCACTGTATCCACTTGTGGCATCAGAGCGACTTTACCAGCCACCTAGATAGAAGCATGTCTACTTCTACCTTGAGAATAAGTGGATGTTTGCGACATCCGACCCTCAATCCCGTAACACAACTCTATGTTCGTATGAGAACAAAAACCTCATCTCGTCCCCACCTTGGTCTCATGCGCATGAAGCTACGTAAGCTTCACAAGACTTCTGGTACGACTAACTGTCCTTATTTCCACTAGGTCATCTAGAGCCCTAAGACGCATCACTATCCCTCTTAGGTATCTTGAAGATCCCGTAACACAGTGCATGCACAAATCAACAGTTTTTCATATAAGCCATATAATATGTGGTGCCACTAGTCCAACATCCCCAACCCTCAACTCGACCTGCAACTGTTTGTCTTGCCTAGTCCGAAGACCTATCATGTCGCACTATCGCTAGTCCATTGAGTATGTCGGTCCTGTCTCGGTACCATGGCCAAACAACTCATTTACTTAAGTTTTCATGACTTAATAATCATGTTTTTTTTACGAGGTCCTGTTCGTGCCAATTGGCCTAGGGCCCACTATTTGAGATTTTCAAAATCGGGCATTTTAGTCCCCAAGTTCCAAAATTGAGACATTCGACCTATATGAGCTATTTGAGCTCCTGTAAAGAAGGTCTCCAAAAAATTTTAAGCAGTGGCACACAGTGAGAAGAGATCACTTCTGACAAAATAAACATTTAATTTGTCTATCATACCAACCAGGTATGAAGATATCTCCGTTTATAACCGTCAAGCGGGTTTTCCACTTCGTTCTAGGAAGTTTAATCATACCAACTGGATATGATCTACTTACAAACGATAAGTAGTTTTTCCGCATGATTTCCACATCACTCTTCTCAGATGTGATGATTAAAATACCACCTAGAAGTGGGTTTTCATTTTCGAGGTGCTTATCATCCCAATAAGGTATGATATTAAATCTCACTCACCCGATCGTGCAGTGTACTTCCTCTAATTTGACTTTCATCCTTTGCGAGCCTTGCCTCAATTGGTGTTTCCAATATCTCGTGTTCCTACATGGTATGAACATCTTTGTTCAATATCATTCAGCTTGATAGTCTTCATTCATTATGAATGGCTAAAATATCCAACTTTTCAAATATTTGTAATTTGGTCCCTAAATCTCTTTCTATTTTACTTTAAGCCCCAAATGCCGATTTTTCTCCAAATTAAGTCTCGAAACTTTTAAAATTCCCTTGGGACCTCAATTTATTCAATTTCACAATAAAGGGTTTCTAGTTTTCCAAATTCCCAATTTGGTCCCCAAAAATGGTAAGTTTTACCCCAAAAATTCTAAAATTTGCTTGATTGGTCCTCTAACACTCTTATCATGCCCAATTGGTCCTCAATTTTATAAAATTACATTTTAGTCCCTCGAATTTTTAAAATCCCCAAAATTTCCCCCAATTTTAACTTCCCAACACATCCAAATTTGATTTAATCAAATTGACCAATCAAACGAGTTTAATTGTTGAAATTTAAGTTAAATTGAAGTTTCTACATCTTCATACAATTCAATTGCACTTTGAATCGCAAGTTTTGATGCCAGAACGAGCTCAAATGGAGCTTCGCCAGAAAATATAACGTAGACAGAGAAAGCTTCAAATGCTCATCGTCGGGGGCACGACGGTCCTAGCTTTCAATCTGGGCAAATAGCTCTACTCTTGAGGTTCCTCCTAGGATTAAGAATTGCATTAATTGATGCCAAATTGGATGAGAATTTTATCATCGAAATTCTATTGGTTCTCTCTCTAGCATTGGTCGGAAACTATAGAGGGGAGCCGAATTGGCTTACCTTTCAGTTCTAATTCGATCATAGGAGGGCTAAGGAGGTATTGGGAGAGCTTGGTTTGGCCCGAGTAGGGCTCGAATTTGCTGATTTTAACTCGACAGAAATAGGGCAGCTTCGAATTGAAGCTATAATAAGATATTTACAAAAGTTGAAAGATATCATATATATTTATTGTCGTGCTTCAAAACAAAGGATAACCATTTCCATGTTTCGGCTCTACTTTAGTACCAATGTCCAACCATGTAATGAGAATACATTTTTATCTTTATAGTTGAGTCTCTCAAAACCTTAATCATAAGTGCCTAGCAAACAGAAGAGTTGTCAGATCTAAAAATAGGTAAGAGATATCTAATTACTTTACATATTTTTTTATTGATGTTGTTGTCTACTTTATTGAAGCCATAATAAGATATCCACAAAAGTTGAAAGATATCATATATATTTATTGTCGTGCTTCAAAACAAAGGATAACCATTTTCATCTACTTTAGTACCAATGTCCAACCTTGTAATGAGAATACAATCAAGAACATAATGTAAATGACTATATGAGAGTTAACTGATAAGTATATGAGAGTGACAATCATATATGATAGATGAAAAAAACAAGCACTAAATTTCATGTGGGCAAGGATGGCCAATAAATTATAAAGATAAAAAGGTGTCTTATTCTCCTAAAGTGAAATGGAAGTGCTCATTAAGTTAGTTTTACATTCTATTATGAATTATGTTATGGGTTGATTTCTTTTACCTCAAATATGATGTAGGGGAGTCATTTCCGAGAATAACAAGACCCAACCAATCACTATCCAAACCAAAACCAATGGGGAATAAGACTTAAGTCCATGCATTTAACAAGACAATGCTAATGAATATATCTTGGCACATATTAAAAAATCTCCTACATTTATGTGCACAACTACTAAAAGGTAAGTATTTCAATGACACACAATTTAGATGCTAAAAATGATATTCAACTTTCATGATTCTCAAAGAGTATATTTATAAGAAAAGAAACTCAAATAAGATATAGAATGAAAATAGGTGATGGATGCAAAATTATAGTGTGGGGATTGATGGATCACTTCATTAGATACTCAGGCTTCCAACCAACATGGTACACATCACTTAAGAGTAAACTCTCTTTTATAAATAAATACATATATATGTGATATAAACCCTCTTGATAAATTGACTAGTTTTGAAATTAATTCTATTTGTAAGTTTTCATTGATGCACTTAAGATGTAAATTATATATTAGTTTAGTCTTGGGTGATTACTAGTGAAGTTACTATCAAATAAGTATATACAAATATCTTAGCAACTAATGGTTATAATAGACATATGGCACATCATCATATACAATATCTAAGATCATCTAGAGTGTTATCCAAAAAATTAATAGGCAATCTAAGGTTAGAAACTATGTGGTGAGTGTGTTAATGCCTTGATTGTTAAATCTAATTTGTTCAGACATATTATGTGATAGTGATCTTGTTAGTTTTATGAGTATGTAGATTCTATAAAACATATGTTATTTGACTCTTAATGTATGATTTATTTGTTGTGAAATTCAGATTGAATATGAGAAAATACATCAAATGACAAGACTAATTGATGAATGTTTAGGTCTATAAGATCTATATAAACCATCAAAAATAAGAATAGTGGATGTTGGACTATCTAATAATGGACCTTTTAATTAGGAGCAATCAAAGGGGACTTTGAAAAATGGAGAGACTTTATAGGATGTGACAAAACTTTCATACAACCCAACAAATGATGAAAGCAAAATATAATAGGGCTTCAACAACCATAAGTATGATTGAGCAACAAATGGCAATGATAAGTATTGTTAAAATAAATTGTGAGATGACTTTTGATACTTTAAAATGCTGTGCACGAGGGTGACAAACTACGTATATATAGACAATTCACTTCTTATATAGATGGTATACTGCACGCCTGCACCTATTGGAAAGTGATAAACTCAAGCAATTATGTTATTACTATTTCCCTTATTATATAGATGATATGTGCATACGTAAAACTTATGCAATTATTTTATTATTATATTCTATCATATTGTTAGTTTTTACCTTTTAAATTTACAATTTTTTTCTGTAATAATACTCGTAGGACAAAAAGGAATGATTATAGAGTTTAAGGTCACTTTGTTCAACTATTCTTTCCTGTATTCTCTTTTCATTTGAAGTATTCATCTAGAATGTATTTAATTTTTTTAATTAAGCCATTTGCAAGTTTCATGTATCGTCACCTACTTAAATTTAATGATTTATAATAAATTTTGGATAAATAAAAATTAATTTTGTACTAATTTAAAACATTCAAAATAATACATATTTAGTAGCCCACACAGAGTGATTTTTTATAGCTAAATACTACACTTTTCTTTTATGTTTATAATAGCTAAATTATATTGGTTATTAATATTTTGCAAAAAATTACAATTTTATATCAAAATTTAAAAAAAATTCTTCCAATACAAACATTTATAAAATTTAATATCAAATTATTTAAATAATACTCTTTTAATATCAAATATTTAATAAAATAGACTAATTAGTTATCATTGGAGTGAAAATTTTTATGACAAATGGTTAAATATTTGACAATAAAATTTAACTAAAATTATTGTGACATTAAATAAATATATTTTATAGAAGATTTGTAGCCAAAAAGGTTTTTTTTTTCAAATTCGATATTAATTTTTTTTGTAATTATTTAATAACATCATTTAGCATATATTTGACTATTTACCATGAAAAATATATTGATAATTAAATGGATTTGGTGTGAATCATCCAGAAACAGAAATCTCATGATCGTGCGTTGAAGATGACGATGGATGGAGTTGAGGTGCACTGAATGCCTTCAGGAGAATCCCCAGGGCTGATCTCTTCTGTGATCTCACTCTTAGGAAGGTCTTCTGTCTGTTTCTTCTCGTTCTTCTTGAGTCTCTTCGGGATCGACTTACTTGTTTTCAAGGTAATAGCTCGAGTAGAGCGTCATGTTCATCTATTCATTTCCCGTTAGCTGCATATTGTGCGTGCGATCTTTGAAATTCCTTTGGATCTGATGCTTTTGTCGCGGATCGAATCAGATCTGATATGGCGGAGGGGAACGCGCAATCGAGATATGTGCGGCTGACCAAGGAGCAGGCACCTGTGGAGGATATCACACCTGGTGAGCTCAATCAGCCGATAGAAGTTCCACAGGTATTCTTTCTTAGTAATTGCAGTCTCATATGCCCCATTTTGAGTCATATTGTGAAAATGTGCTACTTTTTACCGTACTATATTGGTAATGCCAATGTGATTTCTTCTTGGATAATTTTTTTATGTCCGAAATTATCTTTATTATTTAGGGTTAAAGTATAAATTGCAGTTGGACGCTCTTTTGATGTGTGTGGTTAATATAAACATGGAAATTCATTTCTAGTAAACATAAATTTCTTTTTAAATTTTCAAGATCCTCTGAATTGAACTACACTGATTATATTTTTCTTTTATATTTTTATCACATGATAATGATATTCCCTGAGTTTTGCTGATAATTTCTGGGAGATGGACTTCTCTACAAAAACTAGATGGTGGTGCACTTTTTCTTAGACTGAGTAATATGAAAGCAAATTAATATTCGTAATGAATGAGAAAAGATATTAACAGTGGCATTTTGTAGTGTATTTTCTTTAAGTGAACATTTTTATTATCACTGTCAGTAAAATGTTTCATTGTAGAATAATGGTCATTTTGAGGTTTGAACTTTAATTTATAAGAGATTCCATAAATTTTCTGGCATGACATTCACAATAGTTATTGATAACTCTTTTGGAGTATATCTATGGATAGAAGTTTGCAGTACGGCTGTACTGTAACTCACCATATTTTGGATTCTAATGTTTTTCTTTTGCTAAGCAAAATACCATCTTAGCTTTCTTTTGAAAGATGCTAACTGAGCTATTCATATCATCTGAAGCTTGCAGTTCTTTAACTGCTGATTATTTGCATCACTTTACAGTTAATTGTCCATAGATGCCATGAATGTGGGCAAACCTTGCCTGAAAGCTACCAGCCTCCAGCTGATGAAGATTGGACGACCGGCATCTGTGGCTGTGCTGATGATACTGAGAGCTGTAATATTCATTTATATTTTAGCAATATTGACATAATCAAGAGCCCGCTCTTTTGATTTTAGAATAAATACGGACAAGAGTAGCATGGTGTCCTGGATGGCATACAAAAACCGAGAGATGATAGAGCATGCTTCTTCCTCTGATGCTTAATATCAGGTTTTTGAACCTACAAAAAATATCAGGTTTTTGAACCTACAAAAAAAAATCAGGTTTTTGGACGAGTTAAAATCCAAATTAGGGCCATGAACTTTGACCGTAGCTCAATTTAGGTTATCAATTCTTATTTGGCCTAATTTAAGTCATGATCTTTCAGCCATGGCTTAATTCAAGTACTCCGCACATCATCCAACAGAGTGTGGGGTAATTAATAATCCCAAACAAAGGAAAATCACAAATGAGGTTCATGACTTATTGTCAGTTAATTAACTCCATACTCCACTAAATGTTTGATGGAGTACTTGAATTGAGCTTATTAGTAAAAGTTGATGACCTAAATTAAGCTATCAGTCTATGTTCATGACAATATTTGGGATTTTAGCCTTTTGGATTTATCTATACTATATTTCTGAAAGATGGAGCTCTCAGGAGTCCTCGAGAACAAATACAATTACCATATTCAATTGTTAATTTCAGCAACCTATGACTGATTTTAAAATATATATATATTTATCTGCTTTATTCTCATCTTACCTTGTTTCTGAAGTATGGAATGGATGAGAAGTACAAGTACAAGAACATAGCTACACTCACTAAACTTTACATACAACTAGACATGCCTTTTAACTCTTCAAGATTTTATGGATGTGATACAGTGCAAAGAATGCCTATTAACAAATTGTGATAAGATATTTACTGCAGAAATGATATGCCCACTGGAACATTAAGATTCTCCAGTTGAACGATTGAAGTTGGAGAAATTATATTATTGCTTTTTTGAAGGTTTTCCTACTATGATTGATTTTTTTGTAAATTTTCAGGTTTGAGTGGACTGTTCTGTCCATGTGTCCTGTTTGGACGTAATGTTGAAACATTGAGAGAAGATATTCCGTGGACCAATGCTTGTGTTTGCCATGCCATATGTGTTGAAGGTGGGATGGCTGTTGCTGCAGCAACAGCATTGCTTCATGGCATTGACCCCAAGACATCATTTCTAATTTGTGAGAGTCTGTTCTTTGCTTGGTGGATGTGTGGAATCTACACTGGCTTGTTTCGTCAATCACTACAGAAGAAATATCATCTGAAGGTGAAACCACAATATCCTTGAATGCAATTAACTTATTTGTTGAAACATCAAATGCTTCACACAAGCCTATAGGCCATGTCCCATCAAATAGATGGTCTCAAATAAAACCCCATATTTGTCAATCCTGGGAGCTAAGGAAATGTTTGATTGAGTGACATAGAGTTTAGGTGAACACGTCGTGTTTTCTTATTATTTGGGCTGTTAAAGCCCATATTTACATGCACTCCGCTTGAAAAAAGCATGAGCTCAAGCAGGGTTAGGCTTATCTTTTGATGTTTCGATCTACCATCATTTTGGAAGTCTAGAACCAAATCAAGCATAAGGCTGCCAATTTCAGATGGATGTCAAGCCTTGTTATATCCTGCTAGGTTTGTGTTAGACTGCTACTAACACCAAAGGCAGCTAAAAATGTACTTTGGTTGCATTATGGGGAAAATATATATTTTGATGGTCTTCTCCAATAAAATCTTTGCACTTAAAGTACTGTTTGTGATATGACTGGACCTAGAACTGATGAAGTAGCTCTTATGGCCTTGTTTCATCATGAAATATCTGTGCCTATTGTAATTTGAAAGTTGTTCGCAAGTGTCTGAGCTAATTTTTATGAAATGATTAGTATTGTAGAAATAATATGACCTTATATTGGTTTGGAATATTTGGTGTACCAGGTTTTGTTCTCTTGGTCGCTTCACTTTTCTTTAGTTTGCCTTTTAAGCTTTCTGTTTCATGAGCTTAGATTTCCATTTGGAAGTTATATATATAATCCATGTCTTTGAAGATTACAAAGCTTCTTTTGATTGATATTTGATCTAACTAGTCTGAAGGTTAAATCTTTACATGGAATTGATGAGGAATACGGCTGTATTTTGTTTTTGGGAGATGCAGACAGCCTAGTAGTCTGACAGTCCAACTCATCTTCTTGTTGGACTAAACTGCCTCGTCTCATATCCTCCTAGGCTAATTAATAGTAAGAAGTTTTGTGGAAGTAGTCATTCCGAAATGGCATATCATTTCATACTGATCATTTTTATGTCATTGTTTCTAATGCAGAACTCCCCTTGTGATCCATGTCTTGTGCACTGTTGCATGCACTCCTGTGCCCTATGTCAAGAGCATAGGGAGATGAAAAACCACCTCTCTGACAATGCTGTGATGCCAACCACTGCAGTTGACCCTCCACCAATCCAACAGATGAGCTCCTCCAATGAGGAAAAGACAGACTCAGCATCACCCCCTGAGCCTTCAAAGGACCGGGAGAGCAACAACTTGGAACTGCAACCTCTATAGGCTCTCTTGCTCATTGCTTATGCCTCCAAGTTGAGCAGGCACAATACAATACCTTGTAGACGCACAATTCTTTTCAGGTCCAGGAGCATCAAAGACCTTTTGTTGGTGGAGGCTACAAGACATCGTTCCTATTCCGACTTCCAGATGCTAACTATTGTTCTCTTTATGCTATTTTTTCCCTGGAATTTTCTGTTTGGAGATAGGCTGTGTCTATGATAAATACGATGTGATATTTCCTACGGGAGGTAGGGGGAACTTCCAGACCCTCACTATTGGTCTTTTTTTATTTGTTATTTGCTCTTAGCAGGTTCTTGCTGAGTAATACCACTAATTATTTGCCCAAAGTAGGTCGTGATGCTAATTGAAAATTGCCGCACTTTCAGACATTACGTGTAACCATTTTGATCTTTAGCTAAGTATACATGGTTGAGGGATATTCACTTAATATTCCATGGGTGGTATCTAGTTATGTATCTTATGGAGAATCCTCAACAAATATGATGTAAAGATATGGATGGATACAACGAATTAGACATAAAAGCTTTCCCCACAAATTGCTAGATAGAGAGATAACATCAACATAGTGCATGAGAAGGCATTTTCTAACCCTCCTTTCCCTAACCATCTTCTATATTCGGGTAAAAGATATAATTCCTTGGGTCTCTCTTCCAAAAGGGAAATGCATAGAATCGCACAAAATAAGATATTAAAAATGAATCATACACATTATCTTACTTTACTAACCTTGAACTTTGACTGTTCTAACGAGGTAAACATTTTAACACAACATCATTATAAACAATTAATAAACTAATTTGCAGAATAACTAGTATATTTCTAATACTGATTAATAATGGGGTATCAAGCATTATAATATTTATTTATTTGATAATATTAGATATATTATTAAAAATTAAATAATTATTTAATTTTTAGATTATTATTATAATAATATCATATCAAATTTAATAAATTAATAAAATATTAATTTATTGAGCAGAAAAAACACAACATTAAAAGATTAATAAAACGTAAATAATAGAGATTTTGGAATTGAAACGGCGATAAACAATCTTACATTTGATAATTTAGCGCAAAATACTTATTCTATCCCCACATCCATTCTCACAGAAATTAAGAATTGGAACTACAGCCGCTCTCAGAGGACTTGAGAATCAGAAGGGTGATCCACGCTTGAATTCCATGGATGTCCTACAGGAATTCAGGTCCCAATTTCCCATTCTCTCAGCCTTTAGAACCCCTCCCCTCATCTCGCAAAATCCTAGCTTGGGTCCTCTTCACTTCGACCCTGTCCCCGACTCTATCAAGCCGATTCTCTCCTCCCCCACCCTTATCATTCCCCAATCCTTTCCTCCACAGTTATCTCTCCCGAGATTCATTGAAACCACAGCCGCCGTCCCTCGTTCTGCCGCCAAATCCATCTCCTCTCTCTTTGGCCCCCAGATGGACGGTGTGGCCTCCACGGCATTCTCTCACAACCGCCTGCAACTCCTTCGCTGCCCGATCACTGGTCTCGTGGCTGCTTTGTTCCCCACGGGGGAAAACTCCGACCAACTCGGTTTTGTGACATTGGATAAGGAGTTTCAGGTCCAGGTCAGTGAGGATGGTAACATCTTTAAATCCTCTAAGCGTTTTAGTCAGTCGATTGTTCAAATCCTAGTGAACCCTATTGGAGATGAAAATCTTCCGCCCGACATGGATGCTATTATTGGGTATGTCATGGCATGTACTACGTATTCTGCTCACTGGTTTGCCGTGAAGAGTATTTTTGAAACCTGGAAGCTTAAACTTGTTTACTTGTCTAGTAAGGTTTTTGGGAGCTCTGCTATTGCAGGGGCTTGTTGGTGCTCACAACTTCCGGAATTAAGTGCAGTTTTATTAGAGGACGGTAGTCTGTTCCAATTTGATTTGGAGCCTCGATTGTGTATGGACTGGGATAAGGAAATGTTGGATCATCCCAAAATTGGAGTTTGTAGACTGAAGGTATGCTGGAATGATCTATGTGATAAAAGTACGACCAAGTTTTTGGGATGTGAATTTAGTTGGCATCCCAACATTCTTATTGTATCACACTCCCATGCAGTTTACTCAGTAGATTTTAGGTCTGACCCATGCAACGTGAGTTGCGTTGCAAAGGTAGGAACATCTGACGCTTATGCTACAGACAAGAAGGATCATTTTGTGGCAATGTCAACTGGCCCTGATGGTTTCCATTTTGTCTTGGCTTCCAAAAAGTTGTTAATTCTATGTGACCTAAGAAAGCCACTAAAACCTGTGTTGCAGTGGGTGCACAGTATCGATGAACCCTGCTACATCAATGTGTTTAAGCTGTCTCAGCTGAGATCCGCTTCACAGGATGACGCCTATAGATGGGCTTCTGAGTCGGGCTTCTGTATCCTGCTAGGATCCTTCTGGAACTGTGATTTTAGCCTCTTCTGCTTTGGACCTCATCCGCCTTCCATGAATGGTGGTTGTGTTTCAAAATTGTCAGAACAATGCAGATCGTTTTGCGCTTGGGAGCTTCCTTCAGAGCTCCTTTTAGCGAGCTGGAAATGCCATTCTGGAAGTGGCCTTGTGAAGGATGAACTCTCAAAAGACAATATACCCAAATGGATTGACTGGCAGAAGAAGAAAGATATTGTTTTGGGATTCAGTATCCTCAGTGGCAGTCTCTCACCTGTACTGGATCAATTTGGTGGATTTACTGTTATTAGGCTGATGTCTTGTGGAAAACTTGAAGCTCAAAGATACCGTGCATCATGGGAACCAGTGAGAAATGTGGAAGAAGTTGAAGGAACAAGTACCCAAATACCAAAAAATGAACTTTCAAAATTTTCATTTGAAGAGGGCTACAAGTTCGCGAAGAGATTCAACTATGTCAAACTAGATTACCTTAAGGCTTTTTTGAAGGGAAATCTATCATCACTGTTGCATTTGGATTTGAAGAATTCTACTCATTCTCCCCTTGAAAAGGATTTATATAATCCAGAGCATCATGCTATCCTTTGCAAAATGTTGGAAAGATGTGATTCAACTCAATCAAGCTCATCTTCTAAGTTTGATATGGTTTTAAATGATGTCAGCTTGCCAACAACTATTCGTGAGATAGAACTGAGGAGGATATGGATGAAACTACCAATAAGATTATTACAATTAGCCTTCTCAAGTTATTCAGAGTTCCTTGAAGTACAACATGGGATTATAGATTTCTATCATGATTTTCCAGTGGTGTCAGAGTCAAAACAGCTGCCCCCTTTTTTATTAAGAAAACCTTCACATCGGAGCAACAAGTGGTCACAACAGGTTCAAAGGGGTGATACTGACATTGTGGGTCCTATAGTTCCTCTACCTGTGCTCTCTTCCTTTCACATGCTGCATGGTGGGTTGGAATGTGAAACAGATGATGATGGATTCCACATGCAGTGTGATGAAGTAATGAAGGTCATTGTAGAATGTTCTCGTCCTGAATCCAGTCCTGATATTCCAGAAGACCATGTTGTATCCCTTATGGATGATAGGGATGAAAAATGGATTGAATCTCAATACCCAAAAAAGCAATTCCTTTTACATGAACTGGGTGCATTTAAGCCACATCATGATAGGCTTGTTTCGAAAGTATCGGCACATGATCATGTACAAGAAGGCAGTCAAGGTTCAAGTGGGCTAGAGATGTTCGACGACCTGTGCCCAATCATGTTGAGATTCAGAGATACATCTCCCACTGAGTTCACACCGCAGAAATCACTTGCATACAAAGTATTGAAGAATCAGTTTGTGAAAAGGCAAGAAACAGTTATTCATCAGCAAAGAGATAACTTCTAGTGGGAACTTAGTTTGGAATGCATCATTTTGGATGGTGTACTTGAGGTAAAGAATAAACACTTTTATTTGTGTAATTGGTCAAGCATTAAAAAAATTGTGCTTCTCTCATGTCTTTTGATTAAGTATTTCATGTTTTGCAGATTTGATGATCTTAGGTTATAATTGTAGTTGTTGCAGTGCCCAACGGGCTGCCTTTGGCTGTTACATTGACTTAAATATTTTCTCATCCTTTTTTTCTGAGTTATAGTGATTTCTCTCAAGTTGTGCTCACTTAAAACATTGGAGGGCTGATGATTTACATTAATTTAATTTTTTAAATGCTCATTTTCTTTCAACAGACTTGCATATTCTATGTGAAAAATGATGGAGATGCCTGAAGGACCAACTCATCTTGTCAGGAACATGTCTCTACTGGCCCTGTTCTGAGGTAGCCATAGGACCAGAAGCGTGTTGTGCCAAATTTCCAAGTTCCCATTCTGAGGTAGCCATAGGACCAGAAGCGTATTGTGCCAAATTTGCAAGTTTTCTATCTCATATTACCTTTTTTCATGTTCAATCCGAATTATCTTTTTATCTTTCAGGCTTGATATCCTCAAACATTTTTCATGATGGCAGTTTTTAGATGATCCATTTCTTATATTGATATATATAGGCTGATGATTTACATTAATTTAATTTTTTAAATGCTCATTTTCTTTCAACAGACTTGCATATTCTATGTGAAAAATGATGGAGATGCCTGAAGGACCAACTCATATCTTGTCAGGAACATGTCTCTACTGGCCCTGTTCTGAGGTAGCCATAGGACCAGAAGCGTGTTGTGCCAAATTTCCAAGTTCCCATTCTGAGGTAGCCATAGGACCAGAAGCGTATTGTGCCAAATTTGCAAGTTTTCTATCTCATATTACCTTTTTTCATGTTCAATCCGAATTATCTTTTTATCTTTCAGGCTTGATATCCTCAAACATTTTTCATGATGGCAGTTTTTAGATGATCCATTTCTTATATTGATATATATAGGCTGATGCACTGGTTCACATTCACTGGAAAGGATCTGTTGAATTTTTTTTAGCATCCTGTACACAATGCATGGATTTCAATGGTCAACTGGTAGTGATGGATGAGGAAAAGGTCAGGTTGGAGTTTCTTTTTGCTGACAGATTGTCATGTATTTGCATTATGCTGTGGCTAGCTTTTATTTTACAATTATTTACTTTCAATTGAAATAGCTTGCATTTATTATTGATTCTTGAAGAATGGATTTCAGTCTTCCATGTATTACAGAATTTACCCTTGGTGACAATAGTGTTATGCTTTATATGCACCATTTAATTTATATAGATTTATTTATATCCTTGTCAAGAACTAGTGATTTAATAATCAGAATTTGATCACTTATATTCAATTTGGCATGCAGAATATGTTTTTCAAACAAGCCTTTGATGATATGGCTGCTAATAGTTTAAGATGTGTTGTTATAGTATATCAAACATGTGATCTGAAGGATGTCCCAAGTGACGAAGAGCACTCGACTAAGTGGGTGTTACCATATGATTTACTATCTTGTTGACTATTGTGAGCCTGAAGGTACATTTCTTTTCCATAACACTTGGTCACTGTGAGCATATTTGTTATTGGTTTATTATTTTCAACACTGGAACTTTTATTATATTTAATATTTGGATTTATGTAATGCATGATCCTTGCCGACCTGGTGTAAAAGATGCAGTGCGGCTATTCCAAAATGCAGGAGTAAAGGTGTCCTCTCAATTCAATATCTTCATTTGCAAAATTATTGTTTTCCTTCAATTTCACTTTTCTACTGATTGAATTGCGGAGCTACTTTTTTTCCAGCAATTATTGGTCAATGGCTATGATTGTATGGGCTTCTTATTTCTGATCTTGCATTCACTTTTCATCTAAATGATATTTGTATTTGTTCACTGAACTAATGATAGGCTAGATAGGTAATGTCAATTACAATCAAATGCTGCTATGAATTATTTACTCGATTCTATCATGAATTGAAAAGGCAATTCTTTCTAATGGTAGGTGTGTATGGATACTGGTGATAATCTTAAATCTGCCAGAGTAATTACTTTGGAATGTGGAATACATGGATCAGATGCAGAGGCCACAGAGCCAAATCTGATAGAAGGAAAATCATTCTGTGCATTATCTGATGCACAAAGGGAAGAAGTTGCAGAGAATATATCTGTGTGTTTAGCTCCTTGTTGCCTTGTCTTTGGTATGTTTGTGTGCATTAGATGGAAATTTGTAACTGTCATTCTGGTATGGGTCATGGGGCAGTCTTCTCCAAATGATAAGCTTTTGCTCATTCAAGCTCTGCAGAAAAGGGGCATATTGTTGATGTGACTGGAGATGGGACTAATGATTCCCCAGCTTTGTACGAGGTACAGAGAAACTCAATTTGTATTAACTATATTTGAGCTTCCTTTTTCTTTTTTCTTGTAATATCTCAACTTTTGCCTGATGCAGTTTAGCTAAAATATGTGTAATCAATGCTGGTTTGATTTTTTGGAGATCAGGCTGATATTGGCACAGAAGTTGCCAAGTAGGGCTCTGATTTAATGATCCTGGATGACAATTTTGCTTAAGTTGTGAAGGTTATATATTTTCTTAATCGAATTTTAGTATATTTCTTAATAGATGAAGAGAGAAAAATCCATGAGAAAATATATATTCAATAAGAATCATGAACAGTCTTGCTTTGTTAGAGTATCTTTTACTTGGAATCATCTTGCATGTTGTCCTTCCAGTCCTGCATGAACTTATGTGCAGTTCACTCCTTATACAGCTTGTGGGTTTCAATCTTATCATGGACACACTCGGGGTTCTGGCATTGGCCACTGAACCACCGACTGATCATTTGATGCATAGGCCCACAGTTTGTAGGATGTATGGATTTGTTCTTTAACATTGACCAGTTTAGATTATTTTTGGCGTCAAACTAGCCTCTCTGGGTAATGACTTTTCTTTTTTAATGATTGTATTGTTTGTTCTGAATTTCCGTGGGCGGAGTATCCTGAACTTGCAGCATGGCGATAGTGCTCATGCAGAAAAAAAGTGAAGAACACGTTGATCTTCAATGCATTTGTATTCTGCCAGGTAATAATAGTGGATATTGACACCTGAATAGATATATTGTTCAAATTCAGTCCGAAATAAACCAGTTGAAACCATTTGAGTAATAAGAAAAATAAAATGGTCTTACTTGGAATTGCAGATCATCAATGAATTTAATCTTAGGAAACCCGATGAGTTCATCGTGTTTGCAGGAATCACAGAGAACCACCTACCTGTTCATGGGTATAGTCGGTCTGACACTTTCTCCAGGTGATCCGGGTCACATTTTTCTTTTAATTCTATTGCTGGCCTCAGAAGGGCCTCTTGGATTTCTCCTTTCATCTTGGTCACTATTTGGTTTGCCTGCTAGGTGGTTATTATTGAGTTTCTTGGGAAGTTCACTTCGACTGTGAGGCTCAGACCCACTTTGGTGATCCAAGGTGCAAGGAAAGCCCACTAGGATGGGTTGTACTCGCCTCCCGCCTATGAAGAGAAATGCCCCTAATAGTTCTGCGAGAACACAGGATTTTATTCTCCAATTCATTTCGGGTCCCAGAAGCAGTGATAGTTCATCCATAAGATACATCTGCGTCAAAGCAATATATTATTAAAACTGTATATTATGCTCAGTAAAAACTGAGTGTATACTGCAACAAAGATCAACTAGTTATTCTCAATTAAGTACAATTTAATCGGGTTTACCTATACTTCACTGTTAGATTAATTTAAATTGATATTTGATAAATCTTATATCAATTTGGATTATTTTCAATCTTATATTAATTACTTTTTATGATCCTAATTTAAACTAAATCTCAATTTTATTTGAAAATTTTTATCTAAATCTTCATTTTATTTCCTTTATTAAGATGAGGATTTACAATAATTATTTAGGGTTTACATATTGTTTCATAAACTATCAATTTTGTACTTAAATGGTTTGAAATTTTGGTTTGAATGTGAAAGAGGGTTAATATATAACATGCCCTAATCTAATCTGTGTAAATCACTAATTATTTGGTTTACTCTGAATTTGTGAGTGGAGAACAAAACCAAATACTTCTACGTCGTGTTTGTTGGTTGTCAGTTAAGGGCATTCCGTGTTTATTATTGCAAAAGTAATAATTGACGACATTGGGATTGCCATTCCTCTACGTTTCCAAGCAATTCTAGCAGATGGGCCGTGGATCCTGACATCCTACTGAAATTAATCCAGCACCAGCAATCAAAGGGTTACTTTTAAGTGGGTGAAAGGCTTGAGTCATTTCCAAGCCAAATTAAAAATAAAAAAAGGAATATTAATAAAGAATTCCCTTCTTTCACAATAAAGCATCCACCGTCCTGGACCTTAAGGCCAGCAGCATGTCGTTCAGAACTGCAGCTAACAATGCTGCTTCTTCCCGATCCATCCACTTCCCATGCCTTTTTATTTCTTTTCATAATTTCCCTTCTGTCATTCATGGCATCAGTAGACAACACCGGTGAAATCTACGACCATGGATTGCAGAGATTTGAGAGGTTCGTAGGGGCCAAGAGGGGTTGCAACATCACCGGAATATCGAAGCTCAAGGAGTACTTGCACCGATTCGGATATCTCCCTCAGACAAACAACAACAGCGTTTTCACCGATCTATTCAACGAGGAACTGGAGCTAGCCGTCTTACGGTACCAGGAGAAGTTTGGCTTGCCAATTACGGCTAGGCTGGATGCTGGCACGCTGAACCAAATGGCTATACCAAGGTGCGGTGAGCCTGACGATATTGCCGGACGTGCTTCCACTACTCACTTGACGGAAAACTACGTATATTTCACGGGGAGGCCAAAATGGGTCCGCCAGAAACCAATGACACTGACCTATGCCTTCTCCCCTTGGTCCTTCATCGACTACTTGAGCCCTCCAGATATCCGAATCGTATTCAGGCGCGCGTTTTCACGGTGGTCGAATGTCGTTCCCATCACCTTTCTCGAAACCGGAGACTATGGCTTTGCTGACATAAGGATAGGGTTTTACTCCGGCGATCATGGGGACGGGCAGCCGTTCGATGGGGTGCTAGGAATTTTGGCCCACTCTTTCTCCCCTGAGAATGGGAAGCTGCATCTCGATGCGTCGGAGAGATGGGCAGTCGATTTTGAGAGGGAGCCGTCCGAGGTGGCTGTCGATATGGAGTCGGTGGCTGTCCATGAGATAGGTCATTTGCTGGGACTGGCTCATAGCACAGTGAAAGACGCCGTCATGTACCCAAGTCTGAAGACGCGGGAGAGAAGGATTGATCTAACGGTCGATGACGTGAAGGGAGTCCAATCGCTGTACGGGTCGAAGAGCAGTTTGAGGTTTGGGTCGTCTCTGGTTTCCGAGAGCACATCGTCTACAAACGAGGCGGCAGCCATTTTGGCTTTGAAGAGTGAATGGTGGTTTCGAGGGCTCGGCTCTTTGCCTGTGGTACTGCTTCTAGGGATGACGATGGTCCATGTAATCTAACTCTTCCTTCTGTTATACTAATCCCTCTAAAGCCTTCTAAAACTTTTTACCAAACAAGTACTTACTAATCCATCGGAACCACTATTCTCTAAAGTCACCACTCCAAATATACAGTAAGTGAGTTCCAACTAAAAGGTAGCGAGAAGTGGACAGAGTGTCCAAATTACATCAAGCTCTTATAAAATTGTTGAAAACTATGAACAATGTGATTTAGTCCAGAGGTGAGATTCATTTTTATCTCACTAATAAGTAAGCAAGACAAGTCCAAGCGTGCCACTAGCCGAATCAAACTCACGATTGCTTGAACAGGTATGGCAAGGCACTCACTGACCGCAACGAGTTTTGGACACGTGATATCTATGAGCCTTCCAGCTGAAGGATAAAATCAGAAGATCCTCTCTCCTTTCGCCGTGAATACACACTAAGTCCTCAATGGAACCTACTTTGATGTTCCTCTCAACTTGGCATTAGGATTACACGTTGATGGTTGAAGATTATTTATGGAGGATTGTTACACAGAGAAAACCCATGAACAAACTCACTTCACTCGATCAAGCTTTTCTTCACGTAACAACCCCTCTCAACTCTATTACTCTATTTGTTTTTCTTATTGTACACTAATATCATGTATCATTATTTATAGAAATACAATTGCCCTTAAACTCTAATAACTCATTCAACCGAAAAACCCTTAAACTCTAATAACTCATTCAACCGAAAAAAATATTTACTCCCCTAAAATTATGTATATTTTAAAAAGTATTGTAATATATATATATAGGCTAATTTAAAAAAATGTTAAATTATTATAATTTTATTTTAGTTATTTATAATATATATAATATAATATTAACTAGTGAATATTATATTATATATATATTTTTTTTCATATATTTATATTTATATTATAATTAGACTATAAATAGCGGCATATATATTTAATTAATTTAGTAATTTATCAGTAAAAATTTCTTAACGTTAGTTTTTATTATAGCTTACCAATCCTATTTTATCATTTTCTTCTACTGTATTTTAGATTTTTAGATGGTATCAAATCTATTATATCACACTTGCTCTATTCATCATGTTGATATCAAATATATGACCCATAACTCATAATCTTTATTTTTTAAGTATTTGTTAAATACTATTAGGTTATTAGGTGTAGTGTATAATTCAAATAAGCCAATATAAGTAGTCGTGTTAAAAAATATGGCTCCAACACTAACGTCACTCTCACTAGCCTTTTCCCTATTGCTGTTAGCGCTCTCGATACTTTGATCGCTCTTTCTAATCCTCATTCCGGAGGTTCTCTCAACCCTAATGAAAAAATAAGTGCAAATGACAACTTGTGTAAACCTCGTTCTCTCAAATAAGATTTCACGTCCCGACCTGGTTTGGTCGGATCCCCGTGAGTAACCCACCACTCTCCCGGTTTATTAAGGATTTTTCCCTTCTTTAAACCGTGAGAAGTAAGACGCCATTTATACTTTTACCTTTAGTGAAATAACATTAATAAAAACTGAATAAATTTAAACTTACATACCCCTTTTGCATGTTTAGCTAGCTTAAGGTGTTTAGGTAGGGTTTTCCCTCGTTTGCCGGTAAAAGGAGGGGTGAGTTTGACAACTTATTGAATGGGTGTTTGAAACATGAGTTTCTGAAAAATAATTTGAATTGGAGTGTGCCAAACTCCTTATTTTCTTTAAAAATATTATTTCCTAAAGTTTTGGTTTTCAAAACCTTTTTCCAAGGTTTACCAATTATTTTTCACGGAATCTCAAATCCTTTCCAAGGTTTTCATAATCTTTTTCCCATTTCCATATTTGATATTTTTTACAAACAACACACGACCTTCATTAAGAAGGGTTCACACACATTCGCAATATACAGTTACACCGACTGTACCCACTTGTAGATCAGAGCATATTTACCATCCACCCCGATAGAAGTCTCTAACTTCTATCCGAAGTTTGAGTGAATGTCTCCGACTTCTTACCCTCAGACCCAAAATACTTCATGTCCATATGAGGATGGAGATCTCATCCCGACCCCACCCTGATCTCATGCGCATGAAGCTATGTCGAGCTTCCATGACTGCTGCACGACAAACTGCCCTTATGTGCACTATTTCGTCTAGTAGCCCCTAGGACACATCACTACCCCTTTTGGGCATCTTGATGGTCCCGAACCTTAGTGCATGCACAAAATAATAATTTTCCACATAAGCCATTTAATCTTTAGTGCCACTAGTCCAACAGCCTCGACCCTCAACTCGACCTGCAACTATTTGTCTTGACTGGTCCGTCGACCTGTCTTGTCACACTTCGGCATGTCCATTGAGTATGTCGGTCATGTCTTGGTACCATGGCCAAATCACATAATTTATTAAAGTTTTCATGGCTTAACATCATGTTTATTTATGAGCTCCTACTCGCGCCAACTGGCCTTGGGCCCACTGTATGAGATTTTCAAAATTGGGCATTCTAGCCCCCAAGTTCCAAAATCGAGGCCTCCGACTTATATAAGCTATTCAAGCTCACATAAAAAAGGTTTTCCAAAAGGTTTAAGCAGTGACACATATTCAAGGGAGAGTACTCCTGACAAAAATAGTCTTTTTTTTCGCCTATCACACCAACCAGGTGTGATGACATCTCCACTTACAACCGGTAAATGGTTTTTTCACTTCCTTACAGGAAGTTCATCATACCAACTAGGTATGATCTACTTACAATTGCTAAATAGTTTTTCTACGTAGTTTCCAAATCACTCCATTCAAGTGTGATGTTAAAATTTTACTTAGTAGTGGTTTTTCATTCCGAGGAACTCATCATCCCAACCAGGTTTGATGTTAAAATCCTACTCACCTGATAGTGCAGTGAATTTCCTCTTAAAGCAATTTCTGCCTTCACACAAGCTTAGCCTTGTTGGCATTCCCAATACTTCGTGTTCCTACATGATATGAACATCCTTGTTCATTATCATTTGGCCTAATAGCCTTCATTCATCACGAATGAATAGAATGCCTAAACTTTTAATTATTTGCATTTAGGTCCCTAAAATTTTTTTTCTTTAACTTTAGGTCCCTAATACCAATTTCCCCCCAAATTGAGTTCCGAAACTTCTAAAATTTACTTTGGGTCCCCAACTTTTCAAAAATTACCATTTTACCTCTACTTTACAAAAATGACAAATTTGACCCCAATAATTCCAAAAATTGATCAATTGGCCCTCAATTTTGGGAAATTGTACTTTAGTCCCTCAAAATTTTGAATTCCTCAATTTCCCCCTTTCAAATTGGCTAAATTTAATTTCTTTAAATTGACCAACCAATTGAGGTTAATTATTGAAATTGAAGGTAAAATAGAGTTCCTACACTTCCACACGATTAAATGGAACTTTGAATCACGTCATTTGGATTCGAATTGAGCTCAAACGGAGCTTTATCAAAAAAATGGACTTAGAGAGAGAAAGCTTACCGTCGAGGGTGCAATGGTCCGAGATTTCGAACTGAGCAGATATCTCTTGTCCTGAGGTTGCTCCTAGGATCAAGAATCGCATCAATTCATGCCAAATTGAGGGACAATTTGGTCAGTGAAGTTTTGTTGGTTCTCTCTCTAACACTAATTGGAATTTACAGAGTGTAGCCAAATTGGCTTACCTTTCCGCACTAATTCAGTCATATGAGGGCTGTGGAAGTGTTGAGAGAGCTTGGTTTGGCCTGAGAAGGGCTCAAATTGGTCGTTTTTAGCTCAACTAAAATAAGGCAGCTTCGGTCTGCTGGAGCTACTTCACTGTTCGATCACGCCGTAGCTTCTTCGGTGATCCTCAAAGCAAATGGAGACTACCATCGGGTAGCACAATCAGCTGCTCAATCAGAGCTTGGCACTGCTGACCAATCAGAGTGTGACACATGTCCTTAGTTAGTGGGGAGATGAAGAAAAGCCACGTTGCCAATGACCAACCAATGGGAGAGCGACACACGTCTTGAGTCAACGGTCAACTGAGGATAAGCTTTGTCAGCAAGAATGACCAATGTGGAGCTGACACATGAAAAAGTGCCATGTCAGCAGCTGACTAGGATGTCGGAGAAATGGTCGACCAATTTGAGGTTGACACATGGAAGAACCACTTCTGATGGCCACAACCAATCACAAGCTGACAAGTGTCAATGGCACAATGTGTCATGAGGGAAAACTAACTTATTTGAATTGGCCAATTAAAGAATGCCACATGTTACAGTTAACAAATGGTCAAATATGGTCAACAGCCATGTTGGAACGAACGACCAATAGGAGGTTGCCACATGGTAGGTCAATGAGTCAATGGATGACTTAGACGCAGAGTCGGAAGCCAACCAATCATAGTGTACCATGCGGTAGCTCGCACACACACAAATAGAGTCATCTTCAACCTTCAAATGACAACACTGTTCATGGATGAAAAATGAAATAATTCCATTTTCCATTTCCAACAAGGGAATATGTCACACCCCGACCCAGTTTGGTTGGAGTCCTGTGATCAACCCGCCACCCTTCCCTAAGCCACAATGGTATCTCTACCAAGATGGTCAAGAAAGGTAAAGGCTTATGAGTACATATATTTTCAATAACAAATTTACAAAATATTTTAAATATAGTTAACTTGGAGGTTCTGGTTTTCCCTTCGAGATTCAACTCTACTTGACGTGAAAATTTCCTTGAAAATAGTTTGGGGGGGGGGGGGGGGGGAGTGAATTTCATAACTTAGTGAGGTGTAAATTCTACGTCATACTTTAGGAAAATGTTGTGTAGTTTCATTATTCCCAACCATGATTTGTGTTGTTTGTCACTCATCCCTTAAACCTAGTTTTTCTCCGTGTCTGCTATTTTGGGATGAAACCTCTCCCCGTGCTTCCTCGGTCTCAATGTGCACGAAACTCTCGGAGCTTCCTAACTTACTGGATGACATACTTCCTTTATGCTCCCTTGGTCGTCTAACAACCCTTATGACCATTACTACCCCATACCAGGCGTCTCAATGGTCCTATATCTTAGCATGCACAAATATAAGTTTTTTAATTAAGACCTTCCTCTTTGGTGCTTCCAGCCCCACGGGCTTGGTGACTCGACTTCGTCCCAATAACCACCAGCCCAACAAGTTCAACGACTCGACTTTGGCTTGGTAGCTGCTAACCCAACAAGCTCAACAACCCAGACTTGACTCGGTAGCTATATCACAAAACTTATTGTTTATGTAAACTTTTTTTTTCATAGGCTCATTACTCGTCTAATTATCAATGGGATGAAACCCATGCCCATTGGCCTTGGGCCCACTAGAGCAACTCTAGCTCTCCTTAGAAATAGCTCCCAAAAAGTTTAAGCAGCTTCACACAGTTAGGGGAGACTATTTCTAGAAAACGGTTTTCAATTAAAAAATGTGCTTAACACTCTAAACGGGTCTGATGCAAGAAAACCCACTCACCCAGTAATTGTAACGTGTTTGTCCTGGCTGGATTGTGATCAGCGATGTGCTCCTCCGCACAAGTACTCAAACAACTAGTTTCTACATGTTATGAGTATTGCCATAAGGAAATTTGGCATAAAAGACCTCATACTTTCATGTATTTACACATAGGCCCTTAAATTATACCTTAATTACAATTTTGTCCCTAAAGTTTATACTTTTGCATTTAGGTCCCCAATATCCACTTTATCCTGAATTGGGTCCCTATGATTCTTTTATTTCTATTCAAGTCCTCAATTTTCTTTCAATTACAATTCACCCCCAATTTTCCAAAAATCCCCAAATTGTCCAATTTCCCCAAAATTTGCACTTTGTCCCCCAAAATCTCATTTCACCAAATTGGCTACTTAACTTGGTTAATTGCCCCTATCATGATTTAACCATCTTTCCTACCTTCCCATGATCAATCCATGCTTTGAATTACTCTAATCGGTCTAGAATTAACCTTAAATGGAGCTTCGCCGGAAAACTACTCTTAAAGAGAGGAAGCTTCAAATTCTTACTGGCTGGGTCTCAATTGCCAGAGCTTTCAATTTGGGAAGCTTGTGCTCGTCGAGAAGGTCCTTATAGGATCAAGAATTTCTCTAATTGACGTCTTGAGCATGGAGGAATGATGAACATGAATGAGGAGGGGCTCTTTATATAGAGAGCTCTGCAACTGACAGGGCTACCAACTAGCATAAGACTCGGTAATAGACTTGCCCGTTAACAGTCGCAATGGTGGATTGTTCAGTCACCAGAGACTTAGTCTTCCTCTGATGATCCAATTTTTGTCATCTGTCCAAGGTTGAAGATAACACTGTGCGCGTGTGTTCGAGCTACCACGTGGTACGCTGTGATTGGCTGGCTTTCCTAACTTGACTTCCCACTCAGCCTCCGAGTCACCCTTTGACTCGTTGACCATCCATGTGGTGACCTCCCCTTGGTCGCCCATTCTAGCATGGCCGCTGACCATACTCTGTCATTCGTTGACCGTGACACATGGCATCCACTGATTAGCAGATTTAAATACATCATATTTGTCACGCCTCGGCCCTGTTTGGTTGGATCCCCATGATCAACCCTCCACTCTTCCGGTTTATTAAAGGGTTTCCCCTTATTATAAACCGTAAAGAGTAAGGTGTCCGTTAAACCTGCACCATTTCCTGGAATAGCATAATCAAAACTACATGAAATTTTAAACTTTACATATGTGTCTTATGGGCATCTTAGTTGATGGTCTTTAAGGGTAGGCTTTCTAGGATTTCCTGAAAGGGATATAAGGGAGGGGGTGAGTACGACTACTCAGTGAATGGGTTTTCAAAGGTCTACTTTTAATTTTTAAGAAAAACATTTATATGGAGTGTGCCAGACTCCTTTCTTTTCAAAAATCTCTTCATTTAAAAATTTGGGTTTTTCCATCATTTCTTAGTTAACATGGCGTGTCATCACCCAACACACATCATTCATCATGAAGGTTACACACATTCGCAGGTCAGTATGACTACTGAACCCACTAGTGGCTTCGGAGTGACTTTACCAGCTACCCGGATAGAAGCACGACCACTTCTACCCTGGGAATGAGTGGATGTACACGACATCCGACCCTCAATCCCGAAATAACTTCTTCATGTTCATATGAGGACAGAGACCTCATCCTGTTCCCATCCCGATCTCATGCGCTTGGTGCTACTCCAAATTTTGCATAGACATCTGGAACGACAATCTGCCCTTATACTTAACGGGTTGTCCAAGGCCCTTAGGACACATCACTACCCCTCATGGGCATTTTGATGAACCCGTACTCATAGTGCATGCACAAACAATGTTTTCTCATTATGCCATATAATATGTGGTGTCACTGGTCCAACGGCCCCGACTCTCAACTCAACCCGTAGCTGTTTGTCTTGACTAGCCGTCGACCTATCATGTCGCACCGCTAGTTGACTAAGCATGTCGGTCCTATCTTGGTACCATGACCAAACAATTCACTTATTAAGTTTTATGGCACCTATATTATGTTTGTTTACGAGCTCCTGCTCGTGCCAACTGGCCTTGGGCCCACTGCACAAGATTTTCAAAATCGGGCGTTTAGCCCCCAAGTTCCAAAACCGAGGTCCTTGACCTATAAGAGCTTTTCAAGCACCCGTCAAGAAGGTCTCCCAAATAGGTTAAGCATTGTCACATAGTTAGGGGAGAACACTTCCGACAAAATAGGTTTCTACTGTCCATTATACCAACCGGTATAAGGATATCTCCGTTCATAACCGATGAACAAGTTTTTAACTTCCTTCGAGGAAGTCTTATCATACCAATCGGGTATGATGAGACTTACAATTGGTAAGTAGTTTTTTCGCATAATTTTCACATCACTTTCTCTAAGTGGTGATGATTAAAATACCAGTAAACAGTGGATTTTTATACCGAGGCACTTATCATTCTCAACCGGGTATGATATATAATCTCACTCACCCGATAATGCAGTGAAATTCCACTTAGTTGGGTTCCATCCTTAGCAAGCTGGACCTCGATTGGCATTCTTGATGTCTCGTTCTCCTACATGAAATGAACATAATTGTTCATTATTCTTTGGCCTAATAGCCCTCATTCGTTCCAAATGAATGAGAAACCCCAACTTTACATATATTTGTAATTAGGTCTCTAAAGTTATTTTTTTTAACTTTAAGACCCGAAATTTGAGTCCCAAAACTTTTAAAATTTATCTTAGGACCTCAAATTATTTAATTTCTCACAAAGGGGTTTAATTTCCCAAATTTCCAATTTGGTCCCCCAACTTTTCCAAAATTACCATTTTGCCCTTCCTTTACAAAAATGGTAAATTTTGCCCAAAAAATTTCAAAATTCCTCAATTGGTCCTCCAACATTATTTTCATGCCCAATTGACCCTCAATTTTATAAAATTGAATTTTGGTCCTTTGAATTTCGAAAATCCCCAATTTTCCACAATTTTCCCCAATTTCAACTCCTTAGCACAACCGAATTTAATTTCATCAAATTGACCAATCAAACACCTTTAATTGTTGAAATTGAAGTTAAAATTGAGTTCCTCCATCTTCTTACGATTCAATAGCACTTTGAATCGCAAGT
Organism: Trapa incisa; assembly: GCA_030064435.1. NCBI lineage: Eukaryota > Viridiplantae > Streptophyta > Magnoliopsida > Myrtales > Lythraceae > Trapa > Trapa incisa. The sequence goes on from CM057771.1 coordinate 16,346,694, forward strand.
TTTGATGCCGGAACAAACTCAAATGGAGCTTCGCTGGAAAACGAACTGTAGAGACTGAAAGCGTCGATTACTCACTGGTGAGGGCACGATGGACCGAGCTTTTGATCTGGGCAGATAGCTCTCATCCTGAGGTTCATCTTAGAATCAAGAATCACATCAATTGATGCCGAATTAAGTTAGAATTTTATCATTGAAATTTTGTCGGTTCTCTCTCTAGCACCCATCGAAAATTATAGAGGGGAGCCAAATTGGCTTACCTTTCAGTCCTAATTCGGCTGTGGGGGGGCTGAGGAAGTGTTGGGAAGGTTTGGTTTGGCTTGAGGGGGGCTCAAAATGGCCAATTTCAACTCGGCCAAAACAGGGCAGCTTCGGTCTGCTGGAGCCGCTTCACTGTTTCATCACTCTCTAAGTGAACGGAGACTACAAACGTGTAGCTGACTTCTCTCCAGTTCTAAAGAACCCGACCTCGCCTTGTTTTGCTCAGAAAAGACCCCATGTCGGAGCTCTGGTTTGAGCTTCACCGGAAAATGGAGCAATTGAGAGAGAATGGAGTTTTCAAGTGTGGAGAGGATGAATGGGGAGAGGCTCTTTATATAGGGATCTCAGGGACCCGTTGGCCATCCATTTGGCATCGTTATGACTAACATTGAAGACTTGAAACACCCTGAATAGAAGTGTTTGTTCTTCGCCGACATTTCTTCAGTTTTCCAGTGAGTGAACAGTGCTGTCATACTGAGGAAGAAGATGACACTGTTCCGAAACGGACTGTACCGGTCTTAATCGGGTTCAAAGTTTAAATCGTCCGGTTCACCTCCCATTCGATCAAGTTTTTCAAATCTAAAAATTTCTAAATCCATATAAATTCATTCTCTATCCAATGGTGGTCTCAAACCTCCAATTTGAATTATTTAAGTCACCTAGAAAAATGGATTTAGTATTCGGTTCAATAGTGGTTCAAACCGGTCTGAACCGGTTCAGATCCGGTTCATCTAAACGGGTTTGGTTTTCATCCCCAATTCCTTCACAAGTCCATTTCCATGTCTTTTGTGACTCCTTGGGTCACTTAGGATCCATAAAATTCCTGGTTTACCATCTCTTTATCGATTTCAGTTCATAAACCGACTCGGTCCTTAAACCGGTTCAATCCAGTTCGGGTTCGGTTCACCCGAACCAGTCTGGTTTTTCTCACCCACTTTGTTCTAAGGTTCCTTCCCAAGGTTTATGAATTTCTTTGGAGTACAATGGAGTTGAATTCTTTTATTTTGCCTGATCTCTATCAGTTCCGGTTCATGAACCGACTCGATTCATAAACCGGTTCAATCTTGTTGGACCTAATTCATCTAAACCGGTCTAATTTTCCTCTTCTAATTCATCATAAGGTTCTTTTCCATAGTATTTTGAACCCTTTGGATCACCTGGGAGTTGTAAATTCCTAAATTGTCCATTCACAATTATCGGGTTTGTGAACCGATTTTGTTTTCTCACTTGGTTTGATCGGTTCTCTTCGCGGTTTTCCTTATATCAAAAGGGCGGGGTTTACAATATTTCCCTCCTAACGTGTAGTTCCACTACCACATGTCAGTCTCTCATTGACTAAGGCCAGCCAACGTGGTTGTCACATGTCACCCTCGATATCCTAGTTGTCTGTTGACGTGGCACTTTTGCCTTGTGTCAGCTTCTCATTGGCTAGCCTAGCTGATGAGGCTTCTCTTCAGTTGACCGTTAACTTAGATCATGTGTTGCTCTCCTATTGATCGACTATCGATGACATGGATTTGACCGTTGACTGAGAACACGTGTTTCACTCTGATTGGTCAGCATTTCATGGCGCTAACCGAGCGATTGAGTGGGTGTGCTTTGTCACATGACTGATTGGTTGTGCCTGCTGACTAGGCGTTGACTTGGCAGGTAGCCCGTTGATTAGCTATAACGTTGACTGGTTTAGTTAGATCGGATTCGATGACCTGAAATTGAAAATCGATTGGTTTAGGTCCGTTTCGACCAATTTTCTAAAAATTGAAAATTTCTAAATTTGTCTAAATTCATTATTTATGTAATGGTGACTTCAATTTCCCAAATTAACATATTTAAACCACCTAGAAAAATTTATCTTTGAATCGGTTATTTCTGGTTCAATCTGGTTCACACTAGTTTAGGTCCGGTTCACCCTGAACCGACCCGATTTTCTCATTCAATTTCATTCATGGTCCCATTCCATGAGTTTTGGGTTGTGATTGGCTACTAAGAATTTTTGAATTTCCCATTTTCCGTTCTTATTTACCAATTCTAGGTCAATATGATTCCCAGTTTTCCTTTGAAATTTTATGGTTCCTTACTCCAAGAGGATGGGGTTTACAACTCTCCCTATCTTTAAGTAGTTTTGTCCCCAAAAATGCTTATGTGTCATGTAAATAGAGAATGATTTCCCGATTCTTTTTCCTCATTTCTTTTTGTATTTCGACTAGCATGCCTTTACCATTTGAATTTATTTAGGGACTCAAATTTCCCTTAATGTCGATTTGTGATTCCATTCGTTATGATCTGATGGGACATGTTCCCATCCTAGTTGCATCTCTTTTGGGGCATCATTCGTGCCCCTTCTCCCTTTAGACATTCAAACCCTTCCTCTCCATGTCATGGGTTTGCCTATTGTTTTATCAATTTTTTTTCGCACTCGTTCTTAATAGCGTGATTAGGCATTGACACTTGAAGGGAGGATCTCTTAGCGATTTGGTCTCCCATTCCCTTTTTCCTTGAGTGCTCCCTTGCTCACATGATTACCATGAGCAAAATTTCACTATGGGTGCTCTTTTACTTTTTCGTTTAGATAACGTCCTTGAGGGGTTTCATTTCATTTCAAGTATCCACTTACTCCATAGAACTTATTATGATTGACTTGTCTTACTCGTCTATCCAACGGTATTTTCTTAGACCCAATCATTGTGCCACTTAGGTTTAAGACTCTTCCTCATGAAGTTTTTGTCAAAACATTAATCCAGATCACAGGATTGGGGCTCTGAAATATTTAACCCTCCCACTATTTGGTTATTTCCCTTGGTCATTAAAAGTCTTTAGCCCGACATCCTTTTGAGCTTCCCGTCCTTGCTTCTTCTTGCTTTGGTGTTATTAGATTCGCCCTTTTTGTCTTGTGTTGGGCCTTTAATCCATCCTTAATTCTCCCTTTCGTATGATCGCAAAACAACATATCATAGGACCTGGATAGTCATCCTACGACCCTTTGTTTATTCCCTTTTTCCTTGTGACTTTTGATTTCACCATAGATCACTCTATAAGGTCCGTCCACCACTTCCCTTCCATGGACCTACCCTTGACTTAACGTCATTCCATATGGACCTACCTTATTTATGACTATTTGGTTTTCTAAGAATCTTATGCATTAAGTATTCACTAGTCCCTTACCAATCTCCTTATTGGTCAATCTTGATTCCAACCATCGAGTTTCCTAATCACCTCACAACTTGCATAATTTGCCTCGTACTTCTCCATTTGGTTGGATTTATCCTTCCCCGATTATTTCTATTTCTTGGTTTACTTGTGATTGTTCGTGGCCATTCAATGACAATTCCCATTTGTTACTTTTGAGGGGTTTCTTTATGGAAAGTATTTGCACCCTTAGGCTCTTCCTTAGGAATCCCCTTTTAGTTGTCCCATTTTGTACTCTCGTGCTTCGAAGTCGAGACTTCCATCTTTGGAAGTAGGCATTCCACCTTCTTACCATTCCTTGAAGGTTTCCTTCCTTCATATCCTTACAACCCCTTTTTGCAATCCATTTTATATCCAAGGAATTCCTATTACCGTGGTCTCATTTCGGGTAACTCACACTATGCCCCGCCGTCTTAAGCTTCATTAAGTGGGGGTGGGCTAAACCCATTTTCCTTAATGCCCACTTGTCCTTATCATTATTCATTTAATTGGATCAACTACTTTCTTCCTTTCCCCGATGCACCCTCATTTCTCTCCTTTAGGAGTATTTTCCTTAAATTTGTCCTTATGGGTATTCGACCCATCCAAAACTTTTATGACATACTTTGATGCCACCTTCTCGTTTACCCATTTCTTTGGGATAATCTCCCTTCTTTGAATCACATGAGTATACCCCAGTACTCGATCCTTATTTCCACTTACATCCCCTCTACAAAGTTTACCTTAAAAAAATTCGAGATTTTCTCGACTACCTTAAAAAAATTCGAGATTTTCTCGACTTCCTTGTCAAGGATGTCAATGACTCATTTGCTTTTGAATCGTAACTCATAGACCAGGTTTTGACCTTTGCATTAGGTAGCCTCCAATTTCCAAAACTTGGTATTATTCCTTAGGGTAATTGACTTTTTTCTGGTCAATCCCTTTCTATGGTTTTACTAGGACTAAGGATCTTCTTAATCCTTCCCTTTTTCATTCTTTGGCTTTCTCACCCCTCTTCCTTAAACGGTTTTCTTTCATTTACTCAACTCTTTTATAGTATGAGATCATAAACCTTTAGGAAAAACATGGGTTCATACTTGGCTATTCATACTCTAATGAAGATGACTCACTTTGTGCTCTCCTGAATGTAACTTCATGAGTGACGGTGACCCCGAATTTTTCCAAGACTGTGGCTTCGTTGCTTTGTGCAAGACTATGTAAGACTGGATCTTCCATAAACTACCACTCATAAGCTTGTTACCTTGTGCTCAGGTCACTTCGTGCTCTCCTAAATCTAACTATGTAAGGGTCATGCCTTGACCCGATTTGGTTGGATCCCCGTGATCAACCCGCCGCTCCCTTGGTTTAAGTGGGGTTTCCCCTTCTTTATTTAAGAGGAGCCAGACATAAGTTCAAATCTCGTTCCCTAGAATAACATTAATCAATCTAAAGCAAGCTTAAAAGAACTTTAAGTATACCTGATGGGGGTGCATCTTCATGCTCTCTTTTAATTTATCTCCCTACTCCTGAAAAGGGGTAAAAAGAGGGGTGAGTTTCTACAACTTAGTGAGTGGGTGTTGGGAGTGAGTTCTAAATAAATTTTAGTTAATCAAAACCAGACCAAAGTTAACAAATCCTTTTTAAAGGAGTTCCTCAAATTAAAATCTCTAAATCGTTTTCCATTACCATACTATTAGGTGTGTTTAACCCATCCCCTTGCTTAGGGTGGCGTTTAGCAAGCAAACACACACCCTTCATTAGGAAGGGTACACACATTCGCAGGTACAACACATCTACTACAACCACTTGTGGATCAGAGCATCTTTACCATCCGCCATGATAGAAGCTCATCCACTTCTACCTTAAGTCTGAGTGGACGTCCCAGATATCTGTCCCTCAGACCTGAATGCTACTTCATGTCAGTATGAAGATGGAGACCTCATCCTGACCCACCCGGTCTCATGTACAAGAAGCTCCCAGAGCTTTGTGAGTCACTTGGGATTTTCCAATTTCCTATTTTACCCTTTCTTTACTGGTTTGGGTTCGTTAAAAAGGTTCGATTTTCTCTTTTGAATCGACCGATTATTTTCCCAGTTTTCTTATCTTTAAAGGAACAGGGCTTACATAGTCAAACTTGTGCACTTGCTTGACCTCTAATAGAAGAGCCTTCGACAAAAGAAGATCCCGACGGTGAAGGTCTTGTGGCAAAGTGATTAGGTAGAGGAAGACACATGGGATCCAAGGAAAGGATGAAAGAAAAATATCCGAGGTTATTTGGACTCTCCCTTTACCCAAAATGTAAAGGAGAAAATTTTGTAATAATATTAAGTAATAAAATTACGGTCAATTTTGAGTACAAAATTCCTAAAAATGGGTGGATGACAGTCACACTGGAAAATCTCAATTCAATAATTAGGCCACGTTGAACCTGGAAACGGGATTGAACCGGGAAAGTAAAACTAAACTGGGAAGTGGAATCAAACTGAAATGAGAGAAGGGGTAGATGGAAAGGCTAAGAGGAGTGAAAAGGGGGTCATGAGAGACCTTAAAAGTGTCTTGGGATATGAAGTCAAAGATTGGGAGAAAATTGGGAAATAACCGACATGAATCGAGTTCATGTGAAGGGGATTCACAAAACACCCCAAATTTTAAAGGGTGATAAAAAATCATAATTAAGTAGTTCTTAGGTCCATTTAATAGGAAATTAAATATAGAAAATTTGGGTATTTTTATTTTCCCTAGAACCGATCAAAAAACGGATGAACAGGGCTAAAAACTATTGAACCGGTCGAAAATATTTGCCAAAAACCGATTCGCTATAGTGTAGATTGGTTGGTGTGTGACACTGAGAATACGCACGCACGCACGACCACAAGCGCGTGTGTTGTCTTCCTCTCCTGAGTCTTGGCCCAAATTCACTTAGAAAACTCGATTAACCTAGTAGACAACCCAAATCTAACTGCTTGGGGAAATTAATTCAGGCACAAAGCCACATACTATGTATTGAGGAAAGAAGGCGATGGATGGGTAGGCACGTAATTCTATAACACATCCATATAAGGCATGCATGACCTCATTGTCGGAAATCACTAAAAATTCACTCTGAAGCTTGACTTCTCCCAACTTCGACAACTCGACTACAAGAGAGCATAACTCCTCCATCTGAACACCTCCAGTGATGATCTTGTTGTCCCTAGAAAGCTAAGAAAGTCAGCTTTCCATCACCACTTCTCTCCGCCCTCAAATCTAACTCTACAGTCAATCTCCAATGACTAGAAATAGAGCACATGTTTCAGAAGCTAATTTGGATGGCCACGGTGGCTCTCTCGAGTTGAGAAATATTCAACACATCCCTCACACTCCAAGCTTTCCATAGACACTAGCTTTGCCCAATTTGAGTAAGTTTTGAGGTAGAATTAAATTGTTAAATCTCATAATCTCAAGTTTAGTGGATGAGATGACTAAAATGGATCATGCAGAAGTTAGAGACAATTAATCAAGGTGATTTAAGTGGCCACGAACTCCTGAGAAAGTGAGTTCACAACCATGCTTGTAAACTCCATCTCCTCGCATCAAGGAAACCAAAAATTTTCGAGAGAAAAATCAATAATCTAAATGAACTGAAATTGGTAAATAAGGGTCAAAATGGGAATCTAGAAAATCCCAAGTAGCCAATAAATCACAAAAAGTATGGAGAATAACCATAAAATGGATAAGATGTAAAAATCGGACCAGTTCAGGGTGAACCGGACCTGGACCGGTTTCAATCGGATTGAAGAGTGAAGAACTGGTTCAAAGATTTATTTTTCTAGGAAGTTTAAAAATATCAAATTGTAAAATTAAAGCCACCATCAGATAGAAAATAAATTTAGATGAATTTATATATTTTTAATTTTTGGAAAAACGGTCGAATCGGGCCTAAATCGACCAATTTACGATTTCGGACCACCAAACCCAGTCAAATCAAACCGGTCAACGGTCTAGTCGGTTAACGGACTGCTCCAGGTCATTGCCTAGTTAGCATGTGTGACCAATCACTGCAAGACACATGGTGAAGCACGCACAGTCAGCTCATAGAAGCATTGGCCAATCAGAGTGTGACACGTGTCCGTGGTCAACAGTCAAAGGAGGAAAATCCACTTCAGTGATGACCGACCAATAGGAGAGTGACACGTGTCCCAATCAATGGTCAATGTCGGAAAGGCCTGTTAGTAAAGATCGACCAATAAGGAGCAGACACATGGTAAGGGTGCCACGTCAGCATCCGACAAATATGTAAGAGAAATGTCCGACCAATCAGAGGTCGACATATGGTAGTGCCACATGGGATGACCTTGACCAATAAGAAGCTGACACGTGGTAGTGGTGTTGTGCGTCAGGAGGGAAATCTGATGCATTTAATCCAGCCAATTAGAGAATACCACGTGTCTCAGTCAACAGTTAACAAAAATCCGGTCAGTAGCCAATGGTTAAAGAGTTACTCCCATTCATCTTCCTCACCCCTCAAATACTTGAAGAAGAAGAAGTGCTTAGTTTCCAAAAAATCTCGAAGCAGAGCTATGACTTTGGCATTTTTATCCACCTCTGAAGGTGAATTTGGGTTCTTTGGAATCCTAAGGAAGTCAACAATGCAATTGCATACTCCATTCAACTTGAGGATCACCGAGGAAACATCGACGAGCTCGCACAGTACCGTTGCTCCTCAATGATCTACAACTAGAGCTACTTGAGCTCAATTCTAGCCACCCCTAGACCAATTCTAGCTAAACCAAGCTCCTTAGACCAATCCTAGAAGTGCTCCAACCTTCTCTAAGATAAGTTGGCAAGTCCCCTCTATGGCCCTTCACCGAAATCCACTATTCACAGTCGGTTTTGCCTGAAAAATAAATCACAAAATTTGCATTGCTCAGACCACCAATTAAGATGCGATTTGATTCAGGAAGGGTCTCTAAGAAAAGACCAATCCATTAGAATCAAAAGCTCTGATCGCTGACATTCACCAGTGAGTAATCAAAGCTTTCACTCTCTACACCGATTTTTCAACAACTCTTCATTTGAGCTCATTTTTAAGATGTTTTCAGTGTACCAAAGGTTGAAATGATGAGGGAGACATAGGGAAGATGAATACGATCATGAAAGGGGGAAATTACCCAAGTTTAAGGGGTCAATTGAATGAAATGAGATTTCGGGGGTCAAATTGCAATTTTTGAAAATTGGGGGTTGAATTGCAATTAAAGAAAAATTGGGAGGTTTTCATGAAATTAACCCCCAATTGAGGGTCAATTGGCAATTTGGATGAAATTGAGGACCAATTGGCGATTTTTGGAAAAACAAGGACCAATTAATAATTTTAAGGAAATTAAGGACCAATTGGTAATTTTGGAAAAAAATAAGTACCTAAGAGTGATATTGGAAATCTTAGGGACCTAATAAAAAAGTTGAGCATTTGGGACCTAAAGTAAAAAATTATGAACTTTAGGGATCTAATTGCAAAAAAGGCATCAATGTAGGACTTATATGCAAATACTTAGAAGTAAAAGATCTTTTATGCCAAAGTTCCTTGTGTCATGTAGTAACTGGTTGTGTGAGTAATTGTGCAAAGGAGCACATCCACGATTGGAATCCAACTAGGAGGAACACGTTAGAGTACCCGGTGAATGGGACTTTGAAAACTATTTTCTAGAAATAGTCTCCCCTGACTTTGAGTGAGATTGTCCAACATTATACCCGGTTGGGATGATGAGTACCATTTTTTTAGTTTAAAAATCATTTTCCAGGAAATTACTCCCTTGACTGCATGAAACTGCTTAAACATTTTGGGAGACTTTTCTAATGAGAGCTGGAATAGCCCTAGTAGGTCGGAGGTCTCGGTTTTGAAACTTATAGGGCCCAAGGCCAATGGGCACTGGCTAAAGCCCGTACACAAATAAGCTTATGAACTAAGAAATATTTTCACAATCGGTAAATTGTGTGAACTGCCACCGTGCTGAAGTTAGACCGTCAAATTGATGGACTAGTAGTTGTTGAGCCAAAGCTAGGTTGTCGAACCTATTGGGCATGTTAATTATGGAGCCAAAGCTGAGTGTCGGGATCATTGGGTCGGTAGATCCAAAGATGATGTGTAAACGCCGCCCTTTGGAGTTAAGGAAAACTGGGAAAAGAACTGATCAAACCGAGTGAGAAATATCGAACTGGTTCATAAACCCAATCAATGGATAATAGGCAATTTGAGAAATTTATGAATCTTGAGTGATCTAAATAGTTACAAAAGTCAAGAAAGAGGACTTTAGAATGAATTGGAGATGGAAACCAAACTAGTTTAGGTGAATCGGATCTGAACTGAATTGAACTGGTTTGGACCAGTTTGAACCACTATTGAACTGTATGCTAAATTCATTTTTTTTGTGGCTTAGAAAATTCAAATTTGAGATTTGATGCCACCATTGGATAAAAAATAAATTTAGATGAATTTATAAATTTTTAGTTTTGAAAAATTCGGTCGAATTGGGAATGAACCGTCCAGTTTAAGCTTTGAACCCGGTTTAGACCGGTCTGGTCCAGTTCGGAATAGTGTCGTCTTCTTTCATCAGATGACAACACTATTCACTCGCTAGGAAATCACGCAGCGCCAACGAAGATGAAAAGTCTCCGGCCAGGGAGTTTCGGGCAATGAATGAATGTCATTAAGGCACTAATCGGACAACTAAGAAGTTCTCGAGCTTCCTATATAAAGAGCCCCTCCTCATTCATCCTCTCCACACCTGAAAACTCCATTCTCTCTCAATTGCTCCAATTTTCGACGAAGCTCAAACTAGAGCTTCGACTTGGGCATTTGTCTGAGCCAAACAAGGTGAGGTCGGGTTCATTAGATTCAAGGAGAAGCCAGTTACACGCCTGAGTGTCGGGATCATTGGGTCGGTAGATCTAAAGATGATGTGTAAACGCCGCCCTTTGGAGTTAAGGAAAACTGGGAAAAGAACTGATCAAACCGAGTGAGAAATATCGAACTGGTTCATAAACCCAATCAATGGATAATAAGCAATTTGAGAAATTTATGAATCTTGAGTGATCTAAATAGTTACAAAAGTCAAGAAAGAGGACTTTAGAATGAATTGGAGATGGAAACCAAACTAGTTTAGGTGAATCGGATCTGAACTGAATTGAACTGGTTTGGACCAGTTTGAACCACTATTGAACTGGATGCTAAATTCATTTTTTTTGTGGCTTAGAAAATTCAAATTTGAGATTTGATGCCACCATTGGATAAAAAATAAATTTAGATGAATTTATAAATTTTTAGTTTTGAAAAATTCGGTCGAATTGGGAATGAACCGTCCGGTTTAAGCTTTGAACCCGGTTTAGACCAGTCCGGTCCGGTTCGGAATAGTGTCGTCTTCTTTCATCAGATGACAACACTATTCACTCGCTAGGAAATCACACAGCGCCAACGAAGATGAAAAGTCTTCGGCCAGGGAGTTTCGGGCAATGAATGACTGTCATTAAGGCACTAATCGGACAACTAAGAAGTTCTCGAGCTTCCTATATAAAGAGCCCCTCCTCATTCATCCTCTCCACACCTGAAAACTCCATTCTCTCTCAACTGCTCCAATTTTCGATGAAGCTCAAACTAGAGCTTCGACTTGGGCATTTGTTTGAGCCAAACAAGGTGAGGTCGGGTTCATTGGATTCAAGGAGAAGCCAGTTACACGCCTGTAGTCTCCATTTGCTCCGGTGGTCGCCGGAGAAGCGCCGACATGATCGAACAGTGAAGTAGCTCTAGCGGACTAAAGTTGTCCTATTTCTGCCAAGTTGAAATCGGCCAATTCGAGCCATCTAAGGCCAAACCAAGCCCTCCTAACACCTCCACATCCCTCCTACAATTGAATTAGAGCAAAAAGGTAAGCCAATTTGACTCCCCTATTTAAATTCTAATTTGTGCTAGAGAGAGAAATGGTAGAACTTTGAAAACTAAATTCTCATTAAATTTGACATCAATTGATGCAATTCTTGATCCTAGGAGGAACTTCAAGACAAGAGCTATCTGCCCAGATCGAAAGCTCCGACCGTTACACCCCCGACGGTAAACTTTCAAAGCTTTCTCTCTCTAAATCTAGTTTTCTAGAGAAGCTTTGTTTGATCTTGTTTCGACATCAAATCATGCGATTCAAAGTACAATTGAATATTATTAAGGTGTTGGAACTCCAATCTAATTTCAATTTCAACAATTAAACTCATTTGATCGGTCAATTTGATAAAATCAAATTCGGCTGAGTTAGAAGGTTGAAATTGGGGGAAATTTGGGAATTTCAGAAATTTGAGGAATTAAAGTGCAATTTCATAAAATTGAGGGCCAATTGGACATGATAAAGATTTTGGAGGACCAATTGGGCAAATTTTGGAATTTTGGAAATTTGGGAAATTAATCTCCCTTTTGTGAAATTGAATAAATTGTGGCCCCAAGGTGAATTTTAAAAGTTTCGAGACTTAATTTGAGGAAAAACCGATATTAGAGATTTAAAGTTAAAGAAAAATAACTTTAGGAACCTAATTGCAAATAAAAAAAAGGTTTGGTTTTCTCATTCATTTGTGATTAATGAGGGCTATCAAGCCAAAAGATAATGAACAAGAGTGTTCATATCGTGTAGGAATACGTAGTACCAAGAACACCAGCTAAGACAAGTTTAAGTAAAGACAACAAGCCGACTTAGAGGATATATTCACTACACTATCGAGTGAGTGAGAATTTAATATCATACTCAGTTGGGATGATAAGCAACTCGAAAATGAAAACCCACTGCTAAGTGGTATTTTAATCATCGCACTTGAGATAAGTGATGTTGAAATCAAGCAGAAAAACTACTTACCGGTTGTAAGTAGATCATACCCGGTTGGTATGATGAAACTTTCTCAAAGGAATTGGAAAACCCGTTTATCGGTTATGAGCAGTGATATTCTCATACTCGATTGGTATGATGTACAGTTGAAAAGTATATTTTGTCGGAAGTACTGTCCCTTGACTGTGTGCCATTGTTTAAACATTTTGGGAGACCTTATTGATGGGAGCTCGAATAGCTCCATTAGGTCGGAGGCCTTGGTTTTGGAACTTGGGGGCTAATATGCTCGATTTTAAAATTCTTGAATAGTGGGCGCTAGGCCAGTTGGCACGAGCAAGAGCTCGTAAGCAAACATAATTAATATGCCAGGAAAACTTAAGTAAATGAGTTGTTTGGCCATGGTACCGAGATAGGACCGATATACTTGATAGAGTAGTGGTAGTGTGACATGACATGTCTTTGTACTAGTCAAGACAAATAGCTGCAAGTCGAGTTAAGGGCTAGGGCCATTGGACCAGTGACACCTCATATTATATGGCATTATGTAAAAAACTGTTGATTGTGCATGCACTGTGTTACGAGACCTTCAAGATGTCCAAGAGGGGTAGTGATGCGTCCCAGGGCTCTAGACGACTTGGTGGATATAAGGGTAGTTAGTCATACTAGAAGTCTTGCGAAGCTCGACGTAGCTTCAAGTGCATGAGACCCGGGTGGGAACATGATGAGGTCTCTGTCCTCATACGGACATGAAGTTTTGTTATGGGATTGAGGGTGGATGATGCAAACATCCACTCATTATGAGGTAGAAGTGGACATACATCTATCTAGGTGGCCAGTAAAGTTGCTCTGACGCCACAAGTAGGTACAGTGGATGGGCTGGCCTGCGATTGTGTGCTTTACCTTCATGATGAAGGATGTGTCTTGGGTGATGACACACTGTGGTAATAGAAATGGTTATAGAACCAAAATTGAGAATGAAATGTTTTTTAAAAGAAATAAGGAGTCTTACACACTTCGATTCAAACATTTTTCCTAAAATTTAAAATTTGAAAACCCATTCACTGAGTCGTTGTACTGACCCCCTTCCTTATATCTCTTTTAGGTAACCCTAGAAAGTTTACCCAAAGACCACCATCTAACATACCTGTAAGGCATGTATGAATAGTTTAAAATTTTATGCAGTTTTGATTTATGTTATTTCAGGAAAGGTGTAAGTTTAAATGACGCCCTACTCCTCATGATTTTAAAAGAAGGGACAACCCTTAGTAAGCTAGGAGAGTGACGGGTTGATCACGGGGTTCCGATCAAATTGGGTTGGGGTGTGACAGCTTGAGTGGCATCAGAGCCTATTTCCTCGAATACATTATCAAGACTAGATAACATAGTAACTGATAGAAATAATTTTTAAATTTTTAGATGGCCCCAAGAAATGTAGCCAAACAAGCCCATGCTATCCTAGCCACCCTAGAAGCGAGGGAGAACCACATCCCAAGGAAATGAACAAGGAGTATAGAAGGACCCTTGAAGTAACCCCAGGTCAAGGAGGACATGATAAGAAAGCCTCCAAGGTGTTCATGCTCAAGGATGGCAAGGCATCGAACCACCAGTAAGCCCTTAAAAAGGCCCTACAATGCTCAAAGTATAGGAGGAACCATAAAGATCCATGCAAGAAGATGACCTGTTATAAATGTGGACACTACATTAGAAGATGCCCGACATTTCAGAAGACAAGACCCAAGAGGATCTGTTAGGAGTGTAGGAGTGTGGGACACATAGTAAGAAATTGTCCCACACTACGAGGAATCCAAGTGATACCTTCCACTAATGACACCTCCACCCCTATAGAAGTTTGAAGGGATAACATTACAAGAACCACAATTGTAGTTATGGAACCCAATTCCACCTAGGAAGAAATTCCTCTAGACCATAGTTTAGCAAGGAGTATTCTCCAACCCATCATTGTAACAATCTCCCTAAAGATATGTTAAAACCTAAAAAAAACTATACTTTTACTTTATTAAAATTCTGAATTTTTAAAAATTTCTCTGTTCCTTAATAATACAGTATCATGCCTCAATTGCCCGAGATCATGGAAAGAAGATCAAGGGTAGAACCTTAAGAAAACCCAAAAATAATAGAATATAGATAAAGGGAATTTTCCCTTAAGAAGCACTACAAACCACCAAGGAGCAAAGAAGGAAACACCTCCTCCATAGAAGACAAGATGAACGATGAAAGGCAATTAGAATGCCTCGAGACAGTAAGGTATGATCTACTTTGGAAAAACAGAGAAGTCAAGATGAACGATGAAAGGCAATTAGAATGCCTCGAGACAGTAAGGTATGATCTACTTTGGAAAAACAGAGAAGTCAAGTTGGGTTGTAGACTAACCTAGCGAGGAAGGGGGAAGTGGAAAGGCCAGAATAGTGGAAAGGAAGTATGAAGAAAACCCTTGAAGAAATAAATGGCCGAAAATGAAATGATAATTACACTCAAGCCATAAGGAGGATTTAGTAAGTTCCACACAAAGAGGTATTGGAGCAAATAAGTGTCTGGGCCTTTCCCAAGGAAGGAGACCCTGGGAAGGCATACATGTTCCAACTAAGAAATAATGGACCAAGTGACAAAGGATGAGGAGACAAAGGCACATCGAGGTGAAAGAACAAAGGGAAGTACATTAAGAGAACCCAAGGGGAAAGTTAAATCCAAGGAACAGGTAAGTAGGAAATAACATCAAATGACGCAGTGACAAGTGAAAATGGGTGGGATACCCATCATAAGGAAATAGAGCAAAGAAAATTTGGAAAACCTTGGAAAAGTAAGTCCTTCAATTTAAAAGAGGGTAAGGAGAAAACAACCAATGATATCAAGATTGGTCGTGGTCCACACTCATTTAATAGAGCCCAAGGAGTGTAAGGTTAGACATAAAGGGTGCTAGGAACCAATCTATAATCAGGAGCCCCTCAAAGAGAGGATAAGGAACAAAAAGGAAGTGGAGGACAGTGAAGGATAAAGAGCGGGAAACAATACCGACCTTAGAAGGATATAAGAAGGGAAGACGAAAAAGCCTTCAAGAAACCTTAAGAAGTTGAACCTGGACGAGAATCCTTAGGTAGAGGATATAGGTAGGAAGTGAGACCTCAAAAAAGGAAGTCCCAAAGCTAAGGAAACACCAGATGGATCCTAAGAGGCTTAAACCAACATAAAGAACCTCATAAAGAACCATAAGTGGTTAAGGGTTTGTCGGGATGGACAAACTATTACCTGATTTGGAAGAGCAAAGAAGCCAGTTAGAGATTTCTGACGAACCTAGAAAAGAAGGAAGCAACTAGTAGCAATAGGATAGTCAAGGAGAATAAATGAGACCATAGGAAGAACTAAGGAATAGTGGAGATTATGCTCTAAAGAAAGATAATAGAGCGGGCATAGTGTTGAGTACACGAAATAAGACCCAATGATCAACAAATGATTAAATGTGGACAAACGCCCAATTTCAAAAGACTATAAGAATGCGAAGGAATGAAACCTTCAAGGAGTAGTAAGAAATTCGAACATCTAACACTTAAAGGGGAAATCTCTACTTTGAAGGATATAGTAGAGAACGAAAATCATTAAAGAAGAACTCCCTAAAAAATAGCGGACTCATGAAATGGTCACAAGTAAATGAGAGTAATTTTAGGGAAAAGGAAAATCCTTGAGTAAATGACATCACCATAAATGAAGAAAGACATAAGAAGGGAAGAATCCCAACGTGTCGATAAATCATTAGGAAATTCTGACTTGCACCAGAAAGACTCAACAAGGAAGTTGGGAAAGAATGAGTGAGTAAGGAAAGCCGATACAATTGTGTAAGACATTTTGTCAAGACATGAGGGACATCTGGATAATGATAAAGGTAGTCAAGGAATACTACCCGGTGAAAAGAGGGATGAAGTTATTCAATCCTTGAAAGGTTGGAAGGTTGGGAACACCCAACAAGGAAGTGTTCTAAATTTTTTATGATCAAAGACATATTCTGGACCATTGTCGTGCTCTAAGAGATACGTAAGCCCAATAGTCCAGAAGAAAAATGTGACTAAAATAAGGAAGAGTATGCTCATAAGCATGGCAAGGACAAACGTAACTTGGACCAAAGTTGTAATAAATAATTGTTGAAGGAAGGATCAAAATAGAGTGAAGGGGTAATAACACTAAAACCTATGAAATCAATTACGTAATGCTCGAAGGAACGATTGGGCACCTTGGAACTCCCAATCCTGAAATCTTGAGTAAGAACCCCATAAGGGAATTGCTCTAAGTAAAGAGAGATGCGAACCTTGGGATATTCCTTTAAACTCATAGGCAAGACATACTAGTTATGATAAAACTCCATGGAAGGAGTAAACAATGTAAAGGAAAAGAATTTTCTTAAGTGCATGATTTAAAATGGATTGAGTGAAAGAACGACCAAGGTATTAACATGTCTAAGTTGACATTAAGGGAAGTTATCTCGAGGTGCAATTTAGTTTTAGGGACAAAATTCCTAGAAGGAGTGGAGAGTTGTAAACCTCACCCTTCGAAGTTAAGGAAATACGGGAAAATAACCTGTTAAATCGAGTGAGAAACACCGAATTGGTTCACAAACCCGATCAATAGAGAATGGGAAATTTGAGAAATTTATGAATCTTGAGTGACCTAAAGAGTCACAAAAGTCAAGAAAAAGGACTTTAGGATGAATTGAAGATGGAAACCAAACTGGTTTGGACCGTTTTGAACCACTATTGAACCATTATTGAACTAGATGCTAAATTCATTTTTCTAAGTGGCTTAGAAAATTCAAATTTGAGATTTGAGGCCACCATTGGATGGAAAATGAATTTAGAAATTTGTAATTTTGAAAAATTCAATCGAATCAGGCCCGAACCAGCCGGTTTAAGCTTTGAACCCAATTCAGACCAGTCCGGTCTGGTTCAGAACATTATCTTCTTCCTTTAGATGACAACACTATTTACTCGCTGAAAAATCACGTAGTGCCAGCAAAGATAAAAAGTCTCCGGCCAGGGAGGTTTAGGCATTGAATGACCACCATGAAGGTGCCAATGAGATGGCCAAGAAGTCCCTGAGCTTCCTATATAAGGAGCCCTACCTCATTCATCCTCCTCACACTTGACAACTCCACTCTCTCCCTAGTGCTCCATTTTTTGGTGAAGCTTGAACTAGAGCTCTGACTTGAGTATTTTTCTGAACCTATTAAGGTGAGGTCGAGTTCTTTAGATTCGGGGAGAAGTCAGCTACATGACAATAGTCTCGATTTACTTCGAGGATCGCCGAAGAAACATTGGCATGATTAAACAGTGAAGGATCCCGATGGACCGACGCTGTCCTATTTCGGCCGAGCTAAAAATGGCCAATTCGAGCCCTTTTTAGGCCAAACCAAGCCCTCCCAACACCTCCACGTCCCTCCTACAACTGAATTAGAGCAAAAAGGTAAGCCAATTTTGCTCCCCTCTTTAAATTTCGATCGCTGCAAGAGAGAGAACCGATAGAACTTCGATAACTAAATTCTCATTCAATTCAACATCAATTGATGCAAGTCTTGATCCTAGGAGGAACTTCAATATAATAGCTATTTGCCTAGATCAAAAGCTCTGACCATTGCGCCCCCGACGGTACGCTTTCAAAGGTTTCTCTCTCTAAGTCTAGTTTTCCAGCAAAGCTCCGTTTGAGTTTGTTCTGACATCAAATCATGCGATTCAAAGTGCAATTGAATCATATGAAGGTGTTGAAACTCCAATCTAACTTCAATTTCAACAATTAAACTCATTTGATTGGTCAATTTGATGAAATCAAATTCAACTGAGTTAGAAGATTGAAATTTGGGGAAATTTTGGGAATTTAAAAAATTCGAGGGACTAAAGTGCAATTTTATAAAATTGAAGACCAATTAGAATGACAAAGATGTTAGACGACCAATTGGGCAAATTTTGGAATTTTTTGGGCAAAACTTACCATTTTTGTAAAGTAGGGGCAAAATGGTAATTTTGGAAAAGTTGGGAGCTAACTTGGAAATTTGAGAAATTAATCCCCCTTTTTGTGAAATTGAATAAATTGTGGCCTCAAGGTGAATTTTAAAGGCTTCAAGACTCAATTTGAGGAAAAACCGGCATTAGGGACTTAAAGTTAAAGAAATATAACTTTAGGGACCTAATTGTAAATAAAGGAAAAGTTTAGTTTTCTCATTCATTTAGGATGAATGAGGACTATCAAGCTAAAGGATAATGAACAAGAGTGTTCATATCGTGTAGAAACATGAAGTACCAAGAACGCTAGCTAAGACAAGTTCGAGTAAGGACAACAAGCCGACTAAGAGGATATTCACTACACTATCAGGTGAGTGGTAATTTAATATCATACCCGGTTGGGATGATAAGCACCTCAAAAATGAAAACCCACTGCGAAGTGGTATTTTAATCATCACACTTGAAATGAGTGATGTTGAAATCAAGCAGAAAAACTACTTACCGGTTGTAAGTAGATCATACCCGGTTAGTATGATGAAACTTTCTCAAAGGAAGTGGAAAACCCATTCATCGGTTATGAGCGGTAATGTCCTCATACTCGGTTGGTATGATAGATAATTGAAAGGTATATTTTGTCAGAAGTACTCTCCCCTGATTATGTGCCACTACTTAAACATTTTGGGAGACCTTCTTGATGGGAGCTCGAATAGCTCTGTTAAGTCGGAGGCCTCAGTTTTGGAACTTGGGGACTAATATGCCCGATTTTGAAAATCTCGAACAGTGGGCCCTAGGCCAGTTGGCATGAACAAGAGCTCATAAACAATCATGATTAATATGCCATGAAAACTTAAGTAAATTAGTTGCTTGGCCATGGTATCGAGACAGGACCGACATACTCAATGGACTAGTGGCAGTGCAACATGACAGGTCTTGGGACTAGTCAAGAGAAACAGCTCCAAGTCGAGTTGAGGGTCGGGGCTGTCAGACTAGTGGCACCACATATTATATGTCATGTGAAAAACTATTGATTGTGCATGCACTGTGTTACGGGACCTTCAAGATGCCCAAGAGGGGTAGTGATGCGTCCGGGGGCTCTGGACGACCTGGTAGATATAAGGGTAGTTAGTCATACCAGAAGTCTTACGAAGCTCGACGTAGCTTCAAGCCCATGAGACTGGGGAGGGGACAAGATGAGGTCTCTGTCCTCATACGGACACGGAGTTTTGTTACGGGATTGGGGGTTAGATGTCACGAACATCCACTCATTCTTAGGGTAGGAGTGAACATACTTATATCTAGGTGGCTGGTAAAGTCGCTCTGATGCCACAAGTGGGTACAATGGACGGGCTGGCCTATGATTGTGTGTTTTAATTTCATGATGAAGGATGTGCCTTGGGTGATGACACACCGTGCTAATTAGAAATGGTTATAGAAACCAAAATTGAGAATGAAATGTTTTCTTTAAAGAAATAAGGAGTCTAGCACACTCTAATTCAAACATTTTTCCTAAAAGTTAAATTTTGAAAACCCATTCACTGAGTCGTTGTACTCACCCCTCCCTTATATCCCTTTTAGGAATCTCCAAAAAGTTTACCCAAAGACCAATAGCTAACACACCTGTAAGAGAGTGGCGGGTTGATCACAGGGATCCGACCAAACTGGGTCAAGGCATGACATGATGAATATAAATAATAAAACTATTATTTGTGCATGCACCGATTATGGAACCATCAAGGCATCCAATATGGGGTAGTGTTGGTTCTAAGAAATGTTGGACGATCCGGGGAGCATAAGGGAAGTCTTATCATCTAGTAAGTCTCGAAGCTTGGAGTAGCTTCCTATGCACTGAGACCAAGGTTTAATGGAGAGAGTTCTCATTCCACTATAGTGGACATGAATAATTACAGGTTTGAGGGTCGGACTATTAATGTCCACTCAGACTCAGGGTAGAAGTCATAGACTTCTATTAGGGTGGATGGTAAAGACGCTTTAGTCCATAAGAAGATGTAGTCAACGTACTGCATCGACGAATGTTTGATCCCTTTTTGATAAAGGGCATGTGTGATTGTGTGTTAAAAAATCTCGTGCAAGGGGAAGCATTGAAAAATTTTTTTTTAAAAAGAAGAAAGACCCACACAACCTATGAACTTGAAAAGATGCTATGAATTCTTTTGAAAACTCACCCTAACACTTGCTCACTAAGTTGTAGAATTCACCCCCTCCCCTACACCTTTCATGGTAGGACATACATTGTGAGGATAAGACCAACAAGCACGAAGCCTTTAACCACTAAGGTACGAATTTAACTATATTTTAATTTCTTTGCTTTAGAATAACCAGTTAACATGATGCCTTTACTTTACTTGTTTTATCCAGGTCAAGGTACTTGGGTAGTACAAGGAGAGCTGGTGGGTTGCTTACAGGGTTCCAACTTAACCGAGTCGAGGCATGACAACTTGAGTGGTATCAGAGCATGGTTTTTCCAAACAAAGTTTCAAAATTTAAAACCCTTGAACCCTAACAAATGGTAAACCTCCGTTATATAGATATGACCCCTCCAAGAGGAACCAAATGAACATGTGCTACCACAACCACCATGAAAACTTTGGGAAGCACTATCCCAATTAAGGAAAAGAGCCTATGAACTAAGAAGTCTAGGAGGACTCTTAGAGTAACCCTTGAGCAAAGAAGACTCAACAAGGAAGTACAAAACCACCAGTAGTCCCCAAGAAAGACTCCCTAATGCTTGAAGTGTAGGAGGGGCCACAAAGGTCCACACAAGGAAATGACCTGTTATAGGTGTGGACAATGGAGACACCACGTGAAAAAGTGTCAAACACTACTAAGGGCTTGTTCCAAAATAACCTACTATAGGTATGGAGGAATAGGACATATGGTGATGGACTATCCCACACCTCAAGGATTTAGGGCAATGCCTTCCAAGAACAACACCTCCCCAACTACGAGGTCTAAAGGGATACCACCCCAAGAACCACGACTCCAATTTGGGATTTCAACCTCACCCAAGAGGAAACTCTTCAAAGCCCTAGTATAGTAGTGGTTACTTCCTGACCTTTCATTTTAACAATCTCCCTTTAAAGGGGAGATAAATCCTCAAATGTATTCCTGCTTCGATAATGAAAGAAAAATTTCAAGTGCCGAAAAATTTTAGTCTCTCAAAATCATGATGCAATCTCGTGCCTAAAAATATGAGCAAAGTAGAAGTGGGAAGATCAAGCATCGGAAAAAGAAGGATGAAGGAAATTCCTAAAGCAACCAATGACCAAAAAGGATTAATATCAACTTATATGTCATGGATGGTCAAACTTAAGCCACAAGAAGGATGAAGAGAGCCTCTCACCAGGTGGTCCAAAAATCTCGAAACTAAAGGGATCTGAACTCTTTCCTAAGAAAGTAAACTTGTAAAGGGATACAAGTAGGAATAAGGATATGGTACAAAGTATGTGGCAGCAATATCCCAAAGAAAGGGTAAAAAGGTAGGATGACGTCAAGGGCATCATAAAGTTGCTCTAGGGTCAGATACCCATAAGGACAAATGAAAGGGGAAATTTTGGGAAGAGAGAAAGAAACTACTATGGAAGGGAGTTCTGGAGAGGTATATATCCCAATGGAGAAGTAATGGACCCAAATGAATTAGAATAAGAAGATAAGCTTGCAAATGGACTACATGTTGAGGTAAAAAAACCAAGTACAAGGGAAGCGTACTCATGAGGACCCAACGAGTAAGTTAAACCCAAGGAATGGGTGAGCAGGAAGATAGCATCAAATGGTGCCATAACAGGTGAGGATGGGTGGAATACCCATAATAAAGGAATAAAAGAAAAGGATATTCAAAAAACCTTGGAGAAGTATGCACTTCAATAAGAGGTGATTAAAGGAATAACAATGGACATTAAGACTAGTTGTGGTCCACACTCACTTATTAGAGATTATGATTGGACAGCTGAACATAATATGGAGTACACGAAATAAGATTGAAATACGGTAGTTCCTTGAATAGGAAATAAAGAACAAAAATGTTAATTTAAAGTTGGTAAAAGATTGAAAATGGATGAATGCACCAATATAAAAGGGGTGTAAGGATATGAAGGAAGGAAACCTTCCAGGAATGGAAAGATGGTTGGATGCATTGTTCTAAAGAAGGAAGTCTCTACTCTAAAGTACGAGAGTAGAGAAAGAAATTAATGAAAGGAACCCCTCCAGGTGAGTTCAAGGAGTTGATAAGTAAATTGTGAGGAAGTAACCCGAAATGAAGAACAATGAAATGGTCATGAACAAGTAAAGATGGACTAAGGAATGAAAATCCTTAAGTAAGGACACCATCAGATATGAGGAAGGACGTGAAGGAGGAAATCCCGAGTATAATAGCAAGTCAAGAGGTAATTGGAAAATCCAATGGTTGGAATCGGGCATGGCCAATAAGGAGGCTGGTCAAGGATGAGTAAATAAGGAAAATCCAAATGATCATGAAATGTATGACGTATAAGGTAAAGAAAAATTATGCGTATGGAAGAGAGTACTGGGAAGTCTGAATCGACGCTGAAGGTAGTTAAGGAACACTACCAGATGGTGAGAAGGGATGAAATATTATGATCCATAAAGGATTAGTAAGCTAGGAACGGATATCTAGGAGTGACCCTAGAAAAGGCGTGGCTCATACAAACCTAAATGATAATAAAGAAAGAAGGGGACTCAAGGAGCAGTACAAAACAAAAGGGGAATAATGTCAAAATCCACGAAAAGAAGAATGAAAAGCTCGAAAGGATGCCAAGCTAAAGATTTTTAACAACCATGGGAAATAACTAGAAATGAGGATGGTTGAATATTTTTGAACTTCTAATCTGGTGATCCATGATGAACATTTGGACGAAAACCTCAAGAGGGAGAGTCCTACCCTAAGAGACATAAGAATTGGATCTAAGAAAATAACTTTGGACAAGTGGGTAGGGCAAGCCAATCAGAATGGTCCCATGAAGTGGATGAATATTTGAGGAAAAGAGAAATCCATTAAGTACGCTGTCTAAACAACTAAGTGAAAGAGTAACCTTTGGGATATTTTGCCAAGGAAAAGCGTATGAGCAAGAAAACGCTCAAATAAAAGGAAATGAGAGGCCGAATCACTATGAAATCTTATTCTTAAGTGGTAAGGTCAAATCATGCTGTTAAGAATGATGGAGAAATAAATGATGAAATAATAGATGCCTAAGACCTGGAAGGGAAAGATGCCTATATGGCGGAGAGGCACGAAGGATGCGCAAAGGAGATGCAACCAGGATGGGGACGTACCCTGAGGTATCATATTGGAGCAAATTACAAGTTGACCTTAAAGGAAATCATTCACTATGTAAGGAATATATAATTAGTTTTGGGGACAAAACTTCTAAAAGGTGGGGAGAGTTGTAAACCTCGTCCTCTTGGGTCAAGGAAATCGAAAAAGAGAACCACAAATTTTTGGGAGAAAAACCAAGAATCTAAACAAATCGAAATTGGTAAAGAAGGGTTCAAAATAGGAATTTGGAAAATCCCAAGTAGCCAATAAATCACAAAAATCATGGAGAAGAACCATGAAGTGGATTTGATGTGAAAACTAGACCGGTTCAGGGTGAACCGGACCTGAATCAGATTGAACCAGGTTGAATTGTGAAGAACCAGTTCAAAGATTTATTCTTTTAGGTGGCTTAAAAATATCAAATTTGTAAAATTGAAGCCACCATCAAATAGAGAATGAATTTAGAAAATTTTAATTTATGGAAAATCGGTCAAATCTGGCCTCAACCTGTCAATTTACTATTTTGGGTCACCTAACCTGGTCGAACCGGACTGGTTAACAGTCCAGTTGGTCAACGGTTCGGCTGGTCAACAGATCATTGCCAGGTTAGCGCCCAGTCAGTAGGCGTGACCAATCTGTGCATGACACATGACAACTAGAAGCATTGGCCAATCAGAGTGTGACATGTGTCCTTGATCAATAGTCAAATGACCAACCAATAGGAGAGCGACACGTGTCTCGATCAATGGTCAATGTCAAAAATGCCCCATCAACAAAGACCGACCAATGAGGAGCTGACACATGGCAAGGGTGCCACATCAACATCCGATAAACATGTCAAAGAAACAACCGACCAATTAGAGGTCAACACGTGGCAGTGCCATGTCGGATGAGCTCAACTAATCAGAGGCTAACATGTAGCAGTGGCACTGTTAGGAGAGAAATTTGATGCATTTAAATTAGTTAATTAGAGGAAGACACATGTCCCAATCAATGATCAACAACCACGTAGGAATGAGTGGCCAATGGGAGGCTGCCACATGTTTGGTCAATGGGCCAAAGGCTGACTAGGCTACTGAATAGGAAGCCAAGTCAGCAAAGCCAGCCAATCAAAGAGCACCACATGGCAAGTTCGCACGTGTGAAGCTTGCACACGTGGCACAGTGTCATCTTCCACCTTTGGATTGAGAGGATAAGGCAGACAAGCTGTTCTCCAGAATCCTAGCAACTTATACATCACTATGTTATGGCCATAAATGAGTGAGATTGAGGCCAAGCGATTTATGAATGGATAGACCTATCAATCACTGAGCTCCCTATCTCCATCATTTTGTCCAATAGCCCCTAGGACACATCACTACCCCTCTTGGGTGTCTTGATGGCCCCAAACCTCAGTGCATGCACAAAACAAGAGTTTTTCTCATAAGCCATTTAATCTTTGGTGCCACTGGTCCAACAACCCCGAGAATCAACTTGACCTGCAGCTGTTTGTCTTCATTGGTGCGGCGACCTATCTTGTCACACTACCACCAGTCCATCGAGTATGTTGGTCCTGTCTTGGTACCATGGCCAAACACATAATTCATTACAGTTTTCATGGATTAATCTCATGTTTGTTTACGAGCTCTTGCTTGTTCCAACTGGCCTTGGGCCCATTGTACGATATTTTCAAAATAAGGCATTTTAGCTCCCATGTTCCAAAACTGAGGCCTCTGACCTATCTAAGCTATTCGAGCTCCCGTCAAGAAGGTCTCCCAATAAGTTTAAGGAGTGGCACACAGTTAGGGGAGAGTACTTCAGAAAAAAATAACTTTCTAGCTGTCCATTACACCAACTGAGTGTGAGGACATCTCCGCTCATAACCGATGAACGGGTTTTCTACTTCCTTCCAAGAAATTCATCATACCAACTAGGTAAGATCAACTTACAATAGTTAAGTAGTTTTTCTATGTGTTTTATCACATCACTCCATCTAGGTGTGATGTTAAAATTCCACATAGTAGCGGGTTGTTATTACCGAGGTGCTCATCATCCCAACCGGGTATGATGTGAAAATCCCACTCACCCAATAATGCAGTGGATTCCTCTTAACCAACTTTTTACCTCCACATGAGTTTGTCTTTGCGGGAATTCCCGGTACTTCATGTTCCTACATGATATGAACATCCTTGTTCATTATACTTTGGCCTAAAAGTCTTCATTCATCATGAACCAATAAAATGCCTAAACTTTTAGTTATTTGCATTTAAGTCCCTAAAGTTCTTTTTCTTTAACTTTAGGTCCCTAATGTCAATTTTCTCTCAAATTGAGTCCCAAAACTTCTAAAATTTACTTTGGGACCTCAATTTATTCAAATTCACAAAAATGGGTTCAAGTTTCCCAAATTTCCAATTTGGTCCCCTACTTTACAAAAAAAATGGTAAATTTGTCCCCAATAATTCAAAAAATTGACCAATTGGTTCTCCAACATCTTTTACATGCCCAATTGGCCCTCTATTTTGGAAAATTGTACTTTAGTCCCTCAAAATTTTGAAATCCCCAATTTCCCCCCAAAATTTCCCCCTTTCACACTGGTCAAATTTGATTTCATCAAATTGACTGATCAATTGAGATAAATTGTAGAAATTGCAGGTAAAATTGAGTTCTTAAACTCTCACACGATTCAATAGAACTTTGAATCTTGTCATTTTGATCCAATTTGAGCTCAAATTAAGCTTTGTCAGAACATTGGACTTAGAGAGAGAGCTTTGAAAGATTATTGTCGGAGGTGTGGCAGTCCAGCTTTCGATCTGGGCCGATATCTCTCGTCCTAAGGTTACTCCTAGAATCAAGAATCACATCAATTCATGCCAAATTGAGAGAGAATTTGGCTTACTTACTACTCTAATTTAGTCGTATGATAGCTATGGAAGTATTGGGAGAGTTTTGTTTTTCCTAAGAAAGACTCAAATTGGCCCTTTTTAACTTGACCGAAATAGGGCAGCTTCGGTCCATTGTAGCTTCTACATTTTGCGATCATGCCGGCGTTCCTCCAGCAATCCTCGGAAAAAATGGAGACTACCGTCGTGTAGCTGACTTCTCCCCGAATCTGAAGAACTCAACCTCGCCTTAATTGGCTTAGAAAAATGCCCAAGTCGAAGCTTTGGTTTGAGATTTATCAGAAAATGGAGCACTAGGGAGAGAGTGGAGTTTTCAGGTGTGAGGAGGATGAATGAGGAGGGGCTGTTTATATTGGAAGCTCGTGGACTTCTTGGTCATCTGATTGGCGCCTTTTTGGCAGTCATTTATTGCCTGAAACTCCTTGGTTGGAAACTTTTCATCTTTGTCAGTGTTGCTCAATTTTCTGACTAATGAACAGTGTTGTCATTTGAAGGGAGCAAATGACACTGTTTCGAACTAGACTAGACCGGTCTGAACTGGGTTTAATGCTTAAACCAACTGGTTTAGGCCCAATTCGACCGAGTTTTTCAAAATTTAAAATGTGTAAATTTATCTAAATTCATTCTTTATCCAATGGTGACCTGAATTCTCTAATTTGAATTTTCTAAGCCACCTAGAAAAATGAATTTAGCATCCGGTTCAATAGTGGTTAAAATCGGTCCAAACCAGTTCAATCTGGTTTGGATCCGATTCACCTGAATCGGTTTGGTTTTCTTTCCCAAATTGTCCTAAATTCCCTTTCCAAGGTTTTTATGACTCTTTGGGTCACTTTGGAGTTATAAATTTCCTAATTTTTCCCGTTTTCTAGTGGTTAGGGTTAGTGAACCAGTTCGATTCTCTTTCTTGGGTTGATCAGTTCTTTCTCCGATTTTCTTACCTTGAAGGGGCAGGCTTTACAACTGTCCCCTCCTTTTAGGAGTTTTGTCCACAAAACTTAATTAGTATATTCCACATCTGGAATAATTTCCCTTAATGTCAACTTGGGTTTGCTTAACATGCTAACACTTCGATTGTTCTTTCACTTAGCCCCTTTAAATCATTAATTTAAGGAATTCCTTTTCCTTTACATTGCTTACTCCTTCCATGCAGTTTATCATAACAAGGCATGTCTTGCCCATTAATCTAAATGTATATCCTTAGGTCCACTTCTTCCTATACTTAGGGCAAGATTCTTTCTCTTGGGGTTCTTGCCCAAGACTTCAGGTTTGGGAGTTCCAAAATGTCCAATCATTCTTGTGTCTAGTTATTCTCTTGATCGTTGAAACCCTTAGCTCAGTGTTCTTTTGAGCATTACTTACTTGTTTTCACGGGTTTCTATGTTATCACCTTTTTGTCTTGATTTGATCCTTCCCTCATCCGTTATTTATTACATCTTTGGTCTAAATTTTATGTTGACCTTATTTTGCTTAACTAACTGGCACTTACTTAGTTGAGTCAGATCCTTCCCTGGGCTGTTGGGCTTGTGTGTCCCTTACAACATGACAATGCTCTAGAATATGTCCTTGACCATTAAAATTTTAGAACACTTCCTTATTGGGTGCTACTAGTTGCTTCCTTCTACTAGGTTTGTCGGAAATCCCTAATTGGCTTCTTTTCTCTTCCAAAATAGGTAACACTTGGCCTGTAAACCCCACACATTTGAGTTAAGGAAAACCGGGAAAAGAACCGGTCAAACCGAAGAAGAAAACAAAATCGATTTACATTTGGGAATAAGCAATATGAAAATTTACAACTTTCGGTTGATCCAAATGATTTATTAAATATTGGAAAAGGAACTTAAGACAAATTAGAAAATAAAAACCACATTGGTTCAGGTGAACTAGATTCCATAAGAACTTCAAAGTTAAGTGTGCTTACCTTAGAGTAGTTTGAGGATGGCTGACCTCCTGGGAAGTATGGTTTATCATAAATAGCCATTAATTATTATATATTTAATTATTGAAATTAATACCGATAATTTATGACAATATTAATACTAGTAATAAATCTCACCCATTTAATACACGGGTTTTACGACTATATAAAGAGGTTATCCCCATTTCATTCTCCTCACACCTGAACACTTCTCTCTCTCTACTGCTCCATTTCTCGGTAAAGCTCGAACCAGAGCTTCGACTTGAACAAAAGTGGGGCTCTTTAGAACCGAGGAGAAGACAGCTATCTAATAGCAAACTCCAGTCAATCCGAGAATCGTTGGAGAAGCGCCGGCATGATGGAATAGTGAAGCAACTCCGTCGGACCGAAGCTGCCCTATTTCGGCCAAGCTGGAATCGGCCATTTCAAGCCCTCATCAGGCCAAACCAAGCCCTCCCAACACTTCCTCAGCCTTTCCACAGTCGAATTAGGACCGAAAGGTAAGCCAATTCGGCTCCCGTTTATAATTTTCGATCGGTGCTAGAGAGAGAATCGACCAAATTTCAATGACGAAATTCTAATCCAATTCCGCATCAATTAATACAATACTTGATTTTAGGATGAACCTCAAGACGAGACCTATCTGCCCAGATTGAAAGCTCAGACTGTCGTGCCTTCACCGGTGAGTAATCGAAGCTTTCTCTCTCTATAGTCTGTTTTCCGGAAAAGCTCCGTTTGAGCTCGTTCCGACGTTAAAATCTGTGATTAAAAGTTTCTTAGAATCGTATGAACATACAGGAACTCAATTTCAACTCCAATTTCAATAATTAGAAGTGTTTGATCGGTTAATTTGATGAAATCAAATTCGGGAGTGTTGAAGAGTTGAAATTGGGGGAAAATTTGGGGATTTTCGAATTTCAAAGGGGCCAAAATACAATTTTATGAAATTGAGGGTCAATTGGGCATGAAAATAATGTTGGAGGACCAATTGAGGAATTTTGGAAAATTTGGGGAAAAACTTACCATTTTTGTGAAAGAAGGGCAAAATGGTAATTTTGGAAAAATTGGGGAACCAAATTGGAAATTTGAAAAAATTAAACACCTTTTTGGTGAAATTGAATAAATTGAGGTACGACGATAAATTTTAAAAGTTACGGGACTCAATTTGAGGAAAAACCGACATTAGGGACTTAAAGTTAAAGAGAAATAACTTTAGGGACCTAATTGCAAATAACTAAAAGTTTGGGTTTTCTCATTCATTAATGAATGAAGGCTGTTATGCCAAGTAATAATGAACAAGGTTGTTCATATCGTGTGGGAAGTATGGTTTATCATAAATAGCCATTAATTATTATATATTTAATTATTGAAATTAATACCGATAATTTATGGCAATATTAATACTAGTAATAAATCTCACCCATTTAATACACGGGTTTTACGACTATATAAAGAGGTTATCCCCATTTCATTCTCCTCACACCTGAACACTTCTCTCTCTCTACTGCTCCATTTCTCGGTAAAGCTCGAACCAGAGCTTCGACTTGAACAAAAGTGGGGCTCTTTAGAACCGAGGAGAAGACAGCTATCTAATAGCAAACTCCAGTCAATCCGAGAATCGTTGGAGAAGCGCCGGCATGATGGAATAGTGAAGCAACTCCGTCGGACCGAAGCTGCCCTATTTCGGCCAAGCTGGAATCGGCCATTTCAAGCCCTCATCAGGCCAAACCAAGCCCTCCCAACACTTCCTCAGCCTTTCCATAGTCGAATTAGGACCGAAAGGTAAGCCAATTCGGCTCCCGTTTATAATTTTCGATCGGTGCTAGAGAGAGAATCGACCAAATTTCAATGACGAAATTCTAATCCAATTCCGCATCAATTAATACAATACTTGATTTTAGGATGAACCTCAAGACGAGACCTATCTGCCCAGATTGAAAGCTCAGACTGTCGTGCCTTCACCGGTGAGTAATCGAAGCTTTCTCTCTCTATAGTCTGTTTTCCGGAAAAGCTCCGTTTGAGCTCGTTCCGACGTTAAAATCTGTGATTCAAAGTTTCTTAGAATCGTATGAACATACAGGAACTCAATTTCAACTCCAATTTCAATAATTAGAAGTGTTTGATCGGTTAATTTGATGAAATCAAATTCGGGAGTGTTGAAGAGTTGAAATTGGGGGAAAATTTGGGGATTTTCGAAATTCAAAGGGGCCAAAATACAATTTTATGAAATTGAGGGTCAATTGGGCATGAAAATAATGTTGGAGGACCAATTGAGGAATTTTTGAAAATTTGGGGAAAAACTTACCATTTTTGTGAAAGAAGGGCAAAATGGTAATTTTGGAAAAATTGGGGAACCATATTGGAAATTTGAAAAAATTAAACCCCTTTTTGGTGAAATTGAATAAATTGAGGTACGACGATAAATTTTAAAAGTTACGGGACTCAATTTGAGGAAAAACCGACATTAGGGACTTAAAGTTAAAGAGAAATAACTTTAGGGACCTAATTGCAAATAACTAAAAGTTTGGGTTTTCTCATTCATTAATGAATGAAGGCTGTTATGCCAAGTAATAATGAACAAGGTTGTTCATATCGTGTGGGAAGTATGGTTTATCACAAATAGCCATTAATTATTATATATTTAATTATTGAAATTAATACCGATAATTTATGGCAATATTAATACTAGTAATAAATCTCACCCATTTAATACACGGGTTTTACGACTATATAAAGAGGTTATCCCCATTTCATTCTCCTCACACCTGAACACTTCTCTCTCTCTACTGCTCCATTTCTCGGTAAAGCTCGAACCAGAGCTTCGACTTGAACAAAAGTGGGGCTCTTTAGAACCGAGGAGAAGACAGCTATCTAATAGCAAACTCCAGTCAATCCGAGAATCGTTGGAGAAGCGCCGGCATGATGGAATAGTGAAGCAACTCCGTCGGACCGAAGCTGCCCTATTTCGGCCAAGCTGGAATCGGCCATTTCAAGCCCTCATCAGGCCAAACCAAGCCCTCCCAACACTTCCTCAGCCTTTCCACAGTCGAATTAGGACCGAAAGGTAAGCCAATTCGGCTCCCGTTTATAATTTTCGATCGGTGCTAGAGAGAGAATCGACCAAATTTCAATGACGAAATTCTAATCCAATTCCGCATCAATTAATACAATACTTGATTTTAGGATGAACCTCAAGACGAGACCTATCTGCCCAGATTGAAAGCTCAGACTGTCGTGCCTTCACCGGTGAGTAATCGAAGCTTTCTCTCTCTATAGTCTGTTTTCCGGAAAAGCTCCGTTTGAGCTCGTTCCGACGTTAAAATCTGTGATTCAAAGTTTCTTAGAATCGTATGAACATACAGGAACTCAATTTCAACTCCAATTTCAATAATTAGAAGTGTTTGATCGGTTAATTTGATGAAATCAAATTCGGGAGTGTTGAAGAGTTGAAATTGGGGGAAAATTTGGGGATTTTCGAAATTCAAAGGGGCCAAAATACAATTTTATGAAATTGAGGGTCAATTGGGCATGAAAATAATGTTGGAGGACCAATTGAGGAATTTTGGAAAATTTGGGGAAAAACTTACCATTTTTGTGAAAGAAGGGCAAAATGGTAATTTTGGAAAAATTGGGGAACCATATTGGAAATTTGAAAAAATTAAACCCCTTTTTGGTGAAATTGAATAAATTGAGGTACGACGATAAATTTTAAAAGTTACGGGACTCAATTTGAGGAAAAACCGACATTAGGGACTTAAAGTTAAAGAGAAATAACTTTAGGGACCTAATTGCAAATAACTAAAAGTTTGGGTTTTCTCATTCATTAATGAATGAAGGCTGTTATGCCAAGTAATAATGAACAAGGTTGTTCATATCGTGTGGGAAGTATGGTTTATCACAAATAGCCATTAATTATTATATATTTAATTATTGAAATTAATACCGATAATTTATGGCAATATTAATACTAGTAATAAATCTCACCCATTTAATACACGGGTTTTACGACTATATAAAGAGGTTATCCCCATTTCATTCTCCTCACACCTGAACACTTCTCTCTCTCTACTGCTCCATTTCTCGGTAAAGCTCGAACCAGAGCTTCGACTTGAACAAAAGTGGGGCTCTTTAGAACCGAGGAGAAGACAGCTATCTAATAGCAAACTCCAGTCAATCCGAGAATCGTTGGAGAAGCGCCGGCATGATGGAATAGTGAAGCAACTCCGTCGGACCGAAGCTGCCCTATTTCGGCCAAGCTGGAATCGGCCATTTCAAGGCCTCATCAGGCCAAACCAAGCCCTCCCAACACTTCCTCAGCCTTTCCACAGTCGAATTAGGACCGAAAGGTAAGCCAATTCGGCTCCCGTTTATAATTTTCGATCGGTGCTAGAGAGAGAATCGACCAAATTTCAATGACGAAATTCTAATCCAATTCCGCATCAATTAATACAATACTTGATTTTAGGATGAACCTCAAGACGAGACCTATCTGCCCAGATTGAAAGCTCAGACTGTCGTGCCTTCACCGGTGAGTAATCGAAGCTTTCTCTCTCTATAGTCTGTTTTCCGGAAAAGCTCCGTTTGAGCTCGTTCCGACGTTAAAATCTGTGATTAAAAGTTTCTTAGAATCGTATGAACATACAGGAACTCAATTTCAACTCCAATTTCAATAATTAGAAGTGTTTGATCGGTTAATTTGATGAAATCAAATTCGGGAGTGTTGAAGAGTTGAAATTGGGGGAAAATTTGGGGATTTTCGAAATTCAAAGGGGCCAAAATACAATTTTATGAAATTGAGGGTCAATTGGGCATGAAAATAATGTTGGAGGACCAATTGAGGAATTTTGGAAAATTTGGGGAAAAACTTACCATTTTTGTGAAAGAAGGGCAAAATGGTAATTTTGGAAAAATTGGGGAACCAAATTGGAAATTTGAAAAAATTAAACCCCTTTTTGGTGAAATTGAATAAATTGAGGTACGACGATAAATTTTAAAAGTTACGGGACTCAATTTGAGGAAAAACCGACATTAGGGACTTAAAGTTAAAGAAATAACTTTAGGGACCTAATTGCAAATAACTAAAAGTTTGGGTTTTCTCATTCATTAATGAATGAAGGCTGTTATGCCAAGTAATAATGAACAAGGTTGTTCATATCGTGTGGGAAGTATGGTTTATCATAAATAGCCATTAATTATTATATATTTAATTATTGAAATTAATACCGATAATTTATGGCAATATTAATACTAGTAATAAATCTCACCCATTTAATACACGGGTTTTACGACTATATAAAGAGGTTATCCCCATTTCATTCTCCTCACACCTGAACACTTCTCTCTCTCTACTGCTCCATTTCTCGGTAAAGCTCGAACCAGAGCTTCGACTTGAACAAAAGTGGGGCTCTTTAGAACCGAGGAGAAGACAGCTATCTAATAGCAAACTCCAGTCAATCCGAGAATCGTTGGAGAAGCGCCGGCATGATGGAATAGTGAAGCAACTCCGTCGGACCGAAGCTGCCCTATTTCGGCCAAGCTGGAATCGGCCATTTCAAGCCCTCATCAGGCCAAACCAAGCCCTCCCAACACTTCCTCAGCCTTTCCACAGTCGAATTAGGACCGAAAGGTAAGCCAATTCGGCTCCCGTTTATAATTTTCGATCGGTGCTAGAGAGAGAATCGACCAAATTTCAATGACGAAATTCTAATCCAATTCCGCATCAATTAATACAATACTTGATTTTAGGATGAACCTCAAGACGAGACCTATCTGCCCAGATTGAAAGCTCAGACTGTCGTGCCTTCACCGGTGAGTAATCGAAGCTTTCTCTCTCTATAGTCTGTTTTCCGGAAAAGCTCCGTTTGAGCTCGTTCCGACGTTAAAATCTGTGATTCAAAGTTTCTTAGAATCGTATGAACATACAGGAACTCAATTTCAACTCCAATTTCAATAATTAGAAGTGTTTGATCGGTTAATTTGATGAAATCAAATTCGGGAGTGTTGAAGAGTTGAAATTGGGGGAAAATTTGGGGATTTTCGAAATTCAAAGGGGCCAAAATACAATTTTATGAAATTGAGGGTCAATTGGGCATGAAAATAATGTTGGAGGACCAATTGAGGAATTTTGGAAAATTTGGGGAAAAACTTACCATTTTTGTGAAAGAAGGGCAAAATGGTAATTTTGGAAAAATTGGGGAACCAAATTGGAAATTTGAAAAAATTAAACCCCTTTTTGGTGAAATTGAATAAATTGAGGTACGACGATAAATTTTAAAAGTTACGGGACTCAATTTGAGGAAAAACCGACATTAGGGACTTAAAGTTAAAGAGAAATAACTTTAGGGACCTAATTGCAAATAACTAAAAGTTTGGGTTTTCTCATTCATTAATGAATGAAGGCTGTTATGCCAAGTAATAATGAACAAGGTTGTTCATATCGTGTGGGAAGTATGGTTTATCACAAATAGCCATTAATTATTATATATTTAATTATTGAAATTAATACCGATAATTTATGGCAATATTAATACTAGTAATAAATCTCACCCATTTAATACACGGGTTTTACGACTATATAAAGAGGTTATCCCCATTTCATTCTCCTCACACCTGAACACTTCTCTCTCTCTACTGCTCCATTTCTCGGTAAAGCTCGAACCAGAGCTTCGACTTGAACAAAAGTGGGGCTCTTTAGAACCGAGGAGAAGACAGCTATCTAATAGCAAACTCCAGTCAATCCGAGAATCGTTGGAGAAGCGCCGGCATGATGGAATAGTGAAGCAACTCCGTCGGACCGAAGCTGCCCTATTTCGGCCAAGCTGGAATCGGCCATTTCAAGCCCTCATCAGGCCAAACCAAGCCCTCCCAACACTTCCTCAGCCTTTCCACAGTCGAATTAGGACCGAAAGGTAAGCCAATTCGGCTCCCGTTTATAATTTTCGATCGGTGCTAGAGAGAGAATCGACCAAATTTCAATGACGAAATTCTAATCCAATTCCGCATCAATTAATACAATACTTGATTTTAGGATGAACCTCAAGACGAGACCTATCTGCCCAGATTGAAAGCTCAGACTGTCGTGCCTTCACCGGTGAGTAATCGAAGCTTTCTCTCTCTATAGTCTGTTTTCCGGAAAAGCTCCGTTTGAGCTCGTTCCGACGTTAAAATCTGTGATTCAAAGTTTCTTAGAATCGTATGAACATACAGGAACTCAATTTCAACTCCAATTTCAATAATTAGAAGTGTTTGATCGGTTAATTTGATGAAATCAAATTCGGGAGTGTTGAAGAGTTGAAATTGGGGGAAAATTTGGGGATTTTCGAAATTCAAAGGGGCCAAAATACAATTTTATGAAATTGAGGGTCAATTGGGCATGAAAATAATGTTGGAGGACCAATTGAGGAATTTTGGAAAATTTGGTGAAAAACTTACCATTTTTGTGAAAGAAGGGCAAAATGGTAATTTTGGAAAAATTGGGGAACCAAATTGGAAATTTGAAAAAATTAAACCCCTTTTTGGTGAAATTGAATAAATTGAGGTACGACGATAAATTTTAAAAGTTACGGGACTCAATTTGAGGAAAAACCGACATTAGGGACTTAAAGTTAAAGAGAAATAACTTTAGGGACCTAATTGCAAATAACTAAAAGTTTGGGTTTTCTCATTCATTAATGAATGAAGGCTGTTATGCCAAGTAATAATGAACAAGGTTGTTCATATCGTGTGGGAAGTATGGTTTATCATAAATAGCCATTAATTATTATATATTTAATTATTGAAATTAATACCGATAATTTATGGCAATATTAATACTAGTAATAAATCTCACCCATTTAATACACGGGTTTTACGACTATATAAAGAGGTTATCCCCATTTCATTCTCCTCACACCTGAACACTTCTCTCTCTCTACTGCTCCATTTCTCGGTAAAGCTCGAACCAGAGCTTCGACTTGAACAAAAGTCGGGCTCTTTAGAACCGAGGAGAAGACAGCTATCTGATAGCAAACTCCAGTCAATCCGAGAATCGTTGGAGAAGCGCTGGCATGATGGAATAGTGAAGCAACTCCGTCGGACCGAAGCTGC
Source organism: Trapa incisa (assembly GCA_030064435.1). Classification (NCBI taxonomy): domain Eukaryota; kingdom Viridiplantae; phylum Streptophyta; class Magnoliopsida; order Myrtales; family Lythraceae; genus Trapa; species Trapa incisa. Next base: position 16,383,119 of record CM057771.1, read on the forward strand.
CCTATTTCGGCCAAGCTGGAATCGGCCATTTCAAGCCCTCATCAGGCCAAACCAAGCCCTCCCAACACTTCCTCAGCCTTTCCACAGTCGAATTAGGACCGAAAGGTAAGTCAATTCGGCTCCCCTTTATAATTTTCGATCGGTGCTAGAGAGAGAATCGACCAAATTTCAATGACGAAATTCTAATCCAATTTCGCATCAATTGATACAATACTTGATTTTAGGATGAACCTCAGGACGAGACCTATCTGCCCAGATTGAAAGCTCAGACTGTCGTGCCTTCACCGGTGAGTAATCGAAGCTTTCTCTCTCTATAGTCTATTTTCCGGAAAAGCTCCGTTTGAGCTCGTTCCGACGTTAAAATCTGTGATTCAAAGTTTCTTAGAATCGTATGAACATACAGGAACTCAATTTCAACTCCAATTTCAATAATTAGAAGTGTTTGATCGGTTAATTTGATGAAATCAAATTCGGGAGTGTTGAAGAGTTGAAATTGGGGGAAAATTTGAGGATTTTCGAAATTCAAAGGGCCCAAAATACAATTTTATGAAATTGAGGGTCAATTGGGCATGAAAATAATGTTGGAGGACCAATTGAGGAATTTTGGAAAATTTGGGGAAAAACTTACCATTTTTGTGAAAGAAGGGCAAAATGGTAATTTTGGAAAAATTGGGGAACCAAATTGGAAATTTGAAAAAATTAAACCCCTTTTTGGTGAAATTGAATAAATTGAGGTACGACGATAAATTTTAAAAGTTACGGGACTCAATTTGAGGAAAAACCGACATTAGGGACTTAAAGTTAAAGAGAAATAACTTTAGGGACCTAATTGCAAATAACTAAAAGTTTGGGTTTTCTCATTCATTAATGAATGAAGGCTGTTATGCCAAGTAATAATGAACAAGGTTGTTCATATTGTGTAGGAACGTTAAATACCGGGAACGCCAGCAAGGACAAGCTCACGTGAATACAAAGAACCAGTCTAGTGGAAATCACGGCATTAACGGGTGAGTGGGTTTACTAACATCATACCCGGTTGGGGATGATAAGTGCCTCGATATAAAAACCCACTGTTTAGTGGTATTTTAATCATCACTACTTAGAGAAAGTGATGTGAAAGTTATGCAAAAAAAAACTACTTACGGGTTGTAAGTAGATCATACTCGGTTGGTATGATGAGACTTCCTCGAAGGAAGTTGAAAACCCGTTCATCGGTTATGAACGGAGATGTCCTTATACCGGTCGGTATGATGGACAGTAAAAACCTATTTTTGTCGGAAGTGCTCTCCCCTGACTGTGTGCAAATGCTTAAACAATTTGGGAGACCTTCTCGACGGGAGCTCGGATAACTCTAATAGGTCGGGGGCCTCGATTTTGGAACTTGGGGGCTAAATGCCCGATTTTTGAAAATCTCGTATAGTGGGCCCAAGGCCAGTTGGCACGAGCAGGAGCTCGTAAATGAACATGATATATGTGCCATAAAACTTAATAAGTGAATTGTTTGGCCATGGTACCAAGATAGGACCGACATGCTCAGTCAACTAGCGGCAGTGCGACATGACAGGTCGACGGACTAGTCAAGACAAACAGCTGCGGGTTGAGTTGAGAGTCGAGGCCATTGGACTAGTGGCACCACAAATTACATGGCAATATAAGAAAACATTGTTTGTGCATGCACTGTGAGTACGGGATCATCAAGATGCCCATGAGGGGTAGTGATGCGTCCTAAGGGCACTGGACGACCTGGTGGCTATAAGGGCAGTTCGTTGTTCCAGGTGTCTGTGCGAAATTTGGAGTAGCACAAAGCGCATGAGACTGGGGTGGGGACAGGATGAGGTCTCTGTCCTCATACGGACATGAAGAAGTGATTTTGGGATTGTGGGTCTCTGTCCTCATACATCCACTCATTCCCAGGGTAGAAGTGGTCGTACTTCTATCCGGGTGGCAGGAAAAGTCGCTCCGAAGCCACTAGAGGGTTCAGTAGTGATACTGACTTGCGAATGTGTGTAACCTTCATGATGAAGGATGTGTGTTGTGTGATGACACACCGTGGTAACTAAGAAATAATGGAAAAACTTAAATTTTCAAATGAAGGGATTTTTGAAAACAAAGGAGTCTGGCACAGTCCATATAAATATTTTTCTTAAAAGTCAAAAGCTTTTAAAAACTCATTCACTGAGTATTCGTACTCACCCCCTCCCTTATATCCCTTTCAAGAAATCCTGGAAAGCCTCCCCTTAAAGACCGTCAACTAAGATGCCTGTAAGACAGGTATGTACAGTTTTAAATTTCATGCAGTTTTGATTATGCTATTCCAGGAAAAAGGTGCAGGTTAAAGGACGCCTTACACTTTACGGTTTACAATAAGGGGAAACCCTTTAATAAACCGGGAGAGTGGCGGGTTGATCACGGGGATCCGACCAAACCGGGTCGGGGCGTGACATGGCCGTCCTGAAACTTATGGTTCTTTATGAGTTTCCTCATGATGAGTTAAGCCTCTTAGGATCCATCTAGCAGTTCCTTAACTTTGAAACTTCCCTTTTTAAGGTCTCACTTCCTACTTTTATCTTACTACTTAGGGACTCTCGTCCTAGTTCAACCTCCTTAACGCTCCTTGGAGGCTTTTCCTTCTTTCCTTTCTTACACCTTTTTGAGATCGGTATTGTTACACATTCTTTATCCTTCACTGTCCTCCATTCCTTTTTGTTCCTTATCCTCTCTTTGAGTAACTCCTGCTGATAGGTTGGCTCCTAGCACTATGTTTTATGTCCAGTCGTACACTCCTTGGGCTCTATTAAGCGAGTGTGGGCCACATCTAGTCATGATGTCATTGATTGTTTTCCCCTTAACCACTTCTAAATTGGAGGGCTTACTTCTCTAAGGTTTTTGGATGTTCTTTCCTTTATTTCCTTATTATGGGTGGCCCACCCATCCTTACTTGTTACTACGTACTTTGATGCTATTTCCTATTTAGTCATTCCTTGGGTTTAACTTTCTCCTTGGGTCCTCCTAGTATGCTTCCCTTGGTTCTTTCACTTCGGCATGCACTTCATCTCCACATCCTTCATCACTTGGTCCATTACTTCTTAGTTGGGACATGTATGCCTTCTTAGGGTTTCCTTCTTGGGAAGGGTTCTGGCACTATTTGCTTCAAGACCTCTTTGTGCGAGTCTTACTAAATCCTCCTTATGGCTTGAGTGTGGTCATCATTTCATTTTTGGCCATTTATTTCTTCAAGGATTTCTTTCATCCTTCCTTTCTATTGTTCTGGCCTTTCCACCTCCCCCTTCCTTGCTAAGGTTTTGATTTATAACCTTCTTGAGGATCAGTTCGTTAACTATTTCATCCAAACTATTCTCCTAGTTCACTTGTCTTGGGACAATTGTCCTTCAATTTTACTCAGCCTAGATGCCTATCCCATTGTCCTTTTGAGGGTGTAATCCTTACTATTTTCCGGTTCTTCCTAGGGCATCTTCTCCCAAAATTTCTAGTTACACCTTTTCACTATGTTAGTCGACAACCCTACTTGGATCCTCTATTTTTCCAAAGTAGGTCACACCCTGTTATCTCGAGACATCCTAGTTGTCTTTCATCGTTTAGGCTTGTCTTTTATGGAGAAGGTGTTTCCTTCTTTTCTCCTAGATGGCTTGTATTACTCCCTAAGGGAAAATTCCCTTTATCTACCTTCTTGCTATATCTAGGTTTTCTTAAGGTCCTACCCTTGATCTTTCTCCTATGATCCTTCCTCATATAATTGAGGCATACGATCATATTATTTTATGGGAAAGAGAAATTTTCAGGAACTCATAATTTTATTCATTGAAGTAAGAATACAATTTTGAGGTTTTAACATCTCTTGTGGGAGATTGTCACAATGACGGTTTGGGAAGTACTCATTACTATGCTAGAGTTTATAAAGATTTTTTCCTAAGTGAAATTGGGATCCCTGACCGGAATTATGGTTCTTGTAGTGTTATCCCTTCAGGCTTCTGTAGGGGTGGATGTGTCCTTATTGGAAGGCATCACTTTGATTCCTTGTGGTGTGCGACAATCCTTTGCTATGTGTTCTACCCTTCTACACTCATAACAAGTTTTTTCGAATCCTATCCTCCGTAATGTTGGGCACCTTCTCATGTAGTGTCCCCATTGCCCACATCTATAACAGGTCCTCTCCTTGTGTGGACCTTTGTGGTTCCTCCTATTCTTTGAGCATTGTGGGGCCTTTCTAAGAGATTATTGGTAGTTCGGTGCCTCACCGTCCTTGAGCCCAAACACCTTGAAAGTTTTCTTGTCGAGTCCCCTTTGACCTGAAGTTCCTCCAAGAGTCCTCCTATACTCCTAGTTCAATTCCTCATTTGGGATGAGATTCTCCCTAGTTTTCGGGGTGGCAAAGGTAGTGCGGGTTTGTTTGGCAACTTTTTTTGGGGCCATCTTCCTACAAGGTAGGTAGTTTTAATTAAATTCTTATGTTATATAGTCTTGATAATGTATTCGAGGAAACATGCTCTAATACCACTCAAATTGTCACGTTTCGACCTAGTTTGGTCGGATCCCTGTAAGCAACCCGCCACTCTCTTGGTTTATTAAGGGTTTTTCCCTTCTTTAAACCGCGAAGAGTAAAGCGTCATTTAAACTTGTACCTTTCCTTTAATAACATTAATCAAAATTGCATAAAATTAAATTTACATACTTATATTGCAAGTTTAGCTAGCTGAATGCCTTTAGGTAGGTTTTTCCCTTGGTTACCGGAAAAGGGGTAAAGAGAGGGGGTGAGTTCGACAACTCAGTAAATGGGTGTTTGAGACTTGAGTTTCTGAAAATAGTTTGAATTGGAGTGTGCCAGACTTCTTATTTTCTTTAAGACATTTCATCCTCAAAATCACAGTTTCCAAAACCATTATTCCTCATTAACCACAGTCGGTGTGTTTAACAATCAACACATGTCCTTCATCATGAAGGGATCACACATTTGTAAGGTAGCATGTCCACTGCACCCACTTGTGGCATCGGAGTGACTTTAACAACAACCTAAATAGAAGCTCGTCCACTTCTACCTTAAGAATGAGTGGGTGTACGCGACATCTGATCCTCAATCCCGTAAAGAAACTCTGTGTCCATATGAGGATAGAGACCTCATCCCGACCCCACCCTAGTCTCATGCTCATGAAGCTACATCGAGCTTCCCTCACTGTTGGGATGACAAACTGTTCGTACCTACTGGCCTTGGGCCCATTGTACGAGATTTTCAAAATCGGGCATTTTAGCCCCTAAGTTCCAAAACCGAGGCCTCCTACCTATCTGAGCTATCCGAGCTCCCATCAAGAAGGTCTCCCAAAAAGTTTAAGCAGTGCACACAGTCAGGGGAGAGTAATTTTGACAAAAATAACTTTCCAACTGTTCATTACACCAAGTGTGTATGTGGACATCTCCGCTCATAACCGATGGATGTGTTTTCTACTTCCAAGAAGTTCATCATACCAATCAGGTATGATCAACTTACAATCGTTAAGTAGTTTTTCCGTGTGTTTTATCACATCACTCCATCTAGGTGTAATGTTAAAATCCCACATAGTAACGGGTTTCCATTACTGACGTGCTCATCATCCCAACAGGGTATGATGTGAAAATCCCACTCACTTGATAATGCAGTGAATTCCTCTTAACCAGCTTTTTGCCTCCACATGAGCTTGTCTTAGCGGGCATTCCCGGTACTTCATATTCCTACACGAAATGAACATCTTTGTTCATTATACTTTGGCCTAATAGCCTTCATTCATCACGAATCAATAAAATACCCAAACTTATAATTATTTGCATTTCAGTCCCTAAAGTTCTTTTCCTTTAACTTTAAGTCCCTAATTCAATTTTCCCCCAAATTAAGTCCCGAAACTTCTAAAATTTATTTTAGGACTCAATTTATTCAAAATCATAAAAAGGGGTTCAAGATTCCCAAATTTCCAATTTGGCCCCCAATTTTTAAAAAATTACCATTTTGCTCCTACTTTACAAAAATGGAAAATTTGACCCCAATAATTCTAAAAAATGACCAATTGGTCCTCCAACATCTTTTCCATGCCCAATTGGCCCTCAATTTTGGAAAATTGCACTTTATTCACTCGAATTTTAGAAATCCCCAATTTCCCCCTTTCACACTAGCTGAATTTGATTTCATCAAATTGACTGATCAATCAAGGTTAATTGTTGAAATTAAAGGTAAAATTGAGTTCTTACACTTTCACATGATTCAATGGAACTTTGAATTGCATTATTTGGATCCGATTTGAGCTCAAATGGAGCTTTGTCGGAAAACTGGACTTAGAGAGAGAAAGCTTTGAAAGCTTACTCTCGGAGGTGCGTCGGTCCAAGCTTTCGATCTGGGCAGACAACTCTCGTCCAGAGGTTCCTCCTCGGATCAAGAATCGCATCAATTCATGCCAAATTGAGGGAGAATTTGTGTAAATACCGTCCTTTTGATAATAAGAAAAATAGGGGAAAGAACTAGTCATTTCTAAATAGAAAATCGAGTCGGTTTATAAACCAGAACCGATAGAGAAAGAGAAAACTAGGAAATTTATGGATACCGAGTGACCTAAATAGTCACAAAAGTCATGGAAAATGACTTTAGGATGAATTGGAGATGAAAACCAAACCGGTTCAGATGAATAGGATCCGAACTGATTTAGACCGGTTTGAACCACAATTGAATCAAATGCTAAATTCATTTTTCTAGTTGGCTTAGAAAATTCAAATTCGAGAATTAAGGCTACCATTGGATAGAGAATAAATTTAGAAAATTTTGGTCAAATTGGGCCTGAACCGGCCGATTTTAGCTTTGAATCCAGTTTGTACCGGTCCGATCCATTTTGAAATAATGTCGTCTTCTTCCTTCATATAACAACACTATTCACTCATTTCCCAAAATCGAGCAGCGCTGGTAAAGCTGAAAAGATTCTAGCTAAGGACTTTCCGGTAATGAATGACCGCCATTAAGGTGCCAATCGGTCGGCTAAGAAGACTCCGAGCTTCCTATATACAGAGCTCCTCCTCATTCATCATCTCCACACCTAAAAATTTCATTCTCTCTCAACTGCTCCAATTTCTAATGAAGCTCAAAACAAAGCTCTGATATAGGGTCTTTTATGAGCAAAAGAAGGCATGATTGGGTTCTTTGTATTTGGGGAGAAGTCAGCTACACACCTGTAGTCTCCATTTGCTCCGAGAGTCGCCGGAGAAGAGCCTGCATGATCGAACAGTAAAACAGCTCCAACGAATCGAAGCTTCCCTATTTCGGTCGAGCTGAAATCAACCAATTTGAGCCCTTCTCAGGCCAAACCAAGCCCTCCCAACACCTCCAAAGTCCTCCTATAGCTAAATTAGAGCTCAAAGGTAAGCCAATTTGGCTCCCCTCTGTAAATTCCAATCGATGCTAGAGAGAGAATCAGTAGATTTTCAATGACAAAATTCTCACTCAATTCGGCATCAATTGATGCAATTCTTGATCCTATGTGAAACTTCAGGACAAGAGCTAGCTGCCTAGATTGAAATCTCGGACCGTCGCACCCTCGATGGTAAGCTTTCGAAGCTTTCTCTCTCTAATTCTAGTTTTCTAGTGAAGCTCCATTTGAGCTCATTCCAACATCAAATCGTAAGATTCAAAGTGCAATTGAATCGTATGAAGGTTTAGGAACTCTTGTAAACCCCGCCCTTTTGAGCTAAGGAAAATCGAGAAAATAACCGATCAAACCAAGTGAGAAAACCGAATCGGTTCACAAACCTGATAAATTGTGAACAGGCAATTTGAAAATTTACAGCTTTCGGATGATCCAAAGGGTTCATTAAACCTTGGAAAAGAAACTTAAGACAAATTAGAAGAGAAAAACCAAATTGGGTTAGGTGAACAAGATTCCATAAGAACTTTGAAGTTAAGCGTGCTTGCTTGAGAGTAATGTGAGGATGGGTGCCTCCAACACTATTAAGGACATGTATCAAGATAACCTTTTATAAGTGTAAGGGAAATGGGGCATGAAGTGAAGGATTGCCCCACATTGATAGGATTTCGACCAATACCTTCCAAGAACAACACCTCTACAACTACATGAATCCGAAAGTATTCCACCCCATGAAATATGACTCTTACTCGAAACTTCAAGGAAGCTCTTCAAGATCCTAACATAGTGGCGGGTACTTCCCGACCCAGTTTCCTTTAAGAAAAGCTAAAGCCCCAAGTTGGTACTCATATTTTGAAAGTAAATTTGGAGTTCCTAAAACTTTTTGTCCCTCAATGATGGTGTAATGGTGTGCCTCAACTAGATGAGGGAGGAAAAGGACTGAAGTTAGGACCTCGATCATCCGCAAATAAAACAAAGGGTAGATGAAGAGAATTCTTCTTTAAGAAGAAATTTCCAGCCATCTAGGGGCAAGGAAGGAAGCACCTCTACAAGAGAAGACAAGTCGAGCATTAGACGAAAAATGGAATGTTTTGGGATGATAAGTACGACTTGCTTTGGAAAAGGCAAAGAAGTCAAGTTTCGGACCAACATAGTGGAAAAAAACAAATCATAACAACAAGATAGTTAAGGAGAATAAACGACACCCTAAGAAAGACCAGGAGGTAGAAAGGACTACACCCTAAAAAGGTCAGTGAGATGGACGTTAAGGACAAGAGGACTCGAGAAACCACTGCCCTAAGAAAGTTAGACCAAACAAATGGTGGAGGCAAAGCAGTTAACGAGCAAATACTCGAGAAAGCCATAATTTGAATTCCAACAAAGAAGAGAGAGACGGAAAGGCCAAATACTTGGGAAAAGAAGGATGAAAGAAATCCTTAAAAGGACCAAAGGCCAATTAACGACTAAACTCAAGCCAAGAAAGGAATAGGCAAGCCTCTCACACAATTATCCTAAAACAATAATGATTTGTACACTCCCTAAAGAAATAGACAAGTACTGGGTATGAATAGGGATGCAGATAGAGTATAAAAGATGTGCCTACAAGATTTGAGGAGTAAAGCTAAATAGGAGAAGACGACATCAAGGGATGTCATTTAAGGGTAGAAATCCCCTAGAGCAAATGTAAGAAAAGAATGTCCGGGGAAAGGCAAAGAATCCTTCCAAGGAAGGAAGCCCCAGAACGACATGTGTATCCCAATTAAGAGGAAATGGAACCAACCCTTATTTAGGAAATGTTTCCAAGGAAGGAAGTATCATATTGGTCCAATGTGACCTATTTGGAGAGAATAGGAGAACCATGTAGAAAGAGGAAAACTAGTAATGGTGGACAACCAAAGAGAACGAACAAAACCCTAAGAAATTATGAGATGTAATAAAGACTACACTCTATAATTGACAATAGGATGGGCATCAATACAGCTGCCCAGATGATAGGACCAAAAAAATAAAGAGAAATAAACAGTTAAAGAACTAGTCTTCTAGAGAACCATGGATTTAAACCACAACAAAGAAGGGAGAAGTGAAAAGGCCAAAACATTGGGAAAGAAGAATGAAAGAAAATCCTTAAAGAAAATCGATGGCCAAAATCAAGTTTATAGACTTAAGTCGGTTAAGTGAGCCTCACGAAGGGCGAACAAGAGAATTTGAAACAAGGAGGATGTGAACCCTCCTTAAAAGGAAATAATCTAATGGGTTAGCACCAAAAGATGTTTTGACAAGTGTGAATGAATGGACAACCCATACTAAAGTAATAAGGGAAAGAATGTTCGAGAAACGTTATGAAAGTAAGCCCCCCAAATAAATGTGGCTAAGAAGGAATAACCACAATTGGTAAGACGGGTCAGAGTCCACACGCGCATATGAAGTCTAAAGAGTGGACGACTGAGCATAGTGTGGAGCACATGAAATAAGACCGATAATCGGTATCTACTGAAAAAAAAAGGAATAAGGGATGGAACAAAAAATTTAAGACAATGGAGGATTGAAGCGGGTAAATGCCCCAATATGTAAAGGGTGTGAGGAGATGAAGAAAGGAAACCTTCAAGAAATGGTAAGAAGGTGGAACATTTAACTCCTAAGGTGAAAGTCTCTACTTGAAGGAAATAGTAGAGAGTGAAACCGTAAAAAAGGAAACTCTCCAAACTAAGCAAACGACACATAGACTGAAAGAAATCAACTTGGTATAAAGAATTGTGAAATGGTTACGAACAAGTAAGAGGGGATTAAGGCCAAAGGAAAACCCTTGAGTAAAGGATATCATTACAAATGATGATGGACCTAAGAAAGGACGAAATCCAGTATGTCAGTAAAACATCTAGAAATTTAATTAATTAGAACTGAAAATACTAAATAAGGAAGTCGAAAAGGGATGAGTGGGTAAGGAGAACCGACACAGTTGTGTAATTGAGTTAATAACGATAAAGGTAGTCGAGGAATACTACCAAAACAAAGGAGGGATGAAGTTATACAATTCCTGAGAGGTTGAAAACTAAGGAATAACCCTAAAAGAGGTGTTTTGGAGATCTAATGGATATAGAGACAAGGTCTAGAAAATGTCATGTTGTAAGGTACAAGAAAAACCCAAACAAGCCCAATGAAAACATGACTCAGAATAAGGAAGAGTCAGTTCATAAGCATGACAAAGTCAAACATAATTTGGACTGATTTGTAATGAGCAACAAATGAAGGAAGAGTCAAAATGGGACGAAAAAGTAATGATAAAGAAATCTGTGAAAATAGGTACGTAATGCTCTAAAGGATGTCGAGCTAAGGGTTTTAATGACCAAGTGGTTAACTAGACACAGAAATGGTTAGTTATCTTGGAATTTCCAATCTTGAGTACAGAACCTCGAGGGGAAGAATATTGCTCTAAGCAAAGAAAGAGATAAAATCTAAGAACATACCCTGAAGTAAGGTATGTCTAGTTATGAAAAATTCCATGGAGAGAGTAAATAATATAAAGGAAAAAGGAATCCCTTAAGTGAAGGTTGTAAAAAGGGCTAATTGAAAGAACGAGAGAAGAGTTTGCATGTTAAGCAAACACCAAAAGGGCATCAAAGGAAATGATTCCTCATACAAGGTTCATAATTAAGTTTTGGGGACAAAACTCCTAAAAGGAGGCGAGAGTTGTAAACCCCGCCCTTTTGAGCTAAGGAAAACCGGGAAAAGAACCGGTCAAACCAAGTGAGAAAACCGAATTGGTTCACAAACCCAATAAATTGTGAACGGGCAATTTGGAAATTTACAACTTTCGGATGATCCAAAGGGTTTATTAAACCTTGGAAAAGAAACTTATGACAAATTAGAAGAGAAAAACCAAATTGGTTTAGGTGAATGAGATTCCATAAGAACTTTGAAGTTAAGCATGCTTGCTCGAGAGTAGTGTGAGGACGGGTGACCTCCCTTATCATAAATAGCCATAAATTAATATATATTTAATTATTGTAATTAATACCAATAATTTAATACCTAAATTAAATTATTAGAATTAATACAAATAATTTAATAGTGAAATTAAATTATTAGAATTAATACCAATAATTTATGGCAATATTAATACGAGAAATAAATCTCTCCCATTTAATACACGATTTTACTTCTATATAAAGAGGTCATCACCATTTATTCTACTCACACCTGAACACATCTCTCTCTCTCCACTGCTCCATTTCCCGGTAAAGATCGAATTACAGCTTCGACTTGAACATTTTTCTTAACTTCCGAAGGAGAAGTTGGGCTCTTTAGAACTGGGGAGAAGACAACTATCTAATAGCAAACTCCAGTCAATTCGAGAATCACTGGAGAAGCACCAGCATGATGGATAGTGAAGCAGCTCCGATAGACCGAAGCTGCCATATTTCAGCAAGGCTAAAATCAGCCATTTCGAGCCCTCCTCAGACCAAACCAAGTCCTCTAAACACTTCCTAAGCCCTCCCATGGTCGAATTAGGACTGAAAGGTAAGACAATTCAGCTCCTCTCTAGAATTTTCGGTCGGTGCTAGAGAGAGAACCGACAGAATTTCAATGATGAAATTCTAACTAAATTTCGCATCAATTGATGCAATTCTTGATTCCAGGATGAACCTCAGAATGAGAGCTATGTGCTCAAATCGAAAGCTCGGACCGTTATGCCTTCACCGGTGAGTAATCGAAGCTTTCTCTCTCTATAGTTCATTTTTCGACGAAGCTCCATTTGAGCTCGTTCCGGTGTCAAAAACTTACGATTGAAAGTGCTATTAAATCATAAGAAGATGGAGGAACTCAATTTTAACTTCAATTTCAACAATTAGATGTGTTTGATCGGTCAATTTGATGAAATCAAATTCAGTTGTACTAAGGAGTTGAAATTGAGGGGAAATTTGGGGATTTTCGAAATTCAAAGGACCAAAATGCAATTTTATGAAATTGAGTGTCAATTGGGCATGAAAATAATGTTGTAGGACCAATTGAGGAATTTAGGAATTTTTATGGCAAAACTTACCATTTCTGTAAAGGAACGACAAAATGGTAATTTTGGAAAAGTTTCAGGACTCGATTTAAGGAAAAACCGACATTAGGGACTTAAAGTTAAAGAGAAATAACTTTAGGGACCTAATTGCAAATAACTAAAAAGTTTGGGTTTTCTCATTCATTTGAAATGAATGAAGGTTGTTATGCCGAGTAATAATGAACAAGGATGTTCATATCGTATAGGAATGCAAAGTATCGGGAACGCCAGCATGGACGAGCTCGCGTGAATACAAAGCACCGGTCTAGTGGAATTCACGGCATTAACGAGTGAGTGGGTTTACTAATATCATATCCGGTTAGGATGATGAGCACAACTTAAAAATTTAAAACTACTTACCGGTTGTGAGTGGGATTATGTATCATACCCGGTTGGGGATGATAAGTACCTCGGTATAAAAACCCACTGTTTAGTGGAATTTTAATCATCACAACTTAAAGAAAGTGATATGAAAACCATGCGAAAAAACTATTTACCGATTGTAAGTAGATCATACTCGGTTGGTATGATGAGACTTTCTCGAAGGAAGTTGAAAACCTGTTCATTGGTCATGAATAGAGATGTCCTTATACCGGTCGGTATAATGGACAGTGAAAATCATTTTTTCGAAAGTGTTCTCCCCTAACTGTGCGCCAATGCTTAAACAATTTGGGAGACCTTCTCAACGAGAGCTCGAATAGCTCTGATAGGCCAAGGGCCTTGGTTTTTGAACTTGGGGGCTAAATGCCCGATTTTGAAAATCTTGTACAGTGGGCCCAAGGCCAGTTGGCACGAGCAGGAGCTCGTAAACAAACATGATATATATGTGCCATAAAACTTAATAAGTGAATTGTTTGGCCATGGTACTAAGATAAGGACCGACATGCTTAGTCAACTAGCGGTAGTGTGACATGACAGGGTCAACGGACCGATCAAGACAAACAATTATGGGTTGAGTTGAGAGTCGGGGCCGTTGGGACAAATGGTAACACATATTACTTGGCAATTTAAGAAAACTCTGTTTGTGCATGCACTATGAGTACGGGATCATCAAGACGCCCATGAGGGGTAGCGATGCATCCTAAGGGCCCTAGACGACCCGATGAGTATAAGGGCAGATTGTTGTTCCAAGTGTCTGTGCGAAATTTGGAGTAGCACCAAGCGCATGAGACCGAGGTGGGGATAGGATGAGGTGTCTGTCCTCATACAGACACGAAGAAGTGATTTTGGGATTGAGGGTCGGATGTCGCGTACATCCACTCATTCCCAAAGTAGAAGTGGTCGTGCTTCTATCCAGGTGGCTGATAAAGTCACTCCGAAGCCACTAGTGGGTTCAGTAGTCGTACTGACCTACAAATGTGTGCAACCTTCATGATGAAGGATGTGTGTTGGGTGATGACACACTGCGGTAAATAAGAAATGATGGAAAAACCCAAATTTTTAAATGAAGGGATTTTTGAAAAGAAAGGAGTCTGCCACACTCCATATAAATGTTTTTCTTAAAAGTTAAAAGTAGACCTTTAAAAACCCATTCACTGAGTAGTCGTACTCACCCACTCCCTTATATCCCTTTCAGAAAATCCCAGAAAGCCTACCCTTAAAGACTATCAACTAAGTTTAAAATTTCATGCAGTTTTGATTATGCTATTCTAGGAAATGATGCAGGTTTAAAGAACGCCTTACTCTTTATGATTTATAATAAGGGAAAACCCTTTAATAAACTGGGAGAGTGGCAGGTTGATCATGGGGATCTGACCAAACTAGATCGGGGCGTGACAATTTGATGAAATCAAATTCGATTGAGTTAGAAGGTTGAAATTGAGGGAAATTGGGGGAAATTTGGGAATTTTGAAAATTTGAGGGACTAAAGTGTAGTTTCATAAAATTGAGGGTCAATTGGGCATGATAAAGATGTTGGAGGACTAATTGGGCAAATTTTGGAATTTTTGGTGCAAAACTTACCATTTTGTTAAGTAGGGGCAGATTAGTAATTTTGGAAAAGTTGGAGACCAAATTGGAAATTTGGGAAATTGATCCCCTTTTGTGAATTTGAATAAATTGATGTCCCAAGGTGAATTTTAAAAGTTTCAGGACTCAATTTGAGTGAAAACCAGCATTAGGGACTTAAAGTTAAAGAAAAATAACTTTAGGGACCTAATTGCAAATAAATGAAAAGTTTAGTTTTCTCATTCATTTGGGATGAATGAAGGCTATTAAGCCAAAGGATAATGAACAAGAATGTTCATATTATGTAGGAACTCGAAGTACCAGGAACGCCAACTAAGACAAGTTCGCATAAAGGCAACAAGCCAGCTAAGAGGAAATTAACTGTACTATCGGATGAGTGGGATATTTAATATCATACCTGGTTGGGATGAAAAGCACCTCAGAATGAAAACCCACTACTAAGTAGTATTTTAAACATCACACCTAAGAGAAGTGATGTGAAAATCATGCGAAAAAACTACTTATCAATTGTAAGTAGATCATACTTGGTTGGTATGATGAAACTTACTAGAAGGAAGTGGAAAATCCGCTTATCGGTTATAAACAGAGATGTCCTCATACTCGATTGGTGTGATGGATGACAAAAAAGTTTATTTTGTCGGAAGTGCTCTCCCCTGATTACGGCCACTACTTAAAAGTTTTGGGAGACCTTCTTGATGGAAGCTCGAATAGCTCATACAGGCCAAAGGCCTCGATTTTGGAACTTGAGGGCTAATATGCCCGATTTTGAAAATCTCGAAGAGTGGGCCCTAGGCCAATTGGCATGAGCAGGAGCTCATAAACAAACATGATTTAAGCTATGAAAATTTAAATGAATGAGTTGTTTGGCCATGGTATTGAGATAGGACTGACATACTCGATGGGCTGGCGGTAGTGCGACATGACAGGTCTACGGACCAGTCGAGACAAACAGTTGCAGGTCTAGTTGAGGGTCGGGGCCGTTGGATTAGTGGCACCACAAATTATATGGCTTATGTGGAAAAATTATTGATTTGTGCATGCACTGTGTTACGGGACCTTTAAGATATCCAAGAGGGGTAGTGATGCGTCCTAGGGCTCTGAACAACCTGGTGGAAATAAGGGCACTTAGTCGTACTAGAAGTCTTAAGAAGCTCGACGTAGCTTCATGCGCATGAGACCAGGATGGGGACAGGATGAGGTCTCTATCCTCAAACGGACACGAAGTTTTATTACGGGATTAAGGGTCGGATGTTGCGTGCATCCACTCATTCTTAGGGTAGAAGTGGACGTGCTTTTATCTAAGTGGTCGGTAAATTTGTTCTGACGCCACAAGTGGGTAAAATGGACGGGCTCGCCTGTGAATGTGTGTTCCTTCATGATGAGGGCATGTGTTGGTTGATAAACACACCGTTGTGATGAGAAATAATTATCAAAGCCGAGATTTGAAAATGAGAAAATTTAAAGGAATTAAGGAGTCTAGCACACTCCAAATTCAAACTATTTTTCTAAAAGTCAAACTTTAAACACTCATTCACTTAGTCATTGAACTCACCCCTCCCTTATATCCCTTTTAGGTAACCCCAAAAAGCTTACCCAAAGACCACCAACTAACACACTTGTGAGGCAGGTATGATAAGTTTAAAATTTTATGCAGTTTTGATTTATGTTATTTTAAGAAAGGTACAAATTTAAATGATGCATTACTCCTCACAGTTTATAAAAGAAGGGGGAACCCTTAGTAAACTGTGAGAGTGGCTAGTTGATCACAAGGATTCGACCAAATCGGGTCGGGCATGACAATTTGGTCAGTGAAGTTTCATTAGTTCTCTCTCTAACATTGATAAGAAATTATAAAGTAGAGCCAAATTAGCTTACCTTTCTGCTCTAATCTAGTTGTATGAGGGTTGTGGAAGTGTTGGGAGACCTTGGTCTGGCCTAAGAAGGGCTCGAATTGCCATTTTTAGCTTGGCCAAAATAGTGTAGCTTCGGTCCGCTGGAGCTGCTTCACTATCCGATCACGTCGACATTTCTCCGGTGATCCTCGAAGCAAATGGAGACTACTGTTATCTAGCTGACTTCTCCCCAAATCTAAAGAACTCGACCTCACCTTAATTAGCTTAGAAAAATGCCCAAATCAAAGCTCTGGTTTGAGCTTCACCGGAAAATAGAGCAGTAGGGAGAGAGTGGAGTTTTTAGGTGTGGGGAGGATGAATGAGGAGGGGCTCTTTATATAGGAAGCTTGGGGACTTCTTGGTCGTCTGATTGGCACTTTTATGGTGGTTATTCATTTCTTGAAACTCCATGGTCGGAGACTTTTCATCTTCTCCAGTGTTGCTCAATTTTCCGGCAAGTGAACAGTGTTGTCATCTGAAGAAAGAATCCGACACTATTCCAAATCGAACCGGACCGGTCTAAATCGGGTTCAATGCTTAAACCAACTGGTTCAGGCTCGATTCAACCGAGTTTTTCAAAATTAAAATTTTGTAAACTTACCTAAATTCATTCTCTATCCAATGGTGACCTCAATTCTCCCATTTGAATTTTCTAAGCCACTAGAAAAATAAATTTAGCATCTGGTTCAACAGTGTTTTAAAACGGTTCAATCTGGTTTGGACCCGATTCACCTAAACCAGTCTGGTTTTCTTTCCCAAATTGTCCTAATGTCCCTTTCTAAGGTTTTTATGACTCTTTGGGTCACTCGGGAGTTGTAAATTTCCCGATTTGCCCATTCTCTAGTGGTCAGGGTTTGTGAACCGGTTCGGTTCTCTCTCTTGGGTTGACCGGTTCTTTCTCCGGTTTCTTACCTTGAAGGGGCAGTTTACATGCTCGAAGAAGAAGAACTACTCAGTTTCCAATGAAGCTCAAACCATAGCTCCAATTTGGGAATTTTTCTCCACCACTGAAGGTGAATTTGGATTCTTTGGAATCCTAAGTAAGTCAGCTACACGACTACATACTCCATTCAGCTCGAGGATCGTTGGGGAAACATCGGCGAGCTCGCACAGTACCATCACTCCTCGAAGATCTACAACGAGAGCTGCTTGAGCTTAATTTGAGCCACCCCTAGGCCAATTCAGGCCAAACCAAGCTCCCTAGACCACCCAAAGAAGTGCCCTAACTTTCCTTGAGGTAGTTGGTAAGTCCCTTCTGCCACCCTTCGTTGGAATCCACTTTTCATAGTCGGTTTTGCTTGAACACTGAATCACAAAATTTGCATTACTTAGGCCACCAATTGAGATGTGATTTGATCTAGGAAGGGTCTTTAGGAAGAGAGCAATCTATTGGAATCAAAAGCTCCAATCACCGACATTCATCGGTGAGTAATCAAAGTTTTCTCTCTAGATCGATTTTTCAACAAGTTCCAAAACCGAGGCCCTCGACCTATAAGAGCTATTCGAGCTCCCGTCAAGAAGGACTCCCAAATCATTTAAGCATTGGCACACAGTCAGGGGAGAGCACTTTCGACAAAAATATATTTTCAACTATCCATTATACCGACCAGTTATAAGGACATCTCTGCTCATAACCGATGAATAGGTTTTCAACTTCCTTCAAGAAAGTTTCCTCATACCAACCGGGTATGATCTACTTACAATCGGTAAGTAGTTTTTCTGCATGATTTTCACATCACTTCTCTAAGTTGTCATGTTTAAAATACCACTAGGTAGTGGGTTTTCATTTCGAGGTACTTATCATCCCCAACCGGGTATGATATAAAATCCCACTCAACCATAATGTAGTGAATTCCACTAGGGGTTCTTTCTAATTCACGCGAGCTTGTCCCTGCTGGCGTTCCTGGTACTCCGTGTTCCTACACAATATGAACATTTCGGTTCATTATCCCTCAACCTAATAGTCTTCATTCATTCCAAATGAATGAGAAACCAAAATTTTATCTATTTGCAATTAGGTCCCTAAAGTTATATCTCTTTAACTTTAAGTCTCTATTGCTGATTTTTCCTCAAATTGAGTGTCAAAGCTTTTAAAATTTATCATAGGACCTCAATTTATTCAATTTCACAAAAAGGAGTTTAATTTCCCAAATTTCCAATTTGGTCCCCCAACTTTTCCAAAATAACCATTTTGCCCTTCCCTTACAAAAATGGTAAATTTTACCCCAAAAATTCTAAAATTCTTCCATTGGCCCTCTAACATTTTTATCATGGCCAATTAACCCTCAATTTTAGGAAATTGCATTTCGATCCTTCGAATTTTTTAAAATCCCCAATTTTCTCTCAATTCTAACTTCTTAACATAGCCGAATTTGATTTGATCAAATTGACCAATCAAATGTTTCCAATTGTTGAAATTGAAGTTGGAATTGAATTTCTACATGTTCATACAATTCTTTAGCAATTTGAATCACAAGTTTTAACGTCGGGACGAGCTCAAACGGAGCTTTGCTGGAAAATGAACTGTACAGAGAGAAAGCTTCGATTACTTGCTGGTGAGGGTACGGCGGTCCGAGCTTTCGATTTGGGCGGATAGCTCTTGTCCTAGGGTTCATCCTAGAATCAAGAATTGCATCATTGATGCCGAATTGAGTTAGAATTTTATCATTGAAATTCTGTCAGTTCTCTCTCTAGCACCGGCCGGAAATTGTAGAGTAAAGCCAAATTGGCTAACCTTTCAATCCTAATTCGCCCGTGGGAGGGCTGATGAAGTGTTGGGAGGGCTTGGTTTGGCCAGACGAGGGCTCGAAATGGCTGATTTCAGCTCAACCGAAATAGGGCAGCTTCGGTCTGTTGGAGCTGCTTCACTGTTCCATTACATCGGCGCTCCTCCAGCAACCGTCGGAGCAAACGGAGACTATAAGCGTGTAGTTGACTTCTCCCCGGTTCTAAAGAACCCGACCTTGCCTTGTTTGGCTCATAAGAGTGCCTATGTCAGAGCTCTAGTTTGAGCTTCACTAGAAAACTAAGCAACTGAGAGAGAGTGAGCTTTTCAGGTGTGGAGAGGATGAATGGGGATGAGCTCTTTATATAGGGAGCTCGGGTACTCGTTGGCCGTTCATTTGGCAACTTCATGATAGACATTGATGGCCTGAAATGTACCAAACAGAAACGTTTCTTCTTCACTGGCACTGCTTTGATTTTCCAGCAAGTGAATAGTGCTATCATCTGAAGGAAGAAGACACTATTCCGAACCGTACTGTATTGGTCCGAACTGGGTTCGAAGCTTAAACCGGCCTCTTCACCCCTCATTCGATCGAGTTTTTCAAATCTAAAACTTTCAAATTCATCTAAATTCATTTTCCATCCAATGATGGCCTCAAATCTCAAATTTGAATTATTTAAGCTACCTAGAAAAATGAATTTAGGACTCGGTTCAATAGTGGTTCAAACCGGTCCAAACTGGTTCGGATCCAGTTTACCTGAACTGGTTTGGTTTTCATCTCCAATTCCTTCACAAGTCCATTTACATGACTTTTGTGACTCCTTAGGTCACTTAGGGTCCATAAAGTTTCTAGTTTAGCATCTCTCTATCAGTTTCGATTCATAAATTAGCTCGGTTCTTAAACCGATTTAATCCGGTTCGGGTCTTGTTCACCCAAACCAATCTAGTTTTTCTCTCCCACTTTGTTCTAAGGTTCCTTCCCAAGGTTTATAAAGCTCTTTGGGTCCCAAGAAATCCATAAATTTCCCTATTTTCCCTTTCTCTATCGGTTCCGGTTCATGAACCGACTCGGTTCATAAACTGGTTCAATTCAATTAGTTCTAGTTCATCTAAATCAGTCTAGTTTTTCTCTTCCAATTTGTCCTAAGGTTCTTTTCCAAGGTTTTATGAATCCTTTGATTCACTTGAGAGTTGTAAATTTTCAAATTGCCCATTTCCTGATAATCGAATTTGTTAATTGGTTCGGTTTTCTCACTTGTTTTTACCGGTTCTTTTTTCGGTTTTCCCCAGCTCAAAAGGGCAGGGTTTATAGGTTCCCACTCACCAGGTGATCTCAACGGGGTTACACCGGCAGAGTCTGCCTCCTTGTTGTGCTTCTGGGGGCCAATGCTCGAGTAATCCGTCCCTGCAGGGTACGAGTGTTCGTATTAGGGAGAGGTCACACCCATTCTTATATTTGCACCTAGGACCCCGTACTTTGCTTAAATTGCATATGGGTCCCTAATTTCCCTTTAGTCTCTATTAGGTTCCCTAGGTTCCTAATTATTCTTTTTGGGCCCTTAACTCTTTCAATTTCACCAATTGGCCCTTAATTTACCAAATTTCCCTTTTAGTCCTTAATTGTCCAAAAATTGCGATTTGGTCCCCCAACTTTTCAAAATTTCCAATTTTCCCCAAATTTGTCCAAATTGCCCAATTGACCCTCAATTGGGGTGAATTTCATAAAAACACCCTCAATTTCATGAAATTGTCATTCAGGCCTCCAATTTCTAAAAATTGCACAAAAGTCCCCCAAAATCCCCAAATCGCCCTTCATCTTCTTCCCCACTTCTTCAAGCATGTGGAAATTCAAATCTTACCTTGTCCAATTGGTGGCATGTAAGCCCTTAATTTCTTCGATTCTTGCTTATATTCGCCTCCTGTAGCTCCCCTCGATCATCCTACACTTTGAATTTATGGATTTGGTTGAGTTTTTCGCCTTATCGGAGCTTCGCCGAAAAGTTCACAATTGAGAGAGAAAGCTTACATTTCTTTCCAACGGAGGGACGGCGACCAGAGCTTGAGGTGGGGGAAGCTAGAACTAGTCGAGAGGGATCTAACAGGACCTAATCCTGCTGCAATTCGCTCCTGTCCTACATGAATTTTAAGAGAGAAGTTTTGGATCGTGTAGTTATGAAATTTAGAAATTCCGATGAGGAGAGGTGGAATTGAGCTTACTTGGGCCTGTAGGGGTGTTGTGAAGGTCTTAGGCAGTCAGAGGTGGTCAATGTGGGTGGTGGAAGGGTTGAAAGGGGTGAGGTGGCGTTGGACATGAGCTCGCTGCTTTGAGCTCTAGAGTAGCTTCACTGAGTGATTCTCTGTGCACTTCCCCGAGTGTCCACTAGTTGTTCTAAGAAGGTCTGGAGCTATAGAACTCTTCCCTAGTTCCAATGCCACCCTTTGGAACTCCTTTGGTGTAGGTTTTATCCGTCGTCAGAGATCTAGTTTGCAGCTCGTCGGAAAACTCACTCATCTTATTCTTTGCTCGATTGTAGGATGCTAAGAATGACTGAGGGTTGCTCTTTTTATAGGAACCTTGGCAACTGTTCAGGCTACCCGCTCATTGGAGCATTTTTTGAGTCGTTGGAGAATCTAGCATTTTCGGTGACTCTCTCTCTCTCTCTCTCTCTCTCTCTCTCTCTTCTATATCAGTGTTTGAAGGTTAAGATGATGATGTGGCGGTCTTGCCACTTGGCGCACTGTGATTGGTCAATTTATCTGACGTGGTGTGGTAGCTCAACCACCATTAATTGGACACATGGCAGTCTCTCATTGGCTGCTCATGTCTACGTGGCCATGCTGACGGGGCGCCAGCTGTTCGTTGATCGTACATGTGGCAGCCTCTCATTGGCTATTCGTGTCTGTGTAGTGCCATCTGGCATTGACCATTGACTAGTTTGTTGACAGTTGACTGATATGTTAACCGTTGACCAGTCTGGTCCGACCGAGTTCGCTATCCAAAATTTGAAAATCAGCATGTTCGGACCCGGTTCCACCGTTTTTCTAAAATTTAAAATTTTCTAAATTTATCTAAATTCATTTTATATCTAATGATGGTCTCAATTTTCCAAATTCACATTTTTAAGCAACCTAGAAAAATGAATTTGTGAACTAGTTCACTATGGTTCATGCCCGTTTGGTCTAGTTCGGGTCTAGTTCACCCTGAATCGGTCCAATTATGTCCTCAATTCCACTTTTCAGTTCTTCCTTGTCATTTTTGTGAATTTTTTGTCACTTAGGATTTTCCATTTTTCCACATTAGCTATTTTTCATTAATTAAACGGTTCATTTCTTCATATATAACCCTATTCCGACCCATTTTTCACGGTTTTCTTTAATTCAAAGAGACGGGTTTTACAAGTTAAATAAATCAGAAAATAGAAATTATTGAGCCCAATTTATATGGAATTAGACAAGGAATTTTTAGAAAAATAATTAGGGCAAGAACTAGTTGAATTTGAAGTGAATCGGCACTCGGAGTAGTAAAACCACTCGATTTTTAGAAGAGGTTAGATAAATAATAAAATGGATATTCTTGAGTCTAATTTGTAGTGAATTGGACAAGCAATATTTAAAAAAATAAATTTGGTCAAGAATTGATCGAATTAGAGATGAATCTGCCAGAATCAACTAAACCAATCGATTTATTTACTGGAAATTGGTTTTTTACAGTGTGAAATGATCAACGCATATGATGGGCGCACGGCGCACGAGGCGCACTCACGCACATGTTCATCTCCTTCACATGACTTAATGCCTGACACAGAACCCAAAAATCGACCAGATTTCTGTGTGATTTCTGTTATACTACCTTCGAGGAGAATCAAATGGAAAATGAGGTATATGGGGTTCCATTCGACCATCCAACTTGGACAAGTTGGTCCTCCAAGTTGTCCACGTAAGACTCGACCCAACTCTCATCGGTCAGTGGTAAAAATTCTCTCTTGAAGTGAGTATACTTTGTTTTACGACAACGTAAACACCATAGCATGTAATTTTTATTTATAACACCAAACTTGGTCATTCCAATGACATTAGAACCATACTAAAGCCATCATTCAAACCCCACCTCTCCCCGATGACATGTATTCTACCAACACTAGCGAGATCAAATAGTAACACTACTCACTCGGCTTGTAAACCTCGTCCCTTGAAGTTAAGAAAAACCGAGAAAGAACCGGTCAACCCAAGTGAGAAAACTGAACTGGTTCACCAATTCCAACCGTTAGAGAAAGGGAAAATTAAAAAATTTACAATTCCCGAGTGACCCAAAGAGTCATGAAAACCTTGGAAAAGGGCTTTAGAATAATTTGGGAGAGAAAACCAGACCAGTTTAAACCATCATTGAACCAGATGCTAAATTTATTTTTCTATTTGACTTAAAATATTCAAATTGGAGAAATGAAGACACCATTGGATATAGAATGAATTTAGATAAATTTAGAAATTTTTAATTTTGAAAAAAAATCAGTCGAATCGGGACTGAACTGGCCTGTTTAAGCATTGAACTCGGTTCGGATCGGTTCAGAATAGTGTCAACTTTTTCCTCCAGACAACGACATTGTTCACTCACCGAAAAAACAAACAGCACTGATGGAAATGAAACATTTTCATTCATGAAATTTCAGGCCATCAATGAGCGCCATTAATGTGCCAAACGGACAGAGAGTTCCCGAGATCCCAATATCCATTCATTCTCCTCACACCTGAAAACTCCACACTCTCTCAACTACTCCATTTTCTGGTGAAGCTCGAACCAGAGCTCCGACATCAAGGTTTTTCTAAGTCTTAGAAGGTGAGGTCGGGTTCCTTAGACTCGTAGAGAAGTCAGCTACCCAACGGCAGTGTCCATTTGATTTGAGTGCCACTAGACAAGCGTTGGAGTAATCAAACAGTGAAGTAGCTCCGGTTGACCGAAGTTGCCCTATTTTGGCCAAGTTGAAATTGGCCAAATTCAACCCTCATCATGCCAAACCAAGCTCTCCCAACACACTCATAACCCTCAAACGACTGAATTAGAGTTGAAAGGTAAGCCAATTCGGCTCCCCTTTGTAATTTTCGATCAGTGTTAGAGAGAGAAATAGTGAAACTTCACTAATCAAATTCTCACTCAATTCGACATGAATTGTTGCAATTCTTGATCCTAGGACAAACCTCAAGATGAGAGCTACCTGCTGAATCAAAATCTCAGACCGCCGCACCTCCAACGATAAGCTTTCGAAGCTTTCTCTCTCTACGGACAGTTTTCTGGTGAAGCTCCATTTGAGCTCGTTTCGACCTCAATTCATGTGATTCAAAGCTCAATTGAATCTTATGGATGTGTAGGAACTCAATTATACCTTTAATTTCAACAATTAACCTCGATTGAATGGTTAATTTGATGAAATCAAATTTGGCCAGTTTGAAAAGGGGAAATTGGGGAGAAAATTTTGGGGAAAATTGGGGATTTCGTAACATTGAGGGACCAAATTGCAATTTCCAAAAATTGAGTCCAATTGGCCATGAAAAGGATGTTGGAGGACCAATTTATCAATTTTTGAAAATAATTAGGGTCAAATTGCCATGTTTGTAAAGTAGGGGCAAAATAGTAATTTTTGAAAAGTTGGGGACCAAATTAGAAATTTGGAAAACTTGAATCCCTTAAATGATTTTGAGTAAATTGAGGACCCAAAGTGATTTTTTAGAAATTTCAAGGCTCAATTTTTGGGAAAAGTTAGCATTAGGAATCAAAAGTAAAGGAAAAGGAACTTTAGGGACCTAAATGCAATTAACTAAAAATTTTGGGCATTTTCATTCATATGTGAGGAATGAAGGCTATCATGCCAAATGTTAATAAACAAGGATTTCCAAATCGTGTACAAACACGAAGTACTGGAATGCCAGCAGGGATAAGCTAGCGTGGAGGCAAAACCCGACTAAGAAGTAACACACAACGATTAACGAGTGAGTGGGTTATTCACATCATACCTGGTTGGGATGATTAACACCTCGTAAATGAAAACAAATCACTACTATGTGAAATTTTAACATCACACCTGGTTGGAGTGATGTGAGAACTACGCAGAAAAACTACTTACCGGTTGTAAGTAGATCATACATAGTTGGTATGATGGACTTCCTCGAAGGAAGTAGAAAACTCAGTTATCAGTTGTTAGTGGAGATGCCATCACACCCAGTTGGCGTAATGGGTGGAAAAATTGATTTTGTCATAAGTGTTCTCCCTTGACTATGTGCCAATATTTAAAACTTTTGGGAGACCTTCTTGACAAGAGCTGGAATAGCTCAGATAGGCTAGAGGCCTCAGTTTTGAAACTTGGGGGCTAAAATGCCCGATTTTGGAACATCACGTGCAGTGGACCCATGGCCAGTTGGCATGAGCAGGAGCTCGTAAACAAACATGATGATAAGTAATGAAAATTCTTAATGAATGATTTATGTGATTTGGTCATGGTACTAAAACAAGACCGACATACTCAATGGATTAGCGGTAGTGTGACAGGACTAGATTGAAAGACTGGTCTAGACAGATATTTGCAGGTCAAGTTGAGGGTTGGGGCCATTGGACCAGTGGCCCCAAAGATAAATGGCTTTGTGGAAAACTTTTATTTGTGAATGCACTTGAGGTTTGGGACCATCAAGACACCCAAGAGGGCTAGTGATGCGTCCTAGGGGCTACCGGACGACATGATGGAGATAAGGGCAATTTGTCAACCTAGTGGTCAAGGAAGATTGACATAGCTTCATGAGCAGGAGACTGGGGTGGGGTCGGGATCAGGTCTCTATCCTCATACGAACATGGTGTTGATTTCGTGTTTGAGGATCGGATGTCACGAACATCCACTCATTCACATGGTAAAAGTGAACGAGCTTCTATCTAGGTGGTCGGTAAAGTCTCTCTGATGCCACAAGTGTGTGCAGTGGATGGGTTGCCCTACGAATGTGTGATCCCTTCATGATGAAGGGCGTGAGTTGATTATTAAATACACCGATTGTGGATAATGAGGAAAAGTGTTTGAAAATAAAAATTTGAGGAAGAAATAATCTTAAAGGAAATAAGTAGTCTGGAACACTCCAATTAAAAAACTATTTTATAAAAACTCTATTTCAAACCCTCATTCACTAAGTTGTAGAAACTCACCCTCCTTTTTTTATCCCTTTTCAAGAGTAGATAAAATGACCAAGGAAAACACTAGGACCTACCTCTTGTCAAGTATGCTTAAAAGTGTTATTTTTTTTTAAGATTGCATTTTATTGATGTATGTTATTCCAGGGAACAAGGTTAAAATTTCGTATGGCTCCTCTTGATTAAAGAAAGGGGGAAACTCCTCTTGAACTAAGGGAGCGATCAATTGATCATGGGGATCCAACCAAACCGGGTTGGGGCGTGACAACTTGAGTGGTATCAGAGCATAGTTCCCTTGAAGCATTATCAATAGGAAGGATAATCCCTAGAAATTTTGCCATGAAATCCAATCCTCCACACTTGACCTTGAAAAAGATGCCTACCCCCAAGGAGGCAGCTTTTCAACGATTCTCGAAGGGCAAGAACAGAGTGCCCAAGCATATGGTTGAGTATTACAGGAAACTCGTGGGAGCCCTGCTAGAGCTAGAAGGCATTATTTATCCTCCTCCAAGGAGCCCAACACCTCCTTCTGCCCCACAACAACCAGAAGGGAATCCCACTAGAAAAGAGGCATGGGACAACTATTGGGATGCCTATCCCACCTTCATGAAGGTCAACCAACTACCCTCACCTACTCAGTCCAACTTCAATCCTTCTCAATGGATGAAGTGGACATATTAGTGTGAAGTAGAGGTGTTAAGGCGGTACGGACTGGAGGCCATGCATGAAGTTAGTCCCATAAGAGAACATGAATGGACTTCAACCAGCTCCTCAGAGCCATCAGACCATGAATCCCGCAATCATTCTAAGGCTAACTCTCACGTATGACCCCAAGGGACTAGAAAGTAAAAAATCTTTGTAATAAGCCAAGTATGACAAGAAACTACTTCTTGAATGAATAAAAAATCGATTTTTCCTTTATTAAAAATTTGGTCTCTTTGGTAAATTCAACTAACAATGGGAGTGTGTCAATAAGGATTAGAGTAACAGGTAGAGATCACCTAAGGAAGGAAAACTACGGGTCATTAGTAGTTAACCCAAAACCTTTAAATTTGCCAAGTAAGTTTTCCC
Source organism: Trapa incisa (assembly GCA_030064435.1). NCBI lineage: Eukaryota > Viridiplantae > Streptophyta > Magnoliopsida > Myrtales > Lythraceae > Trapa > Trapa incisa. The sequence continues at coordinate 16,410,372 of CM057771.1, forward strand.
TACCCAGAAAATGGGAAACAAGACAATAAGACTTGGAAAGAATTTCCAGAAGAATCTACCTAGAGTCCACCAAGGAAGACATACCCTAACTAAGGGAAGGAAGAAAAAGTTCGATGCAAGGGTGCATGACTAGTGAAAGTCTAAAGAGTTAAGGAAAAGTCCTATGGCTAAAAGTAAGAGAATCAAGAAGAATTGGACTGTTACAAGGGAAATCAACGGATGGAAGCTGAGCAGGAGAAAATTAAGATGGATATAGGAGTGCAGAAGAAGTTAAGTCAATTTGGGATAAGACAAGGAGGAAGGAAAGAGGAAAGAAGTGTGGTAAAAAGAAAACCCACAAGAAGAATACAAGTACCTTGAAAGAGTCAGTTAGAGGTAGGACACCAATTATGAGAAACTTAACAATGACCATGAGACTTCTTGAAGGAAGGATGTGAAATGAAAGGGAATAGAAGATAAGGAAGAATTCAGGGTATATAACCATACAGATGTCAAAACGGTGTAAGAAAAGAATAGAGGGAAAACTTACAAGAAGCGTTAGGGAGGTTGAACGTGAAACTCCCAAGATGGAAATCCTTGGAAAGAAGGATAAAGATAGGAAGAGAGACCACAGAAGTAGAAAATCTCCAGCTAAGGTAACCAATAGATGAACCATCAGAAATAGAATTGGAATAAGAACCTCATTAAAAGACATAGGTGGGTAAGGACATACCGGGATGGCTAGAGGTGACCTACTCTCAAAGAGTAGAGAAACCAAATAAGGACTTTAGACGAACCCAGTTGAAGGAAATAACTCATAACAATAAGATAATACGGGAGAATAAACGACGCCTTAAGATGGATAGGGAAGTAGTGAGGACTATGCCCTAAAAAGAGGAAATGAGATGGACATTAAGGACAAGAAGACTCAAGAGACGACAACCTCAGGATCACTTGACAAAGAGAATGATAGGATTGAGACAATTAATGAATGGACCCTTGTGAAGGTCAATACTCTAGTTAAGAAGGGAGAGGTGGAAAGGCTAAAAACATTTGGGGAAAACAGGATGAAGGAAAGTCTTAAAAGGATTAATGGCTGAGATGGGGAGTAACGATTAAAAGCCATGAGAATGCTAAGAAAAGCCTCCTGTAGGACAATCAAGAGATTGTAAAACTAAGAAAATTTGAAATCCACCTAAAAGAAATAGATGGGTACTAGGAACGAGAGAGAAGGAAGATGAAGTACATAAGAAGTACATGTAAGGTTCAAGAGCAACGGGAAGTAGGAGCAAATGGTATCAAAGAAGGTCATTTAAGGTTAAATGTTTTCAATGGCAAAATTTGAAGAGAATTTAGGGATAAAGGAGTATAAATTCTACCAAGGAAGGAAGCCTTGGAAGGACATACGTGTCCCAACCAAGAAGTAATGAAACCAACAGAAGAGGAAAAGAAGATAAGATCATGAATGAACTGCCAATGGAGGTAGAAAGATCAAGTACAAAGGAAAGGTAATCAAGAGGACCCAAGGAATAAGTTTAGTCCAAGTAAAGTAGAAAAACAGCATCCAAAAGCTGTCGTGCGAGTAATAAAGGGGCAAACTGCCCGTAAAAGAGGAAACAGAAGAAAACACACCTAAGAAACCTTGAAAAAGTAAACCCTTAAGTTAAGAAGTAATTAAAGTAAAAGATCACTAACATCAGAACTAGTGGTGGTCAACGCTCAATTGATAGAGCCTAAAGAGAGGACGACTAGACATAGTGTGGAGTACACTAAATAAGACTGATAATCGAAAGTGTCCTAAGTAAAGAATAAGGGAAGAGACTAAAATTTTAGTTAGAGAAGGATTCAAAAGGGCAAATACCCTAATATTGAAAGGTGGTATAAAGAAAGGAAGGAATGAAACCTTCAAAGAAATGATAAGAAGGTTGAGCATGTAGTTCCTAAGGTGAACGTCTCTACTGTGAGGGACATAGTAGAGAATAGAAACTATAATAAGATGACTTTTCCAAACAAGTAATCAACACTTAAACCGAAGGAAACTAACTCAAAAACATGAATCACGAAATGATCATGAGCTAGTAAGAGTGGATCAAGAGAAAGGAAAGTTCTTGAGAAAATGACAACACTGAAAATGAAGAAGGACATAAGAAAGGGTCAAAACTGGATAAAATGAGCTAACACAGGAACCTATGAAAGCAAGTACATAGCGATCGAAAGGACACTGAACTAAGGGTTTCAACGAGAAAGAAAGTGACTACACACAGGAACGATTGGGCATCTCGGAACTCCTAATCTTAAGTAAAGAACCTCAAAGGAAAGAATTTTACTTTAAGTAAAGAAAGATGTGAATCTAAGGATATACCCTTAACTTTTAAGTAAGGTATACTTAGCTAGGATAAGCTCTATGGAATGAGTAAGCAATGGAAAGGAAAAGAAAATTCTTAAAGTGAGTGTTATAAAAAGGGATTAAGTGAAAATAACCAATATGGTTGTATATCAATAAACTTCATGTTGATATCAAAGGAAGTTTATTTCCAGTGCAAAGGATGTTGAATAAGTTTTGGGGAAAAAACTCCTAAAAGGAGGGGAGAGTTGAAAACCCTGTCCCTTGAACGGCTGAACCGGGAAAGAACCGGTCAACCCAAGTGAGATAATCAAAGAGGTTCACGAATCCCAACCATTAGAGAAAGGGAAAATGGAAAAATTTACAACTCTCAAGTGACCCAAATAGTCATGAAAACCTTGGAAAAGGGATTTGGAATAATTTGGGAGAGAAAACTAGATCGGTTCAGGTGAACCAGATCTGAACCAAATTGAACTAGTTTGAACCATCATTGAACCGGATGCTAAATTCATTTTTCTGTGTGGCTTAAAATATTCAAATTGGAGAATTAAAGTCACCCTTGGATAGAGAATGAATTTAGATGAATTTAGAAATTTATATTTTTAAAAAACTTGGTCGAATCAGGCCTGAATCGACCAGTTTAAGCATTGAACCCAGTTCGGACTGATCCGGTCCGGTTCGGAACAGTGTCGTCTTCTTCCTCCAAACGAATGCACTGTTCACTCGTCAAAAAAATGAACAGCGTTGGCGAAAAGGAAAGGTTTCCATTCAAGATGTTTTAGGCCATCAATGAGCACCATTAAGGCGCCAAACGAACGGCTGAAGAGTCCTTAAGCTCCCTATATAAAGAGCTTTTCTTCATTAGTTCTCCTCACATCTGAAAACTCCACTCTCTCTCAATTACTCCATTTTTCAGTGAAGCTCGAACTAGATCGAGGTTTTTTTTAGCCTTAGAAGGTGAGGTCGGGTTCCTTAAACTCGGGGAGAAGTCAACTACTCAACGGCAGTCTCCATTTGATCTGAGGATCGTCGGAGAAGCGCCGGTGTAATCAAACAATTAATTAGCTCCAGTGGACTGAAGCTGCCATGTTTCGGTGGAGCTAAAATCAGCCAAATCTAGCCCTCCTCATGCCAAACCAATCTCTCCCAACACTTCTATAGCCCTCACATGACCGAATTAGAGCTGAAAGATAAGCCAATCTGGCTCCACTCTGTAATTTCACACCAGCATTAGAGAGAGAAACAATGAAATTTCACAAACCAAATTCTCACTTAATTCAACATGAATTGTTGTAATTCTTGATCTTGGGAGAAACCTCACTACAAGAGCTACCTACCCCGATCGAAAGCTCGGATTGTCGCACCTCTGACGGTAACCATTTGAAGCTTTCTCTCTCTATGCACGGTTTTTCGGCGAAGCTCCATTTGAACTCATTTCAGCTTCAATTCATGCGATTTAAAGCTCAATTGAATTGTATGGATGTGTAGGAACTCAATTATACCTTCAATTTCAACAATTAACCTCAATTGAATGGTCAATTTGATAAAATCAAATTTGGCCAGTTTGAAAGGGGGAAATTGGGGGGGGATAGAGGATTTCATAAAATTGAGGGACCAAATTGTAATTTCCCAAAATTGAGGGCCAATTGGCCATGAAAATGATGTTGGAGGACCAATTGGTCAATTTTTTAAAATAATTGGGGTAAAATTTCCATTTTTGTAAAGTATGGGCAAAATGGTATTTTTTGAAAAGTTGGGGACCAAATTAGAAATTTGGAAAATTTGAATCCCTTAAATGATTTTGAGTAAATTGATGACCCAAAGTGATTTTTTTAGAAATTTCAAGGCTCAATTTTTGGGAAAAGTTAGCATTAGGGATCAAAAGTAAAGGAAAAGGAACTTTAGGGACCTAAATGCAATTAACTGATAATTTTGGGCATTTTCGTTCATATGTGAGGAATGAAGGCTATCATGCCAAATGTTAATAAACAAGAATGTCTAAATCGTATAGGGAACACGAAGGACTGGAACGCCAGCAGCAATAAGCTAGCATGGAGGCAAAACCCAACTAAGAAGGAACACACAACGATTAATGGGTGAGTGGGTTATTCACATCAAACCCGGTTGGGATGATGAGTATCTCAGAAATGAAAAATAAACCACTACTATGTAGAATTTTAGCATCACGCTTGGTTGGAGTGATGTGAGAACTACGCGGAAAAACTAATTACTGGTTGTAAGTAGATCATACACAGTTGGTATAATGGACTTCCTAGAAGGAAGTAGAAAACCCGCTTACCGGTTGTAAGCGGAGATGTCATCACACCTGGTTGGTGTGATGGGTGGAAATTTTTATTTTTTAGAAGTGTTCTCCCCCAACTGTGTGCCAATGTTTAAAACTTTTGGGAAACCTTCTTAATGAGAGCTGTAATATCTCAAATAGGCCAAAGGCCTCGATTTTGGAACTTGGGGGCTAAAATGCCCGGTTTTAAAAAATCACGTAAAGTGGGCCCAAGGCTAGTTGGCACGAGCAAGAGCTCATAAACAAAAATGATGATAAGCCTTGAAATTCTTAATGAATTATTTATATGATTTGGCCAAGTACCAAGACAGGACCGACATATTCGATGGACTGGCGATAGTGCGACAGGACTAGGTCGACGGACCGGTCTAGACAAACAGCTGCACATCAAGTTGAGGGTCGAAGCCATTGGACCAGTGGCACCAAAGATAAATGGCTTTATGGAAAAATTTTGTTTGTTCATGCACTTGAGGTTCAAGACCATCAAGATACCCAAGAGATGCGTCCTAGAGGCTACTAGACGACATGGTAGAGATAAGGGCAGTTTGTTATGCCAACAATTAGGGAAGCTCGACGTAGCTTCATGTGCATGAGACCGTGGTGATGTCGGGATGAGGTCTATGTCCTCATACGGAAACAGAGTTGATTTCTAGTTTGAGGGTCGGATATCACGAACATCCACTCATTCCCAATATAGAAGTGGACGAGCTTCTATCTAGATGGTCGGTAAAGTCGCTCCGACGCCAAAGTGGGTATAGTAAACGGGCTGCCCTACGAATGTGTGATCCCTTCATGATGAAGGGCGTTTATTGATTGTTAAACACACCAATTGTGGATAATGAGAAAAAGTGTTTGAAAAATGAAATTTGAGGAATAAATAATTTTAAAGGAAATAAGGAGTCTGTTACACTCCAATTAAAAAACTCTTTTTCAAACACTTATTCACTAAGTTGTAAAAACTCACGCTCTCATTTTTATCCATTTTCAATAGTAGATAAAATGACTAAGGTAAATACTTGTACCTATCTCTTGTTCCTTTCACCTATCAAGAACTAATATGGGTATAATTTTAGATAGGTGAAAGGAATTAATAGATAGAAGTTAGTTGAATAAAAGGCTAAAGCATAATTATGGAAAAAATTATGTGGTAGTATACTTTAAACAAGTGAAGTTTGAAACTTTCCGCACTTATATTTTAATTTGTGTAAAAGAATCTAACAACAAATCATAAAGGAATTGTTTCTCCCAAGAAAAAATATAGTTACCATTATAATTATAAGTGAGATTTCTGAATTTTACATTTAATTGGACACTTATTTTTTATATTTACCAATTTATAAAAATTATTTGTATTTATGCATATAGCAGATATCTTGTACTATTTGAGAAGTGGATTATTATCTCGTGTTTGAACATGAGTAATAATCTAATATTATTAAAGAGTTGAGATCTTATGTTTATGAAAGTGCAAAAATTTAATATTTTATAAAATTTGGTTAATTTTCAATATTTATAAACTAATTTAAACACAATTTTTAAAAATGAACTAAAAGTATGTAATTTTAAAATAAAAATAATTATACAATATTTTACAAGCAAATAAAATTCATAATTTATTATTATCTCTATCATCAAATTAATAATTATATTAGTAGAATTAATGGTGAATTAGCTAATTATCTTATAATGCTAATGTAAGAGACATGTTGGATTGTGTGAACTAGTAAGGTTAATCAATATTTGTAATGATTGTAATTTATAGTACTTTTCATTCTTATAAATTCATATTTTATATTATTTAATGTGGGATCATATTCTCTACCTAATCTACATTTATACAAGTGAATCATTTTATTTAAATATTAAATCAAAATACTGCCATTTATACTACTGCTGTAATTGTAATTGAAGGGTCATTTAACAATAGAGAAATCACTTACATACTATAAAATTTCACCAAGCTTCTCCTCTAACAATCCCTCTCAATTCTATTACTCTATTTCTTTTCCTAATCCCTCAATTCTATCACTCTATTTCTTTTCCTGCCAACTTAAACTATAACAACTATGGCAACTATATCTATAACAGAAAAATAGAATTTCTAATATTTCTAACCCATCATGTGCTAGTATGGCAGAGTCTTAATTGGCAGCAACATGGGAGGGGGACTAAGAAGAAACTCACAGAAGAATAATTCCCAATTTGCTCATCCTAACAAGTATAAATAATAAAGGATATTTACAAATCTAAGAATATCCCTTGATCAAGTGATGGTATGGCATAGTTCATTAGCCTCTAAGTGGTTTTTGTGAGTTCATGTGTGGTAGACCAATGGCAGTAGAGCTGCAAAAATCCTGGCCTCTAGGGAGAATGATCATTTGTGCGTGACAAGATCCAGAAATGAGGAGAAAATCTATGCCAATGCTGATGTACGGTTACTTGCCCGGTGCCCCATCAGATGGCTGCAATGCTATTGCTTGGCTTTCATCTTCATTCTTTCCAATCATAGGGAGCACGATCCACGATCAGATAGTCTCCTCGGATATCTTTTACGACCCGAATCTCATCATCTATGTATACTGACTCAAACCTACAAGAAAGAAGAAAATTCCAACAGAAATCATAAACGTGGTCTTGAATCTTTCCAGTGAATACTGACTCAACCATCAGGTAGGTGGCTGCAATGTCAAGGGTTCGTCCTGATCTTCATTCTTTCCAGTCATAGGGTGCACGATTCACAATCAAATAATCTCCTCGAATATCTTTTGCCACTCGAATCTCATCATCTATGTACACTGACTCAAACCTACAGCAAAGAACAAAACTCATGACAGAAACTACCATTTTTTGGTTCATTTATTCCTCTTCTCCATTGGATGCTGGTAATAAAAAATATAGATGACCAATTGAAAGCCACAAACTGCAAGATACCATTGTTTCCTCACTCAAACTATAATTCGCAACACATTTGAAATTGATCCATATCTTATGATCAGCTTTAGAATTCATATAATGAGATGATGATAACGAACAGTCACTCACCATCCCTGCCCAAATGGAGGTAGCGGGACTTCCCAGCTCTTCCCACGAAGAACAGCACTTGTAAATCTGCACCGAAAGAAATAAGCATTATTTCAGATCTTCGATGGGTTTAATGTGGAATGGAGACACGTTTTTCGGGAAGCAAAAAAGTTCATCCTTTTTACTTGAAATTGACTCTCTGTTCAGAAGCAATTTGGATGGTTGAGCGGACGAAAAAGACCCCATCGGGAGGGAAAGTGATGACGTTGTTGAGCACACCCCTATCCACGTCGATCACCTGAAGAACATCACCCGCAGCTGTGCCGAACCACCGAGCATTCTCAATGATGAACAGCTGTTCTTTCTCTGTTGTCCAGAGGAGCCGCCAGGTGGCGGAGAGGAGGGGCCCATCGGTGGTGACCATGTCGCTGCCCAGTGCAGCCATATCATCGATGGCGGCGATGATGGAGGAGAGGGTGGAGGGGTCCCTCTGGGTCTTGAGCCCGCGGTCCTGGTCGGCTATGAGGCTGAGAAGGCGACTCTTGGGTGATGCAGCAGCTGTGAGGGAGCACCTGGCGGCCGGTCGACGCGCCTCCGTGAGTAGCAGAGGCAGAGATGGAATCGGGCGGAGGGAAAAGCAGATGGCCATATGAGCCCTATGTTTCAGTAGCAGAAGCTACCTCGAGAATCATGGTGCTGGGGTAAGGCCTGCATACATATTTCCTCTTTGAATCATGAAAATCTCAGAGGTCCCAAGGGATGAAATTTATGTGGTGGACAACAAATCGTACATTTTTTATAGTTCGTTAAATTATATACAAGTAGGTTTACCTTCTATTCAGTCCACTCTAGCTGAAATCTTCCTTGAAGATGCTGATCATGGTGAATGAGGTTGGCGTGAGCTGAGATTACTAATACGAATAAACCTTACTGAAGAAGAGAAAGTTCCAAGCTTTTCTATTCAATCTTCCACATAGGAAGAAATGTGTTTTGATTACTGTCCCATTTTATGGCTTGCAAATTTCTAGAGAGAGTCGAGCATACTGAATGCTGGAATTTTCCGAGTACCAGACTCTGCCATTGCCTTCCTCACATCAGCAGCGCTGTTCCATTCCCTCGACTCAGCATGAATGTTACTTAACAATACAGACTTCCCACAAATGTTAGTATGCTGAATGCCGAGTAATTTCCTCCCCAATCTTTTGCTGAGATCAACCGCTCTGGGAATCTTACAAGCGGCCAGGAGGGCCCCCAAAACCGAGTCATCAGGCTCGAAGGGCATACTCTCCATGAACTCAATTGCCTCTCCTAGAAGTCCTGCTCTGCCTAGCAGATCAACCACACAACCATAATGCTCCATCATTGGCTCCAACCCAAAGCCCTCTGACATTAATCTATACAGCTCAAGACCTGACTCCACCAGCTGTCCACGAGCACAGGCTGTGAGAACTGCGACAAAAGTGAGAGAATTTGGCTTCCAACCTCCCAATACCATCTCATCAAACATGCCAAGGGCCAGATTCTCTTCGCCATTGCAAGATAATGAAGATATCATGGCATTCCAAGTACAAACCTTTCTCGTATCCATTTGATCAAAAACTCTCCTGGAATATGCCAAGCAGCCTGTCTTTCCGTAGAGGTCCACAAGGGCGGTGCCAATGAAGGTGGTTAGTTCAGATTCGTGTCGAACTATATAGCTGTGAATTTGCTTTCCAATACATAGTCCGCCTTGTCCCTGGAAATTAGCGCAGGAAGAGAGCACGCTCACGTAAGTGGCCTCGTTTGGTCTCAGGTTCATGTTACTGAAGAAGTGAATTGCTTCATAGAAGAACCCGTTGCTGCTGAGCCCACTGACCAAGCTTGTCCAGGAGACCACGTCATGCTCCGGCATAGAATCGAACATATTGACAGCGGAACGCACCTCCCCGTTCTTGCACAGAGCATCTAGCATTGCATTTCGAGCAACAAGACACGGACGGGAAATTTCATCGAACACTTTCTCGGCGTCGACTAGTTGGCCGACTCGGGCATAGAAGTTGATGAACGATGTCTTGACGAACGGATCCCAAGAGACGCCACGACCGATGGTTTGGGCATGGAGGGCCGGGCCCCACTGCCGTCGGAGGGACACGGCGGATTTGATGACGGGAGGGAAGGTCATGGAATTCGGCGGGGCCTGACAAGCGAGCATGTAGGTGAAGAGCATGAGGCTCTCGAAAGGCTGGCCGGAATGTGAGTAAGACCTTATGAGAGAGTTGAATAAGAGGGTGGGCAGCCATCTTGAAATCCTCGGAGGAGGTTGGGCTACGGCAGAGTTGAGGAGGAGATAACCGGAGACGATGAGGCAGCAGTGTATCTCTTTGATCTGGGCAGGTCTGTCGATGAACTGTTGGAGGAGTATGAGGAGGCCATCGCCGGAGATTCGCATAAGCTTTTGCTTTCCACCTGCCCCTGGCCGGTCAACGGTGAAGTCTTTTATGTGAGCAGGAAATCACACATGGTTAATATTTAGTTACTGAATTTTAAAATTTATTAATTTAATATAAATAATTTAGTTCTATCTCATTCTAAATTCTAATGTATTTTCCAATTTAATTCTTTTAAATTTTCCATTTACTTTTAAACGTTAATAAGAAAATATGAGAAAATGAGATTCCAAAAGATGTGATTATCACCTTAGGCATAACCTCCATATCCGTCCCATCAAGCATACTTTTTCATGGCCGTGCTTTTTCTCGTTTCTGTTGGATCAATGATTGATTTAATGTGCTCCAATGAACAAATATTTGCTTTCAATTTTGCCATATTCAAAACTGCAATTTTTTGGTCGAAGAGAAAAGCTGCAAATTTTCACTTCCATCTCGAGCTTAGAGCCCTACTGTCAGTCAGACTCGCTCATAACTCATAGGCCCTTAAATAGCTATTTTCCAGCTGTAAATCCAAAGGCCATAAATAAGTAAATAAAAAAGAAAAATATAATAATTAATGTAAGCACCCATTCAATCCAGACTTGAAGGGTAACACACTTAAAATAAAATAAAATATTTTTCTTTTTTCACCTGAATTATTTTATACCAATAATTTATCCAAGTGATAATTATTTAATGTTCACAGTGAATTAATTGGAGATGTTCCACATATTTATTCAAATTAGAATTCTCAAATATTATACTAGTGATTTATAATTATAATTAATTTTATATCAATAATAATATATTATAATTAATTATAATGTATGATTGTCTCAATGTTAGTACCCTACTACTAAATAGGAGATATAGCATTTGCAATTAATTACTTGTCACTGTTAGACATTGGAATCTGCCTTAAAGTTAGCCATAAATACTCTTCTTCCCGACAAACTCAAAATGCCTAAGGGCTAGAAATTTTTCGCTACATATTCTCTTCGAGCAAAGGGACGGAACTCAGATCCATCTATGTGAAGAAGAAGAAGAACTGTAGTAGTGATTCAAATTGGACAAGATGAGCCAGTGCGTCCCCGATTGGGATGTCGACGAAAATCCGATACCCACAAGACTTTCTGGGCGATCCAACTCGAGCTCAATCCCTTCGGATGTCCCTGTGTATGCTATATTTCCTATATATATATATATATAATATGCTAATTATATATATATATATATGAAGAAGTTTATTGATTGATTAATGATGGGGTGGAATTTCCTTCTTTGGGTGCAGATTGGACTATGAAGTGGCGGAGCTGACATGGGAGAACGGTCAGTTGGCGATGCACGGTCTAGGGCAGCCGCGAGTGTATCTCAAACCCCAGCCCCAATCCCAACCGCAGCCACAGGCCTTGGCCGCCGCACTCCCCAACAGCAAGTACACGTGGGACAAGCTTCCCCGTGGACCAGTGGCTGGCACAGGAACCAGCACCGGCACAGGAACCCTCGAATCTATTGTCCACCAGGCGGCGAACACCCTCCCTCAGCGAAAGCAGCCTTTACCCCCGGCCTTCGAGAACCTCGTCCCCTGGTTCGACCGACCCGCCGGACAGCACGCCTCTTCCGCCACAATGACTATGGATGCTCTCGTCCCATGCGCCGCCGCCACCGCTTCGGCGGAGCACCAGCACCAGAGACTCTCCGCCGTGCCGCCGGCGTGCGTTGTCGGGTGTTCCACGCACGTGGGTTCCTGCAGCGGGGCTGGGACCACCGGCGGCCTGCAGGAGGGCGACGCGAGGAAGCGATCGAGGGTCGCCGCCACTCTGCGGGTCCCAGTGGTCGGAGCCGGGGAGTGGAGCGGGAGGGACCAGTACAGCGTGAGCGGTAGCGCCACCGTCGGTAGGGAGAGGGTCGACAGCGGCCTGCAGATGACAGTGGAGACGTGCGAGAGAGAGGTCTACACCTCCATGGGCTCCCAGGACAACACCAGCTCCGGCGCTATTCCTGGCACTCGGGCCACTGCCACGGCCACCGCGGATGAACACGATTCCGTTTGTCACAGCCAATCTCAGGCATCTCCCTTGTCCCTATTACCTTTCATCAGTCCAATGATTACTTTTTGTTCTTATTTGCTGAATGTGATTTGATCTCCAAACTATCCCTCCTTTCTTTTACTTGCCTTTTCTAATGATAAAAGAGTACAGTCCTCTTACGGAAACCCTTTTCCTTTTTATAGGTATCTCTTAATGTAAATGTTAATTGCATCTTGCATAGTTTAACAACAGTCTAGTTCTCTGGTCATCGCCATCTTATTTTGTTAAAGGGGGGAAATTTGTTAAATATATCCGCAGAAGGAAGCTGGGGATGAAGATGGGGATGATGATGACAAGGTCAAGAGAAATGGGAAATCTTCAGTCTCGACCAAGAGGAGCAGGGCAGCCGCCATACACAACCAATCAGAACGTGTATGTCTATCCATCTCCTTGTCATATTTCATTTTCCCCTGTGAATTTTGTCCAAACACAAGTTGATAATTTTGTGTGGAGGGGAGAAACAAGATGAATTAAAGCCATATGTGCAGTACTAGTACTGTATTGAGGTTATCTATTTGGATTTATTTTTGTGTTTTTCATTTCGGATTTCAGAAAAGAAGGGATAAGATAAACCAGAGGATGAAGACGCTGCAGAAGCTGGTCCCTAATTCCAGCAAGGTATACGATTCCTCTCCCCCTTCCCTTCCCTTCCCTAGCCTCTCTTTTCACATTATGTTCTGCAATCTACCTGCTCGACATCACTTAATTCCCGAGCCCACCATCCTATCGGGTGTCCTCGCGTATGTACCATTCTTGGCTTGTATGCCCGGTCCAGGTGCCACAGTCTCATCGGAACACGTACTACTAGCCTAAGAGAGCACGGGACCATGTTATAAGCATAAATCTTGGATTGGACTAAGGTGAATGGAGAGAGTTTATGGTAAAGGGAAAGGTACCTAACTTTCCAAGGCCGGTTAAGAGATTCTTGCTAGTGACAGTGATGAGAAGAGATTACTTGTCATGGGTGAGTGGTGGTGATGACTGGCTATGGTTGATCATATTTGTGGGTGAGGAGGGATGATCCTCATCCACTAGATGATGCTTATTGTAATGGGTATCGCATCAACAGCGACGTAGGAGGAGGAGAATGAGGAGGAAGTGGGATCTGATTCCTTGGAAATCGAAATTACCCTTACTCTCTTTAACAAAAGTGTCATGCCGGACTGCCGGCCATGGATTCAGATTCGGGGATGGATGCTCGGTACAGAAAACTGGATCTGGCAGGTTTAGTTGGAGGAGGAGAAATGTCAAACGTGCTACGGTAGGGCCAGCCACTAGGGGGTGGAGTGATTGTCTCAAAATGGTCCACGCATTACACGAAAATATGGTGATGATTAAAAGCTAGCACAGTGCAAACTTAGATCGTTGTCCACAAGTATAAATGATATTGTCCTTGTCCTGACCGACGATATTTAGATATGACTCGTCCGATAAATTGATATTAGTTTGGGGGTGGTGGTGGTGGTGGGGGGGACCTCCTTCTGTAGTTGCATCATTGTTGCTCTGCTTTTATATCAGTATAGATAGACTGGACGGGAAAGATGAATGACTCAAACGTCGAAGTACATGTGCAAGTGGGGAGGCACTGGGCTCTCTCTCTATCCATTTAATGGATATGATTTGATGAGTTTAAATTTGAAGAATTTGTCAATAGTTGATCTTGAGTATATGGTTCAGTGGACACTGACTTCATATAATAGAGCTGAGAAGGAGTTACTGATGTGATGTGAGAAAAATGTCATGCTTATGGCAAAGGTGATGGCTCATCAAAATGTTAGGCCCCAAGAATGCACTATTAACTTTGTTTTACATTTACTGATTTTGCAGACTGATAAAGCATCAGTGCTTGATGAGGTGATAGAGTACTTGAAGCAGTTGCAGGCACAGGTGCAGATGATGAGCAGGATGAACATGCAGCCGATGATGATGGCAGCTATGCAGCAGCAGCAGCAGCTCCAGATGTCCATGATGGCTGCCGCTCCTATGGGCCTCAGCATGGGCATGGGCGCCATGGGGATGGCCGGAGTCGTGGACATGTCCTCCCTAGCTCGTCCCAACCTCCCTGGTCTGCCACCCAATGTCCCGACCCCTATCATTCACCCCATGGCTGCGGCTGCCGCCGCCTCTACCACCCCTTTCCTGTCCATGGGCCCCCCGTGGGACGGTTCCAGCTGTAACGGCGACCCTTTCTCGGCCTTCCTCGCCTGCCAGTCACAGGTACCTTCCTCCTCCTTATTTTCTCTTTGACTGTGAAACTTGTTAACTGATAATAATTGGCTAGTTCTTGGGACCGCATTATCTTTGGGAAAGTCATGTTTATGGAAATAGCATAGAAGTGATCAACATCACGAGGCAACTTGTCTCCTCTTTTAGGCAATTTTTTAAAAAGCCCTTACCACGTTTTCTTTTCTTTATAGAAGATTATATCGAATAATTTTAAAATATATCTTTTTATATTAATGATCTCCGAATATTATAGTATTCAAATTATATATGGAATATTGTATTATACAATATAAGATATTCTATTAAATATAATATGAGACAATTGCATATAAATTTGTACAAATTCATATAATGAGAAACTCTATTTGTAACTCTTTTTTTGGAACTATAAATCTAGCCTTTCTCTAGAGAGAGCAACAGAGCAAGATCTTACTCAAAAGTCTATGGACACTGCTCCATTTTCTTGTTTGCTGCGTTCAGACTTTCTCTTCAATTTGTTTCCCGTCCATTCCCACACTCTCCCTGACTCGCTTTTCCACTAGCGTGCCCATGTGACAGTATAGAATGAAATCATTATACCATGAACAAGTTGATAATGGGGTGTGTATGATGTGGTGACAGCCCATGACCTTGGACGCGTACAGCAGGATGGCTGCAATGTATCAGCAGCTTCATCAGCCGCCCGCCTCAAGTTCGAAGAATTAAGACGTCCAGGTCCAGGTCCAGGCGGCTCCAAGTTCTTCATTGTTCAAGTTGATAATCTTGAGAGAAGGCATATCCTTCCATTGCCTTTTTTCTCTCTCTCTCTCTGGGTGCATTCATTTTATTTGTACCATTATATTAGTAAAAATATTGTCTCACACTTCAGCTTCAGATTCTTGTCCTGTATAAATATTAAAATATATGCTATGACGAGATGAATACTAGTTTCTGAAAGTCAGTCTCTGAAAGGTACATGCATGCATGTAATTGAATAATACAGATACGGGTCAATCATTGAGATCATCGTCCCTCATAGGTGACTCTAATTCAATATATCTTGAATCATATAAAGTGTATGCCTTCCACCAACCTGTACTACTTCAAATTCATAAGAATTTTATTCTGCAAGTAAAACCCCAGTTCAAGCATCCCTTAAACTCTAATATAAATTTATAATATTGATTTATTTTACTTAATATTATAATTACCCATGTCACCAAAGCCAAAGCTGACACTGGCCTAGCCCTAGCCCTAGTATATTTTACGTATTGGATTTCCCGTGCTCATACAGTAACACTACTCGAAGTGACAACTAATAATATGATGCTATCACAAAGGTAGTGAGGGTAACACTATGATATTATCAAGGACAGGAAGATTAAATATTCGTTAAGTGCATGACCAGTAAGTTACAAAAAGAAAAAAAGAATATATATACACCCAATCCGTTACTTCAAACGATTATTAAATCAATTTGTTTGACTATTGCTTATAGACATTAAAAATGTTTTTGAATATACAAATATACACCCAAGTGTGTTGAATATGGATTGGAAGTGAGTGGGGGAGACAGACATGGAACGTGTGATGTTGGGTAAAAGACGAGCAAGTGGATGATTAATGAATGATTAATGCATGATACTGGATCCTCGACTTGGACTCTCGACTCACCACATGTTTCTCTTTTAAGCCATAGCCATGACATATAATCAAATGTCCTTTCTGACCCCCTCTGACTTGAATAGTACCTTGACAGATTAATAATTATTTTTTATTAATTAAAAAAATCATAATTATGTATTCTATAAAGAAAAAAAAATATAATGTTTCATATTTTGATTTTAGAATAAAAGAAAATTGAAATCATTAAAAAGTATGATGAATCCTTATCTTTTTCGAACATGGGTCAATTTTCAGACATATTGATGCAATGATGATGAAAGTGAAGATCCTAAAGCCAAAACCTTATTGATCAAGTTCTTCGTAGGCAGGGGACTATAAGAAGATATACGATGACTATGGATGCATATTTCTCCTTTTCAAAGCACACATGTCTAGACAAAGACAGCCAACTATCTTACGTGTCCTACGTTTAATACATCAAACACGAGATAATCGTATATTGTCCAATAAATTATTTATATATTACAATATTATATTCACATATTATCGTTATAAAAGATAATATATTTTTTAATAAAAAAATATACGATAAATAATGCATTTATTAAAATATTGTATACTAATAATAATTTAAACCGCATGTATTAGTGGAGCGGCTTATTGAATTTAGGGAAGTGGAGCGTTAAAAATAAAGCAAGAAAGCCACAGAATAGACACGGAAGAGAGATGTCTGTCTCTCAAGTTGTCAGTAGGATAAGATCCTGATCCTCTTGATCCCCCACCATTTTTTTTCCATGGTTGGAGATGGAGGAGAACACCTGGACACTTCAATAACCACATGTCCATGGATCCACTTGCACGCTTGCTTCCAGTTTGTCTTTTAGAAAGATATGAATTTGCTCCAAAATTCTCCCTCGTATTATGGAGTTCCGCCTCATCAAGTGTTGACTGTGTTGAGAAGGCCAAATGGACCGAGTTGAGGTGTGTTTTAACGGTCCCGGACTATCAAGCAACTGTCTCTTAGGTAGGCTTAAAAAGCCAGCTCAGGACTATTGACTGGGTGAATACGGGCGAGATGGTGCGATATGTCGAACTTTTTATTTTTTTTTTTCAATTAAATAGAAAAAGCGGTGACGAAGTTGCAACTGTGGGGGAGTCGGGAAAAGCAAAAGAAGGTGAGTGGGGGGAGAGGAATGAGGGGAAAGGGAAGATATGCTGGGGAGAGGAGATTCCATTACAATATGAATTGGTCACTTAGAGATTCCATTACAATAGGAATTCGTCACTTTAAAAAGGGATAATAGAGATATAGAATTTAAAGAGTATAATATGTTATACCATATATGATTCAAATATGAGTTAGGTACTCAAGGCAATGTGATTAAGGAGAGGAATGAAAGGAAGAATGACATTATCAAATGTAACGAGTAAAATTCAATAAGAAAATAATATTAAGCTATAATAGATTAAATTTATGTCTAAATTTAAAAAAATAAAAATAATAAGTGATAAATATTACTATTATAAATTTATAATATTTTTACTTTTTTCAATATATAATAATAATATCAACACTAACTCTTACCTCATATATATATATATATATATATATATACCACATATCATTAAATATGCTTTCAACAATTATATACATTCAAATAATTTTTACAATAGATGTCAATTACTATTATAAGTTGAATAATTTTCTTAAATACTCAAATTAATTATAAGTCAAATTTTGAAATATGGGTTAAAAGTGATATAAATTTGTTAACTTTGAAACTAATTATGAAATCATATATAACTAGTTTTTGTGGTATTTTATTACATACGAATAGTAGCTATATTTAGATTTACACAATTCACAAAAACCTTTCAAATATTCCAATTTTTTATCCCTTATAAACTATTCTTATGCAACAAAAATAATGATCATATTATAGCATTCCATTCCACCTTGTTACATTATTAGATCCATCACCACCTTCAAATAATGTTTTACAACTTGTTTACCACCTTCAAATAATATTTGACAACCTATTTACCTTGCCTTCCTCTTATAAATTCCATTGCTATCTCATAATGGTCAATGTAGATAACCTATTTACCTTGCCTTGCTCCTATAAATTCCCTTAGTATCTCATAGTGGTCAATGTAGATGTTACTTGCCTAACTTAACCCCTACCCTATTTTGTATATTCACCCTAATTTCTAATAACATTTTATAATTATCTTTGAGTTTTATGTCTCAACATGGCCTCTCTAAAAAGACTCCATATCATAATCACCAACATTAGCCACTACAATTGATGTTATCACTATCACATACGACAATAATTTTATTGTCTATCTCAATCTTTTATGTATTTTACAAATTCAACGCTATATTCCAACGATGTCTCATGACCCTCCTTGACCATATTATTCAACCATAGCAACTATTAAACTCATAATAACTCACTTTTCACCAGAACTTTAAAGAGATTTTTAGTTTGAAATTAGTCAAACTTAATCTAAAGTTAAGGAAAAATGATAGGGAAGTGTAGCTTCAACTACCATCCTTCCGTATAAAATGACACCCATTGTTGTAAGACAAAAAATTAACCAAATCAATTGAGAGAAAGGAGAATTTTCATCAAGAAGGTATATTGTCTCGTGATTATTGAAAAACAAAGACCTATTACCTTCACCCACCTACCCCTCAACCACTATCATCGACCCTTTCCCACCTCTTTAAGAGACTTTGCATATAGTTTTCATTTTCGATCGACCCTAGAAGTATGCCATCAAGAACAATTGCGTGACCTAAAATGGGGCACTTTCCATACAATAGAGCACAATAATATAAAAGTATTCTTTTTGACCACTGCTAGTAATCTCCAACCTCCTAGCACCACTATCAACTTCCTAAGTGCTCCAAGGAAATCCCTAAAGTGGCTAATCACCTAGATTTAAATCATAATTTCTGATTATTTTCATCCTACCATTGTCTACAAATAAGACAACCAAACTAGCATGGCCAAGTCCTCTTAAACTTTATTATTCAAGATGTCTACAATGATATAATGTGTTACCATTGAATATATATACCGATTTGTCATCCCATCTATAGAAGAAATGTCATATGTGAAATCAACCTAAAAAACTTGAAAAGTTTGGAGAAAATGTGAACAATAAGATGCAATATGTACTATTATTGGGTTTGATGTTATGGAGAGAATCTATGTAAACCATGTCCCTTGAAGTTAAGGAAAACTGGGAAATAACCGGTCAACCCAAGTGAGAAAATCGAAGCGGTTCATAAACTCCAACCGTTAGAGATGGACAAAATGGGAAATTTACACATCCCAAGTGATCCAAAAAGTAATAAAAACTATGAAAAGGGACTTTAGGATAATTTGAGAGAGAAAACTAGACCGGTTCAGGTAAACCAAATTGAACTGTTTTGAACTATCATTAAACTAGATGCTAAATTCATTTTTCTAGGTGGTTTAAAATATCCAAATTGGAGAATTGAAGCCACCATTGGATAGATAATGAATTTAGATAAATTTATAAATTTTTAATTTTGAAAAACTCGATCGAATCGGGTATGAACTGACCAGTTTAAGTATTGAACACTGTTTGGACTGGTTCAGTTTGGTTCGGAACAATGTCGTCTTCTTCCTTTAGATGACAACACTGTTCAATCAATGGAAAAATGAACAGCACCGGTGGAAAGGAAACGTTAATGTTCAGGACATTTCAAGCCATCGATAAGTGCCATTAAGATGCCAAACAGATGCTCGGAGAGTCATCGAGCCCCTATATAAAGAGCTCCTCTCTATTCATTCTTCTCACACCTAAAAACTCCACTCTCTCTCAGCTACTCAGTTTTTCGACAAAGCTCGAACCAGAGCTCCAACATAGGGTTTTTTTTTAGTTAAAGAAGGCGAGTTCGAGTTCCTTAGACTCGGGGAGAAGTCAGCTACCCGACAGTAGTCACCATTCAATCCGAGGGTCGCCGGTGAAGCGCTAGTGTAATCGAACAGTGAAGCAGCTCTAGCGGATCGAACCTACCTTGTTTTGATCGAGCTAAAAACGACCAAATTGAGCCCTTCTCAGGCCAAACCAAGCTCTTCTAACACTTTCTCAGCCCTCATACGACCAAATTAGAGCGGAAAGGTAAGCTAATTTGGCTCTTCTCTGTAATTTTCGATCAGTGTTAGAGAGAGAAATGACGAAACTCCACTGACCAAATTCTCCCTCAATTCGACATGAATTATTGTAATTCTTGATTCTAGGAGAAACCTGAGAATGAGAGCTACTTGCCTCGATAGAAAGCTCATATCGCCGCACCTCCGACGATAAACTTTTGAAGCTTTCTCTCTCTATGCATAGTTTTCCAGTTAAGCTCCGTTTGAGCTTGTTTCAACCTCAATTCACGCGATTCAAAGCTCAATTGAATCGTATGGATGTGTAGAACTCAATGATACCTTCAATTTCAATAATTAACCTCGATTGAATGGTCAATTTGATGAAATCAAATTTGACCAGTTTGAAAGAGGGAAATTGGGGATTTCATAAAATTGAGGGAGCAAAGTACAATTTTCCAAAATTGAGGGCCAATTGGCCATTAAAAGGATGTTGGAGGATCAATTGGTCAATTTTTGAAATTTATTGGGGTCAAATTGCCATTTTTGTAAATAAGGGGCAAAATGGTAATTTTTGAAAAGTTGGGGACCAAATTCGAAATTTGGGAAACTTGAACCCCTTAAGTGATTTTGAATAAATTGAGGACCAAAAGTGAATTTTAGAAGTTTTGAGACTCAATTTGGGGAAAAGTTAGCATTAGGGACCTAAAGTCAAAGAAAAAGAACTTTAGGGACCTAAATGTAATTAATTGAAAAGTTTGGGCATTTTCGTTCATACGTGAGGAATGAAGGCTATCATGCCAAATGTTAATAAAAAAGGATGTCCAAATCGTGTAGGGACACAAATGGCCAGAACGCCAGCAAGGATAAGTTCGCGTGGAGGTGAAAAGTAGACTAAGGAGGAAGACACTACAAATATCAGATGAGTGAGATTATTCACATCATAATCGGTTGGGATGATGAGCACATCGAAAATAAAAAACCACTACTATGTGAAATTTTAACATCACACCTGATGGGAATGATGTGAGAACTACACTAAAAAACTATTTATCAGTTATAAGTAGATCATACCCAGTTGGTATGATAAACTTTCTGTAAGAAAGTAGAAAACCCATTTACTGATTGTAAGCGGAGATGTAATCACACCCGGTTGGTGTGATGGACATGTTGAAAAGTTATTTTGTCAGAAGTGTTCTCCCATGACTGTTTTCCAATGCTTAAAACTTTTGGGAGACCTTGATGAGAGTTGAAATAACTCAAATAAGCTAGATGCCTCATTTTTGGAACTTGGGGGCTAAAATGCCCGTTTTTGGAAAATCACGTACAATGGGCCTAATGCCAGTTGGCAGAGCAGGAGCTCATAAACAAACATGTTGATAAGCCATGAAAATTCTTAATGAATGATTTATGTGATTTGCCATGGTACTAAGACATGATCGACATACTCGATGTACTAGCGGCAGTGCGACAGGACTACGTTGATAGACCAGTCTAGACAAACAACTGCAGATCGAGTTGAGGGTCGGGGTTGTTAGACTAGTGGCACCAAAGATTAATGGCTTTATTAAAAACTTTTGTTTGTGCATGCACTTGAGGTCCATGACTATCAAGATGCCCAAGAGGGGTAGTGATGCGTTCTAGGGGCTATTGGACAACATGGTGGAGATAAGGGCAGTTTATCGTGCCAGCAGTTAGGGAAGCTTGACGTAGCTTTATGTGCATGAGACCGGGCTATGGTCGGGATGAGGTCTCTGTCCTCATATGGACATGGAGATGATTTTGGGTTTGTGGGTTAGATGTCACGAACATCCACTCATTCCTAGGGTAGAAGTGGACGGGCTTCTATCTAGGTGGCCGGTAAATTTGCTCCGACTCCACAAGTGGGTGTAGTGGACGGTCTACCTTGTAAATGTGTGATCCCTTCATGATAAAGGGCATGTATTGATTGTTAAACACTGATTGTGGAAAATGAAGAAATGGTTTATGAAAACCAAAATTTGAGGAAGGAATAATCTTAAAGGAAATGAGGAGTCTAACACACTCCAATTAAAAAATTATTTTATGAGAACTCTTTTTCAAACACCCATTTACTGAGTTGTAGAAACTCACTCTCCCTTTCTATCCCTTTTCAGGATTTAAGGAAAATGACTAAGGGTAACACCCGGACCTGACTCTTGTCAGGTATGCTTAAAATTTATTTTTAATCTTGTATTATTATTGATTTATGTTATTATAGAGAAAAAGGTTGAATTAAGTTGACACCTCTTGATTAAAGAAATGGGGAAACCCCTCTTAAGCCAAGGGAGCGACGGATTGATCATGAGGATCCGACCAAACCGGGTCGAGGCATGATAATTTGGGTCCATATCATATAAAAGAGGCATATGCCTCTTTCGACGCATCTAAAGTGACTTGACTCATGACACCCACCACTTTCATTTGAGCGACTCAACAAAACATTAGGGGTTAGAAGGAGAGTTACCATGAAATGAGATGAGATGAGATGATGAAGTGGGTTGTTAGATTGATGAGTAGATCACTATTATTGCTATAAATGGAGAAATGATTGCATCAATGGTATAAAGCCACATCATAAAAGAGTCCCGAGAGAGGAGTGGTGTCATACCCCAACTTGATCTCAAGGTTTCGTTCCAATAATAACTCGACACATCCACTTCATACTGCAATTATAAGTATATTCACCATTGTAGTATCGTTATGACCAAGAATTAGAATAAAGAATAAATCAAATTTTCAATGAAAACTTAAAATTTATTTCATATGTAGTGTGCCTTAAAAACTCGTACAAAATCCCTGATAATATAGAAATTAATAATAATATAATTAAAAATTTGTACGCATACTTCAAGATTTATATCTTAAGTCTAGCGAGTTATGTAAGTGATGTCCTGCTCAATAGTCTTCCATAGGCCTCCGCCTTTACCTAAAATATTTTGGGGGGAGGGGGAGCTTACAACTCAGTGGATAAAGTTACCAACATCGAGGCACTTTATGACTTCGATTCTAGACTTCACTCAAAACGTTTATACATGGAGAATTCTTTTATAACTTTTTATCATTTTAATTTCATGAGTTTCAGCCCATAGATCTTTCAACTTAGGGTTTTCCATTTTTTTGTTTATTAAGGTGAAGCTCAACTCACTACATATAAAATAAACAAATGTATAACCAAACAAATGAAACATGGCCCCACCATATCTCGAATGTCAACAAGAACTTAGAATGGAACCATATAATAGGGATAGGAGTCGAACCAGATCAGGAAACCAAGGTTAAACCAGGAATGGAATCCCGAACCAATGATGCAAACCTAAACCGATAATGGAACCCCGAACTGGGAAGGGAATACGAGTTAGGATTTGAAAGTTAAATCAGATCATAACCCAATGTTTGAAGTGGGAAAGGGAACCCTGTGTTGGGAATAGGGATCCAATCAAATTAAGGATCGGATTCCCGAGCATGAAAACCCATATTCTTGGAAAAAGTCAGTTTTCACCCGAATGGGGTCGAGATTTTGAATTAAATTATCAAATGGACTGAAGAGATCAAGAAGGTAGTTTTGGATATTTGAAAGTTTGAAAATGAAAGGGGACCAAGTCAGGTTAGATTTAACCCGACTTTGGCTGACCCAAACCGACTTGTGGCCATACACCTGAGTTCATCCCTCTACCCACTCTGGACAGTTTCTATAGATGACATGTTATGAAAACACGCTTAATTAACCCATTGTTTCATCAAATTGCACACAATCAAACTTGACATTGCAATGACCCGCTTTTGCTTCTTTGGATATCTCTCATGTACTCCCCTAACTCCTTTGAATTTCTGAGCTCCGTTCTTCGTTATAGCTTAGTAGCGCTTGTTTCCCACCTTAGGGCCACCTAGTTATTTATTGCTTCTACCTCTAGTTTGGATACTCCTTCTTGACCCTGTAGGTGTTTGTTCTCTTGAAATTTCCCGTGCGAGTGTAGGGTATCCTTCTGTGCTTTCCTTCTTACAAGGTAAATTGCCCTTCCAATCCTATGTTCTCCTTGAGTTTTGAGTTTCTTGGTATGACTTCCTTATGTAGTTTGTCACGCCTCGACCCGATTTGGTCGGATCCCCATGAGCAACCCGCCACTCCCTTTGGTTCATGAAGGATTTTGCCTTTTTCTAAACCGCGAGGAGTAAGACGTCATTTTTCCTGTATTTCCTGGAATAACATTATACAAAACTGATAATCTTTTAAATAGACATACTTTTCTTTATAGTTCCCATACAGGGAGGTCTTTAAGTTTGGTTTTCCCTTGGTTACCTAAAATGGGTAAAATGGAGGGGGTGAGTTCTACAACTCAATGAGCGGGTGTTGGGAGTGAGTTTTCATAAACAAAACAAGTTTAATCGGAGTGTGCTAAACTCCTTATTTCCTTTAAGAATATTATTTCCTCAAATACCACCTTTTAAAACCCTTTTTCCTCATTTTTCACATTAGGTGTGTTTGTAACGGTCAGCACATGCCCTTCATCAGGAAGGGATCACACATTTGTTGGATAGCTTGTCCACTGCACCCACTTGTGGCATCAGAACGACTTTACCTGCCACCTAGATAGAAGCCCGTCCACTTCTACCCTAGGTCTGAGTGGATGTTTGCGACATCTAACCCTCAAACTCAAAATCAACTCCATGTCCGTATGAGAATAGAGACCTCATCCCGACCCCACCCTGATCTCATGCGCATGAAGCTACATTGAGCTTCCCTAACTACTGGCACGACAAACTACCCTTATCTCCACCATGTCGTCAAGTAGCCCTTAGGATGCATCACTACCCCTTTTGGGTGTCTTAATGGTCCTGAACCTCAAGTGCATGCACAAACAATAGTTTTTCCACAAAGCCATTTATCTTTGGTGCCACTGGTCCAACAACCCTGACCCTCAACTTGACTTGTAGCTATTTGTCTAGACCGGTCCGTCGACCTAGCCCAGTCGTACTACCGCCAGTCCATCGAGTATGTCGGTCTTATCTTGGTACCATGGCGAAATCACATAATCCATTCATTAAGAATTTTCATGGCTTAAATGTCATGTTTGTTTACGAGCTCTTGCTTATGTCAACTAGCCTTGGGCCCACTGCATGTGATTTTCCAAAACCGGACATTTAGCACCACAAGTTCCAAAACTAAGGCCTCTGGCCTAATTGAGTTGTTCTAGCTCTCGTCAAGAAGGTTTCCTAAAAATTTTAAGCATTGGCACACAGTCAGGGGAGAATGCTTCTGACAAAAATCATCTTTCAATTCATCACACCAATCGGTGTGATAATATCTTCGCTTACAACCGGCAAGTGGGTTTTCTTCTTCCTTCTAGGAAGTCCATCATACCAACCATGTATAGTTTTCTCAACTTACAACCAGTAAGTAGGTTTCTGCTTAGTTCTCACATCACTCTAACCAGGTATAATGTTAAAATCTCACATATAAGTGGTTTTTCATTTCCGAGGTGCTCATCATCCCAACCGGGTATGATATGAATAAACCCACTCACAGTGGCTTCCAATTTAGAAAAGGTGCTCATTATCCCAATCGGGTATGAAGTGTAAATTAGCCCACTCACCTTTTATCTAGAGATATCTTCATCTTGGAGGGATTCCAGGTACCCGTCCCTGATTGGTCTTATTGGTGTTTCTCTACTCTAATACTTCCCCATTTTCCTTAAATTTGGTTGTTGCATGGTGGATGTCAAGATTGAGAATTTCATAGGTAGGGAGTATTAATCTGGTATATCTAATATGATCATGACAAAGATGATGTTTGAGGTGTGAACAAGGACTAGTGGACCAGGTAGCGCTCTTTTACTCGAATTACCCTATTAGCTCAATTGGTGTCGCTTTGATAAATTGTTCTAAGCTCCTTATATAGCTGTAAAATTATTTGTTAAATGGGGAAGATTTATTACTAAATTATGGGTATTTATGGGTATTAATTCCAATAATTGAATGTAGGTATTAATTTACGGGTATTTATGAGTATTAATTCTAATAATTGAATGTAGGTATTAATTTATGAGTATTTATGGTAGGGGTGTAGGACTAATACTATAAAGTGCTAATAGTTTCGTACTAAACCAAATTCACATAATTATCTCATTATTTTCTCCTAAAAGACTTTACTAGGTATTTACCCTATCCATTCCATCGAGTTATTTATTTCAGTCAAAATAATATTTTTTATTTTATTTTAAATCAAATTTATTCCAATTATATCAATTAATTTTAAACTTATAATACAATTTTAGAAAAATTTCAGATCGAAATTTTGGGTTACTAAAAACACGGTGTGACATAGTTGCCTATTCGACTTTATAGTCTCCACGCTTGCCCGTCCCTTCCTTTTGCTTTCCCCTAATCTCTAGTGTCGAGGTGTTCCATTCCTTCGTCACTGGCTTTCTTCTTATTCTCTCGTTACTAGAGTACTTTGTTGTTATCTTGGTTGTTCCTTGCTAGGGTCCTATGGGGCGGTTAGGTCTTTTCTCGGTTTTTCCTTGACTTGTGTTTCCATCTCCATGCTTTTCCTTTTCATGACCGGCTTTCGTCATGATGCCATTCCTAGTCCGTGTTCTTTCTTTCTATTTTGACATCCTTTTTGTGGGTCGCCTTCCTAGTTCATGCTATGACTCCCTTTGGGTCATCGGGTCTTTCTTAGGGTCCTTGTTGACTCACTTATGGTGCCTTATCTTAACCCATTTCGTATGGTTGCCTACTTTGCCCTTCGGGACTTACTATGGTCTACCCCATTAGGTCCAGCTCTCCTTTTCCTTTGGGTTTCTCCGTGGGGTCTCTTGTCATTCTAGTCTCGTTGTGTGGGGTACAGATGTCAGGCAGGGACGGCCAGTCTACCCTGAAGCTGGCTTTAGGTCTTGCCTACTTCCTTAGGGTTCCTCAGTACTCCAAGTTTCCTTTGTATTCTCCTTTAGTAGTCCTAGGGTTTCAAGGGTCGATTAAGAAATTTGGGTTCTTCCCTTGAGAATACTTGAAATCTTTTTATTTATTAGACTGGAAAACCCCGATCAAGGTTTATTACAATCACGAATTTCTAGAACTTATTGCCCCATTCCTATCCCCTCCATTTAACCGACCTAGAGTTATACCTAGACATGTTGCGAGATTCTACATCGAGTGTCTAGATGCGCCTCCTCCTCCTTGTTGGGCATTCACCTCCATGGTACCTTCTGCAGCGAGGTCACGGGTTCATGCTAGGTTCCTCGAACTCCGTGGATGTGGATAAGCCAGGAGCCCTTCTTGCCTATATTGGTGGCGCAATATCTATCTCGTATCTGTGTAAGACAGCAGCGTCATGGGCGTGTTGCGTGGGACCTGTAGTACACGCGCTTCTGTGAATCGGGGGGGAGTCGGCAAAAAATCCTCACATAGCTTTCGTACACCTCCCAAAAGTTTCTCTCAACTTCTTCTTAGATCTGAGCCTGGTCTAGTTCCTTAGGTGGGGATATCTCATCCTCCATCGAGTAGGGAAGGATCCTATCTCTGGGTGCATCCCATGGGATGAGCTCTTCTAGCGCCTCTACCCTTTGTTCCATGCCATGTATCAAGGGGATATACTCTTCGAGGGCATTCCCATTCGTGTTTTATGCAAGGGTTGATGGGAATCAAGGATTAGGATGGGTTGGAGAAAAACTTATCAGGAAAGTTATGCTTTGATACCACTCAAGTTGTCACACCTTGACCTAGTTTGATCGGGGTTCATGATCAACCCACCACCCTTTCCTATATCATCCGAGTATTACTACCTAAGTGATGCAAGGAAGGTAAAGGCGTGTCTATGTTCAAACCCGTACTTAAAGCTAGGGGTAGGGAACACACCTTGAGGGTCTAAGCTTGTCTGGAAACTTTCCGTCTTGGTGGTAGCTTGAAAGGGTGAGTGGAGGGGAATGAGTACATAATACTCAGTGAGGGAAACTACTATAATCTTTACTTTAATTCATTACTCTGTCCATTAAATTATCCATTTGTCTTTATTCGCACATTTCAAATGATCAACAATGCCCTCCTATCATAGGAGGGATCACACATTCGCAGAACAGTCCCCGACCATTCCACTTGTGGACCGCAGCGCCTTTACCGTCCACCCTAATAGAGGTGCATTGCCTCTACCCGGAGTTTGAGTGTATATCAATAGTCTGACCCTCAAACCTTGATCACTTCATCATGTCCGCTTAGTGGGACGAGACATCGTTTCCCCTACTGCGTACTGGCCCTCCAGCGCAACGGTCTATTGACTTGGCTTCAGCCCACGCGTACTGGCCTAACAGGTTCGACGACCTAGCTTTGGCAGAGTAGCGATTTGACCCAACAAGCTCAATAACTCAAACTTGGCTCGACGGGTATCACACACAAAATTTCCCATTATTTGGATCTTTTAGCATCATTCATCACGTATTCTGGACGGGTCCATACCCGTATCCATCGGCCTTGGGCCCAGTTGTATACAGAGCCTAATCACCGTAATTAGCTCCCAAATATTTTAAGCAGAGTCACCCGATCATGGGAGGCTAATTCCGAGAAAATCATTTTCAAAAGAACCATCCTTCCAACCATAATAGACGTTATAGTGATTCCCACTCACTGGTGATCTCGGCGGGGTCGTGCTAGCGGAATCTCTCTCCACGGTGTGCTTTCGGTGGCCAACGCTCAAGTAATCTATTCCTACATGGTATGAGTGTCCGTATTAGGATGCGCTGACTAATAGGTCACCTATTCTCTCGTATTTACACCTGAGGCCCCGTACTTTGCCTTTAATCTCTATTATGCCCTTGGGGTTTCCAATCATTCTTCTTGGGTCCTTAAACTCTTTTAATTTCTCTAATTAGCCATTAATTTACTAAGATTGCCCTTTAGTCCTTAATTTTCCAAAAATTTCAATTTAGTCCCTAACTTTTCAAAATTTCTAATTTGCCCTCTATTTTGTCCAAATTGCCCAATTGACCCTTAATTTGGAGTGAATTTCACGAAAATGCCCTCAATTTTATCAATTTGCCATTCAGTCCTCCAATTTTTTGAAAATTGCACAAAAGCCCCTAAAATCCCCAAATTGGGCTTCATCTTCTTCCCCAATATAAGCATATGAAAATTTAGATCTTACCTCATCCAATTGGCAGCCTGAAAGTCCTTAATTTCTTTGATTCTTACCTCAATTCATCTCCTCCAGCTCCCGTCGATCGTCCTACACTTCAAATTTTTAATTTTGGTTGAATTTTTGGCCTTGTCGGAGCTTCACCAGAAAATTTACAGTAGAGAGAGAGGGAAAGAGCTTGATTACCTTACCGACGGAGGGGCGGTGGCTGGAGCTTGAGGTGGGGGCAACTAGTGCTCATCGAGGGCAACCTACTAAGATTGAATCCTATTGGAATTTGTTCTGTCCTATGGGAATTTGAAGAGAGAAGTTTCGAGGGGTGTAGCTCTAAAACTCAAAAATTTCGACGAGAGGAGGCTAAATTGAGCTTACCAGAAGTCTGTAAGGTGCTGTGGAGGGTCTTAGTCAGTCAGAGAAGGCCAATGCAGGAAGCGGAAGGGCTAAGAGAGTCGAGGATGGAGCCATCAAGAGCTCGCTGTTTCGAGCTTTGGAGCGACATCACTGTGCTATCTCTTCCACACTCCTTTGTTCGTCCTCTAGTTGCTTTGAGAGTGTCTCGAGCTAGAACACTCTTCCCCGGTTAAAATGCCACCCTTCGGAGCTTCTCCGATTGAGAAGTTTCGCGTCATCGAAGCTCTGGTTTGCTGCTCTTTAGAAAATGTACTCTTCATCTTCTTAGCTCGATTGTGGGATGCTGGGGATGAATGGAGGGGTGCTCTTTATGTAGGGAGCTCGACAATTGTTCAGGCTACCTGCCAACGTAAGACTTGGCCTTTGTCTAAACCACCAGTGACTTGATCGGAGAGTTTTTTGAGTCGTCGAAAACTTCAGCTGTAAACCCCGTCCTTTAAAGGTGAGAAAACCAGGAAAAGAACCGATCAATTCAAAAGAGAAAATTGAGCTGGTTCACGAACCATAACCAGTAAATAAAGGGTAAAATGGGAAATTGACAAATTCCAAGTGACTCAATGAGTCATAAAAATCATGAAAAAGAAACTTGAGACAAATGGGAAGAGAAAACCACACTGGTTCAGGTGAACTGACCTGAACTAGATTAAACCGGTTTAAACCGTACTTGAACCGATTTCTAAATTCATTTTTCTTGGTGGCTTAAAATGATCAAATTGGGGAATTGAAGCCACCATTAGATGGAGAATGAATTTAGAAATTTTATTTTTGAGAAAATCGGTCGAATTGAGCCTGAACTGACCGATTTACGCATTGAACCTAGCTGGACCGGTCCGATTTGGAACAGTGTTATCTTCTTCTTCAAGATGACAACACTATTCATTCAATGCAGAAACGGATAACACAGATGGAGCTTAAATTGCTCCAATCAGGCCATTTCAGGGTGTGGATAAGCTTGACCAAAATGGAAAGTTTTCGGGTAGAGGGTCTCCGAGCTCCTCTCCATTCATCATCCACACACCTCAAATCTCCATTCTCTCTCAACTGCTCCAGTTTTTGGCAAAGCTCAAACCAAAGCTCCTATATAGGCATTTTTCTCAGCCTCATGAGGCAAGGTCAGGTTATATAGACTCCGGGGGAAGTTAGCTACCTAACAACAACTTCCTTTCGACCCGATGACCAGCAGAGAAGCATCAACATAATCAAATAGTGAAGCAGCTCCGAAGGACTAAAGCTGCTCTATTTTAGCAGAGCTGAATTCGGCCAAATTCAGCCCTCCTCCGGCTAAACCAAGCCTTCTTGACACCCCTTGTAAACCCCATCCTTTGATAATGAGAAAACCAGGAAAAAAATAGGTCATTTCCAAAGAGAAAACCGAGTCAGTTTATAAACCATAACAGATAGAGAAAGGGAAAACCAAGAAATTTATGGATCTCAAGTGATCTAAAGAGTTACAAAATTCATGAGAAAGGACTTTAGGATGAATGGGAGGTGAAAACCAAACCGATTCAGGTAAACTAGACCTAAACCAAATTGAACCGGTTTGAATTGGTTATAACCACTATTGAACTGGTTTCTAAATTCATTTTTCTAGTTGGCTTAGAAAATTCAAATTTGAGAATTGAGTCCACCATTGATTAAGAATGAATTTAGATAAATTTAATATTTTTAATTTTGAAAAACTCGGTTGAATCTAGCCTGAACCGACCAGTTTAAGCATTGAACCCGGTTCGGATCGGTCTGGTCCAGTTCGGAACAGTGTCGTCTTCTTCCTTCAGATGACATCAGTATTCTCTTGCCGAAAAATTGAGTAGCACCGACAAAGATGAGAAGTCTATGGCTAGGGAGTTTCAAGCAATGAATGACCTCCATAAAGGTGCCAATCAAATGGCCAAGAAGTCCACAAGCTTCCTATATAAAGAGCTCCACCTCATTCATCCTCCTCACACCTAAAAGCTTCACTCTCTCCCTACTACTCCATTTTTCAATGAAGCTCGAAATAGAGCTTCGACTTGGGCAT
The DNA here is from genome assembly GCA_030064435.1 of Trapa incisa. Lineage (NCBI taxonomy): Eukaryota > Viridiplantae > Streptophyta > Magnoliopsida > Myrtales > Lythraceae > Trapa > Trapa incisa. The sequence goes on from CM057771.1 coordinate 16,442,053, forward strand.
TTTTCTAAGCCAAATAAGGCGAGGTCGGGTTCTTTAGATTCGGGGAGAACTTAGCTACCCAATGGTAGTCTCCATTTTCTCCGAGGATTGCCGGAGAAACACCGGCTAGATAGAACATTAAAGTAGCTCCGGCGGACCAAAGATGCCCTATTTCGGCCGAGCTAAAAATGGCCAATTTGAGCCCTTCTCAGGCCAAACCAAGCTCTCCTGACACTTCCACAGCCCTCATACGACTAAATTAGCATGGAAACGTAAGCCAATTTGGCTATCCTTAGTAAATTTCGATTAGTGTTAGATAGAGAACCGATGAAACTTCACTAACCAAATTCTCACTCAATTTGGCATGAATTGATGTGATTCTTGATCCTAGGAGAAACCTCAGGATGAGAGCTATCTGTCTAGATTGAAAGCTTGGACCGCCGCACCCTCGGCGGTAAGCTTTCGAAGCTTTCTCTCTCTAAGTCCAATTTTTTGATGAAGCTCCATTTGAGTTCAATTTGGATCCAAATGACGCAATTCAAAGTTCCATTGAGTCGTATGGAGGTGTAGGAACTTAATTTTACCTTCAATTTCAATAATTAACCTCGATTGATTGGTCAATTTGATGAAATCAAATTCGGCCAGGTTGAAAGGGGGAAATTTTTGGGAACATTGGGGATTTCAAAAATTTGAGGGACTAAAGTGCAATTTCCCAAAATTAAGGGCTAATTGGGCATGGAAAAGATATTGGAGGACCAATTGGTCAATTTTTAGAATTATTGCGGTCAAAGTTACTATTTTGGTAAAATAGGGGTAAAATGGTAATTTTTGAAAAGTTGGGGACCAAATTGGATATTTGGGAAAGTTGAACCCCTTTTCATAATTTTGAATAAATTGAGGTCTCAACATGAATTTTAGAAGTTTCAGAACTCAATTTGGGAAAAATTGGCATTAGGGACCTAAAGTTAAAGAAAAAGAACTTTATGGACTTAAATGCAAATAATTAAAAGTTGGGCATTTCATTCATTTGAAATGAATGAAGGCTATTAGGCCAAATGTAAATGAACAGAGATGTTCATATTGTGTAGGAACATGAAGTACCGGGAATTCTAGCAAAGACAAGCTCATGTGGAGGTAAAGAGCTAATTAAGAGGAATTCATTACACTATCGAGTGAGTGGGAATTTTCACATCATACCTGGTTGGGATGATGGGTACCCTGGAATGAAAAACCATTACTAAGTGGTATTTTAACATCACACCTGGATGGGGAGATGTGAGGAATCACGTGGAAAAACTATTTACCACTTGTAAGTAGATCATACCCGGTTGGTATGATGAACTTCCTAGAAGGAAGTGGAAATCCCGCTTATCGATTAGGAGCGGAGATGTCCTCACACTTAGTTGGTGTGATGTATAGGTCAAAAGTTATTTTTGTGAAAAGTTCTCTCCTCTAACTGTGTGCTACTGCTTAAGGATTTTAGGAAACCTTATTAATAGGAGCTCGAATAGCTTAGATAGGCCGAAGGCCTCGGTTTTGGAACTTGGGAGCTAAAATGCCCAATTTTGAAAATCTCATATAGTGGGCCCAAGGCTAGTTGGCAGAAGGAGGAGCTCGTAAGAAAACATGATGTTAAACCATGAAAACTTTAATGAATGATGTGATTTGGCCATGGTACCAATATAGGTCTGATATACTCGATGGACTGGCAGCAGTGCAACAAGATAGGTCAACAGTCCAGTCGAGACAAACAACTGCAGGTCGAGTTGAGAGTCGTGGCCATTGGACCAGTGGCATCCAAGATTAAATGGCTTATGAGAAAAATTATTGTTTTGTGCATGCACTGAGGTTTGGGACCATCAAGACGCCCAAGAGGGGTAGTGATGCATCCTAGGGTCTACTGGATGACATGGTGGAGATAAGGGCAGTTTGTTATGCCAATAGTCAGGGAAGCTCGACGTAGCTTCATGCACACGAGACTAGGGTGGGGTTAGGATGAGGTCTCTATCCTCATATGGACACGATGTTTCTTTTTGGGTTTGAGGGTTGGATGTTACGTACATCCACTCATTCCTAGGGTAGAAGTGGATGGGTTTCTATCTAGGTGGCCGGTAAAAGTCGCTTTGATGCCACAAGTGGGTGCAGTGGATGGGCTACAGAGATGGATTCAATAGCGTCAATCACCGAAAATGGGCTGACGAAGGATGGTGGGGAAACCAAAGGAATTACAAGAAAGAACATCTCTCCGAAAGAAAGTAGATCAACAGATGAGATGAAATCCGAAAGATTTAAGAATCCTAAGCACAATAGGGTGGGTTCGGTACACTTGATTTTTGGACGAAAGGAATGTCGAACTCTTAGTAGACTAAGGGGATGGAGACTTACCTGAGCCTATTGACTGACAAACCAAAGACAAACAAAGCTTCTCACTAGAGATTCGATGGAGAGCTAGAGGAGTCACGATGAGGGGAGGGGCTTTGATGAATAGGGATTTTTAGAGCATTGACAACAGGAAATGAATTCAGGGCACACATACCCAAATCGTTGGGTGAGCATGAGGTACTTTGGATTAATGACAAAAATGCCCTTTGGAAAAAAGGTCAAAATTCCCCTAAAAGATTTCAAGAATTATAAGGGTGCCTCATTCCCTTTCAAAATGACTAAAATGCCCCTTGGAGTCAAAGAAATTTCATCCATGCCATTTAGTCCAATTTTACCGAATTGCCCTTCAAATTTGATAGAAATTTCAGGCATTCAATTTGGTAAATTAAATAACCAAAATGCCCTTTTGAAATGAATAAATTACAAGAATGCAATCAAGGGCATATTTAGGAGGATAAATGAGTTTCGAATGTCAAAATTACGAAAATTCCCCGAACAACACAATTGGTGTACGTGGAAAATTTGAGCCTTAATTTATGACCTAGATTCTCAAATTACCAAATTCCAAGTGGAAGATACAAATGTCATATATTATTTTCTTATTTAATAGATATAGATTTAAATAAGAAAATAATATCTGACCTTTGTATCTTCCACATGGAATTAGGGCCTAAGGGCAAAACTGTAAATTTTGGAAGTATTGCGGTATAGTCTAATAAATGCGCAAATTACGACCCAGAGAACATTTATTAAATTATGTATGATATGCAGGAAGAAAAAATATACATGATCATGCAAGAAGAGCACGAATATTCGGAAATCCCTCCGGGACGAACATGTCCTCGGATAATGGTGAGTGAGATTTTTTGCTTCGAGTCTGATTTGATCGGTGATGCGATATTACTCATAAAATTTACTGCATGATTTATTTATAAAATTATTTTTTTAGAAATATAATCTAATGACTATGTGATATTGCTTAAACTATTTGGTTATGTATATTTCTGTTGAGAGAATGAATCATGATTATAGGATTTTCACGTGGAAGGTGTGTCAACACACTACAAGAAAAAAATATAATTCAACTATTGAAACAGGATATGGGTGGGACCCATGGTCGAAAAATGGTTGATTAGATTTAGCTTTGTTAAAGTGAGCCTAAGGCCAATGGAAACGGGTCCATTCCCATAGATAAGTTCTGATATAAGAACTTGATAGAAATTATCACAATTGATAATGTTTGCGGAAGCTATTGAGCCCATTAGGCGAGTAGCGTAAATATAAAGGTCTTATATCAAAAGACTTATGCATGTAATTGCAATCATTCTAAACTAAAGAGACTCCTCGTATGGGGTATTATTGGTTCTAAGGGCTACTGGATAAAAAGGTTGGTACATGAGAAGTTGTGTTGTTTGGGTATGTCTTGAAGCTTTGAAAGTTTCGTACACACTAAGACCGAGTGGATAGAAGAGCGAGGTTTCACCCCCTCCATATGGGGATGTAAGTATCGATAAGTCTAAGGGGTTATGTCACGCCCAACCCGGTTTGGTCGGAACCCCATGAACAACTTGCCACTCCCTTTGGTCTAAGAAGAGTTACCACTTCCCAAGACCACAATGATCCCTAGAATGGCATTATACAAAAGTCAATAGCTAAAAAAAACTTTTCATACCTAACTTAAGGCTGGTTCTCAAATTTCTTTATGGGTATTCTCCTTTCCTAAAAAATGGTTAAAGGGAAGGGGTGAGTTTCTACAACTTAGTGAGCAGGTGTTAGGGAGTGAATTTTAAAAAAAATAGTTTATCAAAACATTTCATCCTTTTTAATTCACTGTTATGTTAATTCAGCTCTTTTAATACTCCCCCTTGCTCGAGAGGTGTTTAGCAAACAATCACACGCCCTTTATCATAAAGGATACAAACATTCACAGGTGAAGTCCTTGACTACACCCACTTAGAGATTAGTGCACCTTTGTCATCCACCCTGATAGAAGTTCGACCACTTCTACCCTAAGTCTGAGTGGATGTTCACACGTCCGACCCTCTAATGCGAAAGTACTTCATGTCCGATATGAGGATGGAGACCTCATCTTGACCCTACCCCGGTCTCGATGCGCAAAGAAGCTACTCCGAGCTTCATGACTTACTGGCACAACAAACCTGCTCTTATTGCATCCAGGTTGTCCAACAGCCCTTGGAACCTATCACTACCCCTCTTGGGCATCATGATGGTCCCAGATTAGAGTGCATGCACAAACAATAGTCTTAGAAATCATTAGCCAATATCTTTGGTGTCAATGGTCCAATGGTCCGACACTCAACTTGGGCCTGTAGTTGTTTTCCAGACCGGTCTGTCGATCTGGTCTTGGCGCACTGCCACTAGCCCATCGAGCCTTGTTAGTCCTATCTTGGTACCATGGTGAGTCATACACAAAATTTCCAGTTACGAAAGTTTTCATGGCTTCTATCGTTATGCTTGTCTACGGGTTCCAACCCGTGCCTATTGGCCTTGGGCCAACTTCACGAGTTTTTCAAAAACTAGGCTTTGGGCCCTATAAGTTCAAAATCAAGACCTCCAACCTATTGGAGCTGTCCTAGCTCTCATTAGAAAAGTCTCCCAAATATTTTAAGCATTTGCACACAGCCAGGGGAGAACAATTCTGGAAAAATGGTTTTTGAACTCAAAATTTACTCATTATCCCAACCGGGCATGATGATGAAAAATCCCACTCTTGATGGTTTTTCATTTAAGCAAAAGCGCCCATCACACCAACCAGGTATGGTGTTTAAAATGTCTCACTCACAATCGGTGAGGGGTTTTTAGTTTTAAATTTGCTAATCACCCCAACTAGGTACGACGTAAAATAAGTCCACTCACAAGTAGTTTTTCATTTCAAAATGGTGCTCACCACCCCAATCGGGTATGATATATAAATATGCCCACTCACCCGATGAACATGATTTGTTTGTCCTAGTCGGACTTCCCATTCTTGTCGTGCTCCCTTGAACACGTTCTTGTCTAATATGTCCTTATAGGGTTCAGACATGCTCATGTGGAAAGGTTTGGCATGAAAAGCCTTCGATTTTCAAGTGTTTGCAATTAGGCCCCAACTTTTGCCTTATTGCGATTAGGTCCCTAAAGTTCATAATCTTTGACTTTAGGTCCCAAATGCTCAATTATTTTCAACCAAGTCCTTGGGATTTCCAATATCCCTCTTGGGTCCTTAATTTTCAAAAATCACCAATCGGGGCTTGACTTTTCCAAAATTTCCAATTGGTCTCTTAACGTTCCAAAATTACCAATTGGCCCTAATTTTTCAAAAAATGACCAATTGGCCCCAATTTTTCTAAAAAGGACCAGTTGGTCCTCCAAGTTCATTTACTTAGCCAATTGACCTTCAAATTTTGAAAAATTGCACAAAGGTCCCTCAAGTTTTGAAATCCCCAAATTTTCCACAAATTTTCCTCCAATTCATCCTTTCCATTGATCACATCAAATTAACCCTTCAATTCATGTTAATTGTTCACTATGATGGTGCTAATCGATTTCCTCACTTCCTTACAATTAGACCAAGCTTTGAAGTATCGTTTTGGGTCTAAAAAAGGCTCAAACGGAGCTTCGTCAAAAAATATTAACGTAGAGAGGGAAAGCTTCAAGAACCACTATCGGAGTTGTGCGGTCAAAGCTTTCGATTTGGGAAGAAAGCTATCATCCACAAGGTACTTCTAGGATCAAGAGCTACTACAATTCGTGTACTGAGTGGTGGGAATTTAGTCAGTGAAATTCGGGCACTTTCTCTCTCTAGAATCGAATTATTTCGACGAGGGAAGGCCAAATTAACTTACAAGTTTGCTTGGAGAGGTCTGGTGTAGACTGGAGAAGCTAGAGGAAGGCTTGGTTTGGTTGTAAGAGGTTAGAATTGGTCGAATTTGGATCAGGCAGAACATGGTAGTTTCGAGTCCTATAAAGTCGCTTTACTATTTGGGCTCGCCGCCGCTTCTCCGATGGTCCTCAAGCGGAATGGAGGGTGCCATTAGGTGGTTGACTTCCTCTAGAGTCTATGGGACCCAAATTCGCCTTCTAAGGTGGAAAGAAGTGCCCAAGTTAGAGCTCTGGTTCAAGTTTCATCTAGAAATGGAGCACTTCTTCTTCAAAGGTTTGAGGTGTAAGGGGGATTAATGAAGGGGAGCTCTTTATATGGGAAGCTATGGGACCCTTGGCTCTACCAGTTTCCATATTGGTTGAGCTTATCCTCATAAAAAAATACCATAATCAGAGGGAATATTCCCTCATCGAAAATGGAAGGTTTAATCCTACCATGAACAGTGTTGTTATCCTAAGGAAGAAGATGACACTGTTTATAAACCCCGCCCTTTTGAGTTAAGGAAAATCAGGAAAAGAACCGGTGAAAATGAGTAAGAAAACCAAACCGGTTCAGGTGAATCGGATCTGAACCGGATTGAACTGGTTTGGACCAGTTTGAACCACTATTGAACCAGATGCTAAATTCATTTTTCTATGTGGCTTAAATAATTCAAATTTGAGATTTGAGGCCACCATTGGATAGAAAATGAATTTAAAAATTTTTAGATTTGAAAAATTCAGTTGAATGGGGGGTGAACTGGCCAATTTAAGCTTTGAACCCGGTTCGGACCAATCCGGTCCGATTCAGAATAGTGTCATCTTCTTCCTTCAGATGATAGCACTGTTCACTCGATGGAAAATTAAATTAGTGCCAGTGAAGAAGAAATGTCTCTGTTCAATATGATTTTGGTCATCAATGCCTGTCATAAAGGCATCAATCATATGGCCAAGGAGTCCTCAAGCTTCCTATATAAAGACCCCCTCCCCATTCATCCTCTCCACACTTGAAAAGTTCACTCTCTCTCAGTTGTTTAGTTTTCCAGCGAAGCTTGAACCAGAGCTCTGATACAAGGTCATTTCTGAGCCAAAGAAGGTGAGGTCAGGTTCTTTAGAACGGGAGAGAAGTTAGCTACATGCCTATAGTCTCCGTTTGCTCCGAGGGTCGCCGGAGAAGCGCTGGAATGATGGAACAGTGAAGCAGCTCCGGCGGACTGAAGCTGCCCTGTTTTGGCCGAGTTGACATCGGCCATTTTGAGCCCTCCTCAAGCCAAACCAAGCGCTCCCAACATTTCCTCAGCCCACCCACGTCCAAACTAGAACTGAAAGGTAAGCCAATTTCGCTCCCTTCTACAATTTACGACCAGTGCTAGAGAGAGAACTGGCAGAATTTCGATGATGAAATTACAACTCAATTCGATATCAATTGACGCAATTCTTGAATCTAGGATGAACCTCCGGATGAGAACTACTTGCCTAGATAGAAAGCTCATACCATCGCGCCCTCACCGGTGAGTAATCAAAGCTTTCTCTCTCTATAGTCCATTTTTCGGTGAAGCTCTATTTGAGCTCATTTGGACATTAAAACTTGCAATTCAAATGGCTAGAGAATCGTATGAACATGTAGAAACTCAATTTCAACTTTAATTTCAACAATTGGAAGTGTTCGATTAGTCAATTTGATGAAATCAAATTCGGATGTGTTAAAAAGTTGGAATTGGGGGGAAAATTTGGGAAAATTGGGGGTTTTCGAAAATTCAAAGGACCGAAATGAAATTTCCTAAAATTGAGGATTAATTGGACATGATAAAATATTAGAGGGCCAATTGAGGAATTTTAGAATTTTTGGGGTAAAATTTACCATTTTTGTAAAGGAAGGGCAAATGGTGATTTTGGAAAAGTTGGGGGACCAAATTGGAAATTTGGGAAATTAAAGCCCTTTTTGTGGAATGGAATAAATTGAGGTCCTATGATAAATTTTAAAAGTTTCGGGACTCAATTTGAGGAAAAACTAGCATTAGGGGCTTAAAGTTAAAGAGAAATAACTTTAGGGACCTAATTGCAAATAAATGAAAGTTTGGTTTTCTTATTCATTTGGAATGAATGAAGGCTATTAGGCCGAAGGATAATGAACCGAGATGTTCATATCGTGTAGGAACACGAAGTACAGGGAACGCCAGCAAGGACAAGCTCGCGTTAATATAAAGAACCGGTCTAGCAGAATTCACTATATTAACGGGTGAGTGGGATTTTATATTATACCCGGTTGGGGATGATAAGTACCTCGAAATGAAAACCCACTACCAAGTGGTATTTTAAACATCACAACTTAGAGGTGTGATGTGAAAATCATGTAGAAAAGAACTACTTACCGGTTATAAGTAGATCATACCCAGTTGGTATGATGAAACTTACTCAAAGGAAGTTGAAAATCCATTCATCGGTTATGAGCGGAGATGTTCTTATACCCGGTCAGCATAATGGACAGTGGAAAATATATTTTTGTCGTAAGTGCTCTCCCCTGACTGTGTGCCAATGCTTAAACAATTTGGGAGACCTTCTTGACGGGAGCTCGAATAGCTCTTATAGGTCGGGGGCCTCGCTTTTGGAACTTGGGGGCTATTATGACCGGTTTTAAAAATCTCGTACAAGTGGGCCATAGGATAGTGGGCATGAGCAGTACCTCATAAACAAACATGAGATATGTACCATAAAACTTTAATAAATGAGTTGTGTGGCCATGGTACCAAGACAGGACTGACATATTCAGTCAACTAGTGGCAGTGTGACATGACAGGTCGACGGACCAGTCAAGACAAACAGTTGCATGTTGAGTTGAGGGTCGGGGCCATTGGACCAGTGGCACCACAGATTATATGGCATGATAAGAAAATATTGCTTGTGAATGCACTATGATTACGAGACCATCAAGATGCCCAAGAGGGGTAGTGATGCACTATGATGGTGGGTATAAGGGCAGTTCGTCGTACCAGGTGACCGTGCAAAATTTGGAGTAGCACCAAGCGCATGAGACCGGAGTAGGGACAGGATGAGGTCTCTATCCTCATATGGACACGAAGAATTGATTTCGGGATTGAGGGTTGGATGTCGTGAACATCCACTCATTCTCAGGGTAGAAGTGGATGTACTTCTATCTAGGTGGCTGGTAAAGTCGCTCCGATGCCACAAATGGGTTCAGTAGACGTACTGACCTGCGAATGTGTGTTTGACATTCATGATGAAGGATGTGTGTTGGGTGATGACACACCGTGATTAATAAGATTGTGGTAAAAACTGAGATTTGATATGAATGGATTTTTGAAAGAAAGGAGTCTAACACACTCCAATACAATTCTTTTCCTCAAAGTAAATATTTGAAAACCCATTCAATGAGTAGTCGTACTTACCCCCTCCCTTATATCCCTTTCAGGAAATTCCAAAAAGCCTACCCTTAAAGACCATCAACTAAGACGCATGTGAGACAGGTATGATGAAATTAAAATATTATGTAGTTTTTATTTATGTTATTCTATGAAAAGGTGCAGGTTTAAAGGACGTCTTACTCTTTATGGTCTATAATAAGGGGAAACCCTTTAATAAACCGAGAGAGTGGTGGGTTGATCACGGGGATCCGACCAAACTGGGTCGGGCGTGATACTGTTCATTGTCTAGTTAGACCGTTGACCGGTCTAGTCTGACCGGGTTCGATGACCCGAAAATGAAAATCGGTCGGTTCAGACCTGATTCGACCAGTTTTCTAAAAATTAAAAATTTATAAATTAATATAAATTTATTTTCTATCTAATGGTGGCCTCAATTTTCCAAATTGATATTTTTAATCCACCTAGAAAAATGAATTATGGAACTGGTTCATCACGATTCAACCTGGTTTTACTCGGTTCAGGTTTGGTTCACCTTGAATCGGTCCAGTTTGCACATCCAATCCATTCCCTAGTTCCTCTTCATGATTTTTTTAGGATTTCTTGGATACTTGGGATTTTCCAAATCCCCGTTTTAACCCTTCTTTATCATTTTTTGTTCATTTATGGGATCAATTTTCTCATGAAAATTACCGATTCTTTTCCACTTTTCTTAGTCTAAGAGGATGGGTTTCATAAGTTAGGCCATGGTGCTCACACAAATGATGTGGTGGAGGTTGTAGCCTCTCACCAGGGTGAACGGTGTATACGCTCCAGGCCACTAGTGGAACGAATCGAGGTTGTAGCCTCTAAGTGTCTGTTTTGTAACTGTTTGATCCATTTATTGAGAAAGGGTGTGTGATCGCTTCTCTAATACAAACATGTATTAATTTTACCTTGAATAAAATTATGAAAGACCTTATGGGTAGGAAGAACATAATTTTTAGCTTGTGACATACAAGTGGTAAAATTTAACTGAAAATTGTGTGAAAGATTTTCAATAACAAATAAGTGGTGACTTGTTATGTAGAATCTCAACTCATAGTTATTAAAGGAAAATTATCCGTATGAACATTCGGGTATGTGAGTTGTTGCTCATATTAAATACAAGTAAAATTTTAAGATTTGTTATGATGGACCTGAGGGTAACTTCTTTATGATGAAATGAATGGATTTGAAACATGTCAAAAAAAGTTAATTCTTTAAATCTCTATAAGCTTACCCATGGTGAACCCCTATTTTACCAAACCTCCTTGAAATCGTATACGTAGTATGTGTTGAATCGTGGATATGAAATCGCGATGTCATCTAAGCTCTCTCACTAAGTTGTCGAACTCATTTCCCTCAAATTACCCATTTCAGGCAACAATGGTAATGAAGGACGTGTGTTGATGGGAAAAGCCAACTTAAACCAATGTCTTATATTTAGTATCTAGTCCCGATATGGTTTCCGAAGTTTATTTTCCAAAAGTTCAAATTATTAATTTTGGAAAATAATTTAAGTTATTATTTTTTTAGCCTTGCACCATGTCGGGTTTACAATGATGAGACACCCATTGTTGTATAACTACGAGGATGCGACGGTTGTTTGCAGGTCCAATTGGACAAACTGGATCGAGGTGTGACAACGGGCTTCCGCTCGATCGCGACCAGTCGATAGTCAAATTCTCTCAACTCTAATGACCACTTGGTCGACTACTATCACATAACATTTCTCATGTACCTTGGCTACAAAATGCCTAAGCTTCGACCACCTCTCCTACCACTTCGTGGGATAATTTCTCACAACTCCCTAAGTAGCTCTATTTCGGTCAGTTTTGGTACTTGGCCTATTTCGGCCAAATTTGGCCGGGGTAAGAACCCCTCCCCACTCCTCCTATGATTCATTTGGAGTTTAATGAAGGTGTATGAGAGGTATTAGTGCAGATGGAACCTGGTTTAGTTGATCTTTAAAGTTTGTGGATTAAAGTGTCAATTTGGAAAACTTTGGGGACCAATTTACAAAAGGGAAAAACTTGTGGAAATAGTCCCCAAGGGTAGCATAAGGTGCTAAGAGGTGCTTTTTGGGACATACATGGATGTTTAAAATTATTTTTGGAAGTTTATGGTCAAAGCCTAATTTTTGGTAAATTAGAAGGAAAATAGCTAATTATGCCCAAAGTAGCTTAAAATAGTTCATTTTCAACCATGGATGGCAAAAGTGGATTTGTTTCTAAATTAATGGAGGCAAAAAAGGGGATTTTTGCAAGTGAGGGCCAAAATGGTAATTTTGCCCATTTTAGGGACTCAAATACAATTTATTGAATCTTGGTGATCCATAAGTAATCTTTGGGAACCTAGAGACTTAAATAAGTGTAATGGAAAGTTGAGGAACCAAATGAGAGACTTGAAAAATCTAGGGTACAAAGTGAGAGAGCTTGGATAAGTAAGGGCAAATTGGTAATTTTGCCCTACTTGCAGACGAAAATGCAACTTTGGAAAAGTTGAGTAACCAAGTTGAAATATTGGAGACTTTAGGAATTTTGGCTAATAAGAACAAATATGGATTTACCTTCTATAGGTGGAATGAAACCAAAGAAGGGGGCTTAGTTAAATCGGGTTCATCGATGGTGAGTTGAGTGAATCAGACCCAAGGGGCAAAACAATAATTTTGGAAAATTTACGGGGCATCACTATCATTACCTAAGGAAACCAAATCTGACCTTGTTCATGAACTTGATTTGTGTAGTGAGAGTGTCATCCAAGCGACGTGGGAATACACACATCTAGACACATTTGGAAAACCCTTTGGGATGAACAAGTCCTGGATATATCTGTGAGGGAGTTTAGAGACGACAAGTCTTATTAGACCGATCGTGGTTTTTTACATGTTTAACATCAAAATTACAAAATGTAGAAAGCATGATAGGGTTGCCTAAGATAAGTTGGGATATGAGATGTGCATGCTATACCATGAATTTGATTAATGACCATGATGACACAAGAGAAAAACCGGGACTATGTTCTACAAGTGATATTCCAAAAAAGGCTAATATGGCGAGATTTTCCTAAAAGAAAAAGGGAAAATAGGCTCCATGTTTATCAATTAAGTAAAAAAGGAAAATAATGATAAACTACTCGAATAAATGTTATGAGAACATAAGTAGTGGGGTTAGTTAGATAGCATACTGAAACTGAAATTGTGAATTAAAAATACTTGGATGTATTAAATGTTATGCATGTATAAGAAAATGCTATTGTTGTTAATGTATCATCTATGTAATATTATTTGTTTGGGTGAACGAGTTATGACGCTGTAATAGCACCTAGAATAAGAGGTGGTGTGGGCATATAGGGAATAACGAAAGTGGAGATATAGAGGAAGAGTTGGCTTCCAGAAATTCCTAGGATTGCATAAGGCTTATGGATGGGGTTCATGCATCACTTGTAATCCCAATCTCAGAATTTGGGATGTTAGATGACGCATCATCGACATTCGTGTGAGGGGAGACTATTCATTAGGGATGTTCTAGGTGAGTGCAGATATATAACACACATATCCCTTATAGCCCTAGGTTACTCATGTGTGAGTTCTCAGTGGATATGGTGGCAGGGTCACTTTGTGTGATTTCATGATGGCAAGAGTTCCATCAATGATGATATGAGGGGGAAGGGCATTTAGGATAACCTAACGAGTGCGAAATACGTACACACATTACCCTTTATACCTCGGGTTTGCACATGTCGACCTTCGAGGGTGCTTTGTTAATTGTTGTGATATATTGAATGTGATAGAAATGATAAACTTCAAGATAATCAAATATATGGAATTTATACTATGTCAAAAATGGGGAAAACTAAGTACTTGTGAATAAGTAATAACATGAATAAGATTTAATAAGAAATTAAGTAGAGACCGGGTTATAAGCTATATTATGGCTCGGCGTCGGTAAACACACTCAATGGGCTATGAGATCACCCCCTCCCCAAAACAATTCAAGTACGTGCTAAGGTGCACTAAGGAATTTATGTCAGCCTCAACTTCCAAAACACGCTAACGAGGTATAAGACTCGAAGGTCATGCACAAAAGTTAATTTGTACTTATTAGTTGTATTATTCTCGAGGGAAAATTGTAACTAATTTTGGGGCTCATTGTATGTTTTATAAAAGTTTAAATTTGTGCTAAAAATTTTGTATGCATTTATTTTGAGCCGTACATCCCATCAATTTTACTTTGGTGAATGTACCCACCATTCTAGTGTTGAGTGGATGTAGTGGTTGTTACGGGCAACTAAGAGCGGGGATTCAGGCTAGACTATTGATGTCTGCACAAACTCTGGGTAGAGGCAGTATCTCTCTATTAGGGTGGACGGTAAAGGCATTCCGGTCCACAAGTGGCACAGTCAAGGACCGTTATGCGAATGTGTGATCCCTCCTATGATAGGAGGGCGAATGCTGATTTTGTTGTTGTGCGAAATAATGAAAATAAATTAAATTTAAGAATGATAAATTCAAGTAAACCATTATAGTAAGTTCCTCTCACTGAGTATTGTACTCACCCCCTCCCTCAACCCCTTTGCAGGACATCACCCCAACAGGAAATTATGAACGCGCTCAGGCCCTCAAGGTACGCTTCTACCCCCAAATAAAGTAAGGTTTTGAACATGGACACACCTTTACCTTCCTTGCCTCATTCAGGTAGATATAACTAAATAATACAGGGAAGGGTGGCGGGTTGATCATAGAATTTGACAAAACCGGGTCGAGGCGTGACATGCACTCTGCATGCCTTAAGGTACTCCTATTGCTTTAGTGCCTCTCCTAGTGGTGTAAGGATGTTGAGGGGTGGTGTGAGGGGAGAGAGTTCCATGGGAAGGCTTGGAACTAGGGTTTCCTTGATAAAGGATCATTCTGTCTGAGTTGAAGAGGGCATACCTTTCCTTTCTGAATAATTATACAAAACCTGAGAGAGAGTTAATGAAGCTTTTTGAGGGAATGTAGTTTATTAAATTGAAAAGGGGACTACAAGACTCCAGCTACAAACTCAATTGTAGAGGAGGTTGGAACATACCAGCCACTACGATAGGGTCCTTCCGAGCGTCCTCTTTGGTTAGGTTGTAGACCCGGGCTGGAACTCTGGTGGGTGCTTCCTTTCCCCTATTAGGTGCCCTCTAGTTTTCGGGTGGCGATGGTGGAGCATTTTGCAGGGCGTTGTCTTGAGGTGTCGAACAATTCCTAATGTAATGCCCGGGCTGCCCGTACCCGTAGCATATTGTGTAATGGACGTGCTGCCTTGCGATTGTGTATGCCCCTCATGATGAGGGGTGTGTGTTGGTTGATAAACACACCGTTTGTGGTTAATGATGAGAAATGGATTTGAAAACCAAGATTTTGATGATGAAATATCTTAAAGGAAATAAGGAGTCTCGCACACTCCAATTCAAAAACTATTTTACTGAAACTTTATTTTAAAATTTTTCATTCATTGAGTTGTAGAAACTTACCCATCTTTTTTATCCCTTTTCAGGAAATAAAGAAATGATTAAGGATAATATCAGTCCTTACCCTTTGTCAAGTATGCTTAATTATTTTAAATTACATTTTTATTGATATATGTTATTCCAAGGAATAATGTTAAGATTACCCTCGGCTTCTCTTAAATTAAAGAAGGGGGAAACCCCTCTTGAACCAAGAGAGCGGCAAGTTATTCACGAGTATCTGACCAAACCAGCTCAGTGCGTGACATGTTAAGTAGGGGCAAAATAGTAATTTTTGAAAAGTTGGGGACCAAATTAAAAATTTAGAAAACTTGAACCCTTAAAATAAGTTTGAGTGAATTGAGGACCCAAAGTGAAATTTTGGAAGTTTTGGAACTCAATTTGGGGAAAAGTTAGCATTATGGACCTAAAGTCAAGGAAAAAGAACTTTAGGGACCTAAATGCAATTAATTAAAAACTTTGAGTTTGGACATTTATTCGTGGGAAACAAAGGCTGCTATGCCATGTATTAATAGATAAGGATGTCCAAATCGTGTAGGAACATGAGTGACCGGAACGCCAGCAAGGATAAACTAGTGTGGACGTGGAAACCGACTGAAGAAGAGTACACTTCAGTTATTGGGTGAGTAGGTTTATTCACATCATACCCAATTGGAAAGATGAGCACTTTGAAAATGAAAAACCACTTCTATGTGGAATTTTAACATCACACCCGATTGGAGTGACGTGAGAACTACATGGAAAAAACTACTTACCGGTTGTAAGTAGAGAGATCATACCCGGTTGGTATGATGGACTTCCTCGAATGAAGGAGAAAACCCGCTTACCGGTTGTAAGAGGATATGTCATCACACCCTGTTGGTGTGATAGATGGAAAGTTTATTTTGTCAGAAGTTTTCTCCCATGATTGCGTGTCAATGCTTAAAAATTTTGGTAGACCTTGATAAGAACTAGAATAGCTCAGATAGGCCAGAGGCCTCGATTTTGGAACTTGTGGACTAAAATGTCCAGTTTTGGAAAATCATGTATAGTGGGCCTAAGGCCAGTTGGCACGAGCAAGAGCTCGTAAACAAATATGTGATAATTATGCCATAAAAATTCTAAATGAATGGAATGTGTGATTTCACCATGGTACCAAGACAAGATCGACATACTCGATGGACTGGAAGCAGTGCGTCAGGGCCAGGTTGACAGACCGGTCCAAATAAACAATTGTAGGTCGAGTTGAGAGTCGGGATCGTTGAACCAGTGGCACCAAAGATAAATGACATTGTGAAAAAATTATTATTTGTGCATGCACTTGAGGTTCAGGACCATCAAAACGCCCAAGAGAGGTAGTAATGGATCCTAGGGGTTACTGGACGACGTGGTGGAGATAAGGGCAATGTTGTTGTTCCAGCAGTTAGAGAAGTTTGACATAACTTCATGCACATGAGACTGGGGTGGGGTCAGGATGAGGTCTCTATCCTCATACGGATACAGAGTTGATTTCGGGTTTAAGGGTCGAATGTCGCAAACATCCACTCATTCCAAGGGGAGAAGTGGACGTGCTTCTATCTAGGTGGTTGGTAAAGTCGCTCCAATGCCACAAGTGGATGCAGTGGACGGGCTGCCCTGGGAATGTGTGATTCCCTTAATGATGAAGGGCATGTGTTGTCTGTTAAATACACCTATTGTGGATAATGATGAAAAGTGTTTGAAAACCGAAATTTGAGAAAGAAATGATCTTAAAGAAAATAAGGAGTTTGGCACACTCCAATTAAAAATTATTTTTATGAAAACTCATTTCTAACACCTATTCACTTAGTTGTAAAAACTCACCCCCTATTTTTCTATCTCTTTTAAGGAGTTGGTAAAATGACTGAGGAAAACATCAGTACTTATCTTTTGTCATTTATGCTTAAAAATTATTTTTAAACTTGTATTTTTATTGATTTATGTTATTACAGGGAACAATGTTACAATTATGCCTGACTTCTCTTTATTAAAGAAAGGGGTGACTCCTTTTTAACCAAGGGAGCGACGAGTTGATCACGAGGATCCGACCAAATCAGGTCGGAATGTGACAAATCAAATATTTCATGTCTAAACCAACGACATCGAGATTGTCTATCGATTCATCATGGAATGTGTTAATACTAGTCAACTTATCAACTGGTTCATTCGAAGGAAAGAGCAACTTGCAGACTTACTCAATAAGGGTTTTTCAACTAATTAGTTCACCAATTTTTGTTCCAAGCTCAATTTTCAATCACTCCCCTTGATCTTAGGTTTATGTTTCTATTGAGTGATTTGGAAAATTTTAAAAATAATGTGTTCGGAGGGGAAGTGAAGCAATAGATTTAGAAATATTAAATTTTTTTAATATTATATTGTTTGAATTGAGTTAAATAAGTTGAAAATTTATTAATAAAAAAATTAGAAAAATAAATATAATATTTTAATTAAATTAAATAATTTATTAGTTAATATATATTATTAAATTATATCAAATATAATATGTACTAAAATAATATATTATATAAAATAATTAACTTATTATTATAATAAAAATTAATATTAATTATATAATAAAATAATATAAATATATATAATAAATTATCTTATATATTTTATACAGCTATTTTTTTTATAATATTTTTATTATATATTTATATCATATAATTTTATATAAATATTATTAATATATATAAATTTAATTAAAATATATAAAAATAAAAAAAATAATAATATAAAAACATAAATAAGTATATTGAAGTAATTTAAACAATAAATAAAACAATAACTTCAAATACCCAAAAGTGAAATAATTATATTTTAGTTTAAAATAAGTGGTGGGTTCGGAGGTTATTATCCATTAATCTAAATCACTCCATTTTATTTTACAAAATAAGAGATTTGTATATCACTTCAAACCACTCCCAATCCAAATTATTTCAAACTACTCAATTCAAATAAATCATATAAATAACAATAATAAATCTATAAGTAGATAAACACAAATCAACATATTCATAGCAAATCATATAGATAATTCTTAAGAAATCATTTATATTCATGTAATTACACCCAATTGTAATGTAAGAGTGATTATTAACAATAATAAATCTATTAGTATTAAGATAAACACAAATCAATATATTCATAGCAAATCATATAGATAATTCTTAACAAATCATTTCTATTTATGTAATTACATCCAATTGTAATGTAAGAGTGATTATTAACAATAATAAATCTATCAGTATTAAGATAAACACAAATCAACATATTCATAGCAAATCATATAAATAATTCTTAACAAATCATTTCTATTTATGTAATTACAACCAATTGTAATTATTTCTTTAATATTGAGTCCATTATGAGCTACCACCCAAAATAATAATACAAATGTGGGTGATTTTAAAGAATTACCCCAAAAAGAAAATTTAAAGAGAAGGCAATTTATTTTCCTTACCTCATGAATACAAGACCGGGCCAGTCTTAATTACCACCCATTAGAGGACAAATTATCTTCTCCCACCTATCTAAAGGCTTGTTAACATAGATCTCCAAAAAGTCTAATTCAGTGAATTAGACATATATCCAATATGTTCTATAATCTATTGATTGTCCTACAAGATTTATCAATTGGGTCTTGGAATGCATCTATTCCATATCTTTTAATAGCTCTTTGACCGTTTTTTTTTTCAGGACAAAAAGGGGTTAGACAAGAAGAGTCCATCTCCCATATCTCTTTGTGATGTCTAAAACCATTGTCAAATATTCTTATACGTGCATATGAGGAAGGGATAATAGGGTAGCACCCAATGAGTAATGAGTAAAGGGCTTGCACTAACTCACTTAGTCTTTGGAGATATCTCCTAATTTTTCATAAATGGTACACTACAATTAGAGGTAGTGTGAAAGCATTGCTTAATAAGTTTTAAGAAGCATCCTATTGATATTGAATGAACAAAAATAAGAAATCTACTATAGGGTAACATCACATGAACTGAATGACATGGCCTTTACTATCATGTTGTATGGAGGACTCTAACTGAGAAAATTGCTACTCATTTTTAATCATGGACATCTTTACATTTTTCATACGGGTCATGTATAATTAGTCCAATGAGTACTACATAACTTAACATATTTTTGGTATACTCATTTCCTCCTACTAAAAAAACATTCAATCAAATACTACACAAGCATATTTTTGGTATGCTCATTTCTTCTAAAAAAAGGTTATTAATCTGAGTAAATCAAATATGCTCAACCCTTTTTTTATGAAATAAGAATACCTAGAATGTCGGGAGTAAATGTGGCAGGGGAGGAATCCACTTGCATAGAATACTATGATCCACATTTACGACCTCACATTATGCTCAACCTTATTGTAAATCATTATTGGAGTAGATTCGGATTAGGTGGATTGAGAAATTCCTGGTACGATGATGCAATTATATAGACCGTTAAAGCCACATTTACGACCTCACAAATCACCATGACATCATAGGTGTGGTGGCTATAATAATACTTTAGGTGATATCTTACCACAAGGGAGGGTAAATTTCTTTCTTTAAAGTCACGTGCACATGTAGGAGCGTCGTGCAAAATGGAGTATAGAGATGACCACGTACTCGGATCCTTTGAAAATTCAACACAAGTCATCATAATATATTTTAGGATAATATTTGTCATGATATCAAGAAACTAAGAATTTGGTAGTAAAAGCCCAAATAGCGAAAAGTTCTCCTGAAGTTTATTTTATTTATTAAGAGATGGTATTATAATACTAGTTCGTCTCTAGTAAACAAATATCAACCATTTAAAGTTGAAGAGTAATATCCAGATCACTTATTTTTTATACGTGCTTTTATAAATCTCTTATAACATATCATTTAATATAATTATTTATAAACTCATATTTATAAGTTATAATTATGTTATTTTAATTTTTTTAAGAATATAATTTCAAATTTAATAAAAAAACTGTTTTTAGTTTATAAATTTAAAAAATTTACCCTACTTACCCCTAATAAATTTTAATTATATATAAGTTATACCCATTATTGAGAAAAAATATACGATTTGAGTTCACAATTACCTGAAATATCTTATATTCAATTATTAAACACATTAATAATAAGTGTTAAAAATATAATATTAAATTTAATAAAATGAATAAATATTATAAATTTATAAAATTAATTTTTTTATTAATTATCGGTTATTAATTTTAAAAAAATATTAATATATCATTTTACAAAAAACTGCTCACAAATATGAAAAAATCAGATACTTTTGTATATAGGGGTTTTTATCGGTAATAATATATTATAGAAATTAAAAAATAATATATTTATTTTCTAAAAAAGAATTTACCCACCCATCATCAACATTCCCATCACTCATGCCATGTTTGAAGATACATCAAACCGCCATATGCATTGATTTCAGCCAGCCCAGTTCATGAGTATTAAGGGCATATTTGAGCCTAGGCTTTTGAAGGGAATGCAATGATTGGGGTACGTATAGAAGAAACGAGAAGATATGCAATATTTCAATAAGAAACAGAAGTGTATCTTGAGCCGTCACAGCATCTATGCCAAGACATGGAATTGAAAGAAGAAATGTTAATCAGTTGTGGCTAAGAGAGGCTGCCATAAAATATTTATTTTATGAATAGACAATTGAAAGGAAAAAAGATGAACGGTTCAAATTCAACATAAAGTTGCAAGCATCTAGCTTTCAAAATCGAATCTGGGAACAGCAACCAACTACATCATGGATTGCACCTGCTTTCCCTAGACTGGTATTTCTACCGTCGAACAAAGTAGAGCTTGCCCATGACATGGAGTACTGCGACAAAGGCTATGAATCCAACGCTCGTAATAAGGACGACGTTAGGAGAGATCTTCAGACCCGGTGCATCATCAGTGTAGAACTGGAGCATCGTGCCGGTGGCACCACCGGAGGTTCCTGTGCTTGAGGTTCTCCTCCTCCTCAAGTTAGCAGCAGCAGCTGCACTTCCTCTTGGGGGAGCTGTTCCACCTAACGCCATTTCTCTGCGCAAGCCATAGGAGTAGATTAAGAGATGTGATGGCAAAAGGAACATGGTATAGGAAGAAAATCCTAAAGCCATTTCTCTGCGCAAGCCATAGAACTAGCAAATATTGTGTTAAAGAAAATCCTAGACTATCAAGACATCTTTAACTAAACTGGCAAGCTTCCCAACATGCAGAACACCAACCTGAACTTCCATCCAAAGTTTCTATGCAGCAGATTGAAATGGAATGTCATCAACTTTTTTAGGGGATAAATGTAAGCATTTTGACTTGATCTTGCTAGTTTTTCAAGTCAAATAGATATAATAATAGAAACAATACAGCATTATTCACAAATCGGCAAAGCACCTACTTTTCTTTTGGTGCCTCAATTATGATAAAGTTTCTAGTAAAGTGAAAATAATGCTAATGCACATGTTTATCTTCCTTCAAGTTCACTCCCTGCTCATGGGTTTTCTCTCTTACTATTGCTGATAGATGTATCAAGGATGGGGTTTTGTTTGAAAAATGATAATAGTAAGAGATCATATTTTCCACTTAAAAAATCAAATGAAAAGATGAAGTTAGACCTAATCCGTAAAACAGATTACATTTATCCATCAACCATGGCAGTTCATTCACAATCTCTATTTCACCACAATGCATGACATGATTTCACATAAAAACTCATCAATAATGGGCTCAATTGTGACAGTAATGTCATTGAAACGATGTGGTGATATGAAAACCACGGCCTTTCCTCCTATGATATCAATGTTTTTAACTCTCGACCCATTAAGCCAACGATCACGAAGAGGGGAAATCAATCCTGAAAGGGAGATCTATGCATCCGAACAAGCAAAATTCGATCTCGAACTATTTACTCGAAGAAAGGCCTAACGATCTATCCAACGAGGTCTGATGAATCACATTACGATGGAAACAATAAATTCTTTGCTAAAATTGAACGTATCATTCGCATGAGTGCATCCATAGCACGATTTGAAGATCAAAAAGAAAGAAAAGACATCCATCGGATGCTAATGGATTGATTGATCGAGAAGGGAACGATGTACCTCAGCTGGAAGATCGGAGGAGAGAGATACCGGCCGTTTGACAGGAAAGAACGGTTCTGTCCTTTATACGCGCCCAATTAAATATTCCACGTAGAGGAAGCCAATAGTTGATTGCCTGCCACCTCACATGGAGAATGTGAAAATCGCCATAGACCAGCCACATGAATGGTTCGGGCAATTTACAGTGAAATTGGAAGCTTAAATACTTACAGTGTTATTATGTCTTCATCCGCTTACCCTTTTCTTTTTGCAGACTGAACTTCCTTAAATGCGTCCCACGAACCCAATATTCACATTAGCCAACCTTCTTTTTCATGAGCCCAGTGTTGGGCTTCTTCTTCTGTTCAACCCATGTTTCCTATATCATGGCCCGCAACAAAGCCCTCTCCCCCTTCAAGAATTCCGTCCTTCAGCCCATAATTATGCAGAAAAATATTCTAAAATATATGTCACTGTGCAAAAATCCCTATGGATCCATACACTCTTGTCATATTATTATTATATTGTCATATTTTAGTATGTTACTATATATTGTGATGGTGTTGTATTCTCCAATATCAATATCAATAAAATTCATTTCCATTTTACATTTCCCGATCCATAATATCTAATATCAATTTGCTCCCTTAATATATTCTTTTTGCATTTTTTGCTCCTTTATGTTAAAAATCAATTGCAAAACCCATTATTTTCACAACTATTTAACAGATCTAGTTATTTTATTAATGTAAAAACAACCACTTAGCAATATCTATAACAATGACAATTCCATATCACACCAAAAAATATAAATATTCGTATTACTTGTAAAAGAAAAAAATTACAATTGTTCATATTTAAATGAAGTATGCATCAATCTGGTTCAAATTTTGGAGCGAAGGCTTATTCCACTACTTAATGCTTCGAATGTGACATTCCATTTAAAGTTTCCCAATGTTGTCATCTTTTGATATAGGGCTCTCATTTGTCATTATTAGGGTTTATTAGAGACCTTAGGGTTTTAGTAGACAAGGGTAAGGGGCGGAGTATACGGAAAACAAATGTCCAAATCAGAAAACAATCCTACATGGAAAAAAATCCCGATTTTAGGGTTCCATTGAAAATTTAGATAGTATTTTACTTAAAAAAGAAACTAGTTCAAAAAATTAGTACTCACCCAAAAATCCAACTAACCCTAAAATGGTTTGAATATAATTAATCCTACATGGAAAAAAATCTCGATTTTAGGGTTCCCATTGAAAATTTAGATTGTCTTTTACTTAAAAAAGAAACTAGTTCAAAAAATTAGTACTTACCCAAAAATCCAACTAACCCTAAAATGGTTTGAATATAATTAATCTTTAATTGAGTTTTGTTTTCTGAATTGCTTACTTATAAACTCAATAATTAATTGTTCTAGATGTTAGAATGTTTCAACCAATAAGATTTTTATAAAATTTTAATTAATATAATTGATTTTTGGCCAATATTAAATATTTCTCAATAGACATAAACACTAATTAAAGTGAGTGACTTTTTTTGGTAGTGGTGTATTGAAATTGATTCAGCTTTTAGGTTTAAAACGTATCCCAAATAATAGGGGCCTAAAAATATGGAGAAAACATGTGACTTGTACGTACTACTTTCACCCCTGGAGAGGGTGATGGAGCAAATCAGTTGTGTAATGCCCAATCTAATCCCTATTATCCAATTTGACTCGACTTCATATATTTTATGCACACTACAATGGTGGACATATCACATATCTATTATATAGAGAATAAAAGTCTTCAACGTAATCATTAGCATATCAATTCTAATAATTACAATTAAATCCAATTTAGATAAATTACATATTTATGTTTCCTACACAAATATAGCAAGATAATTCTTTCAAAAATAACTTTCATAAAATATTATGCCATAATGCAATCTTTGATGGATATCTATGACTTGTATTCCATGAAAATGATATATCGATACCTATTAGGTTACTTTTATTATATTTACCATATCAATTAACCTAAAAAATGGTGAGTGAGTGACATTTATTGCTCGTACATTTAATTTTGTTTTAACTCAAACTCTGTAACAATAATTCATAAATATAAGTATATCCCAAGATTCATAAACAAATATTTAACACATATCATAGGAGAATTTTATGACGAGCAAACTATATTCAGTAAATATTTATGGTAAAATTAATACACCTATATGTTTCAAATACATGCTTTTTAGAAAATATATCTTTAATAAGTAGTTCAATAAATAATTATTTTAAAACACATTTTTATTTTAAAAATTATTAAAGTTTATTTTCCTTTATTATAGTAAATTTAAACTTTATACGTGATTTGAGAAAACCCGAATTAGATCCGCTGTAATTGAGAAAAAATAAAATTTAATTATTAAAGAAAAAAATAAAAAGATAATTTAGGAACAAATATGTAAATAAAAATAAATAAATAAATAATGGACTCATGTAACACTATACCCTCGTATAGATATTATTAGAAAAACAATGCATAGAAACTAGAAAAGACTAGAAAAAGAATTGAACTAGTATCTTAGAAAGTGTCAATTGGGAAGATGAAAACTAATAGTCCATCTTGATAGGGAATTAGTCATTGGCGGAAGAAAAATGTTTAAAATTGGAATTAATATGGTAATAAAATATTATATATTTTTTGGAAATAAAAAAATATAAAAAATATAATTATTAGTTCAAAAGATTAGGAAAATAGTTAAAATATTTTTTAAAAAATAAATTAGCTCGAGAACTAGTTACCGAACAAAAAAATAAAATTAGTTTAACTAGAAGGCAAGTTAATCGAAAACTAGTCTAAATATTGTCTCAAACAAGTGGGGGTTGGATTGCCACGTCGGTGGTTGTGATCAGTGATCGCGTGCAACTTGTCTAGGTGATCAATCATCGCGCACCACATGAAAAGATAACTCAGTGAGTCGATGATAAGATACAACAACAAGTGCGACCAATCACGACGCATCACATGGTGAATTAACAAGGTTGGTAATAGTTCCATGTAATATGAGAGCAACCAATTAATTAATGTCACGATAGCAGTTACACAGTCCATGAATCACTTAATACATTCAGTAGAGAGCGACCAATTAGTGAACATCACATGACAACAAACATGGTAGTCATATTTTAATCCAATCAACTGATCATGTCAGGATGTCACAACCAATCATTGTGCGTTAGGTGGCAACGCACACACATGCACAATGTCATCTTCCCTAATGAACCTAAAACAGAAACAAGAGAAGATTATCAAATATTATTGAAAACTTTACGATGATCCTTATCCGCTCTAACACTGTTACGTCCCAACCCAGTTTGGTCGAATCCCCGTTATCAACCCACCACACTCACGATTTACTAAGGGTTGTCCCTTATTAATAAACAGTGAAGAGTAAGGCGTCCTTTTAAACCTACACCTTTCATGGAATAACATAAATCAAAACTGTATACAATTTTAAACTATAATACCTGTCATACAGGCGTATTAACTAGTGATCTTTGGGTAGGTTTTCCGGGGTTACCTGAAAGGAGTAAAAGGAAGGGGGTGAGATCTACAACTCAGTGAGTGGGTGTTGGGAATGAGTTTTAAAAAACAATTTTATTCAACCCGTGCCAAGGGTAATATTTTCTTTAAAAAAAAGGTTTCCTCAATTTCAATTTCTTTTTCCAAAACCTTTTTTCCAAGGTTTACCATTTCTTTTTCCAAGAATTCTCAAATTCTTTTCAAGGGTTTCTTAACATTTTCCCATTTCTATATTAGATGTGTTTCACAAATAACACACGCCCTTCATCACGAATGGTACACACATTTGCGATATGTGGTTATGTCAACTGCACCCACTTGTGGATTGAAGCGTCTTTACCATCCACCCTGATAGAAGTCCCTAACTTTTACTCGAAGCCTAAGTGAACATCTCAGATGTTCAACCCTCAAACAAAAAAATACTTCATGTACATTTGAGAATGGAGACCTTAACCTGGTCTCGTGCACATAAAACTCAAACACAGAAGCTTTAGGAAGCTCCAAACATAGTAGCTTTGTGGAGTTTAAACATAGAAACTTCATGGAGTACAAACACAAAACTCCGTGGAGTATAAAAACAGAACTCTATGACTAACTGGTATGACGAGAAATACAAACCTAGTAGTTTCTCTTTTCCTTTATCGCCATCATGTCATCCAGCAGCCCTTAAGATGCATCACTACCCCTCTTGGATGTCTTAATGGTCTTGAACCTCAAGTGCATGCACAAATAAAGTTTTCCTCAAAAGCCATTTAATCTTTGGTGCCACTAATCCAATGGCCCCGACCCTCAACTCGATCTGCGATTGTTTGTCTCAACTAGTCCATCAACTCATCATGTCGCACTACCGCCAATCCATCGAGTATGTTGATCCTGTCTTGGTACCATGGCCAATCAATTCATTTACTTAAGTTTTCATGGCTTAATAATCATGTTTGTTTATGAGCTCTTGCTCGTGCCAACTGGCTAAGGGCCCACTGTTCGAGATTTTTTAAAATCGGGCATATTAGATCCCAAGTTCCAAAACCGAGGCCTCCAACCTATATGAGCTATTCGAGCTCCTTGTCAAGAAAGTCTCCAAAAAATTTTAAGCAGTGGTACACAGTCAGGGGAGAGCATTTCAACTGTCCATCATAACAACCAGGTATGAGGACATCTCTGCTTATAACCGACAAGCGGGTTTTCCACTTCTTTCCAGGAAGTTTCATCATACCAACCGAGTATGATCTTCTTACAACTGATGAGTAGTTTTTCTGTGTGATTTCCACATCACTCTTCTAAGATGTGATGATTAAAATACCACTTAGCAGTGAGTTTTTATTTTTGAGGTACTTATCATCCCAACCAGGTATGATATTAAATATCCCACTCAGAGTGGCTTCCAATTTAGAAAAGGTGCTCATCATGCCAACTGGGTATGAAGTGTAAGTTAGCCCACTCATCCGTTAATCATGACATGTTTGTCCTTAGTTGGTTTTCCAAGTTGACGTGATCTTTCTCTTGCTGGCGTTCCAATCACACTTGTCTCGTCGGAGGTGCGATAGTTTGAGCTTTCTATCAAGAAAGGTAGCTCTCTTCCTAAAGTACCTTCTAGGATCACGAATTCCTACAATTGACCTTTCAACTTCGTTGAGATCGTATGAGGGTTGTGGGGATGTTGGGAGAGCTTAGTTTGGCTGGAGGATGGCTGAATTCAACCAATTTTAGCTAGGCCGAAACAGGCTAGCTTCGGTCTGCCGGAGTTGCTTCATTGTTTGATTATGTCAGCGCTTCTTCGGTGATCTTCAGATCGAATGGAGGTTGCTATCAGATAGTTAACTTACCCTGGAGTCTAAAGAGCCCAACCTCTCCTTATAAGGTTGAGAAAAAATGTCAAAATCAAAGCTTTGGTTCGAGCTTCACCGAAAAATGGAGCAATATAAAGAGATAAGAGTTTTTAGGTGTGAGGAAGATGAATGTGAAAGAGCTCTTTATATAGGTGTAAAATTGTTTATTAAATGGTGAAGATTTATTACTATATTTTGGGTATTAATGTTGCCATCATTCTCATTAAATTGGGAAATTGATGGGTATTTATGAGTATTAATTTCAATAATTGAATTTAGGTTTTAATTCCAATAATTGAATGTAGTTATTAATTTATGGGTATTAATTCTAATAATTGAATGTAAGTATTAAATTATGGGTATTTATGAGTATTAATTCCAATAATTGATTGTAGGTATTAATTTATGGGTATTTATGGTAGGGGCTTACTACTAATAGCTAATAGTTTTGTATTAAACCAAATTCACATAATTATCTCATTATTTTTCACATAAAGGAATTTATTAGGTATTTACCCTATCCATTTCATCGAGTTATTTATTTCAGTCAGAACAACACTTTTCATTTTATTTATTCCAATTATATAAATTAAATTTTAAACTTATAATACAATTCCATAAAATTTTTTGACCGAAATTTAGGGTTACTAAAAACACGGTGTGACAGACATCGTGGTAAATCACCACCAAACTTGATGAATTCCACACTAGTGAATCCAACATTGACCTAGAAAAATTCGCCTATAGAACCAACCCTACTCTACTTCCCTATTCATTGGATTCTCTCACTTAAAGTTACTTTTGCTCAGTTTTATGATGAGTTGACTTTTGAGCCTAAACCCGAGCTACTCAAGGCACGAGAAAAGTTCAACCATAGTTCAAAAGCTTCCGAGGAGCCTTCTTTACATGAAGGAACCTACATCGGAGTCAACTGATGATCAGAGCATCAACGATGTAGCCAAACAATAGTCACACCTCATGTGCAAAAAATGGAGCATCCGTTTTCTCGAGGATTTTCTCTCCAATGACCCAATTGACTTCGGAAGGTGTTATGAGGCCCCCAACTTCCCTTTTTCCTCTCCCGTGGCTGGGAAGGATATGAGGTAAGGCAATTTGGCCTTAGTCCTTCCTTTTCCCTTAGAGTTTTTTGTTCAATTTTAGAAGGGCAGTTCGATCGAAGTTTTAGACAACTCTAGTGATCGATTATGGTAAGGAAAAGTTGAGGGAGGTCCCCTAGTTTTCTTGCCTGCTGGCCCTAGCCAACTCACTGTGACTTGTGAGATTCTAACAAATTGTGTTGATTGTGCAATTTTTCTATAAAACTCCAATTAGGGGATAAACATCATCAAAATGATTCGTTCAAAGTATAGATTGACCACAGAATGATGAGAGAGATGATAAGTGGCTTGGTGGGAGTAAATTCGAAGTATTTAAGGTGAAATTTGATGAAATTCTGAATTGGGGGAAATTGTGTAAATTTTGGTAAATTGGGGGACCCCAATGCAATAAGTGGAAACTTTAGGGACCAAATTAAGATATTAGAATGATTAGAAGCTCAAAGTAGAGATTGGTAAGGACCTAAGTATAATGTCAAAGGTATTAGGAATCTAATGATAAACTATAAGGGAAATATGGGAACAATATAGGGAAATATTAAAATAATGTAGTTAGAATACTCTACTCGAGTATTAAGGAAATATATGCTAACTTTGTCAATAGTTGGGTATTTCACACTAGCATAAAGTATGAGGTAGGACTCAACGAAGGTGTGGTCGCTAATGAGGTGAGTGAGATTATAATTTTGGTGTCTGGTCTGAGTGGAGCGATGTATACTTTCTACATGTTTTAAAAGATGTGATATAAACATGTGTATGTTTTTAAATGTTAAACTAAGCTAGAAAATGACATAGGGGTGTACAAAAGATTTTATGAAAAGAGGGCTTTGCCCCACATTTTGATAGTGGGGCTAAGACCCATATATTATTAAAGAAGAGCTTTAGCCCATATTTTAGAAATTGGGTTATGACCCATATTTTGTGAAATAAATGTTTTAATCCATATTTTTGAAATGGGGAAAATCACCAATATTTTATTAAATGAGGGCTTCAACCATATTTTTAAAGTGGGACTACGAACAATAATTTGTGGAAAAAAAGTTTTAGCCCATATTTTGGAAATGTGGCAACAACCCATATTTTATAAAAGAAGGGCTTCAACCCATATTTTTAAAATGTGGATATGACCCATAATTTGTGAAAGAAGGGCTACAATCCATAACTTGAACATGGGGATATGATCCATATTTTGCAAAAAAAAAAAAAAAGGATTTCAGTCCATAATTTTAGAAATGGAGGTGATGACCTATATTTTGTAAATGGAGTGCTTTAACTCATATTTTGAAAATGAGTGCTATGACCCATAAATTGAGAAAGAATGACTTTGGTCCACAATTTATGAAAGGGAATTTGAACCACATTTATGAATGCATTGACATGCAAGTTTTGAAGGATAATCAAAGTGATGCCATTTATGATGGTTTGGATCTTGACGATCTTTAAGTAAATATTTAGAGGTGTTGACCTAATAGCAAGCCAAACTCTATTGCTATTGGATGATTTTTGTGTTTTAGAGAAGTTGGCGAGATATCAAGTCAATCTTTGTGGCTATTGTTGATATTTTGATGCATGCTTGTGATTGAGGTAGATGAGGTATGATACTAGTAGATGCCTATATGGAGAGGTAGTGTTGAGTGTTAAGGGATATCTGAGATGTGAAGTAATAAGGAGGAGATAATTTTATCCTAAATTATCTAGGATAAGAGAGTCATAAGGTGGTGTTTAGATATTAAACAAATGGTACTGGGATATGGTCACAATATTCCTAAGGAGCTAGTGGTCCAAACCTTAGAGTGTACAATAGGGCACTCTCTCTGAATAAGTTTAGAGGTGCTTAGTGGAGAGAGGTTGAGGCTACCACTAGGTACCAACAGAGAGGGGTATAACCCCACTGCTAGGTTGTCACCCACACAAATATTGTGAAGATGTTAAAAATATTGTATTTTATAAAGTAATAGATTATTGCATTGCTATTGTGTGTGCATATGCTTGATGAGGATACACTCTCCTAATAATAATGATGTCACACCCCGACCCGGTTTGGCCGGATCCCCGTGATCAACCCGCCACCCTCCAGGTTTATTAAAGGATTTCCCCTTATTGTAAACCGTAAAGAGTAAGGCGTCCTTTAACCTGCACCTTTTCCTGGAATAGCATAATCAAAACTGCATGAAATTTAAAACTTTTCATACCTGTCTTACAGGCATCTTAGTTGACAGTCTTTAAGGGTAGGCTTTCTGGGATTTCCTGAAAGGGATATAAGGGAGGGGGTGAGTACGACTACTCAGTAAATGAGTTTTTAAAAGCTTTTGACTTTTAAGAAAAACATTTCTATGGAGTGTGCCAGACTCTTTTTTTTTTCAAAAATCCCTTCATTTAAAAATTCAGGTTTTTCCACCATTTCTTAGTTACTGGTGTGTCCTCACCCAACACACATCCTTCATCATGAAGGTTACACATATTCGCAAGTCAGTATCAATACTGAACCTGCTAGTGGCTTCAGAGCGACTTTTCCTGCTACTCGGATAGAAGTACGACCACTTCTACCATGGGAATGAGTGGATGTACGTGACATCCAACCCACAATCCCGAAATCACTTCTTCGTGTCCGTATGAGGACAAAGACCTCATCCCGTCCCCACCCCGGTCTCATGCGCTTGGTGCTACTCCAGATTTCGCACAGAC
This sequence comes from Trapa incisa, assembly GCA_030064435.1. Classification (NCBI taxonomy): domain Eukaryota; kingdom Viridiplantae; phylum Streptophyta; class Magnoliopsida; order Myrtales; family Lythraceae; genus Trapa; species Trapa incisa. The sequence continues at coordinate 16,473,460 of CM057771.1, forward strand.
ACCTGGAATGACGAACTGCCCTTATAGCCACCAGGTCGTCCAATGCCCTTAGGACGATACATCACTACCCCTCATGGGCGTCTTGATGATCACGTACTCACAGTGCATGCACAAACAATGTTTTATCATATTGCCATGAAATCTGTGGTGCCACTGGTCCAACGGCCCCGAATCTCAACTTAACCCGTAATTGTTTGTCTTGACTAGTCCGTCGACCTGTTATGTCGCACTGCCACTAGTTGACTAAGCATGTCGGTCCTATCTTGGTACCATGGCCAAACAATTCACTTATTAAGTTTTATGGCACATATATCATGTTCATTTACGAGCTCCTGCTCGTGCCAACTGGCCTTGGGCCCACTGTACGAGATTTTCAAAATCGGGCATTTAGCCCCCAAGTTCCTAAACTGAGGCCCCCAGCCTATCAGAGCTATTCGAGCTCCTGTCGAGAAGGTCTCCCAAATTGTTTAAGCATTGGCATACAGTAAGGGGAGAGCACTTCCGACAAAACATTTGTTTTCTCTATCCATTATACCGCCTAGTATAAGGACACTTCCGTTCATAACCGATGAATAGGTTTTCAACTTCCTTCGAGGAAGTCTCATCATACCAACCGAGTATGATCTACTTATGACCGGTAAGTAGTTTTTCCGCATGATTTTCACATTGCTTCCTCTAAGTAGTGATATTTAAAATACCACTAAATAGTGGGTTTTCATACCGAGGTACTTATCATTCCCAACCGGGTATTCCTTCGAGGAAGTCTCATCATACCAACCGAGTATGATCTACTTATGACCGGTAAGTAGTTTTTCCGCATGATTTTCACATCGCTTCCTCTAAGTAGTGATATTTAAAATACCACTAAATAGTGGGTTTTCATACCGAGGTACTTATCATTCCCAACCGGGTATGATATAAAATTTTCACTCACAACCGGTAAGTGGTTTTAAAATTTTAAGTTGTGCTTATCATCCCAATTGGATATGATGTTAGTAAACCCACTCACAATCGGTTTTTAACTTTAAGTTGTGCTCATCATCCCAACCGGGTATGATGTTATTTTAAACCCACTCACCCGTTAATGTCATGAATCACTAGACCGGTTCTTGGTATTCACACGAGCTTGTCCTTGCTGGCATTCCCGGTACTTCGTGTTCCTACACGATATGAACATCTTGGTTCATTATCCTTCGGCCTAATCGCCTTCATTCATTCCAAATGAATGAGAAAGTCAAACTTTCATTTATTTGTAATTAGGTTCCTAAAGTTATTTCTCTTTAACTTTAAGTCCCAAAATGCCGGTTTTTCCTCAAATTGAGTCCCGAAACTTCTAAAATTTATCATAGGACCTCAATTTATTCCATTTCACTAAAAGGGGATTAATTTCTCAAATTTCCAATTTGGTCCTCCAAAATTACCATTTTGCCCTTCATTTACAAAGATGGTAAGTTTTGCCTCAAAAATTCTAAAATTTCTCAATTGGTCCTCCAACATTATTTTCATGCCCAATTGGCAATCAATTTCATAAAATTTCATTTTGGTCCTTCGAATTTCGAAAATCCCCAAATTTCCCCCAATTTCAACTCTTCAACACCGTCAAATTTGATTTCATCAAATTGACCGATCAAACACCTCTAATTGTTGAAATTGAGTTCCTACATGTTCATACGATTCTAAGAAACTTTGAATCACAAATTTTAATGCCGGAACGAGCTCAAACGGAGCTTCACCGGAAAATAGATTGTAGAGAGAGAAAGCTTCGATTTCTCACCGGTGAGAGCACGGCGGTTCAAGCTTTCGATCTATGCAGATAGCTCTCATCTTGAGGATCATCCTAGAATCAAGAATCACATCAATTGATGCCGAATTGAGTTAGAATTTCATCATTGAAATTCTGTCGGTTCTCTCTCTGGCATTGGCTGGAAATTGCATAGGGGAGTCAAATTGGCTTACTTTTCAGTCCTAATTCGGCAGCGGGAGGGCCGAGGAAGTGTTAGGAGGGCTTGGTTTGGTCTAAGGAGGGCTCAAAATGGCCGATTTCAGCTTCGCCGAAATAGGGCAGCTTCGGTCCGCTGGAGCTGCTTCACTGTTCCATCATGCTGGTGCTTCTCTAGCGATTCTCGGATTGACTAGAGTTTTAGAAAAATGTTCAAGTCAAAACTCCGGTTCGAGCTTCACCGGAAAATGGAGCAGTAGAGAGAGAGAAAAGTGTTCAGGTGTGAGGAGAATGAATGGGTGTAAAATCGTGTATTAAATGAGAGAGATTTATTACTAGTATTTATATTGAGATAAATTATTGGTATTAATTCTAATAATTTAATTTCGGTATTAAATTATTGGTATTAATTACAATAATTAAATATATATTAATTTATGACCATTTATGATAAGGCGTATGTTCACATAAAATTTTTTTACCGAAATTTAGGGTTACAAAAAAAAATCATACGTCCCAGGAGGTCAACCATCCTCACACTACTCTCGAGCGAGCACACTTTACTTCAGAGTTCTTATGGGATCTTGTTCACCTGAACCAATTTGGTTTTTCTCTTTTATTTTATCTTAAGTTTATTTTCCAAGGTTTAATGAACCCTTTGGATCACCCGGAAGTTGTAAATTTCCAAATTGCTTGTTCCCATATTATCGGGTTTGTAAACTGGCTCGATTTTCTTACTCGGTTTGATCGGTTCTTTTCCCAGTTTTCCTTAACTCAAAAGTGCGGGGTTTACAAATGATATGTTTGAAGAATAAACTTTCGAAAAGACTTTGTTACCCATGCTGCTATTTTTGTAGGGGCTATGCTCGTAGACATGACATCCTGATGCTAGTGCCATGCTAACTGAGCTATGTAGCTCACCCATCTCACTAACTCCTTCAGGTATCAATCAGAGTAGCCGAGTGGAAGCCTTTGAGTAAAGAAAAGCATTTCGAGGTAAATCACCTTGATGAGAACTTTAGGAGTCTTCCAAGCAGTAAAAGTTTTGGGTTTGGGATTTTGGAATACTAGATTTTTGTACATTATGTTTTTTTGGAAACTTGTGTTAAATGTTTACTAAAAATGGAAGTATTTTGTATATCTTACGACCTACTAGTACTACATTAGTGCGAGCCCCACTATTGTACTAACGGGAGGGTGTGGAACTTATGAAGATAGTCCGATCTGAAGAATCGAGTTGGGGTGTTACAAGTTAGGTTGGGTTAGTCAACACGGGTCAACCCCATTCTTCCCCACTTAACTCACCTACCTATCCTTCCCCCTATTTGTGGACTGCTACATACCATCAATAAAATCGCTTTAAAATCCAATATTTTGACCAAATTGCATGCCACGAAAAGGTATAGGAAAGCTAACGACTCCTTTCATGAGCTTCCCTTAAAAGGAATTGTGTATATCCTTACCATTTTACTAGGCTAAGCTTAAAAAGTCAAGACTGCGAGTTAGTGCTCGAGAACAGACATTGTCGAGAAAAGCTCACAATATATCTCTTGACAAATCACACCCTACAACAAATATGGTTGAACTTGTAACTTTCTCTCTAACTTTTCTTTTGAAAACTCCTTTGACCAACTTGCCACCAGTAATTAGAAAATATCTCTAGAAACTGGGCCATTAGAAAAATAGGTTATGTTATCTCTGATATGCACTTGTCATGAAAACCTTAATGGAGAGCCCAATGTTTGGTCGTATTGCATGCAACAAAAGCATGGATCAAATTGAAACTTCCACCTCGTGCTTCCCTTTAAGAGAAATTGGATTATCTCATCATCATTTGGTCAAAATCAACTTTGAAAGTTGGGCTAAGTTTGGGCATTCATTTTTTAATGATTGAGATTCCAACCTCCAATTCTCCCTCCAACCTCAAATGACATGATGTTTTAGTTTATAGCTCCGCCTTGACATTATATACAAGATGGTGATCTTGTCCAAACAAGTGACCACTAGAGATTCAAAGAGTCCTGAAGTGCAATTGCGTCTTCTGACTAAAAAACTGAGTTTCCATCTTCGACCACTCCCACTCCCTCCGGCGACCCCACTGCTAGTGGACTACCCCAACAAGCTCTGGAAGATCTCAACTACCTTTCCCCTACACCTAGAACTGCCTTCCAACCATTATCGGTAAATTTTTGGGTCAAACTTCCCATTTTATTATTCTAGCCAAGTTGAAAAATGATACAAAATTAACCAAAAAGGACCGATTAAAATCCTAAACACATCCTATGAACTTTGTGAATATGATGATGAATTTGAGAGACTAAGAACTGAGTTAGGATAATTTTCAATGAATAGGGGGAAATGTAAATACCTTATGATTTGGGACTTCAATTACCCTTCATTGTAGGAATGAATCGACTACCAGTTCACCTAGAGGAAATGCATGCATGCTTAGAATCCCCCTAGACGAGCATGTCTAAGAATACAAGTTAGTGAGAATTTTTGACATCACACCCAATTGGGGTGATGGGCATGTATTCAATTTGAAAACTATTTTTCCGAAAATAGCCTTCACTGACTGTGTAAAACTACTTAAAACATTTTTGGAGTTATTTCCAATAAGAGCTAGAGATGCTCTAGTTCCCAATGCCAATGGGCACGGGCTCAGGCCTATACACAAATAGATGAGTAACGAGCATATGAAAACTCGTATAATTTGTAAATTGTGTGATAGCTACTGAGCCATTACCAAGGTTGTCAAACTCGTTGGGCTAGTTGTTACTGAGCTGAAGCTGGGTCGTCGAACTCGTTGGGCTAGTAGTACTGTTCCAAAGCCAAGTCAGCAAGCTCATGGAGGCTAGTAGCATAAAAGACAAAGGGTCTTATCTAAAAAGACTTGTGTTTGTGCATGGATGAGATACGGAACCATCAAGACATCCTGTAGGGGGTAGTGCTAGTTCCAAGGGCTACTGGACGACCTAGGGAGCATAAGGGAAGTTTGTCATCTAGTGAGTTAGGAAGCTTAGGGAGCTTCATGTGCATTGAGACCGAGGAAGCATGGAGAGAGGTCTCGTCCCATTATAGCGGACATGAAGGATATTGATGTATGAGGGATATGCGATAAGGCTCACTCAGACTTGTGGTAGAAGTGAGACTTTCTACCAAGGTGGTTGATAAAGGTGCTCCGGACCATAAGTGGAGTAGTCAGGGACTAGTATGCAAATGTGTGAAACCCTTTAATGATAAAGGGAGATTTAATTACGTGTAGAAACTCCTTGAGAAAATGGAGAAAGACGATAAAAAGGAATCGAACTAACTATATTTTTAAAACCCCACTCACTGAGTCTTGAAACTCACCCCCTGCCCTCCTCCCTTTCAAGAAGAGAAGAGTTCACCTCGCTAGAAGGCACCGTCATCGCCTAACCTAAGGTACAGTCGGTATAAAGTCCTTATTTGAAATTAGTTTTAATAATGTTATTCCAAGGAAGCCAAGTAGATTTAATTACACTTGACTCTCATCGGTGACTATAGAGAGAGGATCCTTCTATGTAGATGAGAGTGGTAGATTGATCACGAGTATCCAACCAAACTGGGTTGGGGCATGACAATTTAAGTGGTATTAGAGACTAGGTTCCCTTGAATAGATTAAGAAGACTTGATAACTTAAAGATTTACGAAAAATCCTAAAACTGTAGATATGGCTCCCAAGAGAGGAACCAACAGGATCCGAGCAACTATCATAGAGGCCACATGGAATCCAATTCTTGAGGAAGGTTCTAGGAGGATTCAAACAACTCCTATAGGATTAAACACTAAGCACCAAAATTTGTATGAAGAATTCACCCAAGTGTTCAGAAAGCCTAAGCTCACCCCCGAGACCTACTCGGACACCAACTCTCGCATCAAGATTGAGGAAGTGCAGTCCTAACCCCACCCTATGGTTGCACCTCACTTATTTGGCGTCCCTTGATATATGAAAACACTCCATCAACTAGGGTGTAAGCCTTTCCAAGGAGAAAAGGATGTGTGAGCAGCCATGGACTGGCTCACCAACATGAAAAAGTCCATGGGAATTATAAGGACCATCAGAAGAGAGGGTAACTCTCACAAAGTTCTTCTTGGAGACGAGCTCCAAGAGATATTGGGACAACGTGAGGAATCTTTCACCCACTATACCCACATGGGACGAGTTCGAGGAAAGGTGCTCGGAGGAGTACCTAGCCTCCCACCTTATCAATGAGAAGAAACATGAATTTTTCCCACTCTGGCAAGGCTTCAGTACTATCTTGAAATATGAGACCAAATTTAATGAGCTGAGGCCTTTCGCCTCTAGTCTAGTAGGACCCACAAACATATACCAAAAGTTTGTGGACGGTCTCAACATGGATATACGAGACTAGATGGGGGTACTTGGATGTCCCATAGACTTGATAACTATCATTAACATGGCCCACAAGTGCGAACGTTTTGTGTAAACGTGACATCAAAAGATGGCATAGACCAATAAGAAAGAGGAAGGGAGCCACAACAGCCGAGCAAATTGGTAAGGCCAATGTGTCTTTCCATGGGGGACAAGAGCAAGGCTTAAGAAGAAGGGGGAGTTCTACCGGACAAATAGGGAGGTGAATGCACCACACTAGAGAAAGAACCATTATTGCCCCAAGTGTAATAAGAGTCATGAAGGAACATGCTCAACATATTTTGGATGTGGACAGATCGGGCATTTTGGTAGAAATTGCCCAGCCCTTCACGGGAGCGTTAGAAGGAAAACCCTTCAGCCACCTCCCAGAATCTTGAAGACATCAGCCGAAGGAAGAGATGCACCTACAATGTCTAGGATTCCAACTAGGGTGTATAACCTTACACAAGAAGAGGCACAAAAGGATCATAGTGTAATGGCCAACCTGAACCCTCCCCTAAGAAGGAAAATGTACCCTTCAAATAATGTAAAATTTTTTTAAATGAATAAAATACCATTTCCCTAAGAAATATTAGTAATTGTCTTTCATCCAAGGTATGTGCAATTATTTGGGAGGAAAACCTACGCACTCTTGGATTCTAGAGCAGAATGGTCTTTTGTCAAGGAAATCATAATTCCCACCCTCCCTCAGAAATTCATGCCTCTCAAACCCAATCTTAACATCCTCATGCCCTTGGGAGAGGAACTAGCCAAGGAGCAAGTCTTAAAAGAGTGTGAAGTAAAGATTATGGGGAAGAACTCGGAGGCCAACTTAATTACTTTACCTTTAAAAGAAGTGGAAGTAATTTTGGGGATGGATTGGCTATCTGCACACCAAGCCAATTTAGACTGTCAAAACAAGAAGGCAACGTTTCATGCCCCGATGGTGCAAGGGGTGGCATTTGAAGGGGACATGAAGAAGAAAGGGGTACACTTGGTAGGTATCATGCATGAAGGCTCAGCGCATACTACAAAAAGGAGGAAGGTCATTTATCACAATGATTATGAATGCAAGCCAAGAGAAGAAGCGACTTGAGAAAATCCCTGTAGTTAAACACTATCTTGACGTGTTTCCCAAAGAATTGCTCAGACTACCCATAGATCGTCAATTAGAATTCACCATAGAAGTGATACTAGGAATGCAACCTATCTCTCAAACCCCCTATCGAATGGCCCCTCCAGAACTAAAGGATCTGATGGATCAATTGGACAAATTACTGGAAAAGGGTTTTATACGCCCTAGTCACTCCCATGGGGTGCCCCGGTCTTATTTGTAAAGAAGAAGGATGGAAGCATGAGGCTATGTATTGACTTTCGGAAGTTAAACCAAGTAACCATTAAAAACCAGTACCCCTTACCAAGGATTGATGATTTATTTGAATGGGTGAGAGGGGTAGCTTATTTTTCCAAGATCGACCTACGATCAAGATATCATCATCTGAAAATCTGAGAGGAAGATATAAATAAGACGACATTTAGGTCGCACTATGAACATTACGAATTCAGGGTAATGTCATTTGGTTTAACAAATGCCCCTACAACCTTCATAGATCTAATAAATTGAGTATTTCAGCCCTACCTGGACATGTTCTTGATAGTATTCATAGACGATATATTGATATACTCACTAACTAAGGTAGAACATAAAATACTTGGGGAATCATCCTAGGGTTCTTAAGGGAGAACCAACTCTATGCAAAATTCTTGAAGTATGAATTTTGGCTACATGAGAAGAGCTTATTGGGGCATATTGTCACGAAGGATGGGATTAAAGTAGACCCAACAAAGATAGAAACAATCTCCAACTAGAAAGCCACCACTAACCCCACAGAAATATGCAGCTTACTAGGACTCACGTGATATTATCAGGAGTTCATAGAGGACTTCTCTAAGATTGCATCCCGTTGACCCAACTAATACAAAAATGAGTCGAATATAAGTGGGGCCAAAAGTGTGAAAGCTCATTCAAAGAGCTTAAGACCAGGCTAACTACAACCCTAATACTTGCCTTACCTAACCCAAATGTAGGGGAATATACAGTGTACAACGACACATCTGAATAAGGTTTAGGATGTGTTTTATTGCAACAAGAAATGGTTGTAGCATATGAATCATGACAGCTGAAGACCTACAAAAGAAATTACCCCATCCATGACCTAGAAATAGTTGCCATAATCTTCGCCCTCAAGATCTGGCTACACTATCTATATGGAGTCAGGTGCAAGATATTCATCGACCACAAAAGTCTAAAGTAATTCCTAACCCAAAAGGAACTCAACCTCAAGAAAAGGAGGTGGTTAGAGCTGGTGAAAGATTACGACTTAATGATTGAGTACCATCCCAACATGGCTAACATAATAGCTGATGCACTCAATCACAAGTATTGCACTAGGGTGGCCTACATGAGGGCAACTTACTTGTCATTATTGGAATAGATGGGCACGCTAAGAATATATCTAGGTGTGGATAAGGAGAGAAAGTATTTTACAGCCAACATAGTCGTAAGGCCCAGCTTGATAGAACAAATCAGGGCTCAACAAAAGCAGGATGAAGAACTCGAGTCATTCCTTGATCAAGTAGCTGATAGAAGTACACATGATTTCACTATGAGGGGTGATAGACTATTGGCTTTTAAGGGAAGAGTATGTGTACCGAAGAGAGGAGAGATAATAAGGGTAATTTTGGAGGAGACCCACAACTCGGTATACGCCATGCACCCCGGGAGTACCAAAATGTATCGTACCTTAAAACAAGTATATTGGTGGAAGGGGATGAAATAAAAAATCTCAAAGTACGTAGCCAAATGCTTGTCCTACCAACAAATTAAGGCAGAACACCAAAAACCCTCTAGACTATTGCAACTCCTACCTATCCCCTAGTGGAAGTGAGAACACATCACTACAGACTTTATAATTACGTTGCCAGTAACGAGGAGGGGGCACGATGCCATATGGGTCATAGTGGATCAACTAATGAAATGAGCCCACTTCTTTCCCATCAAGGTGATGGACTCCATCGAAAGATTATCAACTCTCTAGGTAAGAGAGATTATAAGGCTACATGGGGTCCTAGTGAGCATAGTGTCGGACAGAGATCTGAGATTTATATCCGAGTTTTGGCCCAACCTATAAGAGGCTCTAGGAACCAAACTCCACATGAGTATGACCTTCCATCCACAAACTGATGAACTGTCTGAATGGACCATCCAGACATTGGAAGACATGCTTCGAGCATGTGTCCTGACGATGAATAAGGGTTGGGAGGACTACTTATGCCTCATGGAGTTCGCTTACAACAATAGCTACCAAGACAACATACAGATGAAGCTATATGAGGCTTTATACACGAGGTCGTGTCGTACACCCCAATTCTGGGAAGAAGTAGGGGAAAGGAAACTATAAAGGATTGAGCTCATCGAGGATGCCACCAAGAAGATTAAGATGATAAGGGCCTATCTCAAATCAGCCCAAGACCGGTAAAAGAGATATGCCGACCGAAGAAGGAGAGAGTTGGAATTCAAGGAGGGAGATAAAGTATTCCTCAAGGTATCACCCTAGAGGGGAATGCTAAGGTTTCAACGGGGAAAGTTGAAGCCAAGATACATCGACCCTTACACCATAATTCAAAGGATCAGACTGATGGCATACAAACTCGAGCTACCCCTAAACCTACAATTAATACATGTTGTGTTCCACATATATGTGCTAAGGAAGTATGAGCCCGACCCTAGCTATGTACTGGATCAGCCACCACCCCAATTGGAAGAAAACCTGTCATATGAAGTGGAACCAACCCAAATCCTCGATAGGTGTGAAAAAAACCTGAGGAACAAGAAAATTCCAATGGTGAAGGTCTTTTGGCAAAGTAGTCAAGTAAAGGACGAAACATGAGAAACCGAGTCCATGACTAGGGAGAAGTACCCCCATTTATTTAATGCATAAAGAATTTTGGGGACAAAACTCAAAGATGGGGAGAATATGTAAGCCCTATTTCTTCATAATGAGAAAGCCTGAATAGGTAACCAAAAATATTTCAAAGAAAACCGAGGATAACAGTGGTTCAAAATTAATGAATAAAGGTTAAAACGGGAAATCAAGAAGCCCCAAGGGGCCAACAAAGGCATAAATCATAAGGAGAAGAAAAATGGAGGGAATTGGGTGTGAAAAAATAGACCAGTTCAGGGTGAACCGAATCCTAACCGATTTGAACTGGACTGAACCACGAAAAACCGATTCAAAGATTGATTTTTCTCAGTGACTTAAAACTATCAAATTGAGAAATTTAAGTAACCACTAGGTAGAAAAAGAATTTAGAAGAATTTATAAACTTTTAGATTTTTGAAAACTGGTCGAATCAGTCTTGAACCAGTTGATTTTCGATTACGGGTCATTGAACTGGTCAACGAAGCGTTTGCCAGGTTAGTGCCTAGTCAGCATGCACAACCAATCAACGAGTGACGCATGGCAAAGCGCACCCAGTCAGCAAGCACAACCAATCAACGAGTGACGCATGGCAAAGCGCACCCAGTCAGCTACTCGATTAGCATCAGGAAGAGCTGACCAATTAGAGCGAAACACCTGTACTCGGTCAACGGTCAAAGCAATGTCATCGACGACCGATCAATATGAGAGGGACATGTGTACTCAGTCAACGATCAAATGAGGTAAAGCCCCATTAACCAGGTTGGCAAATGAGGGACTGACATGTGGCAAGGATGCCACATTAACGGCCGAGTAGGACCTTGGGGAAATATCGACCAATTAGAGGTTGACACATGACAAGACCACGTCGGACAGTTTCAACCAATGAGAGGATAACACATGGTGGTAGTACAACACGGCAAGAGGGAAATCTGATTTATTTAAATTGACCAATCCAAGGACACCACATGTCATGGTCAATGATTGACCGAGTGTGGTCAGCAGCCACGTTAGAATGAGCGACCAATGGGAGGTCACCACGTAGTCGGTCAACGAATCAAGGGGAGACTCACACACTCAGTGGAAAGCCACATCAACAAATCTAGACAATCACAGCGCACCAAGTGGCTGCTCGCACACACACATGCAATGTCATCTTCAACCTTAGGCAGATGATAGCGCACTGAGCTCCCTATATAAGAGCTCTTCCCCATTCATCATCCTCAAGCCTCAAACGATTAAAGAAGACGAAGTGTTCCATTTCCCTGCAAGGCACAAACCAAAGCTCTAACGAAGGCCTTTCTTATAACCTTACAAGCTAAATTTGGGTTCTCTGAAACTAAGAGGAAGTCCTCTACCTTCCTACAACCTTCTTCCAGCTTGAGGATCACCAGAGAAGCACCGACGAGCTCGCATAGTGAACTTGCTCCCTTGGCTGTCTACAACCAAAATTGGTCAAGCTACATTCGAGCCTCCTCGGAGAAACCATGACCAAACTAAACACTCCAGACCTCCCCTAGCAAGGCCCTGACCTCCCTTGAACCATCTTTGTAAGTCCCCTCCGTTACACTTCGCCGAAATCCACTATTCACTGTGTATTTGTCTCGAGAAATAAATTTAGAAATCCTCATTGCTCAAGCCATAAATTGAGTCGAGGTTTGATCCAAGAAGGATTCCCAAGAAGAGAGGAATCCAGTGGCAATGAAAGCTCCGTTCTCTAACTTCTCCCAGTGAGTAATCAAAGCTTTCTCTCTCTAGAACCATTTTCTAGTGAAGCTTCGTTCAAACTCATTTCTAAACCAAAATGGGTGTTTTAAAGCATGATATGAACTAGAGGATGTGGGGAAGATGATTAGGATCATGTTAGTGCTCAATTGGGAGGAATTCTGGTTGTAGATATGAAGTTCAAGTTTAAGGACCAAATTGTAAAATTTGGAAAGTTTAGGGGTAAAATGCAATTTTTGAAAAACATGGGATTCTCTATAATTAAAAGAATTATGGTGACCCAAGTGGAAATTTGAAGAAATTAAGGGCCCAAATGATAGATTTGGTAATGTTAGGGACATAATTAGAAATAAGGTACACTTGGGGGATAAACCGTAATTATGAAAAATTGTGGGTCTTAAGTGTAAATATCTTATGATTTGGGACTTAATTACCCTTTACTGTAGGAATGAATCGACTACTAGTTCATACAGAGGAAGCACACACACCCTTGGAATTCCTCGGGACAAGCACGTCTCGGAATATCGGTGAGTGGGAAATTCTGACATCACACCTGGTTAGGGGTGATGAGCATATTTTCAATTTGAAAAATATTTTTCCAGAAATAGTCTCTAATGATTGTGTGAAACTGTTTAAATATTTTGGGATCTATTTCTAAGAAAAGTTAGAGATGCTCTAGTGGGCCCAATGCCAATGGGCACGTACTTTGGCCCATAGACAAATAGACGAATAACGAGCATATGAAAACTCATATAATTGGTAAATTGTGTGATAGCTACCAATACATGACCAGGTGTCACGCCTCGACCCAGTTTGGTCGAGGTCCCGTGATCTACCTACCTTAATGATATAGGGAAGGTAAATGCGTGCCTACGTTCATTCCCTTACTATAAGTCAGGGGTGATGAACGTACCTTGAGGGCCTGAGATTGTCCAAAAACTTTCCATCTTTATCTTGAACCTGAAAAGGGTGAGAGGAGGGGACTGAGTATAAAGGTACATATACTTAGTGAGAGAAACTACTACAATGATTGATTGTTTTATTTCTTAATCCATTAGTCATTCAATTTCATTTTTCGCATATCATTCACACATCAACCGCACTCCTATCATAAGCAGGATCACATGTTCATAGAACCATCCCCAACCATTTCATTTGGGGAACGAATCACCATTATCATCCACCCTAATAGAGGTTAACTACCTCTACCCTGAGTTTGAGTGGACATCAATAGTCTGACCCTCAAACCATGATCTCTTCATGATGTCCGCTTTGTGTGACGATACCTCATTTCCCTTACTGCCTTGGTCTTAGTGCGTAGGAAGCTCCCCGAGCTTCTTGACCTACTGGATGCCAAACTGCCCTTATGCACCCTCGGTCGTCCAACAGCCCTTGGGATCCATCACTACCTCATACTAGGTGTTCTAATGGCCCAAATCTCATAGTGCATGCTCAATCAAGAGTCTTTTATGTTATAGCCATTATCTTTGGCCCTCCAGCACAATGGTCTATTGGCTTGGCTTCGACCCATGCATACTATCCCAACAGGTTCGACGAACTCGCTTCAGCTTAGTAGCAGTTTGGCCCAATATGCCCAACATCTTAGGCTTGGCTCGATGGGTATCACACACAATTTTTAGTTAATTGGATCTTTTAACATTACTCATCACATGCTAGTTCTAGACGGGTCCATACCTGTGTCCATCGGCCTTGGGCCCACTTGCATACTAAGCCTAAGCCCCAAAATTAGCTCCCAAATATTTTAACTAGAGTCACTCAATTAGGGGAGGCTAATTTTGAGAAAATAATTTTCAAAATGAATTGTCATTCTAATCGAAATGGATATTATAAAATTCCCACTCACCCGGTATGTGACGGGGTTGTCCCGACGAAGATTTTTGTTTTGCAGCGTGCTTTGTGGAGCCGGTGTGTGGACAGTCTGCTCCTACATGCCACAAATATCCATATCAGGATGTATTGAATAAGATGTCAGATATTTTCTAGTATTTGCGCATAGGGCCTCATATTTTTCCTTAGTTGCATTTAGATCCCTCATTGCTACTTAGTCTCAATTAAGCCCCTAGGATTTCCAATTATCCTTCTTGGGTCCTTAACTCTTTTAAATTCACCCATTGGCCCTTAATTTTCAAAAATTATTATTTTGTCCCCAAATTTTCCTAAAATTGCAATTTGGGCCTAAACTTCTCAAAATTTCCAATTAGCCCTCTATTTTGCCCAATTGGTCCTCAATTGGGAGTGAATTTCATGAAAATGCCCTCAATTTCTTCAATTTGCCATCCAGCCCTCCAATTTTTGAAAAATTGAATAAAATACTAAAAAATCTCCAAATTTTCCTTCTTCTTCTCCCCCAATTTGAGAATATGAACATCTGAATCTTAACTAGTCCAATTGACAGCCTATAAGTCCTTGATTTCTTTGTTTCTTGCTATAATTCACCTACTCGAGCTCTCCCCGATCATCCTACACTTTGAATTTATGAATTTGGTTGAGTTTTGAGACCCATTGAAGCTTTTTCGGAATATTTATAGTAGAGAGAGAAAGCTTGCTTAGCTTACCGATGGAGGAGCGGTGGTTGTAGCTTAAGGTGGGGGCAGCTAGTGCTCGTCGAGGAGAACCTACCAGGATTGAATCCTACTGCAATTCACAGCTGCACGACGAGAATTTGAAGAGAGAAATTTTGGGGAGGCGAAGTTCTGAAACTCAAAAAATTCGACGAGGAGAGGCAAAAATTGAGCTTACTAGGGGGTTTGTGAGGGGTTGAGGAGGGTCTTAAGTAGTCGGAGGTTACCAATGCTAGCAGCAGAAGGGTAGAGGGAGTCGGGGTTGGGTCGGTGAGGAGCTGAAACCAAGATATATTGGCCCCATTATTCAAAGGATAGGACCAGTAGCTTATAAATTAGAACTGCCTCCGAATCTGCAGTACTTCAGAAATATCAGCCTGATCCTAGTCACGTAATGGACCGACCTCCAATGGAACTAGAAGAGAACCTGACTTATCAGACAAAGCCGGAACGAATCATCAACTAGAGAGAAAAGTATTTGAGGAACAAGAAAATTCCTATGGTCAAGGTGTTATGGCAGAACGGACCCGTGCAGGAAGAGACATGGGAAACCGAGTCTATGATGAGGGATAGTTATCCTTAGTTATTTAACGAGTACCTGTTTTAAGGAAAAAACCCCTAAAAGAAGGGGAGATATGTAAACCCCGTCCTTTAGTAATGAGAAAATCGAGGAAAGAACCGGTAAATTTGAATCTTTAAACCGAATTGGTCTACCAGCCCAATTATTAGGGGATGAGCAAATTTGAAAATTTCTAACCCCATGTGACCCAAAAAGGTTCATAAACTTGGGAAAAGAACCCTAGGATGAAATGAGGAGGAAAGACCAAAGCAATTCAAGAGAACTGGGTCTGAACCGGATAGAACCGGTTTATGAACTGAGTTGATTCATGAACTGGAACCGATAGAGAATGGGAAAACCAAGAAGCTTATGGATCCCTTGTAATTCAAAGAGATTTATAATCCTTGGGAAGGAACCTTAGAACAATGTGGGAGAGAAAAACTAGATTGGTTCGGGTGAATTGGACTCGAACCGAATTAAACTACTTTAAGAACCGAGCCGGTTTGTGTACCAAAATTAAGAAAGAGATGGTAAACTAGGAATTTTATGGATCCTAAATAATCTAAGGAGCCAGAGGAGTCATGAAAATGGACTAGAGAATGAATTTGAGATGAAAACTAAACCGGTTCAAGTAAACTAGGTTTGAACAGGTTTGGACTAGTCTGAATCACTATTGAACTAGATGCTAAATTCATTTTTCTAGAAGGCTTAAAATTTTCAAATTTGAGATTTGAGACTACCATTGGATAGAAAATGAATTTAGATGAATTTAGAAATTTTTAGATTTCAAAAACTCTATCGAATGGGGGGTGAACTGGTCGGTTTAAGTTTTGAACTTGGTTCGGACCGGTCCGGTACAGTGTCATCTTCTTCCTCAGGATGACAGCATTGTTTAGTCGCTGGAAAATCAAAGCAGCGCCGGCGAAGGAGAAACACTTCTGTTCAGTATGTTTCAGGTCTTCAATGCCTATCATAATGGTTTCAAATGGACAGCCAACGGGTCCCCAAGCTCCCTATATAAAGAGCCCTTCTCCAATCATCCTCTCCATGCTTAAAAAGCTCACACTCTCTCAATTGATTAGTTTTCTGGTGAAGCTTGAACTAGAGCTCCGATATAGGGTCAATTCTGAGCCAAAGAAGGTTAGGTCAGGTTCATTAGAACCGGGGAGAAGTCAGCTACACGGTGGTGACATCCGTTCGTTCCGAGAGTCGTCGGAGAAGCGCCGACGTGATCGAACAATGAAGCAGCTCCGATTGTGTTAAAGAGTTGTTTGATCGGTCAATTTGAGGAAATCAAATTTGGTTGTGTTAAAGAGTTGAAATTGGGGAAATTTGGGGATTTTCAAAATTCGAGGGACCAAAATGAAATTTTCTAAAATTGAGGGTCAATTGGTCATGATAAGAATATTAGAGGGCCAACTGAGAAGTTTTAGAATTTTTGGGGCAAAATTTACCATTTTTGTAAAGGAATGGCAAAATGGTAATTTTGGAAAATTTGAGGAACCAAATTGGAAATTTGGGAAATTAAAACCCTTTTGCGAAATTTAATAAATTAAGGTCCCAAGATAAATTTAAAAAAAAGTTTTGAGACTCAATTTGAGGGAAAAACCTGGCAATAGGGACTTAAAGTTAAAGAAATATAACTTTAGAAACCTAATTGCAAATATATATAAAATTGGGTTTTCTCATTCATTTGGAACAAATGAGGGCTATTAGGCCAAAGAATAATGAACAACTATGTTCATTTCGTGTAGGAGAACGAGACATCCGGAATGCCAGTCGAGGTCCAGCGTGCTAGGGACGGAACTCGACTAAGTGGAATTTCATTGCACGATCAGGTGAGTGGGATTTTATATCATACCCGGTTGGGGATGATAAGCACATCAGAATGAAAATCCACTACTATGTGATATTTTAAACATCACGACTTAGAGTAGTGATCTAAAAACCATGCGGAAAAACTACCTAACGGTTGTAAGCAGATCATACCCGGACGGTATGATGAAACTTACTCGAAAGAAGTTGAAAACCCGTTCATCGGTTATGAACGGAGATCTCCTTATATCAGGTCAATATAATGGACAGCGAAAACATATTTTTGTTGGAAGTTTTCTCCCCTAGCTGTGTGCCAATGCTTAAACAATTTGGGAGACCTTCTCGATGAGAGCTCGAATAGCTCTTATAGGTCGGGGGCATTGGTTTTTTTAGAACTTGGGGGCTAATATGCTCGGTTTTAAAAATGTCGAACAGTGGGTCATAGGCTAATGGGCACTAGCAAGAGCTCGTAAACAAACATAATATATGTGCCATAAAACTTTAAAAAGTAAATTGTATGGTCATGGTACCAAGGCTGGTCCGACATTCTCAGTCAACTAGCAACAGTGCGACATGACCGATCTCAGGACCAGTTAAGACAAATAGCTGCATGTTGAGTTAAAGGTCGGGACCGTTGGACTACTGGTACCACAGATTACATAGCTTGATAAGAAAACATTGTTTGTGCATGCACTATGAGTACGGGATCATCAAGATGCCCATAAGGGGTAGTGAGGCATCCTAAGGGCCCTGGACGACATTGTGAGTATAAGGGGCAGTTTGTCATTCCAGGTGACCGTGCAAAATTTGGAGTAGCACCAAGCACATGAGACCGAGGTGGGGACGAGATGAGGTCTCTATCCTCATATGGACACGAAGAATCAATTTCGAGATTGAGGATCGGATGTCATGTACATCTGATCATCCTCAGGATAGAAGTGGTTGTACTTCTATCTAGGTGGCTGGTAATGTCGCTCTGAAGCCACATGTGGTTTCAGTGGTCGTGCTGACCTGCGAATGTGTGTAACCTTCATGATGAAGGATGTGTGTTGGGTGATGACACGCTGTGATAATAAGAAATGGTGGGAAAACCCGAATTAAGGGATTTTTTAAAAGTAAGGAGTCCGGCACACTCCAATATAAATGTTTTTCTTAAAAGTTAAAAGTAGACTTTTGAAAAACCCATTCACTGAGTTGTAGAAACTCACCCCTCTTTTCTATCCCTTTTCAGGAAAAGAGAAAATTATTAGAACTAACACCGAGCCTTAACCTTTATCAGGTATGCTTAATTTTTCCTTAAGCTTGCATTTTAATTGATATATGTCTTCCAAGGAACAAGGTTGATATTTCGCATGGCTCCTCTCGAGTAAAAGAAGGATGAAACTCCTCTTGAATCGAGAAAGAGTGGCAGGTTGTTCACGGGGATCCAACCAAACCGGGTTGGGGCGTGATAGGACCAGTGGCACCACAGATTATATGGCATTATGTGAAAATTTTTTGATTGTGCATCCACTGTGTTACGGGACCTTCAAGATGCCCAAGAGGGGTAGTGATGCATCCCAAGGCTCTGGACGACCTAGTGGATATAAGGGCAGTTAGTCGTACCAAAAGCCTTGCAAAGCTCGGAGTAGCTCTAAGCGCATGAGATCAGGGTGGGGACAAGATGAGTTCTCTGTCCTCATATGGACACAGAGATTTGTTACAGGATTAAGGGTCGGATGTCGCGAACATCCACTCATTCTCAAGGTAGAAGTGGACGTACTTCTTTCTAGGTGGCCGGTAAAGTTGCTTCGACGCCACAAGTGGGTTCAGTGGACAGGCTGGCCTGTGATTGTGTGTTTTACCTCCTTGATAAAGGATGTGTGTTGGGTGATGACACACCGTGGTAATAAGAAATGGTTATAAAAATCAAAATTGAGAATGAAAGGTTTTTAAACAAAATAAAGAGTCTGGCACACTCTAAATCAAACATTTTTCCTAAAAGTTAAAATTTTGAAAACCCATTGACTGAGTCGTTATATTCACCCCCTCCCTTATATCCCTTTTAGGTAACCCAGAAAGCATACCCCAAATACCACCAACTAACACACCTATAAGGCAGGTATGATAAATTTAAAATTTTGTGTAGTTTTGATTTATGATATTATAGGAAAGTTGTAGGTTCAAAGGATGCCTTACTCTTTGCGGTTTATAAACAAGGGGTAACCCTTAGTAAACTGAGAGAGCGGCGGGTTGATCACGAGGATCCAACCAAACCGGGCCGCAGCGTGAAACTTGAGTGGTATCAGTGCTGATTTCCTCTAATACATTATCAAGACTATATAACATAGTAACTAGGAGAAAATTTTAAAATTTTCAGATGGCTCCTATGAGAGGAACCAAGAAAACTAGGACTGGCAGTACCAACACCATCCAACACTTAATCCCCGTAAAGAGATCACCCTAAAATACTCGAGAAGTCCCAAAGAACTAAGAGACATTAGTGGGAAGTATTCAGAAGGATGATACCAAGATTTGTTGAGGTCACAATTCTGAGTAAGAAGGAAACCAAACCTAAGGCCAGGAACACTATCAAGGTCTTATAATCTTACTAAGGAAGACACTTATCAAAGAACCCAGTAGCTTCCCATCTGTTTTAGAAATATTTGTGTAATGAGGGCTAAGATCCCAACCTATTGTTTTACCTCTCCAATAATAAACAATTTCAAGTTCCTAAAACCATATCTCTCAAATGATGTACCCTTGCACCTTAGTTGTAGGAAGATTTCCCATGGAAGGTAACCAAACAAACTCGCATTAGCTTAGACACTATGGAGACCAAGGAGATTCTCATACTAAATGAAGAAATGAACCAAGGGAATTGTTGGGAAAAGAAGACACAACAAGAAATATTGTCAAGGTAATTAAGGAGTCTAGGAGAACTCTTGGAGTAACTGAGTAAGAAATGACCTATTACAAGTGTAAGGAAATAGGACATGAAGTAAAGTACTGTCCCACACCACAAGGATTTAGGATAATATTTTCCAAGAATAATGCCCCCACAATTATAAGAAACCTGAAAGGATACCATCCCTAGAAATACAACTCATGCTCAAAATTTCAACTGCATCCAGGAGGAAGCTCTTCAAAATCCTTGCATATTAGCAGGGAGGAAAAAAAAGGACTAAAGGTAGGATCTCAATAAACCACAAACAATAACAAAGTATAGCTGAAGAAAATCTTTCCTTAAAAAGAAATTTACAACTATTTAGGAGCAAAGAATGGAGCACATCCACAAGAAAAGACCAACCGAGCATTTGACGACAAATAAAATGTCTCAAGATGGTAAATACGACTCAATTTGGAAAAGTAGTGAAGCCAAATAGAAGTTTCGGACAAAAATAGTGAAGGGAAGCAAGTCGTTATAACAAGATAATCAAAGAGAATAAATGATGCCCTTAGGAAGACCGGGAGGTAGAAAGGACTACACCATAAAAAGGGCAGTGGGATAGATGTTAAGGACAAGAGAACTCGAGAAACAACTGCCCTAAGAAACCTAAACCAAAATTATGGTAGAGATGAGGCAATTAACGAACTAATACTCGTGAAAGCCATAATTTGAGCTCCAAACAAAGAAGAGAGAGGCGAAAAGGCCAAAGAATTGGGAAAAGAAGGATGAAAGAAATCCTTAAAAAGACCAATGGCCAAATTAACAACTAAACTCAAGCCAAGAAATGAGTAGGCAAGTCTCTCACATAATGGTCAAAAAATCTTGAAACAAGGAAGATTTGAACTCTCCCTAAAGAAATAGACAGGTACTGGGTACAAATGAGGATGAGGATATAGTACAAAAGATGTGCCCACAAGATTTGAAGAGTAAAGGTAAACAAGAGAAGACGACATCAAGGGATGTCATTTAAGGGTAGATATTATTCCATTGAGCAAATGAAAAAAGGAATTTTGGAAGAAAGGGAAGGAGTCCTACCGAGGAAGGAAACCCTAGAAATGCATATGTATCCCAACTAAGAGATAATGGAACCAAGTGAAAGGGACAAAGAGATAAACTTGTAAATGAAGGACAAACTGAGGTGAAAGAACCAAGAAAGTATACTAGGAGGACTCAAGGAAATAAGTTAACATGTAGATAGGAAGTTAGCATCAAAAGATGTTGTGACAAGTAAGAATGAGTGGACTATCCATAATAAGGTAATAAAAGAAAGAACGTCCGAGAAACGTTGGGAAAGTAAGCCCTGCAAATAAGATGTGGCTAAGGAGGAATAACCACAATTAGTGAGACGGGTCATAATCCACATGTGCATAATGAAGCCTAAAGAGTGGACTGCTCAGTATAGTGTGGAATGCATGGAATAAAATTGATAATCGGAAGTATCTAAAGTAAGGAATAAGGGATGAAACAGAAGTTGTGGATAAAGAAGGATCCAAAATGGGAAATGCCCTAACATAGATAGGGTTGCGAAGAAAGGAAGAAAGAACCCTACAAGGAATGATAAGAAGGTTGAGCATGTAGCTCCTAAAATGGAAGTCTCTATTGTGAGGGACATAGTAGAGAACAAAACCGGAAGAAGGGAACCTTCCTAAGCAAAGGAATCGATACATAGATCGAAAGTGATTAAATTAGAATGAAGAATCATGAAATGATTACGAGTAAGTAGAAGTGGATTAAGGAATAAGGAAAAATCCTTGAATAAAGAATGCTAAGGACTTAAGAAGGAAAGAATCACAGCTTATCAGTAAACCATTGGGAAACCAAATCATTGGAATCGGAAAGACTTAATAAGGAAGTTGAGAAAGGATGAGTGGGTACGGAGAACCGACAAAATTATATAAGCTGATTGGATAACGATAAAGGTAGTCGAGGAATACTACCAAATGAAAGGAGGGATGAAGTTATACAATCCTTGAGAGGTTGGAAAGTTGGGAATACCCCTAAAGGAGGTGTTGTGTAAATCTAATGGACATAGAGACAAGATCTAGAAAATGTCAAGTTGTTAGGGGCATGTAAACCCAACTGTCCCAAGGAAAACATGACTCAAAATAAGGAAGAGTCAGTTAGTACGCATGACAAGGTAAAACATAAAATTTGGACTAAAATTGAAATGACCAACGGATGAAGGAAGAGTCAAAATAGGACAAAAAGGTGATAACAAGAAAACTCGTGAAAACAAGTATGGAATGCTCTAAAGAAGATTGAGCTAAGGGTTTCAACGACCAAGAGGTTAGCTAGACATGGGAATGGTTAGGTATCTTGGAACTCCCAATCCTGAGTACAGGACTTCAAAGGGAAAAATGTTACTCTAAGCAAAAAAAGATGTGAATCTAAGGATATACCCTTAAGTAAGGTATGTGTATTTATGATAAACTCCATGGACCAAATAAATAATATAAAGGGAAAGAAATCCCTTAAGTGAATGATGTAAAAAGGGCTAATTGAAAGAATAAGAGAAGAGTTTGCATGTTAAGCAAACACCAAGTTGACATCAAAGGAAATTGTTCCTCATGCAAAGGTTGCTAATTAAGTTTTAGGGACAAAACTCCTAAAAGGAGGGGAGAGTTGTAAACCTCGTCCTACTGAGTTAAGGGAAAACGGGAAAAGAATCAGTCAAACTAAGTGAGAAAAACTGAACCGCTTCACAAACCCGATGAATAGAGAACAAGTAATTTGGGAAATTTACAACTCCCAAGTGACTCAAAGGGTTCATAAAGTCTTGGAAAAGAACCTTAGGACAAATTGGAAGAGAAAAACCAGATTACTTCAGATGAGCCAGATCCAACTGGATTGAACCGGTTTATGAACCGAGTCGATTCATGAACCGGAATAGATAGAGAAAGGGCAAGCCGGGAAATTTATGGATCTCGAGTGACCTAAAGAGTCAAAAAATTCAAGAAAAAGGACTTTAGGATGAATTGGAGATGAAAACCAAACAGGTTCAGGTGAACTAGATCCGAACCGGATTGAACCGGTTTAGATCGGATTGCACCGGTTTGAACCACTATTGAAGCGGATGCTAAATTCATTTTTCTGTGTGGCTTAGAAAATTCCAATTTGAGAATTGAGGCCACCATTTGATAAAGAATGAATTTAGAAATTTTTAATTTTGAAAAACTCAGTTGAATCAGGTCTGAATCGACTAGTATAAGCAATGAACTTGGTTCGGATTGGTCTGGTCTAGTTTAGAACAGTGTCATCTTCTTCCTTCATATGACAGCACTGTTCACTCGCCGAAAAATTGCACAGTGCTGGTGAAGATGAAAAGTCTCTCACCAAGGAGTTTCAAGCAATGAATGACCGTCATTAAGGTGCCAATTGGATGACCAAGGAGTTACTGAGCTTCCTATATAAAGAGCCCCTCCTCATTCATTCTCTCTACACTTGAAAACTCCATTCTGTCTCAACTGCTCCAATTTCCAGTGAAGCTCGAACTAGAGCTTCAACTTGGGCAATTTTCTAAGCCAAACAAGGTGAGGTCGGGTTCTTTGGATTTAGGGAGAAGTCAGCTACATGCTTGTAGTCTCCATTTGCTCCGAGGGTCAACAAAGAAGCGTTGGTGTGATTACACAGTGAAGCAGCTCTGGCAGACCGAAGCTTCCCTAATTTGGTTGGGCTCAAATCGGCTAATTCGAGCCCTCATCAAACCAAACCAAGCCCTCCCAACACCTCCATAGCCCTTCTACAGATGAATTAATGCGAAAAAGTAAACCAATTTG
The DNA here is from genome assembly GCA_030064435.1 of Trapa incisa. Taxonomy (NCBI): domain Eukaryota; kingdom Viridiplantae; phylum Streptophyta; class Magnoliopsida; order Myrtales; family Lythraceae; genus Trapa; species Trapa incisa. Next base: position 16,497,161 of record CM057771.1, read on the forward strand.
GCACCCCACTGTAAATTTTGATCAATGCTATAGAGAGAATCGGTAGAACTTTGATTACTAAATTCTCATTCAATTCGGCATCAATTGATACAATTCTTAATCCTAGGAGAAACATCAGGATGAGAGCTATCTACTCAGATCGAAAGCTCGGACCGCTGCACCCCCGACGGTAAGCTTTCAAATATTTCTCTCTTTAAATCCATTTTTCTGACGATACTCTGTTTGAGCTCATTCCGTTATAAAATTGTGCGATTCAAAGTGCAATTGAATCATATGAAGCTATAGGAACTCCAATCTAACTTCAATTTCAACAATTAAATTCATTTGATCAGTCAATTTGATAAAATCAGATTCAGCTGATTTAGAATGTTGAAATTGGGGGGAAATTTTGGGAATTTTAAAAATTCGAGGGACTAAAGTGCAATTTCATAAAATTGAGGGCCAATTGGGCATGATAAAGATGTTGGAGTACTAATTGAGAAATTTTAGAATTTTTGGGGCAAAACTTACCATTCTTTTAAAGTAGGGGCAAAATGGTAATTTTGGAAAAGTTGGAGACCAAATTGGAAATTTGGGAAATTAAACCCTTTTTGTGAAATTAATAATTAAGGCCCTACGGTGAATTTTAAAAGTTTTGAGACTCAATTTGAGAAAAACCGGCATTAGGGACTTAAAGTTAAAGAAAAATAACTTTAAGAACCTAATTACAAATAAAGGAAAAGTTTAGTTTTCTGATGCATTTGAGCTGAATGAGGGCTATTAGGCCAAAGGATAATGAACAAGAGTGATTATACTGTGTAGGAACACGAAGTATCGAGAATGCCAGCTAAGAAAAGTTTGAGTAAGGACAACAAGTCGGCTAAGAGGATATCCACTACACTATTGGGTGAGTGGGAATTTAATATCATACCCGGTTGGGATGATAAGTGCCTCGAAAATAAAAACCCACTGCTAAGTGATATTTTAATCATCATACATGAGAGGAGTGATGTGAAAATCAATCAGAAAAACTACTTATCGATTGTAAGTAAATCATACTCAGTTGGTATGATAAAACTTTCATGAAGGAAGTGGAAAACTCATTTATCAGTTATGAGTGGAGATGTCCTCATACCCGATTGGTATGATGGACAGTGGAAAAGTATATTTTGTCGAAAGTGCTCTTCCCTAACTTTGTGCCTCTGCTTAAACATTTTGGAAGACCTTCTTGATGGGAGCTAGAATAGCTCTGTTAGGCCAGAGGCCTCGGTTTTGGAATTTGGGGGTTAATATGCCCGATTTTTGAAAATCTCGAACCGTGATCCCTGGGCCAGTTGGCACAAGTAAAAGCTCGTAAACAAACATGATTAATATGCCATGAAAACTTAAGTAATGTGTTGTTTGGTCATGGTACCGAGATAGGACCGACATACTCAATCAACTAGCGGTAGTGCGACATGACAAGTCTCTGGACTAGTCAAGACAAACAGTTGCATGTAGAGTTAATGGTAGGGGCTGTTAAACTAGTGGCACCACAGATTATATGGAATTATGTGAAAAATTATTGATTTTGCATGCACTATGTTACGGGACCTTCAAGACACCCAAGAGGGGTAGTGATGTGTCCTAGGGCTCTGAACGACCTGGTGGATATAAGGGCAGTTAGTCGTACCAGAAGTCTTGCGAAGCTTGGAGTAGCTTCACGCACATGAGACTGGGGTGAGGACAGAATGAGTTCTCTGTACTCATACGGACATGGAGATTTGTTACGGGATTGAGGGTCGGATGTTGCGAACATCCACTCATTCACAAGGTAGAAGTGGACGTGCTTCTATCTAGGTGGTCGGTAAAGTCGCTCCAACGCCACAGGTGGGTTTAGTGGACGAACTGACATGCGATTGTGTGTTTTACCTCCATGATGAAGGATGTGTGTTGGGTGATGATACACCGTGGTAATAAGAAATGGTTATAAAAACCGAAATTGAGAATGAAAGGTTTTTAAAGAAAATAAGGAGTCTGGCACACACCGAGTCGTTGTACTCACCCATTCACTGAGTCGTTGTACTCACCCCGTCCTTTATATCCTTTTCAGGTAATCCTGGAAAGCTTACCCCAAAGACCACCAGCTAACACACCTGTAAGGCAGGTATGATAAGTATAAAATTGTGTGTAGTTTTTATTGATGTTATTCTAGGAAAGGTGCAAGTTTAAAGGATGCCTTACTCCTTACGGTTTATAAACAAGGGGCAACCCTTAGTAAACCGAGAGAGTGGCGGGTTGATCACTGGGATCTGACCAAACCAGGTAGGGAAGTGAGCATTTTTATGACTTTTTAGGTCACTCAAAAGTTGTAATTTTTCAAATTTGCCCATTCTCTAACGGTTGGGTTTCGTCAACTGGCTCAGTTTTCTCACTCAGTTTAACCAGTTCTTTTCCTGATTTTCCTTAACTCCAAAGGACGGGGTTTACATAAATTGACCCCAAAAGACCTCTTTGATTTGAAAATCATGGATTTAAAAATGTTCGATTTAGAACCGATTCAAATTGGGATCGAACTATCTTAGGCCGAAAACTCCAAAAATTTTCTAGAAGTTTCATATATAAAAATGGAGATTCTTGAGCCTAATTAATATGACATTCAACAAGGAATTTTTATAAAAATAAATTGAAACAAGAATGGGTCAAATTAGAGGTGAATGGGCCAAGAAATGACCAAATTTGTCGAACCATCCAAGAAGTTCGCTCTAAAACAATTTGGAACAATGTTGAATCAACTGAGAAATTTTATAGACAAATGTTCAAAATAGTGTCGAATTGAACGATGGTTCGACGTGCCACATGCTTGGGCACACAATAGAGTCACGCGTCACACATGTATTGTCCCCTTCGCCCGACTGTTAACCCGAAATTCATAATCAACTTGATTTTCCTTGCCATAATTCCAAAACTCACCGCATGTGAAATTAATTCCTTGTAGTGAGAAATGGGTTATAATTTGATAAAAAGAAGCTATGGTCAAATAGCTAATTAAGTTTAGAACACAACCATATAAGGTTAGTCACCATCTCATTGGAGGCTCAATATTCTTCTCTCTGAAAATGAGAAGTCTCTGTTTTTTAGCGGCATGACTTGCATAAGCTAAAACATTTTTTTCCAACCACCAAATTGAACTGTTCAAGTGTCATTGGAATCATGTTTAATTCATCTTTCCAACATCACTCATCTCTAACACTGATGTGCTCTCTACTAATGCTACCATGAACAAATAGTACACATGCTCGAGTGGCCAGAAATGGCCAACAAAAATGCACAAGCACCTCTAGGTCCTAGCTTTCGAACACCACTAGCCTCATAAACTTTGGGTAAGTATTGTAATCAAATAAATTCATGAAAATCTCGACTAGTCATCATCCATGACTAAGTGTAGTAAAATGGCATTTGCATGCTACTCAAACCTTCATTTTAGGTGATTCAAGTGTACATGGACTCCTTTGGGAGTCAACTTTCAAATTGCACTAATTCCATTAGTTGAATCATCGTCTCTGATGAGATCCCAAACTTGACCCAACTTCTGCACTATTTTGGTAGTCTTTAGAAAATGACCCTGGAATGTATTATTTTGGCTAGATTCGATTGGACAGTGACCATGAGACCTAGATGGATCCAATAGGGATCTCATATTTGAGTTTCATAATGTTTTTAAGAATATTTTGTCAAGGAAACAAGGTCGGATACCAAAATGTAATTTTGGTAAAGTTAGAGAATCCATTTGAGAATGAGATTTCTTGGGGTCTCTTTTAGGGTTTGAAGGAGGTCTAGAAACCATTAGAAAAGAATAGAAAGGGTTTGAGACTCGTACGATGAGTTTTGAAAGCTTAAAGATTTAAATGGAAGTTGAGAAAAGTTTAGGGACCAAAGTGTAAATAGCAAAGATTTGGAGACCCAAAAGTTATTCTTGGGAACATAGGGATCCAAATGAGACTAAAAGAAGCCTAGGGACCTAAGAAGAAGACTTGGAAAGTTTGAGGTCCAAAAAGGAAGAGTTTTGGAGTATAAGGGCATACTAGTAATTTTGTCCATCTTAATAATCAAAATGCAAAATTTGGAAAAGTTAATAATCTAAGTGGGAAAGTTAGAAAATTTTGGGAATTTTAGTAAATACAACCAAATATGGTATAACCAATGATTTTTACAAAGATATGATAAAAGGAGCTTTAGTTCAAATGAGTTCATCGATGTGGAAGTGAGCGAAATGAGCCTGATGGGCAAATGTGTATTTTTTGGAAGATTATGAGATTATATGAGAGTACCCAATGATAACTAAATCTAACCTTGGGTCATATGATTTGATTCATGTAAAGTAACTCGACACACTATCATACAGAGATTGTGCATCCCAAGACAAATGCAAAACCCATTTCGATGAACAAGTCTCGATTATAATAGTAAGTAGGATTAATTGATGGTGGGTAAGATTGGACCGACCACTGTACTTTACGACTTTCTATTTAAATGTGTGCATGATTTGGAAAAGTGTTTTAAGAACTAGAAGAAAATGACACAAATTTATACTTTATGATACAAAAAGTATATATGTCATGATATAAATGAAAAATGAGATTCTAAAGTCATGATCGTATATTTTAAGGAAAAGGGCTAAGGCCCAAGTTGAATCATATACGAGTTATGAATGTTTTCCAAAAGAAACGCATGAAAAGATTATCTACTATGTATGTTGAATTATTTTATGATGTATTATGCATATATGTTATGCTTCTTGTCTAACATGACGTTATGAGAATAGGTTAGTTATATTTCTCGAATGAACAGTACTTAATTTGTCTGTTGAGATTATGTTTCATCCTTTTATGCATATGTATTATGCTTGTTATTGATGATGTTGTGGACAATCGACAACATAACTTTGGGAGTGTGTGTAAACCCAGTCCTTTGATAATAAGAAAAACTGGGGAAATAACTGGTCATTTCCAATTTGAAAACCGAGTCGATTTACAAATTGAAATTAATAGGAAAAGGGAAAATCAGGAAATTTATGGATCCCGAGTGACCCAAAGAGTCACCAAAGTCATGAAAAAGGACTTTAAGATGAATTGGAGATGAAAACCTAACCGGTTCAGCTGAATCGAATCCGAACAAGTTTGTACCGGTTTGAACCACTATTAAACCAAATGCTAAATTCATTTTTCTAGGTGGCTTATAAAATTCCAATTTGAGAATTGAGGCTACCATTTGATAGATAATAAATTTAGATAAATTTAGAAATTTTAAATTTTCTAAAACTCGATCGAATCGGGCAAGAACCGGCCGGTTTAAGCTTTGAACCCGGTTCGGATCAGTCATGACAACACTGTTCACTCAATAGAAAAATGAGCAGCGCTAGCGAAAATGAAAATTTTCTAGAAAGGGAGTTTGAGGCAATGAATGATCGACATTAAGGCACCAATCAGACGGCCAATAAGTCCTCGAACTTCCTATATAAGGAACCCCTCCTCATTCATCCTCTCCACACCTGAAAACTCTATTCTCTCTCAACTGCTCCAATTTCCAGTGAAACTTGAACCAGAGCTCCGATATAGGGTCTTTTCTGAGCCAAATACGGTGTGGTTAGGTTCTTTGGATTTGAGGAGAAGTCAGCTACACGCCTATAGTCTCCATGTGTTCCAAGGATCGCCAGAGAAACGTCGACGTGATCGAACAGTGGAACAGCTCCGACGGACCAAAGCTGCCCTATTTCGGTCAAGCTGAAATCGACCAATTCGAGCCCTTCTCAGGACAAACGAAGCCCTTCCAACACCTCCATAGTCCTCCAACAGCTGAATTAGAGCTGAAAGGTAAGATAATTTGGCTCCCTTCTATACTTTGCGACTGGTTCCAGAAAGAGAACCAGCAGAATTTTGATGATAAAATTCTCACTCAATTCAGCATTAATTGATACAATTCTTGATCCTAAAAGTAAACTCAGAATTAGAGCTATCTGCACAGATTAAAAGCTCAGACCACCGTGCCTCCGACGAAAAGCTTTCGAAGCTTTCTCTCTCTAAGTCCACTTTTCCAGCGAATCTCCGTTTGAGCTCATTCTGGCACCAAATCGTGTGATTCAAAGTGTAATTGAATCGTGTGAAGGTGTAGAAACTCCAATCTAACTTCAATTCAACAATTAAACTCATTTGATTGATCAATTTGATAAAATCAAATTCGGTTGAGTTAAAAGGTTGAAATTGGGGAAAAATTAGGGGACATTTGGGAATTTCAAAAATTCAAGGGACTAAAGTGCAATTTCATAAAATAGGTGACCAATTGGGCATGATAAAGATGTTGGAGGACCAATTGGGAAATTTTGAAATTTTTGGGGCAAAACTTACCATTCTTGTAAAGTAGGGGCAAAATGGTAATTTTGGAAAAGTTGGGGACCAATTTTGAAATTTGGGAAATTGAACCCCTTTTTTTGAATTTGAATAAATTGATGTCCAAAGGTGAATTTTAAAAGTTTTGGGACTCCATTTGAGGAAGAACCGGCATTCGAGATTTAAAGTTAAAGAAAAATAACTTTAGGGACCTAATTGCAAATAAATGAAAATTTTGATTTTATCATTCATTTGGGATGAATGAAGGCTATTAGGCCAAAGGATAATGAACAAGGATATTCATATCATGTAGGAACACAAAGTACCGGGAAAGCCGGCTAAGACAAGTTCGCGTAAAGGCAGCAAGTCAGCGAAGAGGAAATTCACAGCACTATTGCGTTAGTGAGATTTTTATATCATACTAGGTTGGGATGATAAGTACCTCGAAAATGAAAACTTATGACTAAGTGATATTTTAACTGTCACACCTATGAGGAGTGATGTGGAAATCATGCGGAAAAACTACTTACTGGTTGTAAGTAGATCATACTCGATAGGTATGATGAGACTTCCTTAAAGGAAGTGGAAAACCCGCTTATCGGTTATAAGCGGAGATGTCCTCGTACTCATTTAGTGTGAGGGACAATAGAAAAGTTTATTTTGTCAGAAGTGTTCTCACCTGACTGTGTGTCACTGCTTAAAAATTTTGGAAGACCTTCTTGACGGGAGCTAAAATAGCTTATAGGCAGGAGGCCTCAGTTTTGGAACTTGGGTCTAATATGCCCGATTTTGAAAAACTCGAACAATGGGCCCTAGCCTAGTTGGCACGAGCAGGAGCTTGTAAACAAACATGATTATTAACCATAAAAACTTAAGTAAATGAGTTGTTTGGTTATGGTACCGAGACAAGACCAATATACTAGATGGACTAGCGACAGTGCAACATGACAAGTCTTCAGACTTGTCAAGAAAAATAGCTGCAGGTCGAGTTGAGAGTCGGGGCTGTTGGACCACTGGCACCACAGATTATATGGCTTATTTGAAAAATTGTTGATTGTGCATGCACTGTGTTACAGGACCTTCAAAACACCCAAGAGGAGCAGTGATGCGTCCAAGGGCTCTAGACGACCTAGAGGAAATAAGGGTAGTTAGTCGTACCAGAAGTCTTGCGAAGCTCAACATATCTTCATGCGCAAGAGGCCGGGGTGGGGACGGGATGAGGTATCTGTCCTCATATGGACATGGAGTTTTCTTACAGGATTGAGGATTAGATGTCACGGACATCCACTCATTCTCAGGGTAGAAGTGGACGTAGTTCTATCTAAATGGCCGGTAAAGTCACTCCGATGCCACAAGTGGGCAGGCCTGCGATTGTGTGTTCCTTCATGATGAAGGGCATGTATTGGTTGATAAACACACCATGATGATGAGAAATGGTTATGAAAACCGAGAATTGATAATGAAATATTTTTAAAAGAAAAATAAGTAGTATGGCACACTCCAAATTTAAACTATTTTTCTAAAATTCAAACTTCAAATACCTATTCACTAAGTCGTTGAATTCACACCTCCCTTATATCCCTTTCAGGTAAACCCCGGAAAGCTTACCCCCAAAGACCACTAGCTAACACACTTGTAAGGCAGGTATGATAAATTTAAATTTTATGCAGTTTTGTTTTATATTATTCTAGGAAAGGTGCAGGTTTAAAGGGTGCATTACTCCTCACAGTCTACTAAAATAAGGGGCAACCCTTAGTAAGTCAGGAGAGTGGCGGGTTGATCACGGGGATCTGACGAAACTAGGTTGGGGCATGACAACTTGAGTGGTATTAAAGCCTATTTCCACGAATACATAATTAAGACTAGAAAATATAGTAACTAATAGGATTGATCTTAAATTTTTAGAATGGCTCTGAAGAAAGGAACCAAGAGAATTAGGGTTGCAGTCTCCAACATTGCCCAACCACCCCTACCAGTAGAAACTCCTAGAGAACCCCGACAACTCCTCCTGGACTCAGCACGCAGCACTAGAGATTGTACGAGGAGTTCACCCATGTATTTGGGCAACCTAACCTCATCCTTGAGGCAGGCACCAATTCTCAGGTTGAACCGGAGGAAGTACAATCCCATCCTTCCCCTGTTAACCATCCCCCTCCAATAGACATTCCCAGAAACCTCAAGACTCTCCAGCAACTAGGGTGTAAACCTTTCATCAGAGAAAAAGATGCTGGTGCAGCCATGGATTGGCTGGCAAATATTATGAAGCTGATGGGAATCATCAGGATATCACCAGAGGATATGGTGATCCTAACAAAATTCTTCCTAGAGGGAAATGCTAAGCGATGGTGGGACAATGTCCAAAACCTACATACCACCATCCCCACTTGGGAACAGTTCGAGTAGAGGTACTCAGAGGATTACTTGGCACCTCATTTGATAAATGAGAATAAGCAGGAGTTCATCCGGCTTCGACAAGGGCTTAACTCCATATCAGAGTACAAGACAAAATTCAACGAGTTAAGACCCTTTGCTCCTGACCTAGCTAGGCCGGCAAACATATGCCAGAGGTTCGTGGACGGTCTCAATATGAACATTCGATGTCGTATGGGGGTACTAGAATGCCTCATGGACCTAGCAACAATATCAGTATGGCTCATGAGTGTGAGAGACTAGTACAGACCCGACGTCGTCAGATAGAGCAGACGACCCAAAAGGAGGATAAGGGTCCAAAACATTAGGGAGGACAAAAGGAGCATAACGGTCCAAAGTGGGGAAATAAAATGGCATTTCAAAGGAGAAGGGACATGCCACCACCTCCCCACAGAGTGGTCCCCACCTTATCTCAAGGAAACCCTTGTTGTCCAAAGTGGCAAAAGAACCATGAGGGAGCGTGTTTTACCTACTTTGCATATGGACAAGTGGGGCACTTTGCAAAGGACTATCCCACTCTCAGGGAGAATAAGCAAAGGAATACTCTTGGACCACATCAAGGAAACCCCAAGAACCCTAGGCTAGACGCTACAGCACGAGTACCAGCTAGGGTATACAACCTCACCTAGGAAGAGGCTAGAAGAGACCCTAGCACTGTAGCGAGTACATCCCAAAACCCTCCAAACTAGTTCAAGAGAATCATGTAAACTAATGATTTTTTAATATGGAAAAGCTTTCTTCTAAAATCTACAATTCTTTAATCATGATATATACAACTATGGGGACAACAAGTTTATACCCTCTTTGACTCCGGAGTATAGAGATCCTTCATCAAGGAAGAATTGATTTCAAGTGTACCCCTAGAAATCACTCCACTAGAACAAAGTCTCAAAATCCTCACACCTTTAGGAGAAGGGTTAAACAGGGATAAACAATTAAAAGGATGTGAGATAAAGATTGGAGGAACCAAACTTGAAGCTGACTTAATTCCATTACCCTTGAAGGAGGATTAAGTAATCCTTGGAATGGATTGGTTAAGTAACCATCAGGCTAGGATGGACTATGGAAAGAAGACGGTGACCTTCCACACTCCCACTTGAAAGCCCAAAAGATGATACATAAAGGTTGTACGACTTCCTTGGCAATGGTTATCAACGAAGAGTCTGAAGAGAAGAGACTTGAAGACATTTCGATAGTTAGGCACTACCTAGAAGTATTTCTAGAAGAACTACCCAGACTATCTCCAAGTCGGCAAGTAGAGTTCACCATAGAAATAATCCCGGGAACAAACCCCATATCCCAAGCCCCATATTGTATGGCTCCGACAAAATTGAAGGAATTGAAGGAGTAATTGGATGAATTATTGGAGAAGGATTTCATACGTCCTAGCCAATCTCCGTGTGGTGCACCGGTCCTATTCGTAAAGAGAAAGGATGGGAGTATGAGACTGTGCATAGACTATAGGAAGCTAAACCAGGTCACCATCAAGAAAAGATACCCACTTCCGTGAATAGACGACCTATTCGATCAATTAAAAGGAGCAGCTTACTTCTCCAAAATAGACCTTCGGTTGGGCTATAATCAACTCAGATCCGAGAGGAGGACATTCCCAAAACGGCATTCCGATCTAGATATGGACATTACGAGTCTAAAGTAATGTCGTTCGAATTAACGAATGCCCCTACAGCTTTCATGGGTTTGATGAACCATATGTTCCAATCACACTTGGACAGGTTTATGATAGTATTCATAGATGATATTCTTATATACTCACAAACCAGGTTAGAACATGAAGAGCATTTGGCAATCACCTTGGAGATATTAAAGGAAAATCAATTATATGCAAAATTTTCCAAGTGTGAGTTTTGGCTGCAGAGGTGGGATTCTTAGGACATATAGTGTACAAGGATGGAGTCAAAGTAGATCCAGCTAAGGTGGAAGCCATATCAGATTGGAAGGCTCCAAGGAACCCTATAGAAATACAGAGTTTCTTAGGTCTGGCAAGATACTACAAACGGTTCGTGCATGACTTTTCTAAGATAGCAGCTCCTCTAACTCGGCTCACTAGGAAAGGAGTTGAGTATAAGTGGGATGAAAGCTATGAGAAGTCTTTCCTAGAGTTAAAGACTCAATTGACAACCGCACCGGCACTCTCCCTACTTGACCCTAATGTGGGAGAGTACACCGTCTATAGTGATGTATCAGAACAAGGATTTGGATGTGTATTGATGCAACAAGGGAAGGTTATTGCTTATGCCTCATGACAACTTAAGGTACATGAAAGAAACTACCCAACTCATGATCTGGAATTAGCTGTAATAGTGTTGCCCTAAAGATTTGGCGACACTACCTTTACGGGGTTAAGTGTAGGATATACACAAATCACAAAAGTTTTAAGGACTTCCTAACTTAGAAGGAGTTAAATCTCCGCCAGAGGAGATGGCTGGAATTAGTTAAGGAATATGACCTTGTGATAGAATATTACCCCAAAAAGGCAAATGTGGTAGCAGATGCCTTAAGTCACAAGTATCAAACAGAGGCGACACAAGTAAAGACGAGTTACATACCCCTATTGCAACAGTTGGGAAGGATGGAGGTGGACATGAAGATGGATAAGCGGGAAAGATGTCTAGTGGCTAACGTGGTGGTGAGACCTAGTCTAAGTGAGCGGATCCAGGCTCAACAAAAAGTAGATAAGGAACTTCAATATTTCTTGATCCGATCAATAGAGAAATGAAACCAGACTATGACTTGCGTAGTGATGGAGTGCTGACCTACAAGGGTAGGGTATGTGTGCCACAAGATAAGGAGCTAAAGAGATTAATCCTAGAAGAGGCACAAGATTCGATGTATGTAGTGCATCTGGGCAGCACTAAGATCTAATGCACCCTCAAACAAGGATATTGGTGGAAAGGCATGAAGAGGAACATTGCGGAATATGTATCATGATGCTTGTCCTGTCAACAGATAAAAGCGGAGCACTAGAAACTATCAGGACTGCTGCAACCCTTACCAATTCTGGAATGGAAATGGGAGCACATCACCATGGACTTTGTCACAGGACTACCTATGACAAGAAAGGGTCGAGATGCAATCTAGGTCATCGTGGATAGATTGACCAAATCAACTCATTTTCTCCCTATAAGAGTGACGGATACAGTAGAACAATTGGTCGTCTTATACATGAGGGAGATAGTGAGACTCCATGGAGTTCCAGTGAGTATAGTATCAGATAGAGACCCAAGATTTACCTCAAGGTTCTTGCCAAGCTTACAAAGTGCAATGGGAACCAAGCTCTACATGAGCACAGCATTTCACCCTCAGACCAATGGGCAGTTTGAGTGAAACATTCAAACCTTGGAGGATATGTTAAGAGCATGCATACTCACCATGAACAAAGGTTGGGAAGAATACTTGTGCCTAATGAAATTTGCTTATAATAATGGCTATAATGTCATTATTCAGATAGCTCCCTATGAAGCCCTTTATGGACGACCATGTTGTACCCCTCTATTTTGGGAAGAAGTGGGGGCAAAGAAGGCTAGAAAGGGCGGAACTAATCGAAGATGCCACTAAGAAAAGAAAACTTATCAGAAGTTACCTTAAAACCGCACAGGATAGGAAAAAGAGTTATGCGGATCATCGAAGGAAAGATCTGCAATTTGAGGTAAGAGATCAAGTATTTCTCAAGGTGTCCCCATGGAGGGGAATACTTAGGTTTCAGCAAAGAGGAAAGTTGAAAGCAAGGTATATTGGTCCATATCCCATCATTCAAAGGATAGAACCGGTGGCCTATAAATTGGAACTACCTCCAGACCTGTGGAGAATACACGATGTATTCCATATCCCTCTACATCGGAAGTATCAGCCATAACCTAGCCATGTATTAGGCTGACCTCCACTAGAACTGGAAGAGAACCTGACCTATCAAATGGAACTCGTACGAATCATTGATCGAAATGATAAGAATCTTAGGAATAAGAGGATTCATATGGTCAAGGTTCTGTGGCAGAACGAACTTGTGCAAGAAGAGACATGGGAAACCAAAAGTGTGATGAGGGATAGTTACCCTCAATTATTCGGCATGTAATTGTTTTGGGGACAAAACCCCTAAAAGAAAGGGAGAGTTGTAAACCCCATCCTTTGATAATAAGAAAAACCAGGGAAAGAACCGATCATTTCCAATTTGAAAACCGAGTCAGATTACAAATCGAAACTAATAGAAAAAGGGCAAACCGTGAAATTTATGGATCCCAAGTGACCCAAAGAGTCACCAAAGTCATGAAAAAGGGCAAACAGGGAAATTTATGGTTCCCAAGTGAACCAAAGAGTCGCCAAAGTCATGAAAAAGGACTTTAGGATGAATTGGAGATGAAAACCACACTAGTTCAGGTGAACCAGATTCGAACCAGATTGAACCGATTTGAAACACTATTGAATCAGATGATAAATTCATTTTTCTAAGTGGCTTAGAAAATTCCAATTTGAGAATTGAGGCTACCATTTGATAGATAATGAATTTAGATTAATTTGGAAATTTTTAATTTTGAAAAACTTTGTCGAATCGGTTTGAATCGGTCGGTTTAAGCTCTGAACTCGGTTCGGACCAGTCCGGTCCGGTTCAGAACAGTGTCATCTTCTTCCTTTAGATGACAACACTGTTCACTCGTCAGAAAATCGCGCAACACCGGTGAAGATGAAAAGTCTCCAGCTAGGGAGTTCCAGACAATGAATGATCATCATTAAGGCACCAATCGAACGGCCAAGAAGTCCCCAAGCTTCCTATATAAAGAGCCCCTACTCATTCATCCTCAACACACCTGAAAACTCCATTCTCTCTCAACTCCTCCAATTTCCAATGAAGCTCGAACCAGAGCTCCGATATAGGGTTTTTTCTTAGCAAAAGAAGGTGTGGTTGGGTTCTTTAGATTTGGGAAGAAGTTAGCTACATGCTTGTAGTCTCCATTTGCTCCGAGGATCACTGGAGAAACGTCGGCGTGATCGAACAATGAAGCAACTCCGACGGACCAAAGCTGCCATGTTTTGGCCGAGCTGAAATCGGCCTATTTGAGCCCTTCTCAAGCCAAACCAAGCCCTTCCAACACCTCCACAGTCCTCCTACATATGAATTAGAGCTGAAAGTTAAGCCAATTTAACTTCCCTCTATAATTTCTGACCAATGCTAGAGAGAACTGGCAGAATTTCGATGATAAAATTCTCACTCAATTCGGTATCAATTGATGTAATTCTTGATCCTATGAGTAACCTCAGGACAAGATCTATCTATCTAGACTGAAAGCTCGAACCGCCGCACCCCCGACGATAAACTTTTGAAGCTTTCTCTCTCTAAGTCTAGTTTTTCGACAAAGCTCTATTTGAGCTCATTCCGACATCAAATCGTGCGATTCAAAGTGCAATTGAATCGTATGAAGGTGTAGGAATGCCAATCTAACTTCAATTTCAATAATTAAACTCATTTGATCGATTAATTTGATAAAATCAAATTCAGCTGAGTTAGAAAGTTGAAATTGGGGGGGGGGGGGGGGAGGAATTTGGGAATTTTGAAAATTCGAGGGACTAAAGTGCAATTTCATAAAATTGGGGAGCAATTGAGCATGATAAAGATGTTGGAGGACCAATTGAGAAATTTTGGAATTTTTGGGGCAAAACTTACCATTTTTGTAAAGTAGGGGCAAAATGGTAATTTTGGAAAAGTTGGGACCAAATTGGAAATTTGGGAAATTGAACCTCTTTTTGTGAATTTGAATAAATTGAGTCCCAAGGTTTTGGGACTCAATTTGAGGAAGAACCGGCATTAAGGACTTATAGTTAAAGAAAAATAACTTTAGGGACCTAATTGTAAATAAATGAAAAGTTTAGTTTTCTTATTCATTTGGGATGAATGAAGGCTATTAGGCCAAATGATAATGAACAAGGATGTTCATATTGTGTAGTAACACGAAGTATCGAGAACGCCAACTAAGACAAGTTCACGTAAAGGCAACAAGCCGGTTAAGAGGAAATTTACTACACTATCGGGTAAGTGGGATTTTTATATCATACACGGTTGGGATGATAAGTAACTCGGAAATGAAAACCCACTACTAAATAGTATTTTAATCATCACACCTATGAGGAGTGATATAGAAATCATGCAAAAAAATTGATTACCAGTTGTAAGTAGATCATACCCGGTTAGTATAATGAAACTTCTTGGAAGGAAGTGGAAAACTCGCTTATCGGTTATAAGCGGAGATGTCCTCATACTCGGTTATTGTGAGGGAAGATAGAAAAGTTTATTTTGTCGGAAGTGTTCTCCTCTTGCTAAAAATATTTGGGAGACCTTCTTGACGAGAGCTCGAATAGCTCATATAGGCTGGAGGCCTCGGTTTTAGAACTTGGGGGCTAATATGCCCAATTTTGAAAAACTCGAACAGTGGGCCCTAGGCTAGTTGGCATGAGCAGGAGCTCGTAAACAAACATGATTATTAAGCCTTGAAAACTTAAGTAAATGAGTTGTATAGTCATGGTACCAAGACAGGACCGACATACTCAATGGACTAGCGGTAGTGCAACGTGACAAGTCTTCGGACTAGACAAGACAAACAGTTGCTGGTCGAGTTGAGAGTCGGGGTCGTTGGACTAGTGGCACCACATATTATATAGCTTATGTGAAAAATTATTAATTGTGCATGCACTGTATTACGGGACCTTCAAGACGCTTAAGAGGGGTAGTGATGCATCCCAAGGCTCTAGACAACCTCTTGAAAATAAGGGCAGTTAGTCATACCAGAAGTCTTGCGAAGCTTGACGTAGCTTCATGCGCATGAGACTAGGGTGGGGACGGGATGAGATCTCTGTGCTCATACGGACATAGAGTTTTATTACGGGATTGAGAGTTGGATGTTGCGAACATCCACTCATTCTCAAGGTAGAAGTAGACGTACTTTTATCTAGATAGTTAGTAAAGTCGCCACGACGCCACAAGTGGGTATATTGGACGAGCCGGTCTGCGATTGTGTGTTCCTTCATGATGAAGGGCATGTGTTGGTTGATAAACACATCGTGATGATGAGAAATGGTTATGAAAACTAAAAATTGATAATGAAATGTTTTAAAAAGAAAAATAAGGAGTCTAGCACACTCCAAATTCAAACTATTTTTCTAAAAGTCAAACTTTAAATACCCATTCACTGAGTCGTTGAACTCACCCCTTCCCTTATATCCCTTTTAGGTAAACCCCGGAAAGCTTAATACCACCAGCTAACATACATGCAAGGCAGGTATGATAAATTTAAATTTTATGCAATTTTGATTTATGTTATTCCAAGAAAGGTGTAGGTTTAAAGGACACCTTACTCCTCACATTTTACTAAAAGAAGGGGCAGCCCTTAGTAAGTCGGGGGAGTGGCGGGTTGATCACGAGGATCCAACCAAACCGAGTCGAGGTGTGACAGTGTGTCTTGACGTCGATGATTGATTGGAAGGGTTGAATAAGGGTGAGATGTTTTTGTTATGCTTCTAGGTCACCTAGTACCCAAGGGAGACATAAGGTGAAGTTTGAACATACTTATGGTTACGAATGATATAGTACTGCCATAGTGTGTGGATGTTCAAGTGAGCACAGTCTCAAATATCCCTATGGGAACAACTCTTGTGTAGGTATTTGTGAGTACTAGATGTGCACATACCCTCATAGACATAGACCTAGGTAACGACTCTTGTGTAGGGATTTATGAATGCATAATTTCGTACATAGCCTCGATGAATTCAAATGGTCTATGAATAACTTTCGGGGCATGGAAAATCCATATTATTTGTTTAGCATATTGTTGCTTGCTTACACGAGTATCGTGATTATAAGACTTGTATTGAAACCTAAAAAAGGGGTTACATTCCTAGGTGAATATAAAATGAACATATGTGACATAAACAATAAAACTCTATCTGATATATGTACTTTGAGTTGAGGTTGTGGTTGAATTCATGTAGTGGTTCAACATTAGTAAACACATTTAATAAGTTGTAAGCTCACTCTCTTATCCAAACAAATTTTAGGTGAAACTAGAAATTTATGAAAAAAAAAAGAGTTGGACATCACCTATATAATTCATGGAACTTTAATATATATATCTCTAAGTTTGCATATAAAAGTTTTCTTATATTATTATCACTTATTGTATTTGTGGGAATTGTATACAATAATTTATGAAAAAATGTTTAAATTTGAACCGCAAATTATAAGAAAATTTTATTTTAAGATTTGGTTTTGTCAGTTTTACATTAGTTAAGATAATCACCATTATAGTGTCAAGTGAATTTGGTAAATTGTTATCGGTTCCCAAACTTAAGATTGGCCTGGGCATGATAAGTCCAAAGCGCTCGAAAGTGATAGCTGGATGGACTCAACCCTTTGGAGATACAATCAAAATCAAATGTGATTGCTCGTTTGTGTCATTTTCTGTTTTTGGAGGAATGGTTTTGATTGTTGAGGATGGGCAGGGACATACGGTTGGAGGCAGTGCCATTCTCCACCGGAAGCAGAAGCTTATGGCAGACATTACCTATGATATCAATCGAGGGTGGAGATGTATCGACATTACCTAAATCTTTGTAAAAATCCATCCTAAATATGTGAAAGCCCTTTCCAAACCTTATTATAATATGTCTCGGCAGTTATACACTCTAATTAGAGGATAGCATTGTCCGATACATATTTTTTTATAGTTTGTGGGTGACTTTTATATATATATATATATATATATATATAGTTAGGGAGGTTAATTTATCTACTACACTATTGATAGTAATGTGTCCAACTTTTAAAAATATCGAAAATCAAGTAATACAATTATTATTGTGATGGAGTCATATTTACTTTATTTAGGTGATAAATATGGATATAACTCCCACAATAGAAATGGCCATTCATTCAAGTGGATGTTTTAATGCAAATACATATATCTTAATATAATTTGATATAGCATTTATGAACCCTATTTCATGATCCTATATATTTCATATTCATCAATAAAAATATGTAACAAAGTATATTTTGATGCTTTCACGGCAATAAAAGTTTTTTTAATCGGTTTTATATGTCTAAAACATACCAATGAATTTTGTCCTGTTCACAGTTCAATCTCAAGTAATTTGGTAAGTTTAAAGCCTTACATATAAATCATTGTTACTGCAATACCTCTTGCATATATTAGAAATAGATTATTTGATCATAAATATTGGATGACATCAGCTTATGTAATAGAAGCCATAAATTATTATTCTTCTTACATTCCTTTTAATGATAAAAAAAAGGAAAATAGTTGGCTCTACAAGCCAACATGTATGAATTTCTAGGGTTATGTTAGCTTAAGAGAAGAGAAGGTACACAGGATCCACCCCAATGCATTCGCATCCTCTTCCTCTTTGGCGGATCTCTACGATTATGTTATGTGGCGTGACTCAGCAAAAGCAATACAACAACATCTCAAATTTTTTAATAAAAGACAGATAAAATATTAGTTTCTCTTTATATTCTCTGTTAGAACTAGAGAGCATATAGAATCCAACAGGTATAGAAAGTTGTTCATTTTGCCCCAAAATTCTTTGAAAATAAAATTGAGTGTAATTTATGACTTAACGTTTATGGAAAAAAGATAATGATGTGGCTTCTAAAATAGTTTAAACTGAATTAATCACTTTCTATTGGGGCTCATGCTTTCTCGCTCAATGGTGCCTGATGTGTAGCCCTATAGCATCATTATGTTGGACAGCACAACCCTTTGAATTTGATTTCAATAATTTAGTTGGGAAAAAAATTGAAAAGGGTAAAAAAATTAACCTTCATTTACATGCTTTTTTTTAATTTTAAAATAAGGATGAATAAGTGAAAAACTAAATATTAAAAAGAATTTTTCAAGGTTAATAATAAGTCCAATGACATCTCGTCTCCCAACATACAACCAATTCACCCCTCATTCTTTGCTCAACCAAACTATATTAATCAACTAGACCCACATTTGATTGTTGGGACCAACAAAATTCTTATCCAATAAAGTGGTAAAATTGACTAGTTGTAGTAGTATACTACTTCCCCATAGCATTTCTTATATATGTATAATTGTATCAACATAAAAATTACAAAATTTATTTTGACTTTGTGGATTATTTTAGCAATATTACATAATTCCATGATATAGGGATAGATTTATCATGTATCACCTCCCTTGCTAAGTGTTATAGCACATGTGATCAGATTTTTAGTTTGTTTAGATTATTATATCACTCTATTAAACGTCCATTAGCTAATCCTCGGGTTTCCTCTCAAACCCCCAAATAGGATGTTTTCACTTCATTACTAACAATCAATCACACCAACCCATATTATAATAGTAAAGAAATCAAACTATCATCACAGTTTACTTCAATATTATATGTGCTTATATAAAGATCTTTTATAATTATCAAATACCTAATAGGGGCCTATTTACTTTTAAAAAGTACCTTATATTTTTATATTGTGAAAATTTATATGTATTTTTTAATTTTATAATGACCATTTTTATTTTTTATCTTCTTAGGTTTTAAGAATTGGAAAAACTCTTAGGGTTTTGTATTCCCTTAAATTTATTTAATATTTTTATATTTCAGAATTTTCAAATTTTTAGGATATGTTGAATCTCTTACCATTTATTATCATTTAATTTTTAATAATTTATAAATTTTTAGGGTAATCTCTCCGGCTTTATTAATATTTTTAGTTGATATATATATATATATATATATATATATATTCATGTGTTCTTACTTAGTATTTTGAGGTTTACCATTAAAAACTTTTAAAGTCTTTATATTCACTTGCATATTTTTTAAATTTATGAAAATATTAGTGTATATAAACTATAACATAATTCATAAATCCTAAAGAGACCAATATAAAAGAAAAAATATATTTATAGTATGTCCAAATATTCTCATATTAATATTTTCATTAATTATTTTTAAAATAAAATAATTATTGGAGTACATTATGCAATTATATAATTTATTGAATAGTATTAAATGATGGATAATTTAGTATTAAACATTATAAGAGATGATTAATTATAATGAATTCAAATAATGTAAGTATTATTGGCTTATTATATGACCTAAATGCATAGGATTGTGAAACCCTTTATTTTTTATATTGAATGTTACAAATTTTGAAATGACAACCTTTCAACATGTTTGATTTCATAAAATAATTGAATGTTATTCAGTAATCACTAAATTTGCCACAAAATTAAACATGTAGAATTCAAATAATCATCTTAAAATATATTAGAGACTAATATTTTTTATGGAAAGAGTTATTTTTAAATATATGGGAGTTAAATACAAAAAGGTAATTGATTAATGACAATAATAATGCCATACATTTAAACAAATTAACATTTGAATGCCAAGATTTTCAAATTTGTTATTTCGATCTTTTCCAAAAAAATAGACATATTTAATATAACCATAATATGCGAACATAGTTTTTTTTGTTGCTTTGATACAATTTTTTTCCCTCACTACTCAATTTTATTTTATCCATTGAAAATTGCAACATTGGCCATCATAATTTCAGCTCACCTTTTGTGGTATCCTCTATCTCAATTTCCAAGTATAATATTTTTAATTCTACAAGAGATCCTTGGCAAAACTTGATAAATTTTACATTTTCTCGATAAATTTCAAGAATTAGCACTTCAACTTTAGTTGATCATACCGGAATAAAGAATGAAGGTGGAATATTGTGGATAGCTTAGATATCCAACTTCATAAAAGGAGAAATCTTGCCTTTTCATAAGATTTGAACAAAAAATTAATGTTGATGATGAAAAGGTCAAATATGGTTGACCGTGAAAGAAAAAAAAGAAAGTTTGTGGTTACTTTATGTAATTTTAAAAGTTTAAGGTAACATATACAATTTCTCAAATTAAATGGTTATTTGGATCATTTTCTTATTTAAAAAGATATTTTTGATCATATATAGTATAATTAAATTCTATATATTTTTAAAAAATATTTCAATAATTTATAATTACTTGATTTTTTTGCACAATTTATAATTACTTGATTAAAAGTACAAAATAAAGTCATAAAATTTCATAAATAATTTAATTTTAATAACAAAATTTATTCGTATCAATTTATATCATAAACTTTAATCTTTAATGAGTGTCTAGTGAATTAGCACTTGTGTAAGTACTTGCATATAGATCAATCCTCCGTTACATCGAATTTTCTAAAAAATAGAAATTTAAAAACAAGAAGAAAAAAAACACATCTGATCATCCCCTTCCCTTCGAATCAACCGTTTGTTGAGCAAAAAAAATCAACTGTTTTTTTTTAGCAATTTTTTGTTTATTAAAATAATTATATTTTAAAATATTATCACATAGATGGTTTTCTTTTTTGTTTTTTTACAACAAAGGATAATTTCGTTAATAATTTTAATGTTCTCAGTCCCACCGTGGATATGAGAACCGACGGTAACACATTTCTCTTAATATAAAGCAAAAAGGAACTAGGTACTACGGCACACACCCATAGAGTAGAACATTGATGTAGTTGTTTTACCCTTAAATTGCAATTTTTATTTGATACGCCTATTAACTTGAAAACCCAAAAAGATTGAAGGGGAAAATAACTTATGTGCGGCATGTTCTGCATATACTTGGCACCTCTCTAAGTGTGGCGGCGCATTATAATACCTTTTTTCCACCACAGAAAGGTCATAGAACTGATGGATGGCAGACTTAGCTTAGATTAAGCTGAACCCTTCATTTTTTGCAATGTATTCAATTCAACTAGGCTATGGATTTTTCTAGGTGCACTGTCCCTGTCTGACCCTATACTAGAGAAGCTGAGACCATCAAGCTGTGGTGTGGGAACCACTTCAGCAAGTACTTGGTATTGTATCAAACATCCACCTAAATGTATAGGTCTGTCATATTCTCTTTGAATTATGAAGCCAAACTCAAGCTCAGTTTCAGGATTAGTTTTGAGAAGAGATGGTTGCCTTTTCTACCTACTAGCAATGATGTTTTGTAGGGTGGGAGTATTTTCCCAGACTACAATGAAGTTGGTGATGCATAAGTCGGAGCCATCTAGAGTTTGAAAAGCTATTAATCCTCTCTCTAATGTAACAAGTTTTACCCTCTGAATCAAACCCACTATTTTTCAGGTATTATACAAGATATGATATTGTATCACTCTATTATATGTTGATTGATCACTATTTGACTAATTTGTAAATAAGCTCTTACACTTCTTCCTGGTATATATTTGGTCATACTTCTTCCTTAATAAATGAATAATTAAATGGTGTAGAAGAGATGTAAAAAGCACGTATGGAGTAAGCATGGGAAAATGGAAGTCTTGAAAGAAGCAAAATAATAATAATAATAATTAAGATAGTTTGACCACTTTTCCTCATGATGTGTATATATGAAGTTCCATTGGGAAATAAGTCGATACACTTTACATAAATTTACATTTGAAATCATGCAAGTTATCATGTCCGCTGATTTTCCATATCAAAGGAGCCGGTTAGAAGCCAGTCTTTTCTTGAAACCACCCGTCCAATATAATCAGTATGCCACCCTTTGTTTTGGGGTTCGAAGAAGGAAAGGAAGCACGAGAGCCTCCAATAAGTAGATGAATTTTGTTAAAAAAAATAATAGGCATGCAATTTTTACCTATTATTAGAATTAATTAATAGTTAAATAGAATTGTCCTGGACTATATGTCATCCATAAATCCAATATATTATAGTAATTCATATTTAAGTAAATAAAATAAAATTCTCGTAATGTAATTTTATTCTATTATAATAATAAAACATGTGTTTTATTTAAGAAAAATAGAGCACTTATTATCTCAATATTTATGTCCGTAAAAAGTTTATATATAATATTTTGCATGGAAATATTATTATTTTTAATTAATCATAATCAAAATAATAGTTTATATCTTTAAAGTTTGAGACTTATCCGATCTAAAATTTAGCAGTTCCCAGAAAATTAAATACCTAATTTGACCGGGTAAATTAATAAAATAATTACTTTATCTTGATGTACATTCACACTATTTTATTTGCACAAAAAAATATAACATATTAGTGAGATTTTACATATAAATCTTTATGCATATCCATTCTTTTTCATTCTTCTTTTTTTGGTGATAAATCAATGGGGGAACAATATTTGTGCATCACCTAAAAGTATGTGCAGTTAATTGGCATGATAATTTTGGCATACGGGTGCCAATGCAAACAAAGAATCATGACTATAAGTGGAAGTCTCCATATTTATTTTACCAATTTGATTAAACAAATAATCTTAGGCCATCTAGGGTGTTGATTTGATCATATCAATGCCTTTCTTTGGCGTTACTCCCTACTATTTGCTGCTCTTAATATGTATTTATGAACCTCTTTAAAGCTACACAAGAAAATGAATTTGATTCATTTAGTCAAAAAAATTTTTAATAGAAACATTCATTTCAATTGATTGCTCATATTCCTAATATAATATACGCACATATATATACATACAAATATGAGATAATTATGGAATATAATGCATTTTAAAATGAATTTTAGAACCACAACTATCTCATTTTTTTGCACGTCTTGCCTAATTACTACAAATGGTTTTTTGGCATTAAATATTTAGTTTTATAATATATTTTTATTATATATTAATACTCACTAATATAATATATTAAGATTAATAACAAGACCATCAATTTTGAAACAAGTATCACTCAATATATATATTTTTGCACAAAAAAAATATATACATATGAAACATTCAATTTTTAATGCATAAAAGTTAACTAATAAAAATAATAATTAGTCTAAGATTTGGGAAATTATACTTTGGTACTCATTCTTTTATATTTTTTTAATTTTGTCCCAAGATTTATTTTCTTTTTCTGGACATTTATTCCTCAATATTTTATTTAAGATACACTTTTTTATTTTGTCTATTTTTATACTAATTATATAAATAATAATAATAATAAATAGATAAATGATAAATATTAAAAAAAAGAATACGGAGTAAGTATTGATGATATATACCAAGAAGGTGAGGGTCCTTCCATAATCATTGTAAATATATTTAAACATATAAGGTAAGCTAATAAGCGGCATAAATTGAATATATTTAAGATAAACAATAAATTACTAGTACTACCAATCAATTAAAAAATCAACTAACTATATACAAACAAGAGGAATATATTCATAGTAATATTAAGATAAAATTCTTAGTCACCTCTCCTATCTTTTATATTTTAGTAATTATTATTTTAATAGTTGTTAATACAATTTATTAATATTTAAAATAAATAATAAATTATTAAATTATTAAATTAAAGAGGCTGATAATTAAGTATATCCCAAAAGAAAAGTTTTAACATATGTATCTATAGCATTTTCATTCATAATGGGAGATACTAGGAAGGGAAGGTCTGCAGAGTGATATGTAGATCTAATCATGTGTGTTGAATCTTCATGTGAAATCTAATCTTTAACTCAATTATTTAAATATTATGATATTGGATGAACACCCATAAAAATCCCATTTGATTCCCTCATGATTTAGTGCCCATAAAAAGAGAAAGGAGCAAATGATGTTCCACAAAACACTTAATTGAACTTCTATAGGATATCTACAATAACAAGGGAGAGAGTTATGCTAACCAAGAAATCCAAAATTGAGTTATGATAGAATTAAAGTAATTCACCGTCACATTTTCCGTTAATAGTATAATTGGAAATATAAATATGGTATCATATTATATGTACACAATATTATATTATATGAATTTTGTAAATGATATTCTAATTAATTTTATTATCTAATACTCTCAACATAGTATCATATAATTGAGATGTTAAGCTTGAACTCTAAAATAAGAAAGTAGTTGTGCTTAGAGAAGGATCATCCATGGTGGTGGTGGTGCTTAGAGAAGAAGCACCATGGTCGGGGAGGGAGAGGAAGTGGGCAGCTTAACAACATGAGTCGGAGCCAGAAAAATAGCCTTAGGTGAGATAGAAACTCACTATGGCAATGTGCTTTGCCTAAGATGGCCATTGAAGTGAGCCTTAGAGAGAGATTAAGATGGTTTGAACAATGATGTTGCTATTGTAATAATGTTAAAAAGAAAGACATAAAAAATAGTCTTAATTAGATTGAAAGTTTTTCCTATTAGCTCTCATAACATGATAAAAAATGGGAAATAATTGAATAATTCATCATCACAACATATAATATATATACATAGATACAACCATTATCATTATATAGTTTATATTTGGTAAATGATATTTTAATTGATTTTATTCTTCAAACAAAAGATCCCTGGATACGTGCTTTATGGGGTTTTGGTATCCGTACAATACATTTTGATGAAAGGTTGAAAGTGATGGAGGCCAAGAATCGATTCTTTCATTTGTATTAGAATATGAACTTTGAGTGCTCTTCACCTCGGCAAAGGGATGAAACCTTGGGCAGTCAAATGTTCGAGGAAGAAAAAAAAGCAACTCCCAATATAGAGATTTCAGTACATTTGACTTTGTCAAGAAAATCATAGCTCAGTTATTTTATTATTATTTTTTTTTACCTTTTTGACCTGGCGTGCATTTCTAGGGTGGGAGTGATGCTCAAACTTCAAGCCTTGTTCCGATAAGATGGCAAAAAATCTTTTACTCTTTCGGTTTGAACCATCTGGGAGGTAGGTGTATGTACTGGGCAGCTGAAACAGCTGACTGCACGAAGAGATCATCCTCGTCGTCAGCGGGAGCGGGAAGGTTGAGATCGAAGTGAGCATCGCCGGAGTTCTTCTTAGGGATGGGGACCCTGCCGCCGGCGGTGTGGGTCCGCTTGTGCCCCCCTAGAGCCTGACCGGAAGAGAAAACACGGGAACAGTACGGGCATTTATAATCACGACCTTTAGCTGTAATAGAAACAGGAACTTGAGCGGCCGCCAGCTGCGGCATCTGGAATTTTCGGTGGCTCGCCAGGTGGCCGCCCAGTGCTTGATAGGACCGAAACGATATCATGCACGTTTCGCATCTGTAAATTTCCCGGCTTCTTCCATATTCTTCTTCTTCTTCTTCACTCTTGGAATGCTTCTTCTGCCACCCTCGCCTGTCCCTCGAGAGCATCATGAGGCCGATAGCCATATCTTCTTCGACTGTCGCATCCGCATCTGATATCGATGAGCTCCCCTGCTCTAGCTCAATCTTGTGGAAAGAATCCTCGGTCCTGCTGCTACTGAAGTTTCTCAGATCGATCTTCCTTTTGGTATCCAAGGTAGGAACAGGGGAAGATGAAGACCTCAGAAGCCGCCTGGATCGCTTCTCTGTTAGGTTCTTGGAAGACTCTATTTCGCTGTCCTGGAGGACAACAGACCCAATGAGCGAGAAAGAGGGATCTGATAGACGGATACTCTTTCTGGGGTTCTCTCGTAGCCCGTACGACATTTGATCCTGGACTTCTTCTTCTTCCTCCTCGGATGATGATGATGATGATGAGGGGGAAGCCCATGAGACTGAATCTGTTTTATAAACGGGTTTCGGATTCGACTCCTCGCAGGCTGGGATGCTCTGTGAGTGCGACCTCATGTGCCGTCCCAGAGCTCTGCCATTGGAGAGTTTCTTGGAGCAAACCTTGCGCTTGCGCGTCTCCATTGCAGCAGAAATGAAATGACCCAGGAATTCTCCGTGAGAAACGAAGCAATACAAGAAAGAGAGGGCAGAAGCAGACCTAGAAACAGACCGATCCCTCTAATCTCGAGGACAGGGACTGTTTCTAGAGAGAGAGGGGTGAGGAACTGAAAAAGGAGTAGGTGACAAGCATTGCACTACACCCCTAGAGTCATTGATATATACAAAGCAAAGATGCCCACCAAAATAAATTTGTATATTGTATTAATTTTTGCATATATATATATATGAAAATTAAAATATCCGGATATTTTTATAATAGTTCGGTGAATGTAAAAAAAATGGATAGAGATAATATGTCTAGCACTCTCAATATTAATGCATATTCTAAATACTAATACTCACTAAGGCAATTGGACTCCACCCGGTGGAGTCGGACTCGGACGGGGCAGGGTTGGGTCGGAATTCAATCATTGTATAAGTTGGGTCTAGGTTCACATTTTTGTAACCGGACCATAATCATGTGTAAGTTTAGTTTTGGGAAGCTATACTCGAATTCGATAATAAATAAAAAAAAAATGTTAATTCTTTTTAAAATATTAAAAAAATTTATAAAACTCTAAAAAATAGTAAAAAAATTAAAATTAATTTAGATATTAATTGTTCTCAGTTTATATCTGTATCCATATACTACCGTTTAAATCTTAATTAATTGATTCACTCCAATTTACATATCAATATATCCCATTTTTGAGTTGTAAAATCATGTTTTTCGAAATTGAATTGGACAGTAAATATGAATAGAACTTCTAAAATCGTGATTTAGGAAAGCTAATTTATACCTATTGGAATTAGATAAAAATAATATTTAATTAATAAATATATCCTAAATTGGTAATTTGAAATGTATGAAAAAAATTGGGTTAACTTACCTTGAGTAAGGGAATCTTACCTTCAAAACTTGTGAAATTTGGTCAATTTTGGTCAAATAATATTGGATGAACCTTGTAATGAAACTATTGAATTTTTAAATGCTTTATTTGGCCTTGTGCCTATGGACTAGACCCCCACATTTCCACTCGCCCTCTATCCTCTTGGAGAGGAAATGATCGCAACCCCTCCCTTTCAATTGGTTTTCCCTTATTTGTTCATTATAACTTGAGAATTATGTTCTGAAATGTGCGGTTTTCTTGTACACTCGTCGGGCAAAGACGAAGTGATCATGAAAATGATCAAAATGAGAAGACTTATATACAAATGAGTACCTATACTAATTAATAGAAAAAATAAGACATGACTACTATAATAAAGTAGGTGAGTTAAATTACTAACGTGTAGTTCAATTAGATAAATTGAAACTTTTTTTATATAAACTTTTTTTTAAAACATTAAGAAAGTACATAAATCTATCATAAATATTATATTACGGATAAGTTTGACTAAGTTTTAAAAGATATATTGAGAACCAAATAAGTTTTAAAATTTTGAGAATGTTTTTGATAAAATGATATTTTTAAAATAATGTACTAATGCTATGAAATAAGAAAATAATATTATATTTTTTAAATAATAAATTTAAATTCTAACTGTATAAAATAACGGCAAATCTCATTATTTTTGAAATAACAAATTAATGTTAAATTATTTATAAATTAGGAGCATACCTCAACTTTTTATATGTTGAGAGTAAAAATTACGAAATTAAATTTTTATTTGACCCGAAAAGAGTACGAATTTAATATTTATTTTTATATATGATTTAGAAAAAAATAATAAATACATGAAGTGAGTATGTGCAGATCACATATTCGTTTTTTAAAAATGACTAATTTTTGTCAATTTTAAATCGATACCTATCTTTGCATTTACACAATTATTTTAAACAAACATGGCAAAATACATCAGTCCATACCCAAAGTCGTCTAGATAAAGGGGTAGAGCCGTACTGATGCTAGTGGAGTCGAATGCATATAAGGGGAGATTCTTGGTTAAATAAACCATCTAAGAGCATTGGCATGATACTATTTTATTTTTAAACCTATAATTGGTTGGTTAACAATCTTATTTATTTTGTTAATAACAATGGTCCGATTTCTAGAGACTAGGTGCAATGAAAATACGTTACATCCATGCAATGTTATAATAATGATATTTTCACTAAAATAGTCTCGAAATTACAAGTCTCACAATAAAACACATTATATTTTCATAGTAGGGGTTGAAGGTGATGACGGAAAGTTTCTTTTCTACGTTTACCATTGTAGGCCACTTTATAATACTATATTTTTGGAAACCAAAAATTTTGATTGAAAAATAAATAAATTGATGATGAACATAATTTAATAATAATTAACCAATTATTTTAGGATTGAAATGAGTAATTTCTATTTGGGAATTAAGTAAATATAAGTTCCAACAAAATTTAATCAAGCCTTTGATTAACTTGGAAAATTATATTTAAATTGGTGAAATAAAATTATTATTAACATTTTAGGATAGATAAATAAATATATAAGTAATCATATATAGGAGGATGTGTAAATTCGAAGTAGATACCTTGCATATACAACTCAAAATAATCAAACAAGAAGTAAGCAATGGGGGTGATCATCTTTACAAAAGTGATGGGCCAATAATAAGAAAAAAAATAGAGCGAGTGTTTGGGCCTCAGGTACATGCCTAAAGATTGAAAATTCAGTTATTTCGAAAGTCCAAGACATTTGAAACATACAACAAGGTTTACAACCCAATCATACTTTACCCACATTATGGTAAAATCCAAACAAAATGTATTACACGTATAACCTAAGATATCAAAGAAATGAAGATTAGGCCACTCGAGAGAATATATGGGCTATTGAGCAATGAAAATTACTTAGTCTGGCATTGGGAGATGGAAGACGTTATCTCATGGGCTGGGCATAAACTTTTGCCATTAAAAGCCAAGTTTTTCTACTAGTGCGCTTAGAGCACATAAAATCTTGCAATTCTATGGATTACATGTGTTAGATATGTTATAATATATGGCGAATGAATATATAGAAGAAATTACTAAATGCACCAAACCTCAAACTTTATTTTTAAAAATTATTAAGAGAGTTAATGAAGGAAAATTTCTTACTTGAAATAAACATGAGAGGTATTATGCTAAGGGAATAAAGTTGATAGGGCTGAATTAGGAACTACTTTTTTTTTTACAATCCAATATCAAGCAATTAAATTTTAGAATCATAATAGGTTCATTCTTAGATGGTAACAAGGACCAAGCTAATTAATTAATTCATTCAAACAATGGAGCATAATACCTTAACCAATATTTGGGGACTTTGAAAAGAGCTATCAGAATTAATCTATCATCACCAATACTATAAAGGAAGACACCGAAGGTATAATAAAATTAGTAATGGGCTAACATGTTAGATTGAATTTATAGTTTGATGAACCTTTGAAAAAGTCCAATAAAAGTCAGCTCATAAGAAACTGTTAACTTGAATTTCTTTATTAAGAGTTTAATTATCCCACCTAATTCAGTCACCCTAAAATTTAATATCAATTCCCAAAATAAATGAGTGGAAGGCTTTCATTTACCATTTTAAGAAGATAAAGGCTAAACACTTACTATCCTTAAAGAACCAAGGAACCATATAATTATTGGACAAACCTTAGTAACTCTAGTTAAATTAATTCCACCTATAATTAAATTTTGAAACTGACCATTAGTTTAATTTTTTAATTTATTAAGAGTAGTAGGTGAAATATAACAAAAGAAATTTCAATTATTAGAATGGAGGGGAGAAGAATAGAGTAATACCTGGGTGCCATACTTTAGGAATAGGAAGAGGAATTCATTTGCCCAACTTTCGACATTAGAAGAATATGAGGGAAAATTGGACCTACTTGGATCATATTTAGGACTACATCCAATGCACCTTTCATCCACAAAATCCGTACCTCACTCTATGACAAATCAGATTATCGAGTTTCTTTGTTGATGAAATTCAGATCACTGAGTTTCATTGGGTATGATCCTTGTTTTCTTCTATAATTGAGTGTCACATGTCCTTAGAGTCGATCATTCCTCTACAAGGAAATGCTGGGTCTTAACGTGCCCTCCAAATGGCCTACAATCATTGTTGAAATCTACAACAATTAGGAAAAATAAAACAAGAAAGGGAGAGGTTGTGAGATCAATGTAATACTAGAGATTCTAACACTATAACAAAGTCATGCCCTATAATTGAAGGCAAATTCTCATAGTCACCTGCTAGCTAAACCTAGGAGAATCATGATTGAACCATTAGAAATCTCTATGTGCAGAAAACAACCAATAAGACAAATGGAAGAGGAGTGATGAACACAAACATCTTAGTTGGATGGACTGTCCATGTTACCTCCGTCTTTGATTTGTGAAATTTCGTTGGCAAAACTTATGTCTGGCTTGACCTGCAGATGTTAGCAAGAAGTCAATAAATCAATTAAGCAGCAGAACAATTAAATGATGGATTGAAGGGATTCTTTGGATGCATACCAATCGAGGGAACCATCCAACGAGTAAGCCAAATATTTCTCAGTTGAGAGAAACCCTATGTCATGCACCATCCCGATTCCCAGCCAGTGGTCCCGTGCAACACACCAATCCCCTTGATGTTACAATGGTGGGTACCTTCATCAAAGTAAAATCAAGTTACTAAGGCTCAAAATAGAAAAATATTTTTTTTAACAAAAATTTAAAACTTTTATTTAAGCATAGTGTACCCAAATGTTTTACACAACACCATAGAAATATAGCAATTGATAAGTACTAAATTAAAACCTCAGTATGCAAGTCAAGAGGCCTACCTCAAGCTACGCTTGTTTGAGGAAGCTCCTTCACTATGGCCTCGCAGTTTCTCGACTTTTACTTATAATAGTTTGGGTTGGGGATGAGCTCACAACTTAGTGAATGAGGTATTGACGTGGGGCCACTACATAGATTATGATTTTAGACATTTCATTAAACTTCCTAGCATGGAGATTTATTATTGGTTTACAAAAACCTTCATTTCACATTGTTTTATTATGCTCCTCGAGACTCTTATCTTAGGTGATTTATTATCGATTTGCAAACTCTCCATTTCACATAGTTTTATTTAGCTCATCGAAACTCCTGTATCATGCGATTTATATTCAATTTTCAAAACCCTCAATTTTACATTATTTTATTCGGCCTCTTAAGACTCTTGTATTGGGCCACCCATAATCATAATCTCACCTTATGGTCGAGTCCATTATCATTTTTCCCATACAAATTAACAAGATATAATTTATGGTATGCACCGCTCATCATAACTGGGCACTCATGGCCTACACACATGGGCAACTCATGGCCCCCTTTTAATTTACGCCCGAAGGGTATACCGTAATACCAATCGAGTTCTATAGAGAGTGTGAGAGCCACATGTACTCTTCCAAAATTGATACCCCTTGAGTTCATCTCTCAATGGGATACCTTTGCATTCAGGGTAATGGCCAACATCCCATTGATAGCCTTGCACACGCCCCTTACACATGTAACTCAATCCCGCCTCTTCTCATCGTAGCAGTGTAACTGGAATGATACTCATACATAGCCGGGTGTCCCGGAAAATCTAGAAGCAATAATTCAATCTCCCCTTATCCGCACTTTTCAATTTCCCTAGACGTTGACACTACCTTCATAGGTGTCCTGTCAATGCCCACTCCACACTGGTATACATTATTCACAAGGATAAATTTCAAGCATATGCACAAGCAATATTCTAGCATATCATCGTTTTCCTCGAGTATGGTCCTTATTCTGCCCATATCCATTCAAGTGCAAATATGTCTCAACAAATACAATGCATACTCAATTTAACACTTGGACTTTAGTCCATCACTCGACTAATTCACTTCAATAACAACATGCACAAGTCCCCAATCACATAGTCCTAACATGCAACTATGATTCATTTATACTGGTCCTTATGACCCTTACCCTGTTTCTTAACTTCTTAAAAGGGTATTGCTTTAGTGGGCATGAATCCATGTCATTTTACACTTTTTATATGAGTTTTGAAATCATACACAATATGTATTTTAGAGCAAAGCTCAAAAACTGTAAAATACTTTCGGTCGGTCCAATCAGACTCATTGTCATTACTCCCACTCACTATTTTTATTAGTACTTGTTCGTCCCGACTAGTATTTCCCCTATCTCTGGTTGTGCAATCCACATGTGATTAACTATTAATGTTCATTGCTAGTGCATTGGATTCATATACCCCTTGAACCCTGGGTTAACATATGAGAGAACTTTGAGGATGATTGTTTGAATCATTGTGTGAATTGAATGGATAGGGAAAAATAAACCCCTATGATAACAAAAACCTAAAAATATACCATGTGAAAATAGGGAGCTATGTGCTTGTGAATAAGAATTAATGTGAATAAGCCTTAATAAGAAATTATGTAGAGACTAAGTCATAAACCATGTCATACCTCGACGTCGATAAACACATTCCCTAGGCTATGAGCTCACCCCTCCCTTAAACATTTTAGGTATGTGCAGAGGTGCACCAAAGAGTACACGCTAGCCTCAACTTCCAAAGCCACGCTAACAAGGTACGAAACCCGTAGAGTGAGCATAAAGGTTATCTATATTTTACTAGTCATTTGCCTTATTCCTAAGGAAACATTGTGCTTTGTTTGGGTTCACTACATCTTTATAAAAAGTTTAGATTTCTACTAAATTTTGTAAGTTTTTATTTTGATCCTTAAGCACTTTTAGTTCTAATTTGGTGACGGTACCCTCCTTATTAGTGTCGAGGGGATATGACAGGTTGCCATGGGAACCCTACTGGGGAAATCGAGCTGGGGTGTGACAGTATGTGTAGTGTGAGGAGTAACTTCAATAGAAGGAATGGATCTCCATAATGTTAGAAGTATGGAAAATCTCATGTGTGGTTTTGTCAAGGTATGTCGTGTTATCGTCGCGGGCAAATAGGAGATAAGGTTCACAACTACATGAATGTTTACTACTGAGCCACCCCATTGTGAACTATACAGCTTAACCACTAACACACCTAGGGTTTCATGTAGGATTTATTATTTAATAAGTTAGTGGGTCGATGAATAGGTAACCTAGAGCTCTTACAACCGAACCTTGAGTTTCCGTAAAATTATACAAGCTCACATAGAAGGAAGCCAAAGTTGACTCGAGTGTTATGGTGTGCATTTCTCAGAACCCTTAACAAAGAATTTTACTCATTTCTACTTTTGAAATGGTGATTTGGATAACAACTTTTTGGTTGTTGAAAGAGGCCCTAACTCTTGTCTCATTTTCTATATCGGGGGTAGTGATTGTATTAAGTCATGTTTGAATGAAAATTTTAATGCAATATTTTTTTGAAAATACAAGATGTTTAAATATATGTCTTATAGAGGCCTTTGACCTTATCGAATTGAGAGCTAGTCGACCATACTTAAGAGAGGAGTTAAAACACCAAGTGCCATGAACTCTATCTCCATTAAGCTCCAAAATTTTAATACATATGCCATTGGATGAAGATGTGACAAAAGACACAATCCTACGGGCTTGCAAGATGGAAATAGGGGATAAAACGCTTGAAGAAGACCGTAGACCCCTACACCTAAGGAATATGGATCTCATTCTAGAAATGGATTGGTTGTCAAGGCACCATGCCAATGTGGATTGTCAGGTAAAGGTTGTGACATTCCACACTAATGATGCCAACGAGGCCATATTCTGAAGGGAAAGAAATAATAGTCAACCTCATATAATCTCAAGCCTAAAGGCCCAAGAAATGATCCATATAATGTGTATGACATTCTTAGCCCATGTTTTGAGCAAAATAATGAAAGTGTTGACACCGAAGGATATACGATAGTGTGCAAGTACCCAAATGTGTTTCTAGAGGAATTATTTGGGCTTCCACTTGAACAATAGTTCAACTTTGTGATTGACATTGTCCTAGGGATACACCTGATGTAAGACCACATAATAGGAACCCAAAACTTTTGATCAAACTTTGAACTGAAATGTAATTTATCGGTTTGAGCAAAGTAAGCTAGAATGGCTTGATTTAAAAAATTAGTGAGACTAAATATTTTATAAACAAATAAATAACTATATATAATTGTTTATATATATAGGTGAAGTTGGAGTTAAGAAAGTGAAAATGAGATACCATGTATTAATGAGACAAATAAGAAATAAAGTCAAATGTATTGGGCTAAACAATTTTATTAATATAATGAAATATGGGTTATATATGAGTGGCCCAAAATTCATACATCAATCCTAAAAGCCTGTAAAAGAAGGTACAAGAGTAGGTGTTACAATAGCCCAATCTATAAACCAACTTCCTAAATCCAACAAAAATATTACATGGATAAGTTAGTCTAGAAAGGAGTCATAAACCTACCTAACAATGAGCCACAACTAAAAGCACCAATACTATAACTCGTACAAGACAAAAAGGGCCAACCCAGAGACATTCAAATATTACAGCACATACAAGACCAAAAAGTGGGTCAACCAATAGACATTAGGAATTTGTTAGTAAGTGATGTTGGGGGACATTCCTCCTTGGGCTGATGGATGCCATTTGACCATAGGCATGGGCTAAAGAAAGCTTGGAAAGTTCTTAACAAAAGTATTTTTACCACCTCCGTTGAATATGAGAATTCATGGTTGACCCTACACATTAAAGGAGCCATTAGCTAACTAGTCCCTTGTATTAAAGTTTAGAAATTGAAGAGCAATTTAGAAATAACTAAGATACAGAAACTAACCTTAATTCGATAAACTAGCTTGAGAGGTCTTAGATGGAAGTTATCTAAGCAACCAAGGTAATGTATTGGGCCATTTTAGATTGCATTAAAATAATTGCGTTGAGCAACCAAGCCTAGCCTTGTGCCTGCATTAAAGCAAATCCCAAATTCATTGGTATTACACTACAAGCCAAGGGACTCCAATCCACTGAATATGAGACTCCAATCAGACTACAAGCCAACTAAAAAAGAACATTAAATGGAAGAAATAAAATTACATCTACATGATTGAGCAACCTTGCTCCTATATAAGAGCTTTGAGCAAACCTGAAAAACACACATGAAGATAATCTCATTAGTCAACAAAGGAAATGCATCTGTAGAAGTGAGAGACTGATATCAAAGGAAACCTGAACGGGGAAGCTATGAGTAACATGGTACCGAAGATGCTATCACCAATACAAAAGTCACACCTTGTAGGTGAAAGTAGACCAACAATTAGAACTAATTAGCCAAAGATCAAAATGATGAAGAACTTAGGAGCTTCACTAGATGGAACTCTTGAAGGTTCCATTGGAAGAAAATCAATGGGAGGACTCTAGAGGAAATAGAGGATAACGCATTTAAGGAAAATGGGGCTAAGGGAATCACGGACACTAGGAATAAATAGCATCAACAAGAGGCTCCAGTGATAAAGAATGAAAAACAATCAATCGAGCTAAGGAAATTCAAATTGAGCTAAGGAAAGGCCGATTCGAGGACAACATGATTTCAGTTGGCTCAAAATAAGTGAAATTGAAGACAAGAAGGAATTAGAGAACATACATGAGGTGGGAATGATGCTTAGCTGCTAGTTGTCGAGATTGAGAGTGACCTTGATTGAGAAATTTAGGAAGCAATCGAATGAAAAAGTAATTGGACAGAGCTCTAGCAAGGTTGCCAGAGTTGGGAGCAGTTGCTGGTTGGGAGAGAATTATAAGCGATTTTCGGTGAGGTAGCAGCCCAATTTATATGGTTGTGATTTAGACCTTCATGGAAATCTATCCATAACTTTCTTTCATTAATTTATAGTATATGATGTTGGAAATGAATTAATTTTTCCAAGTGGTCAATTCGGTGGGTCAACGGATGATATGTCAGGTAAAACAGGGGGAATCCAGGTCAAAAGTCAGGCAAAGGAGACACACGCTCGTGCATGGTCGCACATGTGTGCACCCAAATTCCATGTTGAACGGTTTGGCACTATAACGAACTGATTTTCAGTGAATTTATCATCTAGTTCAGCAGTGTTTGGCCCAGTTCATCCTCTTTCCGGTCAGTTCTTGAGAAAATAAAATTACCAAAAAATTCTTAATTTAATTTACTATTGAATTTATTAAAGAACCGCTCAATTTAGATTTGTTTTGACCCCTTGAAAATTCGAGGGGGGTTGTGACTCTATCCAACTTAAATTTGATTCGAATTGGTTTCCTCCCAGTTGTCTCTCAATCCTTGATTCCAAGTCCCATGACCCTTCTAAGGGTTTCTCCTAACCCTCTTTATCCCTCATAGCCCCTCATTGACCTCTTCCCTTCTTTCGATTAAATCTACTCTTCGGTTACCCATTGGTTCCTAGTCTTATCCCACTTCCTGGTTCAGTTCGACTTGGTTATGGTATCAAGTTTTTGCTTGGTCTTACATTCCCACCATTGTAGCATTACGGGGATGTGGCAGTTACCACAGGCACCCCAACCCAGGGATTCAGACCCATGCTTAGCAACTCTAGTGGTATTATAGCCCCATATTTTTAAAATGGGATTTTGGAAACAAAAGGGATTTGTGAGATGGTTGGAAAGTCGAGAGTAACATTAATAAAACATTTGTTGATAAATAAGATAACTTATGTATACAAAATAGTATAAGAGATTCTTATAAAAAAATTTAAAATCCTATATAAATGGTAGTAAGGTTGTACTATTAGAGGTACAATTGATGGATGGTTAGATACCCTAAGGGGTTGCACCGTATAAATCGACGACTACACAGCTTGAGAATCTAGGGATAGGGACAAGTGGTAGAACTTGTAAGAAAAGAGGTTTAGGTTAATGAAACTCAACCTTAAGAATGTACCTCAACTATATATCAACCTAAGATATACCCCCAAGGGACAAGGAGTAATATGTTTACAAGGTTGGAATCATCGAGAGAAGATGTTAAGAGTGCATGCTACCTCTGGGAACACCCTGATATGGATCGGGGTGGACACTACTTAATATATACTTAAGTAGGTGAAGTTCAATGTTATGTTTGGACAGTGAATACTTTAGATAATATAAGGGTGTAGTCCTTGAAATGGATGATTTGAGAAACCAGAAAGACACTTGAGCGTATTAGTGGTGCGTGTGACCAAGGTGGTGAATGTGGCTAAGTAGTTATGTGAATTTGAACAAGGTTTAGGGCAGTGGATTGGGTGATAAGTGCGTCTAAGAAACCTGGACTATTAAGGGGTACTAGAAAGAAAGTGCCACCACCTAACTTTGTGAGAAGTTAATAAAGGCGCAAAGGAAACCATGTAAACCAGAAAACTGAGGAAAGAATTGGTCAACCTGGGTGAGAAAACTGAGTTGGTTCACAAATCACAACCAATAAGGAAAGGGTAAAAAGGGAAATTTACAACTTCTGAGTAACCTAAAGAGTCATAAAAGTCATGGAAAAGGACTTTAGGATGAATTGGAAGAGAAAACCAGATCGGTTCAGGTGAACTGGACCTGAACAGGATTGAATAGGTTTCTAAATTCATTTTTCTAGGTAGCTTAAAATATTCAAATTGGAGAATTGAAGCCACCATTAGATAGAGAATGAATTTACATTAATTTAGAAATTATTAATTTTAAAAAACTTTGTCGAATTGGACCTGAACCAGTCAGTTTAAGCATTGAACACAGTTCGGACTGGTCCGGAACAATGTCATCTTCTTCCTTCATTTGACAACACTGTTCACTAGCCAGAAAGTGAGCAGCGTCAGCAAAGATGAAAAGTCTCAGTTCAAGGCATTTCAATTCCTGAATGATCGCCATAAAGGCACCAATCGGACGACCAAGGAGTCCCCGAGCTTCCTATATAAAGTGCTCCTCTCCATTCTTCCTCCTCACACATGAAAATACTTCTCTCTCTACTGCTAATATTTTCAGTGAAGCTCGAACTAGAGCCCCGACTTGGAAATTTTTTTGAGCCAAATAAAGTGAGGTCAGATTCCTTAGATTCAGGGAGAACTCAGCTACTCGACCGTAGTTTTCATCTACTCTAACGATCGTCGGAGAAGCACCAGCGTAATCAAACAATGAAGCAACTCCAGCAGACCGAAGCTGCCCTGTTTCGGTCGAGCTAAAAATGGCCAAATTGAGCCCTCCTCATGCCAAACCAAGCTCTCTCAACACTTCTACAACCCTCATACAACCAAATTAGAGCTGAAAGGTAAGCCAATTTGGCTCCCCTCTATAAATTCCGATCATAGTTAGAGAGAGAAATGATAAAACTTCACTGACCAAATTATCACTCAATTCGACATGAATTGTTGCAATTCTTAATCCTAGGAGGATCCTGAGGACAAGAGCTACTTACCCTGATCGAAAGCTCAGACCGTCGCACCTCCAATGGTAAGCATCTGAAGCTTTCTCTCTCTAAGTTCAGTTTTCTAACGAAGCTCCGTTTGATCTCAATTCAAACCCAAATGACATGATTCAAAGCTCTATTAAATTGTAGGAACTGATCCATACCTTCAATTGGATCAATTAACTCCGATTGAATGGTAAATTTGATAAACTCAAATTTGACCAGTTTAAAAGGGGGAAAAGTGGAGAAAATTTTCAGGGAAATTGGGGATTTCATAAAATTGAGGGTTAATTGGCCATAAAAAGGAAGCTGGAGGATCAATTGGTCATTTTTTTAAATATATTGGGGTCAAATTGCCATTTTTGTAAAGGGCAAAATGGTATTGTTTGAAAAGTTTAGGACCAAATTGGAAATTTGGGAAACTTGATCCCCTTAAGTGATTTTGAATAAATTGAGGACTCAAAGTGAATTTCAGTAGTTTTGGGACTCAATTCAAGGAAAAGTTAGCATTAGGAACCTAAAATTAAAGAAAAAAAAACTTTAGGTACCTAAATGCAATTAACTGAAAAGTTTGGGCATTTTTTTAATACATGAGGAATGAAGGATATCATGCCAAATGTTAATAAATAAGGATGTCCAAATCTTGTAGGGACACGAAGGACCAAAACGCCATCAAGGATAATCTCGCGTAGAGGAAAAAAGCCAATTAAGGAGGAATATACTACAAATATCGGGTGAGTGGGATTATTCACATCATACCCAATTGGGATGATGAGCAACTCAGAAATAAAAAACCACTACTATGTAGAATTTTAACATACACCTGGTTAGGGTGATATGAGAACTATGTGGAAAATCTATTTACCAGTTGTAAGTAGATCATACGTGGTTGGTATGATGAACTTCTTGGAAGGAAGTAGAAAACTCGCTTATCGGTTATAAGTGGAGATGTCATCACACTCGGTTGGTATGATGGACAAGTGAAAAGTTATTTTGTTAGAAGTGCTCTCCCCTGACTATGTGACAATGCTTAAAACTTTTGGAAGATCTTATTGACAAGAGCTTGAATAGCTCAGATAGGCAAGAGGCCTCGGTTTTGGAACTTAGAGGTAAAATGCCCTATTTTGGAAAATCACGTACAGTGGGCCCAAGGCCAGTTGGCACAAGTAGGAGCATGTAAACAAACATGATGATAATCCATGAAATTTTTTAATGAATGAATGATGTGATTTGGCCATGGTACCAAGACAAGACCGACATACTTGAGGGACTGGCGGCAGTGCGACAAGACCAGGTCGACAAACAGTTGCAGGTCGGGTTGAGTGTCGGGGCTATTAGACTAGTGGCACCAAAGATAAATGACTTTATGGAAAACTTTATTTGTGCATGCACTTGAGGTTCGGGACCATCAAGATGCCCAAGAGGGGTAGTGATCCGTCCTAGGGGCTACTCGACGACATGGTGGAGATAAGTGCAATTTATCGTGCCAGCAGTCAGGGAAGCTCTACTTAGCTTCATGCGCATGAGACCGGGGTGGGGTGGGGATGAGGTCTCCGTCCTCATATGAACACGAAGTACTTTGGGT
The DNA here is from genome assembly GCA_030064435.1 of Trapa incisa. Taxonomy (NCBI): domain Eukaryota; kingdom Viridiplantae; phylum Streptophyta; class Magnoliopsida; order Myrtales; family Lythraceae; genus Trapa; species Trapa incisa. Next base: position 16,537,614 of record CM057771.1, read on the forward strand.
CTGAGGGTTGAACATTGGAGATGTTCACTCATACTACAAATAGAAGTCAAGGACTTCTATTAGGGTGGATAGTAAAGATGCTTCGATCCACAAGTGGGTGCAGTCGGCATAACTGCATCTCACGAATATGTGTGTATCTCATGAATATGTGTGTGTACCCTTCCTAATGAAGGGCGTAAGATGTTTGTGAAACACACCTAATATGGAAATGGGAATGAGGTTATGAAAACCGTGGAAAGGATTTGAGAATCCTTGGAAATGAATTGGTAAACCTTGGAAAAAGGTTTTGATAAACCGGAATTTGAAGAAAAGCATTTTAAATGAAATAAGAAGTCTAGCACACTCCGATTAAAATTGATTTTGTGAAAACTCTCACCCAACACCCATTCACTAACTTGTCGAACTCACCCCCTCCCTTTACCCCCTTTTTCAGGTAACCAAGGGAAAACCCACCTAAAGTTGAACCTGTAAGACATGTATTTAAAGTTAATATATTCAGTTTTGATTAATGTTATCCCAGTAAAGGTACAAGTGAAAAAGGACGCCTTACTCCTCATGGCTTAGAGAAGGGGAAAACTCTTAATAAATCGGGAGAGTGGTAGGTTGTCACGGGGATCCGACCAAACCGAGTTGAGGTGTGACAAACCATGAGTATGACTCGGGACCTTAACTAAGGATTTGGTCCTTATATAAATAAGCAAGTAATATATGGGTAGCCATATATATATATATATATATATATAATAAAACTATGGGGTGAAAACCCTAACCTCATGATAAGATACTTTGGAAAGGAACAAGTATCCATTTTTAACTAACCTATGGGATAGGATTGGATGGTAAAGATGTGAGAAGTGATAAGTCCCAATAACCCCTAGATAAATGGAGATTACCAACGTAAGCGTACAATTGGACCCAATAGGCAAACACACCCTGCTAGTAGGATAAGCTTTTGTGGTAAGGTTGATTACCTTAAGTAAGGGTAGAGACTTATCGACTCACAAGTGGTTGAGCTAGTGAATGAAAGCTCTGACATATGAATTATATGCATGGAAAAACATGCAAAACACATTTTTCTTTAAGACTATGAGGACATCCTTGTGAAGAGGATCAGATAATATACGAGACAAGAGAAGAGCTCCCAAACTAAATCAGAAAGGGTCCGATGGGGAAATAAAGTATCGTAAATGTCTTGAGAGAGGTAATCTTGAGTTGGAAATGGTAGATTTCAAGTACCATTTTAATTAAAGGGAACAATCGTACTCGAGAGTACAATGGGAAAAATGGAGACTCGAGAATCCTTTCAGGACAAACATGTCACCGGATAAAGTTGAGTGAGATTTTCGGCATCGAGTACGATTGGACAAATGGTACAATATTACTTGCACATTTAATAGGTTTAATTAATTTAAAGTAATTTTTGAAATATATTACCCTTGAGTGCCTGAATCCCACTAAAACTATTTTTGAGGAATATATTCTTGATATAAGCATGAATCTTACTCAGAAGAATTGCTAATTATTTTTATTCAAGCATGGTATATAGATTAATTCTTGGATGCAAGAAATGGGTTGGACCCATGGTCAAGGAAATGGATTAAATTCATAATATTAGAAGTGGGCCCAATGCCAACGCATTTAAAAATAGTGGGCCCATGTCCAATGGAATCGTGCCTTATCTCGTAAATAATCTTGATGGTAAAGTATAAGTATGTTAAAATACTTAAACATGTGCCATTTGCTTGTGAGTCCTTCTTGTATAACAATACTCAAGGGTAGGATTTGTTGGTCTAGTGGGAGAACAACTTCTACTTTATATATCAATGAGTAAGTAGTGACTTAAGTTGGTGTTCGAAACATCATACAATACACCAATACTTGTAGAAAATAAACTTTATAGACAATACTGGGATCAAGTACTAAATGTAAGGTGTACCTTTGGTTTATGGTGGCTTTCCATACATAAGTGTGTCCTTTAATCAATTAGTTCCGTAAAAGGGGTATTGGAGGGTAATGAGTTTACAACTCAATGAGTAGGGATAACTAACACCGTGATGTCATGTCTACGATTTAGCACATACTCTAATATAATTCATGAGATATTTTAGGAAACAAGATTTAACCATAAAGGGATAAAATTTCAATAAATGGGGCTTGTATTGTACATGCATTACACACATTTTTTTTTCACTCATGGAAAAGATCATACATTCGCAAAACAGAAGTTTTATCTTTTCCACTTGTGGTTCGTAGCGAGTTTACCAACCATACTAGTAAGAGGCTATAACCTCAACCACACGTCTGATTGGATTATAACGTCCATGTCAAATTGTTTGTGTAAGAACCGCCGCCTAACCCCAATACATATTTATCAAGTTATTCCCTATAGAGGGAGTGGACCTTTTACCTTCACTAGGTCTAGTGCACATATATGACTCCTAAAGCCCCGAGACATACTAGTCCATCGATAACTTCCCTTAAACCAATCTTGCTATCTAGCAGCCCTTAGAAGAAGTTAACGTAAGAAAAGTCGAAGGTAAGAGACAAACAATTGAGGCAAATTTAGCTCACTACGAAGAGGTTCCGGGAGTTATGAAGGAAAGTTTACGTTCATTTCAAGTAGAAGTTCGTGTGCTCACTGTACACAGGTCGATCATGGTCACTCACCGCTCTAGAAACAAATTCTTGTCAAAGTGGGACAAACCTTATGTCATCAAGGAAGCCTACACAAGTGGGATATACAAACTAGTCATTCAAAATGGGTTACAAATAGGTCTAATTAATGGAAATTCATAAAGCACTATTACCCGTAGAAATACAATAATGTAAATTGAACTACGCTATGACTTGATCTCATAAAAGTGTACGTAGGCAGATTTATTCATGTTAACTAAGATTTAGTCACATAATAAAATTTTTATTTTAGTATGTAAATAACTTTTACCATGTTGGTTAAAGTTAAAAAAACTTTATATGAATTAAAGTATTGTACAAGGACTAATTTATACTAAGAAGAGTAAAGGGCCCAAGACTAGACATATCATATGACTACAACTTGAACTTTTTTAATGCTTCCTTCCGAACGTATCCTATTTGGCGTATCAAGTCAAAAGAGCTAGATTACTCATACGTCAAGAATGGTATATTCTTGGTAGACTCGACTATTGTAAGAGCCTCGAAAGTAGTAGAACGTTTCTCGGTGAAATCGGTAATAGCCTCCTATTTTTTGCACGAATGTATATTCAAACTCTTTTATGAGTTTTTCTACCTCAACATAGTGATGAGTATGATTGAAGACGATATTGTTCATGGAAGCAAGCAACATCTCCAAATGTCGGGAGGTCTTTACCTTTTACTAATAGCATTGAATGTCCACCACCGATACTTTAACCCATTTGGCGTGCTTCGAATCAATAAATCTTTATTGGTACAATAAGCGGAGGAGGGTAAGAATGCAAGGAGGTAAGGATGAAGCAAGGTCGGATCAACGTTGCACTTGCATGTCAACTAGTCATGACATACATGTTGAAGTCTCTACAGACACGACAAATAGAGAGGTCGAGATGTGCAAGGTTGAATTGATGTCACACTGACAAGTTGTCTAGTCTTGATTAACACATTGAACTCTCTATGGAAAAAAAAAACAAATGTGGAGGTTAAGATTACTTGAGTTTGAATTGATGTTGTAATGACAGGTTGGCTAATCTTGATCGATGTGGTGAAATTCCTATGGATGCGTTAATAAGGAGAGCAAGATGACATTGTCAAATAAATTTCCACCAAATATTGGCCAATCTTCATCTACGCCAAATATTGATGGACATGGAAAAGCTCTTCGAGTTCAACAAGCGGTGGATGGTGAGATGACATGAGCTCACATCAATGTATACTAGTGTGTCGGCCAAGCACCTTGGCTGTCACACCCCGACCCGGCTTAGTCAGATCCTTGTAAACAAACAGCCACCCGCTTCCCGTACTAGAATGGTATTCCTACCAAGCTAGACCAAGAAAGGTAAAAGTGTATAAACGTACTTGTTTGCCATAACAAAGTAAACAAAATATTTTAATAAATTGTGCCTCTTCGGGAAAATCCTGGCATTTTGCTCTGCCTTCCCTCTCTTCAGTATATGAGCTTCCCTAAAAGGGGATAAGGGAGACAGTGAGTTCGATAACTTAGTGAGCAGGGATGTATGATAACATGACCTCAAGGTATTTAAACAACATGTTTCCCTATTTGTGGAAAATTGTGTGATAAGCAAGCTGTTACTTGTCTCATCTTCAGTAATTAGGTTTCTTGTTGTTTCTTAGCTTATCTCGTTAAGCTTAGGGTAGGTACCTTCCTAATTTGAGGGTTTTACATTAGTGAACCTACCAAGATTTGTTTCATACCTCCAACAAACACATGCACTTTATCCATAAAGGGGACAAATGATCACATAACGGACCCTGAGAGGCTAAACAATCTCGATATGTTCCACTCATGGCCCAAAGAGTCTTTACCATCTATCTCGATGAGAGGCCGCACCCTCTACCGCAAGTTTGCTTGAACTCCATAGCTCATCCCACAAACTAATCAATACTTCAATCCGTAGATACTCTAGGGGTGAGATCTCGTCCCTCCACCCCCTCTCTCTCAGTGCGCATGAAGCTTTTTGAGTTTCGAGACATACTAGAACAATTATCATTACTCTTATAGCACCCTTGTCGTTCAGTAGCCCTTAAGACCAATACTACCCCGAACTGGATGCCTCTTTGGTCCTATATGATCGTAATCACAACCACAAGTTTTGATTTAAAAACTTTATTTTTTCACTATTGACCCATCAGGCTGTAACCTGGTTTTGGCATAGTACATTCACAAGCATTATCCGATTTTTGATAATTTCTTAGAGGCTCTTAGATCAAGCTTATTTATGGGGCTAGGCTCGTGTTCATTGGCATTGGGCCCACTGGTACATTACTAGATCTAGCCTCCTCTTGTCGATCATGGGTCTCACCCATATCCGCATTGATGGTCGGACTAGACCATAACACTTGGGGTGTATCCATACACCGATCCTAGGTTATCCTAATATCAGGATTCTTATTATCATCACAAATATAACTCCAAAATATTTAAGCAGATTCACACAATCAGGGGATTATAATTATGGCAAGTAGGTTTTCAAAATTAAGCATGATATTTCAAAAGCTCCAATCGGTCCAATTGGTACCAATGTTCGAAATCCCATTCATCCAGTACTAGTGACATGTTTGTCCCAATGAGATCCTGATCTGTGATGTGCTACTCTGCATAATTATTCGGACAACTAGTTCCTACATGGTTTGAGTATTCACATCAAGAAAATTAGCAAAAAAGACCTTATACTTTCATGTATTTGCACATAGGTCCTCACATTATGCCTAAATCGCACTTTGGTCCCTAAAATTTATAAAGTTACATTTATGTCCCTAATATCCATTTTATCCTCAATTATGTCCCTAAGGTTTCCAATTTTCCTCTTAGGTCCCTAATGTTCTCTTACTTCCATTAATCCTCAATTTTCCCTTAATTGTAATTCGGTCCCCAATTTTCCAAAAATCCCCAATTTGCCTAATTTTCCCCCAAAATTTTGCACTTTGACCCCTAGATCTTCATCTCATCAAATTGACTACTTAAACTTGGTTAATTGCCCTTTATCATATTGCAAATTGTTTTCTTTATCTTCCTACGAGCTTCTTGTCCTTTGAATGACCTCAATTGACCCAAATTAAAGCTCAAATGGAGCTTTGCTGAAAAAACTTTCTAAAGAGAGAGCTTGGTTTTCTTACTAGCAAGGGGGCGACTATCACGCCCCGACCCGATTTGGTCGGATCCCCGTGATCAACCCGCCACTCTCCCAGTTTATTAAGGGTCGCCCCTTATTTATAAACCATGAATAGTAAGGTGTCATTTAAATCTGCACCTTTCCTAGAATAACATAAATCAAAATTGTATAAAATTTTAACCTTTATATACCTGTCTTGCAAGTGTAACTAACACGAAGTCTTGGGTAGGTTTTCCTTGGTTTACCAGAAAGGGATATAAGGGAGGGGTTGAGTACAATGATTCAATGAATGGGTTTTCAAATTTTGACATTTAGGAAAAAAATTGTTTGGAATGTGCAAGACTCCTTATTTTCTTTCAAAAATCCTTTCATTTCCATTTTCTATTTTATCACTATTTCTTATTAATCATAGTGTGTTATCACCCAACACACATCCTTCATCATGAAGACCAATCTCACAATCTCAGGCCAGCCCGTCCACTGAACCAACTTGTGGCGTCGGAGCGACTTTACTAACCACCTAGATAGAAGCACGTCCACTTCTACCCTAAGAATGAGTGGATGTACGTGACATCCGACCCTCAATCCCAAAATCAATTCTATGTGTCCATATGAGGACAGCGACCTCATCCCGACCCCACCCCGGTCTCGTGCGCATGAAGCTACGTCGAGCTTTGCAAGGTCACCTAGTCCGACGAACTGCCCTTATACCAACCAGGTCATCCAGGGCCCTAGGACACATCACTACACCTCTTGGGCATCTTGAAGGTCTCGTAATCACAGTGCATGCACAATCAATATTTTCACATCATGCCATATAATCTATGGTGCCACTGGTCCAATGTCCCCGACCCTCAACTCAACCTGTAGCTATTTGTCTTGACTAGTCCGTCGATCTGTAATATCGCACTACCGCTAGTTGACAGAGTATGTTGGTCCTATCTTGGTACCATGGCCAAATAATTCATTTATTTAAAGTTTTATGGCATATAACTCATATTTGTTTACGAGCTCCTCCTCGTGCCAACTAATCTTGGGCCCACTGTACGAGATTTTCAAAATCGGGCATATTAGCCCCCAAGTTCCAAAATCGAGGCTTCCAGCCTAAGAGAGCTATTCGAGCTCCCATCAAGAAGGTCTTCCAAATCGTTTAAGCAATGGTGTACAGTCAGGGGAGAGCACTTCTGACAAAATAAATTTTCAACTATCCATCATACTAGTCATAACCGATGAACGGGTTTTCCACTTCTGCCAAGTAAGTTTAATCATACCAATCGGGTATGATCTACTTACAATCTGTAAGTAGTTTTTTCATGTCATTTTCACATCACTTCTCTAAGCTGTGATGTTTAAAATACCACTAAGTAGTGGGTTTTCATTTCGAGGTACCTATCATCCCCAACCGGGTATGATATAAAATCCCACTCACCCGTTAATGCACTGAATTCCACTAGAGTAGTTCTTTGTATTCACACGAGCTTGTCCTAGCTAGAATTTCTGGTACTTCGTGTTCCTACACGATATGAACATACTTGTTCATTATCCCTCGACATAATAGCCTTCATTCATTCCAAATGAATGAGAGAATCAAACTTTTTATTTATTTGCAATTAGGTCTCTAAAGTTATTTTTCTTTAACTTTAAGTCCCTAATGCCGGTTTTTCTCAAATTGAGTCCCAAAACTTTTAAAATTCACCTTGAGACCTCAATTTATTCAATTTCACAAAAAAGGATTTAATTTCCCAAATTTTCAATTTGGTCCACCAACTTTTCCAAAATTACCATTTTGCCCTTCCTTTACAAAAATTGTAAGTTTTACCCCAAAAATTCTAAAATTCCTCAATTGGCCCTCTAACATTCTTATCATGCCCAATTGACCCTAAATTTTATAATATTGCATTTTGGCCTCTCAAATTTTGAAAATCCCCAATTTTACCCCCAATTTCAACTCCTTAACACAGTCGAATTTGCTTTTATCAAATTGACTTAACAAACACTTCTAATTGTTGAAATTGAATTTAAAATTGAGATCCTACATCTTCATACAATTCAATAGCACTTTGAATGGCAAGTTTTGATGTCGGAACAAGCTCAAACGGAGTTTCACCAGAAAAGAGACTATAGAGAGAGAAGGCTTCAATTACTCATTGTCGGTGGCACTGGTCTGAGCTTTCTATCTGAGCAGATAGCTCTCATCCCGAGGTTCATCCTAGAATCAATAATTACATCAATTGTTTCCAAATTGGATGAGAATTTTATCATCAAACTTCTATCGGTTCTCTCTATAGCATCGGTTGGAAATTGTAGAGGGGAGCCGAATTCGCTTACCTTTACGCTCTAATTCAGCTGTAGGAGGGCTGTGGAGGTGTTGGGAAGGATTGTTTTGGCCTGAGGAGGGCTCTAAATGGCCAATTTCAGCTCGGTCGAAATAGGGCAGCTTCATTCCGTAGAAGATGCTTCACTCTTCTATCACACCGTTGCTTCTCTAGCGACCCCCGAAGCAAACAAAGACTACAGGCATGTAGCTGACTGAAATTTTCAAATCTAAAAATTTCTAAATTTATCTAAATTCATTTTCTATCCAATGGTGGCCTCAAATAAAAAATTTTATTTTTTTAAGCCACCTAGAAAAAATGAATTTAGAATTCAGTTCAATAGTGGTTCAAACCGGTCCAAACGGGTTCAATCTAGTTCGGATCCGGTTCACCTAAACTGGTTTGGTTTTTATTTCCAATTCATTTTTAAGTCTATTTCTATGACTTTAGGGACTCTTTGGGTCACTCGAGATCCATAAATTTCTTAGTTAGCCCTTTCTCTATCGGTTCTAGTTCATGAACCGACTCGGTTCATAAATCAGTTCAATCCAGTTGGATATGGTTCATCTAAACCGGTCTAGTTTTTCTTTTCCAATTTGTCCTAAGGTTCTTTTGCAAGGTTTTATGAAACCTTTGGATCACCCAGGAGTTATAAATTTCAAAATTGTCTGTTCCCAAATGATCGAGTTTGTGGACCGGTTCAATTTTCTTACTCAATTTGACTGGTTCTTTTTTCCGATTTTCCTTAACTCAAAAGGGCGGGGTTTACAACTCTCCCCTCCTTTTAGGAGTTTTGTCCCCAAAATGTAATTAGCAACCTTGCATGAGGAACCATTTCCTTTGATGTCTGTTTGTTGTTTGCTTAACATGCAAACTCTTATCTTTTTCTTTCAATTAGCCCTTTCTACATCATTCACTTAAGGAATTTCTTCTTCTTTATATTATTTACTCCCTCCATGGAGTTTATCATAATTAGACATACCTTACTTCAAGGTATATTCTTAGATTCACATCTTTCTTTGCTTAGAGCAACATTTTCCCCTTTGAGGTCCTACACTCAGGATTGGGAGTTCCAAGATACCTAACCATTCTTGTGTCTAGTTAACCTCTAGCTCGATGTCCTTTAGAACATTACATACCTGTTTTCATGGGTTTCCTTGTTATCACCTTTTCGTCCTACTTCAACTCTTCCTTCGTCCGTTGTTCATTACAATTTCAGTCCAAATTTTATCTTTGACCTTGTCATGCTTACTAACTGACTCTTCCTTATTTTGAGTCATATTTTCCTCGGGGCTGTTGGGTTTACATGCCCCTTACAACATGACATTTTCTAGATCTTGTCTTTATGTCTATTAGCTTTCTAGAACACCTCCTTTAGGATTATTCCCAATTTTTTGCAACCCCTCAGAGATTGTGTAACTTCATCCCTCTTTTCTTCTGGTAGTATTCCTTGACTACCTTCACCATTATCAAATCAACTTACACACTGTGTCGGTTTTCCTTACCCACTCGTCCTTTCTCAACTTCCTTATTGAGTATTTGTAGTTTTAATGATTGGGTTTTCCAATAATTTACCGACAAGCTAGGACTTCTTCCTTTTTAAGTCCTTGGCCTTCTTTATCTAAGGATTTTTCCTTATTCCTTAATCCACTTTTACTTATTCGTAATCATTTCATCATTCTTCATTCTTACAATAATTGCTTTCGATCTATGCGTCGATTCTTTTGTTTGGGAAGGTTCCCTTCCTTCAGTTTCGTTCTCTACTATGTCCCTTACAATAGAGATTTCCATATTAGAAGTTACATGCTCAACCACCTTATCATTCCTTGTAGGGTTCTTTCTCTCTTTCTTCGCACCCCTATCTATGTTAGGGTAGTTATCTGCTTTGGATCCTTCTCTATCCACAACTTCTATTTCATCCCTTATTTCTTACTTGGGATACTTATGATTATTGGTTTTATTCCGTGCATTCCACACTATGCTCAGTCGTCCACTCTTTAGGCTTCATACGAGCATGTGGACTTAGACCCATCTTAGCAATTGTGGTTATTCCTCCTTAGCCACATCTTATTTAGAGGGCTTACTTTCTCAATGTGTCTCAAAGTTCTCTCCTTTATTACCTTAGTATGGTAGTCCACTCATTCTTACTTGTCACAGCATCTTTTGATGTTAACTTCCTATTTACCCGTTAACTTATTTCCTTTTAAGAAGGGTTCACATACTCCTTGTTTCAAAATCTCTTGATCATCCTTAATGAGGCTTACTTAACCATCTCAAGACTTTTAAATTATAAATCCGATTTTTTGCCATTATTTTCTTTAAGGGTTTCCTTCGTCCTTCTTTTCCAATATTTTGGCCTTTTTCACTTCTCCCTTCTTTGCCATGGTTTAAATCCATGGTTCTCTCGAAGTCCAGTTCTTTAACAATCTCCTTCTTACTATTTTTCTTGTCTAATTGTCTAGGTAATTGTCTAGGTAGTCTTTACTACTTCCCAACCTTTCTTAGGGTTTTGTTTATTCTCTTTGATTATCCTGTTGCTACTAGTTTCTTCTTTCTACTTGGTTCTCCTGGAATTGTTATTTGGTTCTTCTGCTCTCTCCAAACAGGTTACACTTGGGCCATCACGATACCTCCTTCCTTTGAAAAGTTTCCTAATTAAGGGTTGGTTCCTTGCGCTCCATATTATATTCATCCGCCCATCAATAATTCCTTCAAGGGTACTTAGTTGTATACATCCCTCCAAAGTTTCCTTTCATAGCGTATTTCTTCTCCTCTTCACTCTTATTGTGTCATACCCCTAGAGTTTTCAGAGGACGTTTTTTCGCCTTTGCCCCTTATGAGGGGGTTCTAAATATACTTTCTTACCTCCATCCTTGTGGTATCCTTCTCGGCTTGACCTTCTTAAGAATAAGTTTAAATTTGATTTTTACCTTGTCATTTCTTGACCTCTTTGTGAACTGCTTACTTAACATGTACCATGGTTTTAGTCACCAGTCCGTCATGTCAGGAGGTATTGGCCTAAATCTATGAGGTGTGGAACAATCCTTCTTTACTTGTCCTATTCCCTTACACTTATGACAGGTTTGGTACTTGTCCTTAGTAGGGTTGGGTACTTCTCCACGTAGTGTCTCCATTCTTCACACTTAAAATAGGTTATTCCATTGTGTGGACCGTGTAGTTCATCCTTTCCTTCGAGTGTTGTGGGGCCTTTCTAGGGTTTACTGGTAGTTTGCTGCCTCGTCGTCCTTGAGTTTGAACACCTTGAGAGTTTTCTTGTTAATTCTTCTTTGTCAAATGGTCACTCTAGGAGTCCTCCTATATTTCTTAATTCCCTAATTCAACTTCCTTAACTGAGATGGGATTCTCCCTAATTTTTTATGGTGAATGGGGTTTGTTTGTTTACTATTCTTAGGACCATCTTCCTAGCAAGATCACTTCATCGGGAATTTTGAGTACTTTATTAATAGAGGAGTACAATATGTTGGGGTTTTTAGCCCCATTTACAAAAAATGGTCACAAAATAAAATAGGGAGCTACGGGATTCTTGATAAGCATCCTCCTAGGTAAGGTTATACATCTGTACTGGCATTACTAGCCTTAGGCTTGGCTCCCTTTGTACACAGAATGGGGATCCTAACATGTCTGGGCACCGTACTCCTTGGTGGTACTGGATACTTCCCCATTTGGTCCTTTGGGCATCTACTATGTCTCGGGCATTACAAAGCTTCTAGGGTTGTCTTCCTATGAGGACAACGTGTTGAGTAGAGTTATTTATAGTTTTCTTGGTTTCTCTCCTGGGAGCCATCTGAAAATTTTAAGATCAATCCTATTAGTTACTATATTTTTTAGTCTTGATTATGTATTCAAGGAAACAGGCTCTGGTACCACTAAAGTTTTCACTTCTTGACCCGGTTTGGTTGGATCCTCGTGATTAACCTGCCACTCTCTCGGTTTATTAAGGGTTACCCCTTATTTATAAACCATGAAGAGTAAGGCGTCCTTTAAACCAACACCTTTCTTGGAATAACATAAATCAAAACTGTATAAAATTTTAACCTTTACATACCAGTCTTGTAGGTGTAACTAACATGAGGTCTCGGGTAGGTTTTCCTTGGTCTACTGAAAGGGGATATAAGGGAGGGGATGAGAACAACGACTCAGTGAATAGGTTTTCAAATTTTTACTTTTAAGAAAAAGATTTGTTTGGAGTGTGCCAGACTCATTATTTTCTTTCAAAAATCCTTTCATTTCCAATTTCTGTTTTATCACCATTTCTTATTAATCACAGTGTGTCATCACCCAACACACATCCTTCATCATGAAGGTCAATCACACAATCGCAGGCCAGCCCGTCCACTGAACCCACTTGTGGCGTTGGAGCGACTTTACCGGCCACCTAGATAGAAGCACGTCCACTTCTACCCTGAGAATGAGTGGATGTACGCGACATCTGACCCTCAATCCCAAAATCAATTCACCATGTTCGTATGAGGACAGAGACCTCATCCCATCCCCACCCTGAGTGACCCGAACCAGATTAAACTGATTTAAAAACCGAGCCAGTTTATGAACCAAAATTGATTAAGAGATGGTAAACCGGGAATGTTATGGACCCTAAGTGACCCAAGGAGTCATAAAAGACATGGAAATGGACTTGTGAAGGAATTGGAGATGAAAACCAAACCGGTTCAGGTGAACTGGATCCGAACCGATTCAAACCGGTTTGAACCACTATGGAACCGGATCCTAAATTCATTTTTCTAGTTGGCTTAAATAATTCAAATTTGATATTTGAGGTCACCATTGGATGGAAAATGAATTTAGATGAATTTAAAAAATTTTAGATTTGAAAAACTCAGTCGAGTGAGGGGTGAATCAGCCGGTTTAAGCTTTGAACCCGGTTCAGACAGGTCCGGTCCGGTTCGAAACAATATCATCTTCTTCCTCAAGATGATAGCACTGTTCACTTGCCAGAAAATTGAAGCAGCACCAGTGAAAAAGAAACGTTTCCGTTCGGTACGTTTTAGGTATTTAATGCCTGTCATAAAGGTGCCAAAAGGACGACCAACGGGTCCCCGAGTTCCCTATATAAAGAGCCCCTCTCCATTCGTACTCTCCACACCTAAAAAGCTCACTCTCTCGCAGTTGCTTAGTTTTCCGACGAAGCTCGAACCAAAGCTCCGATATAGGGTCAATTCTGAGCCAAAGAAGGCGAGGTCAGGTTCATTAGGACCGGGGGGAAGTCAACTACACGGTGGTTCTAAGAGTCGCCAGAGAAACGCCAACGTGATGAAATAGTGAAGCAGCTCCGGCGGACCAAAGCTGCCCTATTTCGGCCGAGCTAAAATCGGCCATTTCGAGCCCTCCTCAGGCCAAACCAAGCCTTCCCAACACTTCCTTAGCCCTCCCACGGCCAAATTAGGATTGAAAGGTAAGCCAATTCAACTTCCCTCTACCATTTCTGGTCGGTGCTAGAGAGAGAACCGATAGAATTTCAATGATGAAATTCTAACTCAATTCAGTATCAATTGATGCAATTCTTAATTCTAGGATGAACCTCAGGATGAGAGCTATCTGCCCAGATCGACAGGCCGGACCGTCGTGCCCTCACCGGTGAGTAATCGAAACTTTCTCTCTCTATAGTCTATTTTTCGGCGAAGCTCAGCTTGAGCTCGTTTCGGTGTTAAAACTTCTGATTCAAAGTTCTATGGAATCGTACGAACGTGGAGAAACTCAATTTCAACTTCAATTTCAACAATTAGAGGTGTTTGATCAGTCAATTTGATGAAATCAAATTCGACTGTGTCAAAGAGTTGGAATTGAGGAGAAAATTGGGGGAAATTAGGGATTTTCAAAAATTCGATGGACTGAAATGCAATTTCCTAAAATTGAGGGTCAATTGGCCATGATAAAAATGTTAGAGGGCCAATTGAGGAATTTTAGAATTTTTGGGGTGAAACTTACCATTTTTTTAAAGGAAGGGCAAAATGGTAATTTTGGAAAAGTTTGGGGACCAAATTGGAAATTTGGGAAATTAATCCCCTTTTTGTGAAATGGAATAAATTGAGGTCCTATGATAAATTTTAAAAGTTTCAGGACTCAATTTGAGGAAAAACCCACATTAGGGACTTAAAGTTAAAGATAAATAACTTTAGGGACCTAATTACAAATAAATGAAAGTTTGACTTTCTCATTTATTTGGACTGAATGAAGGCTATTAGGCCAAAGGATAATGAACCGAGATGTTCATATCGTGTAAGAACACGAAGTATCGGGAATGCTAGCAAGGACAAACTCGCGTGAATACAAAGAACCAGTCTAGTGGAATATTCACGACATTAACGGGTTAGTAGGTTTACTAACATTATACCCGGTTGGGATGATGAGCACAACTTAAAGTTAAAAATCACTTACCGATTGTGAGTGGGATTTTATATCATACCTGGTTAGGGATGATAAGCACATCGAAATGAAAACCCACTACTATGTGGTATTTTAAATATCACGACTTAGAGTAGTAATTTGAAAACCATGCAGAAAAAACTACTTACCGGTTGTAAGTAGATCATACTCGATTAGTATGATGAAACTTTTCCGAAGGAAGTTGAAAACCCATTCATCGGTTATGAATGAAGATGTCCTTATATCAGGTCGATATAATGGACAGTGAAAATATATTTTGTCAGAAGTGTTCTCCCCTAACTGTGTGCCAATACTTAAACTATTTGGGAGACTTTCTTGACGAGAGCTCGAATAGCTCTAATAGGCCGGGAGGCCTCAGTTTTGGAACTTGGGGGCTAATATGCCCGATTTTGAAAATCTCATACAGTGGGCCCAAGGCCAGTTGGCATGAGCAGGAGCTTATAAACAAACATGAATTATATGCCATAAAACTTTAAATAAAGTAATTGTTTGGCCATGGTACCATGATTGGACTGACATACTTAGTCAACTAGCGGAAGTGCGACATGACAGGTCGACGGACTAGTCAACACAAACAACTGTGAGTTGAGTTGAGAATCAAGGCCGTTGGACCAGTGGCACCACAGATTACATGGCTTGATAAGAAAATATTGTTTGTACATGCACTGTGAGTATAGAACCATCAAGATGCCCAAGAGGGGTAGTGATGCGTTCTAAGGGCCCTGGACGATCCGGTGAGTATAAGGGCAGTTCGTCGTACCAGGTGACCGTGTGAAATTTGGAGTAGCACCAAGCACATGAGACTAGGGTGGGGACGGGATGAGGTCTCTGTCCTCATAACATACACGATGAATTTATTTTGAGAATGAGGGTCAGATGCTGCGAACATCCACCCATTCTCATGGTAGAAGTGGATGTATTTCTATTCAGGTGGCCGGTAAAGTTGCTCCGAAGCCACAAGTGGGTTCAGTGGTCATGCTGACCTATGAATTTGTGTAACCTTCATAATGAAATATGTGTGTTGAGTGATGACACACCGTGGTTAAAAAGAAATGGTGATAAACATGAGAATTTGAATGAAATGATTTTTGAAAAGAAAGGAGTCTGGCACACTCCAATAATAAATGTTTTCTTAAAAGTCCAAACTTTTGAAAACCCATTCACTCAATAGTCGTACTCACCCCCTTCCTTATATCCCTTTCAAGAGATTTTGGAAAGCCTACCCTTAAAGACCATCAACTAAGACGTCTGTTATACAGGTATGATAAATCTAAATTATTATGCTATTTTGTTTATGTTATTCCTGGAAATGGTGCATGTTTAAAGAACGACTTACTCTTTACGGTCTATAATAAGGGGAAACCCTTTAATAAATCGGAGAGTAGCAGGTTGATCACGGGGATCCGACCAAACAAGGTCGGGGTGTGACAGACATACTCCGTCAACTAGAGGCAGTGCGACATGACAGGTCGACGAACCAGTCAAGACAAATAGCTACAGGTTGAGTTGAGGGTCAGGGCCATTAGACCAGTGGCACCACAGATTATATGGCATGATGTGAAAATACTAATTGCATTTCTCCGGCGACTCTCGAAAGAACGGATGTCACCATTGTGTAGCTGACTTCCCCCCAGTTCTAATGAACCCAACCTCGCCTTCTTTGGCTCAGAATTGACCCTATATCGGAGCTCTGGTTCGAGCTTCTCCGGAAAACTAAGCAACTAAGAGAGAGTGAGCTTTTCAGGTGTGTAGAAGATGAATGGAGAGGGACTCTTTATATAGGGAGCTCGGGGACCCGTTGGTCGTCCGTTTGGCACCTTTATGACAGGTATTAAAGACCTGAAACGTACCGAACGGAAATGTTTCTTTTTCGCTAGTGCTGCTTTGATTTTCTGGTGAGTGAACAGTGTTGTCATCCTAAGGAAGAAGATGACATTATTCCGAACCAGACCGGACCGGTCCGAACTAGGTTCAAAGCTTAAACCGGCCGGTTCACCCCTCATTCGACCGAGTTTTTCAAATCTAAAAATTTCTAAATTCATTTTCCATCCAATGGTGGCCTCAAATCTTAAATTTGAATTATTTAAGCCACCTAGAAAAATGAATTTAGGATCTGATTCAATAATGGTTCAAATCGGTCCAAATCGGTTCAGATCCGGTTCACCTGAACCGGTTTGGTTTTCATCTCCAATTCCTTCACAAATCCATTTCCATGTCTTTTGTGACTCGTTGGGTCACTTAGGGTCCATAACATTCCCGGTTTACCATCTCTTAATCGATTCCGGTTCATAAATCGGCTCGGTTCTTAAATCGATTTAATTAGGTTCGGGTCCGATTCTAAGGTTTTTCTCTCCAACATTGTTCTAAGGTTCCTTCCCAAGGATTATAAACCTCTTTAAATCACAAGGGATCCATAAGTGTCTTGGTTTACCCATTCTCTATCGGATTCGGTTCAATGAATCAACTCAGTTATAAACCGGTTCTATCCAGTTCAGACTCGGTTCTATTGAATTGCTTCGATCTTTCTTCCTCATTCTATCCTTGGGTTCTTTTGCCCAAGTTTATGAACCTTTTTGAGTCACATGGGAGTTAGAAATTTTCAAATTTGCTCGTCCCCTAACAATCGGGTTTTTAGACCAATTCGGTTTAAAGATTTAAATTGACCGATTCTTTCACCGGTTTCCTCACTACTAAAGAATGGGGTTTACAATGTCGATCCTGTCTTGGTACCATGGCCAAATAATTAATTTATTTAAAGTTTTATGGCATATAAATCATGTTTACTGTCCTTGGGCCCACTGTACGAGATTTTTAAAATCGGGCATATTAGCCCCCAAGTTCCAAAATTGAGACTTCCAGCCTAATAGAGCTATTCGAGCTCTCGTCAAGAAGGTCTCCCAAATTGTTTAAGCAATGGCACACAATCAGGGGAGAGCACTTCTGACAAAATAAATTTTCAACTATCCATCATACCAGCTGGGTATGAAGATATCTTCGTTCATAACCGATGAACAGGTTTTCCACTTCCGCCGTGGAAGTTTAATTATACCAACCGGGTATGATCTACTTATAATCTGTAAGTAGTTTTTTCGTATCATTTTCACATCACTTCTCTAAGTTGTGATGTTTAAAATACCACTAAGTAGTGGGTTTTCATTTGAGGTACTTATCATCCCCAACCAAGTATGATATAAAATCCCACTCACCCATTAATGCACTAAATTCCACTAGAGTGGTTCTTTGTATTCACGCGAGCTTGTCCTTGCTAGCGTTTCTGGTACTTTGAGTTCCTACACGATATGAACATACTTGTTCATTATCCCTCGGCCTAATAGCCTTCATTCATTCCAAATGAATGAGAAAATCAAACTATTTATTTATTTTCAATTAGGTCCCTAAAGTTATTTTTCTTTAACTTTAAGTCCCTAATGCCGATTTTTCTCAAATTGAGTCCTGAAACTTTTAAAATTCACCTTGATACCTCAATTTATTCCATTTCACAAAAAGGGATTTAATTTCCCAAATTTTCAATTTGGTCCCTCCAACTTTTCCAAAATTACCATTTTGCCCTTCCTTTACAAAAATGGAAAGTTTTACCCAAAAAATTCTAGAATTCCTCAAATTGCCCTCTGACATTCTTATCATGCCCAATTGACCCTCAATTTTATAAAAGTGCATTTTGGTCCTTCGAATTTCGAAAATCCTCAATTTTCCACCAATTTCAACTCATTAACACAACCGAATTTGATTTTATCAAATTGACCAATCAAACACTTCTAATTGTTGAAATTGAAGTTAAAATTGAGATCCTACGTCTTCATACGATTCAATAGCACTTTGAATCATAAGTTTTGATGTCGGAAAACAGACTATAGAGAGAGAAAGCTTCAATTACTCACCGTCGAGGGTACGACGGTCCGAGCTTTCGTTCTGGGCAGATAGCTCTCATTCTGAGTTTTATCCTAGAATTAAGAATTGTATCAATTGATGTTGAATTGGATGAAAATTTTATCATCAAACTTCTGTCGGTTCTCTCTCTAGCACCAGTCGAAAATTGTAGAGGGGAGTCGAATTGACTTACCTTTCCACTCTAATGTAGTTATAGGAGGGCTATGGAGGTGTTGGGAAGGCTTAGTTTGGCCTGAAGAGGGCTCGAAATAGAGCAAATGGAGACTACAAGCGTTTAGCTGACTTCTCCCCAGTTCTAAAGAACCTGACCTCACCTTGTTTGGCTTAGAAAAGTGCCCAAGTTGGAGCTCTTGTTCGAGCTTCACCGAAAAATGGAGCAGTTGAGAGAGAATGGAGTTTTCAGGTGTGGAGAGGATGAATGGGGTCTTTATATAGGAAGATCGGGGACTTCTTGGATGTCCGAATGGTACCTTAATGGCGGTCATTCATTAACTGAAACTCCTTGGCCAGAGACTTTTCAGCTTTATCAGCACTGCACGATTTTTTGGCGAGTGAACAGTGCTGTCATCTGAAGGAAGAAGACGACACTGTTCTGAACCGGTCCAAACCAGGTTCAAAGATTAAATCGACCAGTTCACCCCCAATTTGACTAAATTTTTCAAATCTAAAAATTTCTAAATTCATCTAAATTCATTTTCTATCAAATAGTGGCCTCAAATCTCAAATTTGAATTTTTTTTTAAGCCACCCAGAAAAAATGAATTTAGAATTCGGTACAATAGTGGTTTAAACTGGTTCAATCCGGTTCGGATCCGGTTCACCTGAACCGGTTTGGTTTTTATCTCCAATTCATTTTCAAGTCCATTTATATGACTTTTGGGACTCTTTGGGTCACTCGGGATCCATACATTTCTTGGTTTGCCCTTTCTCTATCGGTTCTGGTTCATGAACTAACTCAGTTCATAAACTTGTTCAATCTAGTTAGATCCGGTTCATCTAAGCTGGTCTGGTTTTTCTCTTCCAATTTGTCCTAAGGTTCTTTTCCAAGGTTTTATGAACCCTTTGGATCAGCCGGGAGTTGTAAATTTTCAAATTGCCCATTCCCAAATGATCGGATTTGTGAACCGGTTCGGTTTTCTTACTCGCTTTGACCGGTTCTTTTTCCTAGTTTTCCTTAACTCAAGAGGGTGGGGTTTACAACTACGGTCAGAGCTTTGGATAGGGGAGGCTAGTGCCCATTCAGGGATCCTCCTAGGATCAAAGAGTGAGTCAATTGGTTGCCTGAGCATAGAGAATTCGATGAGAGAATTTATTACACTTCAGGTTCTAAAACATTACTATTCTGGCGGAATCGGGGGAAATTGGCTTAACTTGTAGGTTCCATGGAATCGATGGTCGGTCAAGGAGGGCTGGGGAAGGTTTGGCCGAGCTGTAGAAGGTCAGAGGTGACCAGAATTTAACTTGGGCAATGTGGCTTCTTCACCACCGTCGGAGCAACAATACTCTTTGAGCTTGTCGATGCTCCTACGGTGGTCCTCGGGCCGAATGGAGGGTGCAGCTAGGTGAAGAACTTCCTTCTGGTTCCAAGGACACCAAATACAACTTCGAAGGTTGAGTAAAGTGCTGATGTCAGAGCTATGGTATACATCTCGCCAGCAAATAGAGCATCTTTTCTTTTTTGCTTGCTTATGGGATGAAGAATACGGGGGGAGGGTGCTCTTTATATAGGAATCTCAGTAACTGACAAGGCTAACGGCCGAACTCGACCTTAGCCTCGCTCATCAGCGATCAGATCAGAGTATTCTTCGATCGTTGGAGACCGAAGAGCTCGCCCGCCCCTCTCTCTACCAGAAAGGCTAAGGTTAAAGATGACAATGTGTACACGTGTTCGAGCTTCGCACGGGCGTGCTGCCATGTGGCGCGCCGTGATTAGTTGATTTTGCTGACGTGATTTCCTACTCAGTGTCCTAGTTAGCCTTTGACTCATTAACTGGCCGCTCATTCTAACGTGTCTATTGATTGTGTTTGATTAGCCGTTTGACTGTGACACGTGACGTACTTTAATTGACTAATTTAAATATTTTAGATTTATCTACCAACGCATAGTGTCACTACCACATATTAGCCTCTAATTGGCTGAGACCATCTGACATGGCTTTGCCACATGTCGACCACTGATTGGTTGACCGTTTCTTCGACATCCCAATCGGTTGTTGACATGGCACCTTTGTCACGTGTAAGCACCTCATTGGCCAGCTCGGCTGATGGGGCTTCTCCGTTGTTGACTGTTGATTGCGAACATGTGTCGCTCTCCTATTGGTTGGTCATCACTGATGTGAATTTTTCTCATTTGACCATTGACTAGGGACACGTGTCGCTCCATGATTGGCTAGCGCTTCCAAGCATTGACCGAGCGACTGATGGGGCATACTTCGCCATGCGTCACCCACTAATTGGTCGTGCTTGCTAACTGGGTGCTGACCTAGTAGCGATCTGTTGACCAGTTGGACCATTGACTAGTCTGGTCCGACTAGGTTTGGTGACCTGAATTAAAAAATCGACCGATTCTAGCTCGATTCAACCGGTTTTCTAAAATTTAAAAATTTTCTAAATTTGCCTAAATTTATTTTCTATC
The DNA here is from genome assembly GCA_030064435.1 of Trapa incisa. NCBI lineage: Eukaryota > Viridiplantae > Streptophyta > Magnoliopsida > Myrtales > Lythraceae > Trapa > Trapa incisa. Next base: position 16,558,702 of record CM057771.1, read on the forward strand.
CAATGATAGATTCAATTTTCCAAATTGATGTTATCAAGCCACCTAAAAAAATAAATTTTTGATCCGATTCTCTCTTGTTCATCTCGGTTTGGGTCTGGTTCGCCCTGAACCGGTCTCATTTTCATATCCAATTTACTTTATGGTTTCTTTCCATGGCTTTTGGATTTTTGTTGTGCATTTGAGATTTTTCAATTTCCTATATTTGCTTCAATTTACGAGTTTCGGTTCATTTTACCCTTGGTTCACACTTGAAAATTTTCGATTATTTAGTCCAACTTTCTTATTTTTGAAAATGGAGTTTACATAGGCACGACAAACATGAAGCACGAGAGAGAGCTACAAATAGAATTTCACCAAATGTTGGTTTATGGGCATAGAAGGGTCATCAGGCACAATAAGTGATGGATGGTGAGACGATAAGAACCCAAATTGATGGACACCCGCATGTCCGCCAAACACCTTAGCAGAGAGCACGGTACTTGCCGAATAGACTTCTACCAAATGTTAATCAGTCTTGATCTATCGATGTACATACAAGATTTTTCAGGCACAACAAGTGATGAATATCAAGATTACACGAGCATGAATCGATGAATATTTTCATGTCAGACCACACATCTTAGTACAATAAATAAGGAGCACGAAACAGCACCACTAAATAGAGTTCCACGGAATGTTGGTTATTCTTGATCAGCACAAAAATTGATAGGCGTGCAAATCTTTTCAGGCACAACAAGTTGTGAATAACAACAAGCTCGAATCGCACGTACCAACGTGTCGGTCAAACTCGTTGGCATGATAAACCGAGAGGATGAGACTATACTACAAAGAGAATTCTACCAAATGCTGACCAATTTTCATTGACACTAAAGTTGATGGATGGAGAATGCTCTTGACGCGATACTCGAAATGATAACTAATGATATCAACCAAAATAGGCATATCACACACTCAAGTTACGCAGAATGCGATGAATACCTTCGTCGAATTATTCAATAAGGTAAGGGAAGCATGTACCATGGTGGATGGTCGGAGTCAAAGAAAAATGTTTACAAAGAAAATTTTAAGTAAATAAATAAATAAAATAATATTTATTAATTTTGTATTATAATCATAATTAACCAAATAAAAATAATAATTATTAAAAAATTATTAATGATACTAATAAAACTATATAAAGAAAAAAATAATATTAATACGATAACAATAAATAAAGAATTGATAATAATAAGTTAATAAATAAAATAGACAAAACAAGAAACAAAATATATGCATAATCAAAATAACATAATAATAAAATGAATAATAACATTACATAATAATAATAATAAATTTAAAGTGTGATAATATCAATGCTAAAATAATAAAATATTAACACAACAATAATAATAATAATTAAAATGAACAAAATAATACAGAGTAGAAAATAATAAATAAAAGTATTAGAAAAAATGGTAACAATATGATAACACTAAACAGAATAATAACAAATAATAATAAATAGATCATCAAAATTGTGTAAATAATATAATTGGGTGATAACAATAATTTTAATAACTAAAATTAATTATTAAATACAAACGAATAATGCAAAAAAAACAAATATATATAATAGTAAAAACAAAATTAAAATAGCATATAATTATAATTATAATAAAGAATTTAACAAATAATAATAATGATAAAATTATAAAGTGATGTAACATTAATAACTTTAAATATATATATATATATACACTAATGATAGTAACTAAAATCACATATCAAACGAATAAAAAATAAAAATATATATTTATAATTAAATGAAATGTAACGGTGATAACAAAAAAAGTGATAAAAAATATATAAATAAAAACATAATATATAACTAATAATAATAATTACTTTTTTTTACCAATTGACTTCCTTGGAAGATGTAAATGCATGCGAGCAAAGTGAGTACTTAATGATTAACTATGTGCGGTCAGATAGTATAGAATAAGCAACTTGGAGTGTAATTTTCCATTCTCCAATGTTAGCAACACTAGATGGATGAGGGAAATCATGAGGAGTGAGACTCCAAGAAACTCATGATCTTGGCAGTTCATATGAGATTAGAAATTAGACATTTTCACATTTAACTAAGCTTAATCTCAAATATTTCGCCTTGAAAAAAAGTTATGAACTATTATCCAAATGCCTTATGATTTCTTGTCTCCATCTCCAACTTCCTTACCTTATAAAAAAAAATGGAGATCCGTGATTAAGTATTATTAAAGTAAATAAATAAATAAATAAAATAATAATTAATATAAAGTTATTTGAAAATAATAATAATAATAATAATATAGAGTGAATCTTTTGATAATAATGGAGACTTGTTCAAAATTTGGCTTCATTTAATTTATTTGTAATATTAAAAAATTTTAGTAGTAAATATAAGATTTTATATGAATTTATTCAATGATATTTATTATTAATATTTTTAATAAATAAATAATAAAATTATAAAATATTTTTTAAAATTAGTTATTATTTTTTATAATAAAATAAAATATTATTATATTATTATATAAATATATTACCTAAATATCTTATGTTTACGGCCTAATTTTATCGGCCAAATAATTGTGAACTTTTTTTTTCGTCAGTCCACCTTTATACCACCATGATAAAAATTGAAACAATAAGTTAGGATAGAAATATTTTGTCAAATGAAGTAAAATTTTGAAATTTTTTTAAAGTTTTCTTTAAAATTTAGCAAAATATTTTTTAAATATTATAATAAATATAGTACTATAATAAGAATTTAAATCACATTTGTCAGCCGGTTAAAGGATTAACTTAGGTAATTAATATCTCTGAAAATTTATTATACTTAACTCGCAACTCCTTACTTTCAAACCTATAGTTAGTTTAATTGAATAAAATGATGTCAACATATTAGTGAATTAGACATTGATATTGAAATTATTTCATGGTTTAAGATAAATGTTTCTCATAATTTTACCTAATATAATTTTATATTTCTTTAATTTAAATTATCATTTTTTTTATTTTTATGATTTATCGTATCCCTTACTACATTTATTTCAAGCCAATCTAGTACTTATATATACAGTAATTCATATAAATACAATATTGTAAAACAAAAATATTAGGAAAATCAAGTCTTATTTATAAATATGACCTACATACTGGAACGGTACTTCAGGATACTAATTATCCGTGTCTCATCATCACCTACTCAGATCGTCACGCTTGGGTTTCTTAACTGACTTTCTCATGAGTAGGTGTAGGTGGTTAGTTAAATAATTTTGATCGGTGATTTTAAATTTCATGATCCATTTTAGTCGGCTCAATTGTTAAATTCGAAATTTTGAATTTAAAAAAATTAAGTCTCTCTAATAATGTAAATCATCTAATTAGTCGGCACAAAATTTTTCTCGAAATTTTAAACTTAAAAGAATTAATTCTTTTTAATAATGTAAATCATTTAGTTACTAAACACATAAATTTACTTTTGACCAATAATACAATTTTTAAAAGAAAAGATTGTATTTTAATGTTAAGTGCAATCTTTGTACTCAAATGTGAAGATTAGTTCAACACCAAAACTCAAAACAACAATGTATTTTAAAAATAATGATACACATAAGTTTCCTTAAAAGAAAAACGCTTAAACGAGTTTTTTTTAAAAGAAAAATGCTTAAAACAATTAATTCTCTTTAATAATGTAAATCATCTAATTACTAGACCTATAAATTTACTTTCGACCAATAATACAATTTTTAAAAGGAAAGATTGTATTTAAATGTTTAGTGCAATCTTTGTACTCAAATGTGAAGATTAGTTCAACACCAAAACTCAAAACAACAATGTATTTTAAAAATAATGATACACAGTTTTAAAACATAAGTTTTCTTAAAAGAAAAATGCTTAAACGAATTTTTTTTAAAGAAAAAACGCTTAATATTAAATAGTAAATATTGAGATCACAAATTATTATTCATTCTTATTCACTCAATAGAAGTTTACTATTTTTTCTCTAATTACATTCGGAGATATATAAGACAAAATTGGATTTTATCAACTAGGGTAGTGATGGAGATATATAATTTGAAAAAAATTAATTAAAATATTTTATTTTCGAGGATTTTATATATTTTATAAATATTAACATTATATTTATAAAAATTTAAATTTTATTACAAGATTATACATTTTATATTATTAGTATTGTGTAATGTCAATATTAGGTAATAGGAGTAATACAACGAATTTTTATGTAACTCAATCAAAATATAACATTTTAAAATGTTATATAAATAAATGTTTAATATATTTTATAAGTTTCAATATTAAGTTAGGACAAGTAAAAAATTTAATAATTTATATATATTTGAAAAAAAATCTTGGTTGATTAATTTAATTTACATTTAGTGAAAAATGTATTTCATTTGTGTTATAAGTCAATAAATGAAATAAATTTACATTGTAAAATTTGTTATTAGTATGGTTTCCATTCAACCTTCTAATAAATTTGTTGAAAATATTTTTAAATTATTTTATTTAGACATATAGGGTTCATTATCCATTACATGCCCACAATGACATAGATTGGTTTGTTAAACGCATTAATGTTCAATTTGGGATAAAGACTTAACCTATTGGAGTTATTGTGTCTCACAATTACATATCTTATTAAAAGAATGTGATTCGGTAGAATAGAATATAAATTTTTTTAAACGTTATATTATAAAATAACGGTCTATAATAAAGTTTAAATACTTTTAGACCAATAGAACAAATTTAAGAGTTTCTTTTTTTATATTATCCTCCCAAAAAAAGGAAAGAGGCAACGCTATAATGTTTAGTAGAAGGCCAAAAGAGCCCGGTCCGGTAGACAGGTCTGATTGGAGAAAAAGAGCACTATCCGTTAGGCCGAAAAGGAATTCCGGTCCGAGTAGATTCAGATTGGTGGCAATAAAAGCTCGAAAATTAGACTTACTGTTGGCCCATCTTTGGCCCGTTAACGTGGGCCTCTCCCTCCTTCCCGCCCTCGACGCTCCCTTCCAAAGTTCCAATAATTACCACATTAGCGCGTTGGCTCGCCAGTTAGCCTCTGTGGCAGACGTGCGCGCATCCTCAAGTCAGCCAACCCTAACGTTGTGCTGAACCTCCTCTTCCCTTGATTCTTCCAAAGATGAGTACCATGAAGTTTTGCCGCGAATGGTTAGTTCCTATCATCATTGTACTTTCAACCGACCGGTTTCTCAGTGTTTTGGGACGATCTATGGCCGCAGCGTGGTGATTCTCTGTGTAGATTATATTTCGCCTTCTAGCTGCTGATTTTGCCAAGGATTTGCGTTCTTTTTCCCCTGTGCAGCAACAACATTCTTTACCCCAAGGAAGAAAAGGAGCAGAAGATTCTTCTTTATGCTTGTCGCAACTGTGATCATCAGGTCACCCCTTTAAAAACCGTTTGGCTATGTTATGGTTTTGTACGTTCCTGTTATATTTTACTGATAAGTTTTTTCTCTTCTCTCATGCCTTGCCTTCAGTTTGCTCTCTCGATTTCTTGTTGACAAATTATCTGCTTTGTTCCCCCCGATTTGTCATTTTCTTTTCTGATCTCAATGTTTATTTTAGGCGTATTACTGCCCTCATTTTCCTGTGTTTTTAGTGCTACCGTAGAAATAACTGAAAGACTTTGATGAGAACTCTTTAGATTTCATTGTTAATCTGTGATGCCACTTCCACCCTCCTGTGCAGGAGGCTGCAGACAACTTCTGTGTGTATAGGAATGAGATACACCATTCTGTTGGGGAGCGGACTCAGGTACTGCAGGATGTTGCTGCAGACCCAACCCTCCCTCGCACTAAATCTGTCCGATGTGCTGCATGCAACCATGGAGAAGCCGTCTTTTTCCAGGTACAGTTTTTGGTTCATTTGTATATGTAGATTCTGAGTTGAGCCTGTTCTACTAATTTGGGCTTCCCGCTAGCTGTTGGTGTCTTAGTATTTCATTGGATGGAATATGTGGGTCGTTTGTGAGCTTTTACGAAGTTCTATTCTATGCCATTTAGATATGTTATCGGGGCAGTGAAGTGGAATAAAGATGAGTTGGAACCTTATAGTGGATAAAATTCCAATTGCAATACCTTAGAATTACGTTTTGTTTTCTCCACTTTGCTGAGGGGGGCCTGAAATGCCTTATTGCTGACCCTAATTGGCCTCTAGATTTAAATTATCAAATGAGGATGCACATGGATTAAATATTGTATGTTAGCCAAAAACTTGGTAGAAAGGTACTGATATTACATGGAGATACTCTGCTAAATCTAGATACTGTTTTTATTCTGCCTATGCATGAGTTATGTAATGGGATGGTAGATGCACAGCACCTCCTCCTTCTATCCTTTGTCTCCCCTTTGATGCCATTTTGATTGACTGTATGCAGGCTACTGCAAGAGGGGAGGAAGGGATGACTCTGTTCTTTGTTTGCTGTAATCCAAACTGCGGCCACCGTTGGAGAGATTAACGAGTGTTTTTTTTAATGCTGACAGCTGTACATTGAGCCTCTTTTGCGGATCAATTTGAAGTGGCTGACTTGCCCCACCTTCCTTCTAAATGATAAAGACCCTTTCCTAATCTCACTGTTTTCCAGTCAGATTTGTCATGTTTCTACATTTCCTAGTCTTTTGGGTTGCCCAGAATTCTGCTCTCTCAGTGGCAGAGATCATGCAGGACTTGGACTCTCCGCATATATAACCAACTTTCCGGCCGCGTATCTGGGATGGAAGTTTTGAAAAGTTGAAAAAAAAAATCACTTTTGTGTTTTGTTGTGTATTCACTCGCATGCCCTTTGTAGCCTAGTCATCAATCAAGTCAAAAATATATTGTTCCACCATAGCATTTACACGTTGGTTTTTTATTTCCCATAGTTGATGAATAAGACATCTGATATAAGCCAAGTCACCGGCCCCCTCACCTTGGACCACATCCAGATGTCACTCCTTGGAGCATGGAGTCTTGAGGGCACCTCATGATAGATTCAACTTTGAGTGGAATCTATCAGCCAAGTCACCAGCCTCTCACCTCGGAACACATCCAGAAGTCGCTCCCTGGAGCATGGAGTCACCTTGAGGGCACCTCATTATGATCAAGCTATACATGCATATTGTACATAAATTGTCTCTTATGGAGACCTTATATTGCGCATAATATTCAGTCATACCTCTCTTCACTATTCTCATCTGTTTTAATTTCTCTCAGCGGTTATTCTTACTTAAAAGATTGTTCAAATATTCAAGATGAGGCCACCTTGCTCATAAAGGAAGGAAATTATGAGTTATAAATTGTCAAATCTGTGACATTATTAGTGATAAATTCACCCTAACACCAATTATTACATCATTGTCGACTAAAGTTAAACTACAAGTTATTGGATATCTTTATTCAGATACTATGTTTACAATGCTCGACTTCTTGAAGACTCTTCTTCTTGCCCAGCCTTCAGAAATACGATCCCCACAGCGGTACTGCACCGCTCTCCGATCTCCTCAATACTTTAGGAACGAGACTGAAAACAAAACTTATGATAATTTTACAATCAAATCTATTTGATGGGCAACGAATGCGACGTCCATTTTTTACGAGTGTGTCCGACCTAATCAATAAAAAATATTGAAATTAATTAATATTTTATTAATTAGCAAGTTAATTATGAGTTTATTCATATTGATTTTATTAGCACTGACCAAAAATACGTCCTCCACTAATTTTATTTTGTTCCTTTAAAGATCAATATCCGTAAACTAGGGAGTAGCCAAGTCACCAGTCCCCTCATGTCAAGCCTAGCTATGGTCTCTTGTGGATCTCTCTTGTGGATCACAACCACATGGAGATCTCATTCCCTCTAACACGGAATCCAAGGCTCCTCATGAGAATCTATGGATATTGTACATAATATTTCATCATATTTTATCTATTGTGAAACCTATATAAATGTAATGCTTAGGATGAATACCTTACAATAATATTCATCTTCGCCTCTCTTCTCTATTCTCCTCGATTTCAATCTCTCTTATCAATTCTTTTTGCTTTTACAATCAATTCATATGGTAAAAACCAAATCCAAACACTGGTATGCCAATCTTATCATTAAAGTGGGGTTCCTCCACAATAGAGCTTGATTTGAGATTTGGAAGCAAAATAGTAAAATATTCTCCAATAATACGAGAAGTTACTGTATTAGATAATAATTCCTAATTATATTTAAGATTTTTAATAACGGTAAGTATTATAATATTTTTAATTATATAAATTTATAATAATTTTTTATTTTATCTAATTTAATATTAAATTATCACCCGTTAGCACGTTTAATTTATAAAATACAATTTTGAACACAAACTTAATAATTATATATACAAAATATTATTTTTTTCGATTTTTAACGAGTTAAATAATTATTTCGATTTAGATATTTTCATTTAATACTTGATATTAACCCAAACTGATTTTTCAATTTTTATTTGGTATAAATAAATTATAGCAATTATATCTATATCTATTTAAAAGAAATATTTTTTAAGTATTTAAATATTTATTAATTTATAAAAATACAATAATTCCCTATTTTAACAAGTATAATTATAATAGTTCTAAATTTTTAATTAAATAATTATTCAAATTAATTAGTTGTTGAGTGCATCGTATAAGTTTATGATTGACCTTAATTAACCTAAAATTATAAAATATTGCATAGCAGCCATTAGCTCTCTTTCATAGTCTTCCTTTTCATCAAGAGAACAAAAGAAAGTTCGCAAATCCCACTGGCAGTAGGATAAGGTGGTCCAATTCTTATCCACTTCATTTCATGAATGTGCTTATCATATCATTTCAGAGCAGCCCGAAAATTGACGAATCCATCAAGGAAGATCAACAATAGCAACCATACGCCGCGACTGCTTATTTAATTTGTTTATGGATTATCCGATAATACAACTATCCGACAGCAGACAACCTCATCTTATCTTTGTCACAAAAGAAGGAAAAAAAAAACATTTATGTAGGTCAAAGGTTGTCTTCTGGCTGCACAGCTTATTCCCATTACTTTATTTTCGTCCTACCTTATCTTATCTTGTTATTCTCTGTACGGCCTTATGAGAAATTACCACGTTTTCCATTTCCACTGCAGGAAGATTCCAGCCAGCAGCCCAACTCCAATAAACAACATCCATAAGAAGCAGATAAGAAGGGCCATCGCCATCGGCTCCTCCCTATAGATACCCAGATAATTCCCTTCTTCATCCTCTCCACCACCATTTCTCAGCACCTTTGAAATTTTCTAACATCCCCCAAAGAGTTTCTTCGCCATGCTAGTTTCTTTGGTCCGCATGATGATGTGATATGAATTACGTGGCCCATTTCTGCCTGATCCTGCTCTTCCACTCGGTCTCTGTCGTGCTGTTGTACTGGTTTTACGTGTTCTCTTGATTAACTGCGGCCCTCCGTTAAGGTAGGAAGGTGTCGGTTTCTTGATTCGATCTCGTGTGTAAGTTGATTGTAAAGGGAAAAGAAAAAGGAGATGGTGTTGCGGCTGCTGGCGGGGGTGGGGAGCTCGGGATCTGAGACGTCCGTGGACGAGAAGAAGAGGAGGAGGATGAACTCCAACAGGGAGTCAGCGAGGAGGTCGAGGATGAAGAAGCAGAAGCACCTGCAGGATCTCATCGCTGAGATGGGGAGGCTAGAGAGAGAGAGGAAAGAGATGCTGAGCATATGCGATGACAAGACGAAGGGCCACCTCATCCTCGAGGCGGAGAACGGCGCCCTTCTGGCCGAGAAGACGGCGCTGGCTGGCTACCTCGGCCACTTGGAGGCTCTCATGATCAGAAAGTTCAAGGAAGCAGGTGGTCAGTGCTCCGGCGTTCAGGAGCCGTGGCAAGTCCACTGCCCGCCGCTGCATGTAGCGGCTTCGAATACCGGCGTGTTTCGTATTTGAAGCATGCTTTGGGAAATTGTTGGATTTAGAGAGGCATACCGGCTTCGATCCAGGTTGTGCACGAATGACAAAACTTTCATTTGGTTATTTTTGTGTTGCTATGAATGTAAATGAAATGACAGTTCTAATAATCAACTTATATGTAATATGATCTCAAATGGATACAGAAGTTGCAAGTTGACCCATCCACCATCCTCATTCATCACCATCTCGTGCAAATATATTCACGGAGTAATTTCTTGACTCTCCACATACACCATCTAATTAATAGCTATATCTATTTAAAACTTATTATTTTTTATTTAGTTAAACTATTCAAATTTTATAAATATATAATATTTATTCATTTGATATAATTTGTCATATATTTAATGCTCCACGTAATACTTTTCACTATATTTCGTTTATAAATATATAATTATTCCGGTTTTGAAAAGGAAAAAAGTTATTGAGTTAGCTATTTTTTATATATAATAAGGCAAATTACGAGTTAGAATTAGATTTTTGATATCAAGTTGTATATGAGTTCGAATATACTGAATGTAATAAAGTGTGGTAGAGTATTATTAACGAACTTATATTTATTTAAAAATTATTAGTTATAATTAGTATAATCATTTTAATTTTATAAATTAATACTATTTTTTTATTTTATATAATGTGTAACATTAATAATTATAACTCATTTTTTACTAAAAAAATCTATTATTATATTAATTCAAACGAGAAGAGTTACAACTAGATGATAATGTTTATTTTTATTCAATAAAAAAATAAAAATTCGGATACACTAATAAACTTAATTACCAATTTACTCTAAACTATTGGGTTAAAGCTTTAGTACAAGTGTTTGCCCCTCCAAGTACATGAGACACTTGAGACTTTCTTTTGATACTAGTAAAATATAGCATATAAGTCTGCCAAGAGTAATAGAGCTTCACTTTGTGAAATAATTTCCAAATTCTAATCGTGCTATATTGTGCATCCATTATTCAATATTGTTGAAAAGTATATTCTAACAATTTAAAGATTTTTACTAAATTATAATCTTATTAAAAATTTTGTACAAATACACAATTACCCATAATATTTCAATTTCACCAGGAGAAGAGATTGAACCGGCACAATCTTGAAGTACGGGCTCATTTATTGAATGCAGTAATTGAAGAAGCCAGTTTCATATAATTGACATCAATTACAACAAAACAAACACCACGATACATATGAAAGGCTTTATTCCTCACAAAGGGAAATATATATTAACACAGGATTCTACACAATCCTCTCTCGAGATGATGATAGCCTTCTGATGTGCCTTGTTCAAGATCCGTCCATGAAGACAGCCCCATGACCACTCGACCTGATGAACTTCTTCAGCAACAGGACCATGATTGCCAACACCAGGCCCACAGCAGCCAAAGTGAATATCCGGTCATCAGCTGATCTCTGAACCGTGCTATGTTGCCCCTGCTGGTGAAACAATTGTCTTCCCATGGCTCTCTGTGGAAGCTCGTGCGGAGGTTGGTCATCCTCCAAGTGGTGATCAACATTAGCAGGAACCAGCTGAGGCAGCTGGTTGACAGTAGGTGGATTCAGGTGCTCAACCGCGGATGCAGTTGCCTGTTCCTCAGTATGCAAAATTTCATTTTTGGGAGTTGAAGAATGGCTTGATTGTGGAACAGGGGGCGCTTTGCTCAGCATGTACTCGTGAATCTGCAGAAGTTCTTGAACGTCAATGTTCACTTTATTTTTTATCAGTAAGTCTCCACATGATGTGCCCAAAACCAAACCACAAATTGAACAAGCAAGACAGAAAGCTCTGGACTATATTTAAGTGGCTCAACAGCCGGCCATGATCAGTATTTTACACTTCATTCCAGCAAAACTGACTGCTTGGTCGGTCCGCATCAGTATAATGCAGATTAATAACTCAGCAACTCAGGGCACATCTAATAAAAGATCGTTCACTTGATGGTTTTTTTTCCTGTAAGTGTGATCTGTCTTTTCAATTGCTTATACTGCACATTATTTAGGAGAACAAAGGACTGAGATGGGGAGAGAAACAGTATAGGCACAGTTACCTCATCCATGAGCTTTTGACGATCAGGAGTTCCAAATGTTGGAGCTGCCTTGCGAGATTTGATGGCCAAGGCACGCCGTTCTTCCTTCTTGTAGTCCAAAGAGCCCAATGCTCCATTAGGCTCAGTTGGCATAAATGCAATAAGGGCTACAAGAGCAGTCCGCACTACCAACAGAAAGAGGAAACTAGATAAGGTTGAGACTTCAAAGATGTAGACTTTCAAAATTCCACAAGAATGATTATACTTTCCCCTTTTTGTCCAAGTATGATTTTGTACCTAAGATCACATCATTTCCCTCTCATTCATTATTATTAGACACTTCTAAGATGTTCATCTACAACTCATGGCCCATTTTTATTTCTCTTAAAGCACGTGGCTGGAGTCCACAGTAAGTTACAGTTACAGGAGAAACTTTCTTCCATCTAATTTACATATATTAAAAGATCTAATTCATATCAAAAGATTATCCATATTAGTGCACCCTTGTTCACCCAATGAAGTAGGACTACAGCTCACAAGTTTTCTCCATTAAATAGCCTAAACCAGGTATTTCAAATCTCGGCTGAGGACTTTTGAGTGCAAATAATCCAATCTCAAAGAACATTATCAATATGTAAACCCATCAACAGACAAAATACACAATGAAGTTTTATATAAGCTCAAACATTTCTTTTTAAGTTCCTGAAACAAGCCAGAAAGGTACTCTGGAAGAAAAAAGAGACACCAAGACAGATGAGAGATGATATTATCACTTCCAAAGAATCATATTTACATACTATACCCAATTCAAAGATTGATATGTGCAACATATTAGAACTAACCGCTCCAAGAAGGCTGCCAATGTTCAGGATGATGATTTGATATGCTCAAACATATTTTGGTTTGAGTTTCAAAGCGACCATTGGGCTGCATTAGATGAAAAATTAATATCAGCACTTTTTTTCTATAGAAAGGAAATCTTCAGATGTGAGTAAGATAAATCCTGCTAAAGTAGGAACTTGAGAGCCGTGAGTCGCGAGAGGCTTTAACCCCTCAGTGTAAACAAAAGGATGGAAAATGATAACTCTGTAAAGTGACCAAAACATTACCGTTAGCAGCATAAATGATGGGGGCTTGAAGGGATATTCCGCAGGCAGCTGAATACGGCCATGATAAATCCCACCCTCAAACTCCGAATCACAGGGTCCTCTAACAGCGAACTGCCATTCAAATATGTTCTCCTGCAAGGAAAAGAAAATTCCAGATTATTACCAAAAGCCCAGTGATAGTTTGAACTACTGCTCAATTTTCCAACACGAGCTCTAACTGAATCACTGCTTCTCAGATTGAAACCCTAAAAACTCCGCGATTCCATATATTCATGACTATTTGACCACAATGATTCTCAAAAGGATTAAACTAGCAGCATTTTCAAACAAAACAGAGAGAATAAATGTTGGGGAAATAGAACATGGCACGACAATATCACCAACTGAACAGAGAAGATTAACATTGCTTAATCTACCAAACTTAGACTAAAGCAAATGACTATCCCAATGGCTTGAATAAGTAGATAAATCTCAAAACTTCAAATAAAATTTGGATTATTCTTATCCTCAAATATGATCGGATTGGAAATCCAACTTCATAAGCACAGAAGTGACGCATCTGTAACATACAGGTCTACGCCATACGCCAACTGAGCTAATAAGGTTCTAACGAACCTCGAGAGGAAGGCTCATGAAATCATCGGAAGGATTAGATTGCATCTCCTTAGCCTCTTGCAGGATCCGCTTCACCGCAGGGTTCTTCAGATTATATCTGTCGGCCATTTTCAGCAGCTCTCAAATCCTCCTCCGGTCTCCAGCACCCTCCAATCAACGGCCTCAACCAACCATCTCTCCACCTTCCCCTCTCGGTAAACAGTATCTGAAAGCGAAGAGATTTAGAGATTGAATAGGATTGGAGAAAAGATGGAGGATGGGAACATTTATGACCAGAGGAAGCAACGGAGCAAGAGGAAGGCGACTTAGTCGCCACTCGTGGACCAGGCACGTCATATGACGCTCAGCTTGTTGCGTGGCAGGGTATTATTGGACAAGATAAAATGCACGTGGCCTTCTATTGGTGGGTTTTTGTTGAACGGTGAGACCGTGAAGGTGAATATATATATATATATCCTCAATCTTATTTATCCAATTTTTTTTAAACATTTAGTTTTTAATATTTTTATTGATAATTCATTTTTAATATTTTCCATCTGTTATTGCAAAAAAGTAGTAATAATAATAGTAATATTATTAGTAGTAAAAAATTGATAAATATATAAAAAAAATGCAAAGTATGCTCTAAATTACATATAACATATGTTAATCATGCATGCCCTCCCTCCCTAAATATATTATTTCATGGTAAGGACAATTAATAAGATTTTTAAAAATATAAATTGAAATTTCTTAAATTTGATATAAAAATAAATTATCAATACAATGTGATTTCTGTTTGTATAATTTTTACTCGTCTAAAAAATCATATAAAATATTTTTATTATGTAAAAAATTATCCATTTTAGATAAGGTGATTTGGTCAGTCTTTTTTTTTTGTTTGTTCGAATTTTTCTTATACCCCTACATGAAACCATTAATTTTAAGATGGTGTAGGATTGGAATCCATATAGCATTAAGTATATTTAACATTCAAAACATTAAAATATATTGATAATCATAAAACATTCATATGTTTAATATAACAATAATGAGAAATTTCCAAATGAGTAATTTCTCTAAAATCCTCAAATTGCATGAACGATCTTAGTTAGCGAATGTGACAAAGAGTACATCATCATCCACCATTCATCTTTAGTAAATGGACCAAATTAATGATAACACATTTATATGTAAAATGAAAAAGATATGCTAAACATAATATAAAATTAAAGGTTTGATGATAGGTTGGTTAACTAAATTCAAAATAAAAACGAATAAATTTTATATTTTTAAAGCAATTAAACCTGATTTAATTGCATTGTGAATACTCATATTCCCTTTTAATAAATGACTCTATCATTATTAGAGTTTTCTAAGGATAGAAAAGTAATTGATGAGGTGTATGCAAATAACAGTGGGTGTGGATGGGATCTTTCAAATTTTATATTTTTTTCTTTTTGCACTCAAACAATTCATTCGATTATTGTTCATGACAAAACTATATTTTTTGTAGCAATTACTGAAATTGTGGAGGTATACGGTATTCATATAAATTTGATGGTCATGTTCATCATAAATAACCTGTATAATATTAATGAATCCATTTCAATGATAAATTTTTATTAATTCAATTTCACTCCCATTTTAAGGATAGCAGTATTGCATTTGCTTCCCTTCAAGAGTTTGGTTGCATTGTATATGAAGGCTATGGAGTCACTTTTTAAAATCTCAAATTATCACCACATTTCTATAAAATAATTATTCGAGTCAAAAAAATGATCACAATTTATTTTTACTATACATCCCCATCTCTACACATAATTGGGAGATTGATGAGTTTGCTTATATGAGCTACTAGTAATGTGCAACGACAAATAAATTTGGGAAATTCTTCTAATAAAAACTCAACTCCTACCAAATTAATGATAAGTATATAATAAAATACATTATTTTGATCATTAACTCAGTTTATTGTTAATAAAATACATGTTTTACTGTCATGTAGTAAGAATGTGCAAATTAAAAATGTTGAGTTAATAGTTATCGAAATTATGTAAAAAATTGGACAATTATGACATATTTGGTGTTCCAACAAATGTAACTATTTAATTTTACTTCATTTATAATTAAACAATATATATGTATTAAAAATTCACAGACAAAGATTTATCGAGTATTCAATCGAAATATAGTTAATAATCTTTCGAGAGTAATTGAGATTTTAAATAGTAATTTGAACAATTTTAATGAGTAATTAAGATTTTAAATAATAATTTCGACAATTTTATTATTATTATTTTGATTTAGAGCATGTATATGGTGGGTAAGGTATGGCATGTCACATATGAAAGCATAAATTGATCTAAAGTTACATGTTCTAAGTTTTTCCATAGCCAAATGATCTTATTTTTACAACTTGTTTCTTGGATGAGAATTTGCTAAATTAATTTTTCCTCATTATCAATAATAAATAATTTGATAGGGTCAATTCATTTCATTGTATCTTTGATGACATATGTATCATTGAACAAATGCACAACTGGGTAATAATGTTTATAAATATCAAAGGAAGTGAAGATAGATAATGGAAAAATGAAAAATAGATAATATGTGTATAATATTGTTGTAATATTTAATTTTAATATGGGTACAATTTAATGAATTTATATAATTTTAATAAAGTTTTTATATGAATAGATATAATATATTTAAATGATATAAACATAATATAATAATATCTAAATAAAATCTCATCGAAATCTAGCCATATTTGAATAGACTTATTTCTCTTGATAATACTCATTGGAGCTTATATCCATTTAATTGTACGAACTCATATATTTTGATCTATTGGTAATGCCGAATTGTGTCTCTTTATGTCTTGGATATAAATAAGATAATTGAATAATTAATGTATATTGCATTATTGAATATGTTCACTAAAAAAGATAAAGAAATCAATTGAAGGTAAAAATAGCTAAATGTGGAAAATAGTTGGATAAATAATATATATAGAGATATATCATTTTTGTGAAGGTCTAAAAAAAAGAATTGTGCTAAATTTTGAAGACATCATAATTAGGATGTTGATACTAAATATCCAAAAATTTTTAAATGAGAAAAATATTTGCTAAAATAAGGAGTTTACTATTAATATAAAAAAATAAACTCATTAAAAAATAAAGAAATTAAGTTAATATTTGACTGAATTTAAGCTAAATTGAATGGTTATGTATTAAAAAAAGAGTATTTATACTATTTAAAGAAAATAACGAAGATATACTCAAATTTTTGAAAGAAAAATATTGAACTAAATTGAAATTTTCTCAAAAATTAAAATTTGTCTCTTGAGATTACAACAAAAATGATAAAATAAGAGATATCTCGGGTTAAGAAATGATATATATAATGAAGACGAACGGATTCGCCACCCCACCCCGTATGATAGTATATCACGAGTTTTCCTCAATAAGGCTCTGATACCATAAAAAGACAAGAATGAGAGATAAATAATGAAAGAATGGGAGATAGACAATATGTGTATAATATTATTGTAATACTTGATTTTAATATGAATATAATTAAAGGGTTTATATAGGCTTAATAAAGCCTTTACACAAATAGATATAATATATTGAAATGATACAAATAAAATCTAATAATATCTAAATAAAATATGGTGGAAATCTAGTATTATCTAAATATGCTCATGTCTCTTGGTAATAATGCTCGTTAGAGCTTGTGCAGACTCTTGTCTTGTGTTCTCTTGGTAATGGGAGATAGACAATATGTGTATAATATTATTGTAATACTTGATTTTAATATAAATATAATTAAAGGGTTTATATAGGCTTAATGAAGCCTTTACACAAATAAATATAATATATTGAAATGATACAAATAAAATCTAATAATATCTAAATAGAATATGGTGAAAATCTAGTATTATCTGAATATGCTCATGTCTCTAGGTAATAATGCCCGTTAGAGCTTGTATCTCTTAAGTTGTGCGGACTCTTGTCTTGTGGTCTATTGGTAATGCCCATTGGGGATTGTGTCTCTTGACTTGTACAGACTCATGTCTTGTGACTATTGGTAATACCCGTTGGGGCTTGTGTCTCTTGACTTGTGGTGTCTTGTGACTTCAATGTAATTTATTGTCTATTAGTTTACTTTCGAGCACGTTGTGTGAAAACTTTAATATCCATCTATATGACCAAACCTGTACTTGGCCATCTCCAATTTGTCATATCATTCCCTCTTTAAAGAGTTCTTTACTTGTCCACAAACTACGATAAAGCCATGATAACCACTTTCTTACACTTGCATTGAGGAAATGAGTACTATGAAAATATTTACATTCAAGCAGTTGTCCCAACAAAGAGTTTGGGTGGTGGAGTAGTTGTCAGACTTTCATAAAAATGGACTTAAGAGGGAATAGAGATCTTTTAGCTCCATGCCACCTAGTGTGTGTTCCAATTTTTAGTACCGCTTCCACACCAAAACCTAGTAATATCATTGCAGTAACCTGTAAGTAGGAAAGAACTCATAAAGTAAACCTAAGTGGACCATAAAGTAAAGAGAAAATGCATGAACGGACAACGCCAGCAAAGAGAAAATGCCTCCGTTCAGGGTATTTCAAGTCATTTATGAGCTTGACCAAGATGCTAAACGGTCGGGCAGAGAGTCCCCGAACTCCCTATATAACGAGTTCCTCTCCATTCATCCTCCTCACATATAAAATCTCCATTCTCTATCAATTGCTCCATTTTTCGGTGAAGCTCGAACCAAAGCTCCGACATTGGCATTTTTTTTTAGTCTTAGTAGGCGAGGTTGGGTTCTTAGATTCTAGAGGAAGTTAGCTACCTGACAGTAACTTCTGTTCGACCTAAGGACCGTCGAAAAAGCGCCAATGGAATCAAATAGTGAAGCAGCTCTGAAGGACCGAAGCTGCCCTATTTCGGTCGAGCTAAAATCGGCCAAATTCATCCCTTCTCCGACCAAACCAAGCCCTCCTAACATCTTCACAACCCTCATACGACCTCAATCAAGCTGAAAGGTAAGCCAATTTGGCCCCCATTTGTCATTTCCGATCGACGTTAGAGAGAGAAATAGTGAAACTTCACTTACAAGTTTCTCCCTCGATTTGTTGTGAATTGTAGTGATTCTTGATCATAGGAGGAAGCTCAAGACGAGAGCTACCTGCTTATATAGAAAGCTCGGACCGCCGCACCGCCAATGGCAAGTTTTTGAAGCTTTCTTTCTCTACGCACACTTTTCCAGTGAAGCTTTGTTTGATCTTGTTTCGGCCTTAATTCATGCAATTCAAAGCTCAATTGAATCGTATGGAAGTGTAGGAACTGATTTACACCTCCAAAATTAACCCAGATTGGATGGTCAATTTGACGAAATCATATTCGGCCAGTTGAAAGGGGAAATTGAGAGCAAATTGTGGGGAAATTGGGGATCTCATAAAATCGAGGGACCTATTTTCAATTTTCCAAAATCAAGGGTCAATTGGCCATATAAAAGATGTTGGAGGACCAATTGGTCGATTTTTGGAATAATTGGGGCTAAATTGCCATTTTGGAAAGTAGGGGCAAAATGGTAATTTTTGAAAGGTTGGGGACCAAATTGGAAATTTGGAAAACTTGAATCCCTTAAACAATTTTGAGTTAATTGAGGACCCAAAGTAAATTTTTGGAAGTTTTGGGACTCAATTTGGAGAAAAGTTTACACTAGGGACCTAAAGTCAAGGAAAATGAACTTTAGGGACCTAAGTGCAATTAACTAACAATTTTGAGCCTAGTCGCTCATATGTGAGAAACGAATGCTATTATACCAAACTCTAATAGATAAGGGTGCCCAAATCGTGTAGGAACATGAGAGATCAGAATGCCAACAAGGATAAGCTAGCGTGGAAATGGAAACCAATTGGAGAAGGATACACTTTAGTTATCGGGTGAGTGGGCTTACTAACGTTATACCATATTGGGGTGATGAGTATAGTTTAAAGTTAAAAACCACTTACCGGTTGTGAGTGGGCTTATTCACATCATACCCGGTTGGGATGATGAGAATTTTAGAAATGAAAAACTATTTATAAATGGCATTTTGACATCATACCCGATTGGGGTGATGGGCAAACGAAGTTAAAACCTACTTACCAATTGTAAGTAGAGGATATCATACTCGATTGGTATGATGGACTTTCTTGAAAGAAGAAGAAACCCGCTTGCCGGCTGTAAGCAGAGGTATCATCACACCTGGTTGGTGTGATGAAGTGAAAATTTTATTTTGTTCTCCCCTAACTAGTGTGCCAATTATTAAACTTTTTGGGAGACCTTCTTGACAAGAGCTAGAACAGTTCAGATAGGCTAGAGGCCTCAGTTTTGAACTTATGGGGCTAAAATGCCCGGTTTTGGAAAATCATGTATAGTAGGCCCAAGGACAGTGGGCACGAGCAGGAGCTCGTAAACAAACATGGGATATGAAAGCCATGAAAAACTCTTAATGAAATGGATATGTGATTTCGCCATGGTACCAAGACAAGACCGACATACTCGATGGACTAGCGGTAGTGCGTTAGGGCCAAGATGATGGACTGACCTAGACAATTAGCTGCAGGTCGAGTTGAGGATCGGAGCCATTGGACAAGTGGCATCAAAGATAAATGACTATGTGAAAATTATTGTTTGTGCATGCACTTGAGGTTTAGGACCATCAAGACGCCCAAGAGAGGGAGTGATACGTCCTAAAGACTACTGGACGACATGGTGGAGATAAGAGCAGTTTGTGGTACAAGCAGTCGGGAAGCTCGACGTAGCTTCTTGCACATGAGACCGAGGTGAGGTCGGGATGAGGTCTCTGTCCTCATATGGACACAGAGTTATTTTTGGGTCTGAGGGCCGGATGTCGTGAACATCCACTCATACCCAGGGTAGAAGTGGACGAGCATCTATCTTGGTGGCCAGTAAAAACGCTCCGAGCCACAAGTGGGTACAGTGGACCGACTGCCCTGCGAATGTGTGCTCCCTTCCTGATGAAGGGCATGCGTTGTCTGCTAAACAAACTGAATGTGGAATTGAGGAAAAATGTTTTGAAAATCGAAATCCGGGGAAAGATTATTCTTAAAGGAAATAAGAAATTTTGGCACACTTTGAGTAAAACTATTTATGAAAAACTCACTCCCAACACCCATTCACTGAGTTGTAGTAACTCACCCCTGTTTTATATCCTTTTTCGGGTATAGAGAAACTATGACTAAAGAAAACACCAGGATCTACCCTTTGTCAAGTATGCTTAAAAGTTTATGTTATTCCAGGGAACAAGATTTAAATTATGTCTGGCTCCTCTTGATTAAAGCAAGGGGAAAACCCTTCTTAAACTAAGGGAGCAATGGGTTAATCACTGGGATCCGGCCAAACTGGGTCAGTGCATGACAACTTGAGTGGTATCAGAGCCAAGTTCCCTTGAAAGCATTATCAATACTATGCCATGACACTAATGGAAACTTAACCACCTTGCAGGAAGAAGAGTTCCTAGGAAATTTAAGGTGTGATCCAAACCCCCACATGAAATCGTGAAAAAGACGCCTACCTCTAGAGAGGTAGCCGTTCAACGATTCCTAGAGAGCAAGAAGAGAGTGATCAATGACATGGTGGATAATTATAAGAAACTCGTTAGAGTCCTATTAGAGCTAGAAGGCATCACCTATCCTCCTCCAAGGTAGTAAGAACCTATCTCTCCTCCAAGGAGCCCAACACCTCCTTCAGCCCCACAACAACCAAAATAGACTCCCACTAAGAAGGAGGCTCGGGACAACTATTGGGATGCCCACACCACTTTTATGAAAGTCTACCAAGTACCCCCACCAGTTCAATCCAACTTCAATCCTTTTCAAGGGGTGAAGTGGATATACGATTGTGAGGCTGATATGTTGAGAAGGTACAAACTCGAAGCCATTCATGAAGGCTAACTCCTGACCTATGACTTCAACTAGTTCATCAGAACCTTTAGACCATTAATCCCTCAACCGTTCAAAGGCTAACTCCTGACCTATGACTCCAAGGGACTAAAAAGTAGTGAATTCCTGTAATAAGTCGAGTACGACAAGAAACTATCTCTTTGAATGAATGAAAGCTAGTTTTCCTTAATTTAATCTCCCTTATAATGACAAGTACAACTAATAGATTGGAAGTATATAAACCATGACTAGGGTAGTAGATGGAGAAAAAACCACCTAAGGAGGAAAACTATAGGTCACCTCTAGTTAACCATAACCCTAAGATAGGAAAATAAGTTCCCCCACAAAAAACCAGGAATATGGAGTAACAAGGCAATAAGACTGAGAAAGAAATTCCAGAGGAGTCTGCCTAGAATCACCAGGAAGGACATGCCCTAATTAAGGGTAGGAAGAAGAGAAAGAGTGTGAAGTCCGGTGTAAAGGAAGTAAGCATCAAAAGGTGCAATAGTTGTACAGGAAAACCTAAGGACCATAAAGAGTTAAGGAAGAGGCCCCATATAAAAGTTAGGAAACCAAGAAGAATTGGGCTGCCCTAAGGGAAATTAGTTGAATGGAAGATAACCAAGAGGAAAGTAAGGTACAAGGAAGAAGTGGGAGCGTGGAAAGTGATAAGCCACTTTAGGATAAGACACGGAGAGAGGGAAGAGGAAAAAGGAGTGTGATAGGAAGAGAACTCTAGGGAAATACACAAGTACCCTTGAAAGAGTGAAAGAGTTAGTGATAGGCAGGACACAAATTATTCAGGAGCTCCTTAAACGAAGGATAAGGAATGAAAAGGAATTGGAGGACAAGGAAGGATCAAGGGCGAATAACCATACCGATGTTAGAAGGGTGTAAGAAAAGAATGAAGGAAAAGCCTTCAAGGAGCGTTAGGGAGGTTGAACGTGAAACTCCCAGGACGGAAGTCCCTAGGTAGAAGGATAAAGATAGGAAGTGGGACCATGGAAAGAGAAATGGCATCTGTCCCTAACTGACAGATGAATCATAAGAGGCTTAACCCAAAATAAGGAACCTCATTAAAGGGCATATGTGGTTAAGGATGTACTGGGATGGCCAAGTGTGACTTGCTCTGGAAGATCAGAGAAGCCAAATAGGGATTTCAGACGAACCTAAAGAAAGGAAGCAACTAGTAACAACAAGAGAGTCAAGGAGAATAAATGACGCCCTAAGAAAGATCGGGAAGAAGTAAGGTATACACCATATATAGGGCAATGGGATGGATATTAAGGACAAGAAGACTCAAGAGACAAACTATCTTAAGATAATTAAACAAGTAGAATAGTAGGAATGAGACAGTTAATGAACTGACCCTCATGATGGTCAAAACTCAAGCAAAGAAGGAAGAAGTGGAAAGGCCAAAACATTTGGAAAATAAGGATGAAGGAAAACCTTAAAGAGATCAATGACCAATACAGGATTAATGACCAAAAGCCATGAGAATGTTAAGTAAGTCTCTCACAGGATGATCAAAAGATTTTGAAACAAAGAAGATGTGAGCTCTTCCTAAAAGAAATAGACGTGTACTGGGATACAAGTGAGAATGAGGATGGGGTACAAAAGATGTGTACGTAAGGTTTCAAGAGTAAAGGTAAGCAGGAGAGGATGGCATCAAAAGATGTCATTTAAGGTTAGATGTCCTCAATGGAAAATGAGAAGAGAATTCCCGGAGAGAAGAGTATAAATCTTACCAAGGAAGGAAACCCTAGAAAGACATACATGTCCCAACTATGAGGTAATGGAGCCAACAGAAGTGAAAAATAAGATAAGCTCATAAATGATATGTTGGTTGAGATGAAAAGATCAAGTAAAAATGAAAAGTACACATGAGGGCCTAAAGAGTAAGTTAAACCCAAATAACGGGTAAATAGGAAGATAACATCAAAAGATGTCGTATGAGTAAGAAATGGGTGGACTGCCCTTAAAAAAAATAAACAGAGAAAAGCACATCTAAGATACCTTGGAGAAGTAAGCCCTCCAGTTAAGAAGTGATTAAAGTAAATGACCACTAACATCAAAATTGGTTATGGTCCAGCTCACTTGATGGAGCCTAAATAGTGGACGGTTGGGCATAGTGTGGAGTACACGAAATAAGATCCAATAATCAGATTAAAAGGGGTGTGAAGAAATGAAGAAAGAAACCTTCAAGGGATGGTAAGAAGGTTGAGCATGTAGCACCTAAGGTGGAAGTCTCTATTGTGAGGAACATAGTAAAGAACAAAATCATAATAAGGGAAATCCCCAAACAAAGTAATCAACACATAGACCGAAAGGGATTAAATCGAAATAAAGAATTGTGAAATGGTCACGAGCAAGTAAGAATGGATTAAGAAAAGGAAAGTACTTGAGGAAAAGATGCCACTGGAAATGAGGAAGGACATAAAAAGGGAAGAATCTCTGCTTGTTAGTAAGCCATTGGGAAACCTAATGATTGGAACTGGAAAGACTCAATAACGAAATTAGAAAAGGACGAGTAGGTTAAGAAAACCAGCACGGTTAAGTAGGACATGATATCAAAGGCAAGATGGATGATTAGATAATGGTAAAGGTAGTCAAGAAATACAACCAGACGAAGTTATATGATTCATGGAAGGTTGAGAATAACCATTAAGGAAGTGTTCTAAAATTTTAATGGCCAAAGACAAGTTCTAGAACATGTCATGTTGTAGGGGACATGTAAGCCGAACAACCCCAATGAAAAATATGACTCAAGTATGGAATAGTCAGTTGGTTAAGCATGATAGGTCAAACATTAAATTTGGATCGACGTTGTAGTAAACAACGAATTAGGGAAGGGTCAAAACAAGACGAAAAGGTGATAACACCGAAACCCGTGAAAGCAAGTACATAGCACTCGAAAGGATACCAAGCTAAGGGTTTCAATTATAAAGAGAATAACTAGACACGAGAACGATTGGGGATCTTGGAACTCCCAATCCTGAAATCTCGAGCAAGAACCCTTAAGAGGAAGAATCTTGCCCTAAGCAAAGGAAGACGTGAACCTAAGGATATACCTTTGGACTCGCGGGAAAGACATGCTTAGTTACGGTAAATTTCATGGAACGAGTAAACAATGAAAAAGGAAAAGAAATTCCTTAAATGTGTGTTGTAAAGGGGCTAAGTGAAAGAACAATCGAAGTATTAGCATGTCAAGTAAACCCAAGTGAACATCAAGTGAAATTATTTATGAGGCAAAAGATACTAATTTAGTTTTGGGGACAAAACTTCTAAAATGAGGGAAGAGTTGTAAACCCCATCACTTGAAAATACGAAAACCAGGGAAAGGACCGGTCAACTCAAAAGAGAAAATTGAATCGGTTCATGAACCTTAACCGATAGAGAAAGGGAAAAAAGGGAAAATTTCAAATCCTGAGTGACCTAAAGAGTCATATAAATTATGAAAAAGGAGTTTGGAACAAATTGGAAGAGAAAACTAGACCGGTTCAGATGAACCGGACCTGAACCAGATTAAACCGGTTTGAACCATCATTGAATCGGTTGCTAAATTTATTTTTCTAGGTGGCTTAAAATATTCAAATTGAGGAATTGAAGCCACCATTGGATAGAGAATGAATTTAGAAATTTTTAATTTTGAGAAAATCGGTCGAATCGGGCCTAAATCGGCCGGTTTAAGCATTGAACCCGGTCAAACCAGTCCGATTCGGTTCAGAATAGTGTCGTCTTCTTCCTTCAGATGACGACACTAGCATACGGACAGCGCGTAAGAAGAGAAATTGCCTCCGTTCAGGGCATTTCAGGTCATGAATGAGCTTGACCAAGATGCTAAACGATCTGGTAGAGAGTCCCCAAGCTCCCTATATAAAGAGATACTCTCCATTCATCATCCCCCCACCTAAAATCTTCATTCTCTCTTAACTGCTTCATTTTTTGGTGATGCTCAAACTAGAGCTCCGGCATTGGCATTTTTTCGGACCTCAGTAGGTGAGGTTGGGTTCTTTAGATTTCAGAGGAAGTCAGGTACCTGACAGCAACTTCTGTTCGACCCGAGGATCGCTGGAGAAGTGCCGACAGAATCAAATAGTGAAGCAGCTCTGAAGGACCAAAGTTACCCTATTTCAGTCGAGCTAAAATAGGCCAAATGTAGCCCTCCTCTGGCTAAACCAAGCCCTCCCAACATCCCCACAACCCTCATATGACCTCAATCGAGCTGAAAGGTAAGCCAATTCGGCCCTCTCTATCATTTCTGATTGACGTTAGAGAGAGAAATGGTGAAACTTCACTAACAGGATTCTCCCTTAATTCGATGTGAATTGTAGCAATTATTAATCTAAGGAAGAACCTCAGTACGAGAGCTACCAGCTCGGACCGCTGCACTACTGAGGGTAAGTTTTTGAAGCTTTTTCTCTCTACATAGTTTTTCGGTGAAGCTCTATTTGAGCTCGTTTTGGCCTCAATTCATACGATTCAAAGCTCAATTGAATCGTATGGAAGTGTAAGAATTGATTTACACCTCCAATTGAAGCAATTAACCCTTATTGGATGGGCAATTTGATAAAATCATATTTGGCCAATTGAAAGGGAGGAAATTGGGGGAATATTTTGGGGAAAAATGGGGATTTCATAAAATTGAGGGACCTATCTGCAATTTCCCAAAATTAAGGGCCAATTGGCCATGGAAAAGATGTTGGAGGACCAATTGGTTGATTTTTGAAACAATTGGGCTAAATTGACATTTTTGGAAAGTAGGGGCAAAATGGTAATTTTTGAAAAGTTGTGGACCAAATTGGAAATTTTGAAAACTTGAGCCCCTTAAATAATTTTGAGTTAATTGAGGACCCAAAGTGAATTTTTGGAAGTTTCAGGACTCAATTTGGGGAAAAGTTAGCACTAGGGACCTAAAGTCAAGGAAAATGAACTTTAGGGACCTAAGTGCAATTAACTAACAATTTTGAGCCTAGTCACTCATATGTGAGAAATGAAGGCTATTATGCCAAACTCTAATAGATAATGGTGACCAAATCGTGTAGGAACACAAGAGACCGGAATGCCGATAAGTATAAGTTAGCGTGGAAGTGAAAACTGACTTGAGAAGGATACACTTCAGTTATCGGGTGAGTGGGCTTACTAACATCATACCCGATTGGGGTGATGAGCACAATTTAAAGTTAAAAACCACTTACCGATTGTGAGTGGACTTATTCACATCATACCTGGTTGGGATGATGAGCATTTTAGAAATGAAAAACCACTTATAAGTGGCATTTTAACATCATACCCAGTTGGGGTGATGGAAAACGAAGTTAAAACCTATTTATCGGTTGTAAGTAGAGAATATCATACTTGATTGGTTGATGGACTTCCTTGAAGGTAGGAGAAACCCGTTTGTCGGTTGTAAGCAAAGGTATCATCACACCCAGTTGGTGTGACGAAGTGAAAATTTTATTTTTGTCAAAAGTGTTCTCCCCTGACTAGTGTGCCAAAGCTTAATTTGGGAGACCTTATTAACGGGAGATAAAAAAACTCAGATAGGCCAGAGGCCTCGGTTTTGAACTTGTGGGGCTAAAATGCCCAGTTTTGAAAAATCACGTATAGTGGGCCCAAGGCCAGTAAGTACGAGCAGGAGCTTGTAAACAAACATGAGATATGAAAGCCATGAAAACACCTTAATGAAATGGGTGTGTAATTTCGACATGGTACCAATACAGGACCGACATACTTGATGGACTGTCAGTAGTCTGTTAGGGCCAGGATGACGGATCGGCCTCGACAAACAGTTACAGGTCAAATTGAGGGTCGGGGCCATTGGACTAGTGGCATCAAAGATAAATGGCTATGTGAAAATTGTTGATTGTGCATGAACTCGAGGTTCAGGACCATCAAGACGCCCAAGAGTGGTAGTGATGCATCCTAAGGGCTGCTAGACGACATGGTGGAGATAAGGGTAGTTTGTCGTGCCAACAGTCGAAAAGCTCGACGTAGCTTCTTGCGCATGAGACCAGGATGGGGTTAGGATGAGGTCTCTGTCCTCATACGGACACAGAGTTGTTTTTGGGTCTGAGGATCAAATGTCATGAACATCCACTTAGACCTAGGGTAGAAGTGGATGGGGTTCTATCTTGGTGGCCGATAAAGATGCTCTAAGCCACAAGTGGGTGCAGTGGACGGACAGCCCTGCGAATGTGTATTCCCTTCCCGATGAAGGACGCGTGTTGTCTGCTAAATACACTTAATGTGGAATTGAGGAAAAAGGTTTTGAAAACTAGAATCTGATTAAAGATTATTCTTAAAGGAAATAAGAAGTTTTGGCACACTTTGATTAAAGTTGTTTATGAAAAACTCACTTCCAACACCCATTCACTGAGTTGTAGAAACTCACCCCTCTTTTATATCCCTTTTCAGGAGTAGAGAAACTTTGACTAAAGAAAACACTAGGATCTACCCTTTGTTAGGTATGCTTAAAGGTAATTTTAAGCTTGCATTTTCATTTATTTATGTTATTCCACGGAACAAGGTTTAAATTATGCATGGCTCCTCTTGATTAAAGGAAAGGGAAAACCCCTCTTAAACCAAGGGAGCGGCGAGTTAATCATGGGGATCCGACCAAACCAGGTCGAGGAGTGACATACTATCTCCTGAAGTTGGGATATGGCCACCATCAGATCATCTCCGTCAAACTTGGCCACCCTAGTTTTAAGCCATGCTTTCTCTAAGTAAAATAACCAGGAATGAGAACTAGAAAATTTCGAAGGAAAACTGAGCTCCCAATTGAACCATGATTGCATAAATTAACCAATGTGGGATGAGAAACAACCCAAACACCCCAATTAGCAAAGAAATCAACTAAATGAAACAAGAACTAAACCAAATCGAGGTTAACTAGACATGAACCAAATATAACTGTATTGAACTAAAAGGAAATGGTTTGAAAATTTATTTTTTAAGGTGTTTCAAAAAGGGCAATTTGGTAAATTGAGGTCACCGCTATGTAGGAAATGAATTTATATTAATTTAAAAATTGTTAATTTTTAGAGAACTAGTCGAATTGGGCCTGAACCGACCAATTTACGTCACGAGTCACTAAAAACCAGTTCAATTGGGTTGATCAATGATCATACCAGATCAACATACCAAATGCCACATGGGTTTCAGGTTAGCCTACACGACCAATTAGCGAGCAACATGTGGTGAACATTGTAAACGCCACTTTCTCAAAATAAGAAAGCTGGAATAGAGAACTGAAAAATTTTGAAAAGAAAATCATGATTTAAAGTGAACTGGAATTTTGAAGAGAAATCAAAACGGGATCAGAAATAATCTCGAGTGATGATTGAAGTTCCAAAAGGTAAGGAAAATAATCTAATTGCAAATTGGGAGTGAGAACCGGATTGGTTCAGGATGAACCGAAACCAAATTGGCAAGAAGTTATTTAATAATTCATTTTTCGGAGTGACTTAAAAATGTCAAATTGGAAAATTGAAATCATCACCATGTAGAAAATGAATTTAGATAAATTTAGAAATTTTTAATTTTTAGAAAACTGGTCGAATCAGGCATGAACCAGCCGATTTTCAATTTTGGATCATCAAACTTGGTTCAATTAACTGGTCAACGGTCTAGCTAGGTCAATCGACTGCCTGCTAGGTCAACACACCTCAGCTCGTGTAAACCCCGCACAATTGAGTTAAGGAAAATCGGGAAAAGAACCGGTCAAACCGAATAAGAAAACCAAACCGGTTTACATTTGGGAATAAGCAATATGAAAATTTACAACTTTCGGTTGATCCAAAAGATTTATTAAACATTAGAAAAGAAACTTAAGACAAACTAGAAAACAAAAACCAAATTGGTTTAGGTGAACTAGATTCCATATGAACTTCAAAGTTAAGCGTGCTTACTTGAGAGTAGTGTGAGGATGGGCTTATCATAAATAGCCATCAACTAATATATATTTAATTATTGGAATTAATACCGACAATTTAATACCTAAATTAAATTATTGGAACTAATACCGATAATTAAATTAATTAATTATTGAAATTAATACCAACAATTTATGACAATATTAATACTAGTAATAAATCTCGCCATTTAATACACAGGTTTTACGACTATATAAGGAGGTCATCCCCATTTCATTCTCCTCACACCTGAACACTTCTCTCTCTCTCTCTACTACTCCATTTCTCGGTTAAGCTTAAACTAGAGCTTCGACTTCAACATTTTTCTTAACCTCGAAAGGAGAGGTCGGACTCTTTAGAACCGGGGAGAAAACAGCTATCTAATAGCAAACTCCAGTCAATCCGAGAATCGTTGGAGAAGCGCCGACATGATGGAATTGTGAAGCAACTCCGGCGGACCGAAGCTACCCTATTTCGGCCAAGTTGAAATTGGCCATTTCAAGCCCTCCTCAGGCCAAACCAAGCCCTCCCAACACTTCATCAGCCTTTCCACAGCCAAATTAGGACCGAAAGGATTAACCTCAGGATGAGACCTATCTGCCTAGATTGAAAGCTCGGACCACCGTGCCTTCACCGGAACGTTAAATACCGGGAATGCCAGCAAGGACAAGCTCGCGTGAATACAAAGAACCAATCTAGTGGAATTCACGACATTAACGGGTGAGTGGGATTATATATCATACCCAGTTGGGGATGATAAGTGCCTCGATATAAAAACCCACTGTTTAGTGGTATTTTAATCATCACTACTTAGAGAAAGTGATGTGAAAGTTATGCGGAAAAACTACTTACTGGTTGTAAGTAGATCATACCTGGTTGGTATGATGAGACTTCCTCGAAGGAAGTTGAAAACCCGTTCATCGGTTATGAATGGAGATGTCCTTATACCGGTCGGTATGATGGACAGTAAAACCCTATTTTTGTCGGAAGATCTCTCCCCTGACTGTGTGCCAATGCTTAAACAATTTGGGAGACCTTCTCGACGGGAGCTCGAATAGCTCTGATAGGCTAGGGGCCTCAGTTTTGGAACTGGGGGGCTAAATGCCCGATTTGGAAAATCTCGTACAGTGGGCCCAAGGCCAGTTGGCACGAGCAGGAGCTCGTAAACGAACATGATATATGTGCCATAAAACTTAATAAGTGAATTGTTTGGCCATGGTACCAAGATAGGACCGACATGCTCAGTCAACTAGCGGCAGTGCGACATGACAGGTCGACGGACTAGTCAAGACAAACAGCTACGGGTTGAGTTGAGAGTCGGGGCCGTTGGACTAATGGCACCACATATTACATGGCAATATAATAAAACATTGTTTGTGCATGCACTGTGAGTACGGGATCATCAAGACGCCCATGAGGGGTAGTGATGCGTCCTAAGGGCACTGGACGACCTGGTGGCTATAAGGGTAGTTCGTCGTTCCACGTGTCTGTGCGAAATTTGGAGTAGCACGAAGCGCAAGAGATCGGGGTGGGGACAGGATGAGGTCTCTGTCCTCATACGGACATGAAGAAGTGATTTTGGGATTGTGGGTAGGATGTCACATACATCCACTCATTCCCAGGGTAGAAGTGGTCGTACTTTTATCTGGGTGGCAGGAAAAGTCGCTCCGAAGCCACTAGCGGGTTCAGTAGTGATACTGACTTGCGAATGTGTGTAACCTTCATGATTAAGGATGTGTGTTGGGGGATAACACACCGTGGTAACTAAGAAATAATGGAAAAACACGAATTTTTAAATGAAATGATTTTTAAAAACAAAGGAGTCTGGCACACTCCATATAAATGTTTTTCTTAAAAGTCAAAAGCTTTTAAAAACCCATTCACTGAGTAGTCGTACTCACCCCCTCCCTTGTATCCCTTTCAGGAAATCCCGGAAAGCCTCCCCTTAAAGACCGTCAACTAAGATGCCTGTAAGACAGTTATGTAAAGTTTTAAATTTCATACAGTTTTGATTATGCTATTCCAGGAAAAAGGTGCAAGTTAAAGGACACCTTACTCTTTACGGTTTACGATAAGGGGAAACCCTTTAATAAATCGGGAGTGTGGCGGGTTGATCACGGGGATCCGACCAAACTGGGTTGGGGCGTGACAGTGCGCATGACCAATCATTATGCTACGTTTGGAAAAGCACATCCCATCACCCGCTAGGTTACCATCTAGAAGTGTCGACCAATCAGAGTGTGATATGTGTCACTCGTCCACGATCGATTAAAGAAATTCCACATCTTTCGGAATTGACCAATGGGAGCATGACATGTGTCATGCCCCAACCTGGTTTGGTCGGATCCCCGTAATCAACCCGCCACTCTCCCAGTTTATTAAAGGGTTTCCCCTTATCGTAAACCGTAAAGAGTAAGGCGTCCTTTAACTTGCACCTTTTTCCTGGAATAGCATAATCAAAACTGTATGAAATTTAAAACTTTACATACCTGTCTTACAGGCATCTTAGTTGACAGTCTTTAAGGGGAGGCTTTCCGGGATTTCCTGAAAGGGATATAAGGGAGGGGGTGAGTACGACTACTCAATGAATGGGTTTTTAAAAGCTTTTAACTTTTAAGAAAAATATTTATATGGAGTGTGCCAGACTCCTTTATTTTAAAAAATCCCATCATTTAAAAATTTGGATTTTTTCATTATTTCTTAGTTACCACGGTGTGTCATCACCCAACACACATCCTTCATCATGAAGGTTACACACATTCGCAAGTCAGTATCACTATTGAACCTGCTAGTGGCTTCGGAGTGATTTTTCCTGCCACCCGGATAGAAGTACGACCACTTCTACCTTGGGAATGGGTGGATGTACGTGACATCCTACCCACAATCCTGAAATCACTTCTTCATGTCCGTATGAGGACAGAGACCTCATCTTGTCCCCACCCCGGTCTCATGCGCTTCGTGCTACTCCAGATTTAGCACAAACACCTGGAACGACGAACTGCCCTTATAGCCACCAGGTCGTCCAGTGCCCTTAGGACGCATCACTACCCCCTCATGGGCGTCTTGATGATCCCGTACTCACAGTGCATGCACAAACAATGTTTTCTTATATTGCCATGTAATCTGTGGTGCCACTGGTCCAACGGCCCCGACTCTCAACTCAACACGCAGCTGTTTGTCTTGACTAGTCCGTCGACCTATCATGTCGCACTACCGCTAGTTGACTGAGCATGTCGGTTCTATCTTGGTACCATGGCCAAACAATTCACTTATTAAGTTTTATGGCACATATATCATGTTCATTTACGAGCTCCTGCTCGTGCAACTGGCCTTGGGCCCACTGTACGAGACTTTCAAAATCGGGCATTTAGCCCCCAAGTTCCAAAATTGAGGCCCCCAGCCTATTAGAGCTATTCGAGCTCCCGTCGAGAAGGTCTCCCAAATTGTTTAAGCATTGGAACACAGTCAGGGGAGAGCACTTCCGACCAAAATAGGTTTTTACTGTCCATCATACCGACCGGTATAAGGACATCTCCGTTCATAACCGATGAACGGGTTTTCAACTTCCTTCGAGGAAGTCTCATCATACCAACCGGGTATGATCTACTTACAACCCGTAAGTAGTTTTTTTTCGCATAACTTTCACATCACTTTCTCTAAGTAATGATGATTAAAATACCACTAAACGGTGGGTTTTTATATCGAGGCACTTATCATCCCCAACCGGATATGATGTTAGTAAACCCACTCACCCGATAATGTCGTGAATTCCACTAGACTGGTTCTTTGTATTCACGCGAGCTTGTCCTTGCTGGCGTTCCTGGTATTTAACGTTCCTACATGATATGAACAACCTTGTTCATTATTACTCGGCACAACAGCCTCCCTTCATTAATGAATGAGAAAACCCAAACTTTTAGTTATTTACAATTAGGTCCCTAAAGTTATTTCTCTTTAACTTTAAGTTTCTAATGTCGGTTTTTCCTCAAATTGAGTCCCGTAACTTTTAAAATTTATCGTGGGACCTCAATTTATTCAATTTCACCAAAAAGGGGTTTAATTTTCCAAATTTTCAATTTGGTTCCCCAATTTTTCCAAAATTACCATTTTGCCCTTCTTTCACAAAAATGGTAAGTTTTTCCCCAAAATTTCCAAGATTTCTCAATTAGTCCTCCAACATTATTTTCATGCCCAATTGACCCTCAATTTCATAAAATTGTATTTTGGCCCCTTTGAATTTCGAAAATCCCCAAATTTTCTCCCAATTTCAACTCTTCAACACTACCGAATTTGATTTCATCAAATTAACCGATCAAACACTTCTAATTATTGAAATTGGAGTTGAAATTGAGTTTCTGTATGTTCATACGATTCTAAGAAACTTTAAATCGCAGATTTTAATGTCGGAACAAGCTCAAATGGAGCTTTGCCGAAAAACATACTGTAGAGAGAGAAAGCTTCAATTACTCACCGGTGAAGGCATGACAGTCCGAGCTTTCGATCTGGGCAAATAGGTCTCGTCCTGAGGTTCATCCTAAAATCAAGTATTGTATCAATTGATGCGGAATTGGATTAGAATTTTGTCATTGATATTCGGTCGACTCTCTCTCTAGCACCGATCGAAAATTATAAAGGGGAGTCGAATTGGCTTACCTTTCGGTCCTAATTCGGCCGTGGAAAGGCTGAGGAAGTGTTGGGAGGGCTTGGTTTGGCCTGAGGAGGGCTTTAAATGGCCGATTTTAGCTTGGCCGAAATAAGGCAGCTTCGGTCCGCCGGAGTTGCTACACTATTCCATCATGTCGGCGCTTCTCCAACGATTCTCAGATTGACTGGAGTTTGCTATCAGATAGTTGTCTTCTCCCCGGTTCTAAAGAGCCTGACCTTTGTTCAAGTCGAAGCTCTAGTTCGAGCTTCACCGGGAAATGGAGCAGTAGAGAGAGAGAGAAGTTTTCAGGTGTGAGGAGAATGAAATGGGGATGACCTCTTTATATAGTCGTAAAACTCGTGTATTAAATGGGCGAGATTTATTACGAGTATTAATATTGCCATAAATTATTAGCATTAATTCCAATAATTTAATTTCGGTATTAAATTATTTGTATTAATACCAATAATTTAATTTAGGTATTAAATTATTGGTATTAATTTCAATAATTAAATATATATTAATTGATGGCTATTTATGATAAGCCGTACATTCGCATAAAAATTTTTGACCGAAATTTCAGGTTACAAAAAATCATACTTCCCAAGAGGTCACTACTCTCAGGTAAGCACACTTAACTTTGAAGTTCTTATGGAATCTAGTTCACCTGAACCAATTTGGTTTTTGTTTTCTAGTTTGTCTTAAGTTCCTTTTCCAATGTTTAATAAATCCTTTGGATCAATTGAAAGTTGTAAATTTTCATATTGCTTATTCCCAAATGTAAACCGGTTTGGTTTTCTTATTTGGTTTGACCGGTTCTTTTCCCAGTTTTACTTAACTCAAATGTGCGGGGTTTACAACTCTCCCCTCCTTTTAGGAGTTTTGTCCCCAAAACTTAGTTAACATCCTTGCATGAGCAATCACTTCCTTTGATGCCCCTTTGGTGTTTGCTTAACATGCAAAGTCTTCTATTGTTCTTTTAATTAGTCCTTTTTACATCCTTCACTTAAGGAATTTCTTTTCCTTTATATTATTTACTCCCTCCATGGAGTTTATCATAACGAAACATACCTTACTTTAGGGTATATTCTTAGATTTATATCTTTCTTTTCTTAGAGCACATTCTTCCCTTTGAGGTTCTGTACTCAAGATTGGAAATTCCAAGATACCTAACCATTCCCATGTCTAGTTAACCACTTGGTCGTTGAAACCTTTAGCTCAATGTTCTTTCGGGTGTTACGTAATGGTTGCCACAGTTTTCTTTATTCTCACTTTTTCATCTCATTTTGACCCTTCCTCTATTTGTTGTCTATTATAACTTCAATCCAAATTTTTATATTTGACCTCATCATGCTTATTAGCCAACTCTTCCTTACTTTGAGTCATATTCTCCTCGGGATTGTTGGGCTTACATACCCCTTACAGCATGGCATTTTCTAGGACCTGTCTTTGTCCATTAGATTTCTAGAACATCTCCTTGAGGGTCTCTCTTAGCTTTTTTTTTTTGACCTTTCAGGGATCATATAACTTCATCCCTCTTTTCTTTTGATGGCATTCCTCAACTATCCTTTTTACCGTTATTCTCTCATCTATCATGCCTTTTAAGTTATGTATCACATAACCGCATGGATTTCTCTTACCTACTTATCCTTTCCAAACGTTTTTATTGGGTCCTTTCAATTCCAATCATTGGGTTTCCTGATGATTATTGATATACGAGGATTTTTTTCCCTTCTTATGTCCTTTCTCTTCTTTAGTGACATCCCTTATTCAATGACTTCCTTTTTCCTTAATCCTCTTGTACTTGCTCATAAATCACTTCATGATTCTTCATTCTACAATAATTGCTTTCGATCTATGTGTCGATTACTTTGCTTGGGAAGGTTCACTCCATCCAGTTTTGTTCATTATCTTTGGCTGTCCGCGTTACTAGTATTCCTCTTTCTACATGGTTCTCCTATTCTCTCCAAACAGGTCATAATGGACCACTACAATAATACTTCCTTCCTTGGAAAACATTTCCTAAATAAGGGTTGGTTCCATTTCCTCTTAATTGGGATACACATGTCTTTCTGGGGCTTCCTTCCTTGGTAGGATTCTTTGCCTTTCCCCTGACATTCTTTTCTTACATTTTCTCTAGGGGATTTCTACCCTTAAATGACATCCATTGGTGTCGTCTTCTTCTATTTACTTTTACTCCTCAAATCTTTTAGGCACATCTTTTATGCTTTATTTGCATCCTTATTTGTACTAGTACCTGTCTATTTCTTTAGGGAGCGTACAAATCTTCCTTGTTTCGGGATCATTGTGGGAGAGGCTTGCCTATTCCTTTCTTGGCTTGAGTTTATTCATTAATTGGCCCTTGGTCCTTTTAAGGATTTCTTGTATTCTTCTTTTCCCGAGTATTTGACCTTTCTGCCTCTCTCTTCTTTGTCGGAACTTACATTATGGCTTTCCCGAGTATTTGTTCGTTAACTGCTTTGCCTCCACCATTTGTTTGGTCTAAGTTTCTTAGCAGTTGTTTCTCGAGTCCTCCTGTCCTTAACATCCATCTCACTGACCTTTTTAGGGTGTAGTCCCTTCTACTTCTCGGTCTTCCTTAGGTGTCATTTGTTCCCTGTAACTATCTTGTTGTAATGACTTACTTTCTCTTGTCATGTTGGTCTGAACTTCCTATTTTACGTAGTTGCTTTTTCCAAGGTGATTTATTCCTGTAATCTCAATACGTCCCGTTTGTCATCAAATGTTCATCTTGTCTTCTCTTGTGGATGCACTCCTTTCTTTGCTCCTAAATTGTTTGGATTTTCTTCTTAAAGGGGGAATTATCTTCAGCTATCCTTTGTTCCATTTGTGGTTTTATTGATGTCCTACCTTTACCCCTTTTTCCTTCTTACCACTTTGCTAAGATTTTGAAGAGTTTCCTCTTATCTGTGGTTGCAAATGGAATCACGTTTCTTAGGATGGTATCCTTTCAGATTTCCTATAGTTGTGGGGTGTTTATTCTTGGAAAATATTGTCCTAACTCCTGGTGATGTGGGACAGTTTTTCACTTTGTGTCCTATTCCCCTCTAGGTTAACTTGATTCCTGTCCTTTGTAGGGTTAGGCACTTCTCCACGCAGTGTCCCTATCATTCATGCTTGTAATTACATGAACATAAGTGGTTCCTCCTGGCATTTTCTTGGGAATTGTTAATTTTGGTGCTCCTTCGTCCTTAAGTCTAGATACTGTGGGAGATTTTTTTTTTTTCCTTTTTGGAGTCTTCTTTGAAGATCACATCATTTAAGGGACAGAGTTTTTAGGAATTTGGAGTACTTCATTAATAAAGTAGTACAGTATGTTGGAGATTTTGGCCCTATTACAGAATATGGTCACCAAATAACTAGGGAGCTACGAGATTCTTTGATAAGCATCCTCCTATGTAAGGTTATATGCTCCCTTTTATGGCTTCACGCTTGGCTTCTTTTATACTTAGAGTTGTGACCTCAATAGGTCCTGTCATCATTCTCTGGGACACTTTCTCATTTACTCTTTTGAGATTCCTGCCTTGCTTTAGGCATTTGGGAAGCTTCTAGGGTTGTCTTCCTACGAAGATAAGGTGTTGAGTAGAGCCATTCCTAGTTTTCTTGGTTTCTCTCCTTGGAGCCATCTAAAAATTTTAGGATAAATCCTATTAGTTACAATATTTTATAGTCTTGATTATGTATTCGAGGAAACAGGCTCTGATACCACTCTAGTTGTCACACCCCGACCCGGTTTGGTCGGATCCCCGTGATCAACCCGCCACTCTCCCAGTTTATTAAAGGGTTTCCCCTTATCGTAAACCGTAAAGAGTAAAGCGTCCTTTAACTTGCACCTTTTTCCTGGAATAGCATAATCAAAACTGTATGAAATTTAAAACTTTACATACCTGTCTTACAGGCATCTTAGTTGACGGTCTTTAAGGGGAGGCTTTCCGGAATTTCCTGAAAGGGATATAACGGAGGGGGTGAGTACGACTACTCAGTGAATGGGTTTTTAAAAGCTTTTAACTTTTAAGAAAAACATTTATATGGAGTGTGCTAGACTCCTTTATTTTCACGAGCTGCCACGTGGCACATTGTCGTTGGCTAGTTTTGCTGACATGGCTTCTCACTCAATGTCCGAGTTACTCTTTGACTCGTTGACCTGCCACATGGTGACCTCTCATTGGTCATTCGTTCTAGCGTGGCCACTGACCATACTCGGTGAGTCGTTAACCATGACATGTGGCATCCTCTAATTAGCTGATTTAAATAAATTTGATTTCCCTCCTAACGCATTGTGTGGTTGCCACGTGTTGGCCTCTAATTGGCTTATTCAATAAATTAGACATCTCTTCTAATGTGCAATGCAACTGCCACGTGTCGGCCGCTGATTGGTTGAGGCCATCTGACGTGGTTTTGCCACGTGTCGACTTTTTATTGGTCAGTCGTTTCTCTGATGTCCTACTCTGCTGCATGCGTGGCATCCTTGCCACGTGTCACCTCCTCATTAGCTTGTCTGGCTAACGAGGCTTCTCCTCAGTTGACCATTGACTTAGAACAAGTGTTGCTCTCCTATTGCTCAGTCGTTGGTGACGTGGCTTTGATTGTTTTTCGAGGACACGTGTTGTGCTCTTATTGGTAAACGCTTCTAGGCTTTTACTGAGTGGCTGACTGAGCACGCTTCACCACACGTCGCTCGCTGATTGGTCGCGTCTGCTGACTGGGCGCTAACTTGGCTAGTGATCCATTAACCGGTTCGGTCGGACTGGGTTTGGTGGCCCGAAATCGAAAATCGGCTGGTTTAGATCTGATTCGACCAGTTTTCTAAAATCTAAAAGTTATTAAATTTATCTAAATTCATTTTCTACCTAGTGGTGATCTCAATTTCCCAATTTGACATTTTTAAGTTAACAAGAAAAATAAATCTTTGAACTGGTTCTTCATGGTTCAGTCCGTTTTTATCCGGTTTAGGCTAGGTTCACCATGAACCAAAGCGGTTTTCTCATCCAATTTCATTCATGGTTCATTTACTTGAGTTTTGGGTCTTTATTACTTGTGATTTTCCAATTTCCCATTTTAGCTCTTATTTACCAATTCTAGTTCATTTTGAAACTTAGTTTTCACTCGAAATTTTTTTTGTTCCCAATTCCAGCTTCCTTATTATTGGAAACGGGGTTTACACCTTGCATCAAGAATCTTGTTAAGATATATCTTTAGACTTGGGTTGGTCTTCTGTTTATCTTGTATTTGCTCCATTGACATATGTTGGATAGTCACATTTTCCAACATGCATGCCGACTTTATGTCCCTATCCAAGAACATACAAAGTCGTCCCATTTGTTCCAACATGAGTAGGTATGTTGACCTTATATAGGAAAGACTTATGTCAAGCTTGCGACTTAGTGTATCAACTACCACATTAGCTTTTCTCGGGTGGTAATCGATTCTAAGATCATAATCATTAATCAATTCTATCTACCACCTCGGTCTCATATTCAATTCCTTCTGAGTAATAATGTATTTAGATTCTTATGATTCACAAAGATCCTACATGTGATCCCATAAAAATAGTGGCACCAATCTTGAGGGCAAATATAATAGTTGCCAACTCCAAATCATGCATAAGGTAGTTACCTCATGCTTTTTCAGCCTTTTCAACTCCAAATCAGCTCGAACAGTACCATTCAAAACTCGTAGTGCATGTATCAAGTTTGGAAAGTTGTCTTTTATATATTCTTGTCTATTATTCCTAACTATTGGTATCCCAATCACAAATTGATCTTGGAAAAGCATGACACTCCCAACAATCGATCGAATAAATCATTGATCCTTGGGAGAGGATATATGTTCTTCATGGTTGCTTGATTTAACTATCGGAAATATACACACAACCTCATACTCTCATCCTTCTTCTTTATAAATAAAACAGGAGCACCCCATGAAGAATATCAGGTACGTATAAAACCTTTCTCCAATAACTCATCCGATTTTTCCTTAAGTTCCCTAAGTTCCACTAGAGTCGTCATATATGGGGCTTGTGATACTAGGTATGTTCCCAAAATAACATCGATCACAAATTTGAATGTCTATCTGGTGTAAGTCCAGGTAAATCTTTCGAAAATACGTTTGGAATTTGCACACCACTAGTACATCCATTGTAAAGAAAGAAATTTAAATATAACCCAAAAACCATAAATGACTAATGACATGGTCATGGATGTGAGCCATAGTGAGAGCCCATTCATCTTAGTGGGCTTGAAGTGGAAGCACTAGAAATTTGGACAAGCCAACTGAGTTGATAGGCACATCCTCCTCTATGATTTGAAATTGGGTTGCCTCTTGGGAAGTAAATTGATGAGGCTCAACAACCTTCACATTTGGACAAATATGAAGCACCCCATTATCCCTCTCCCTCTTTAGTGACACTAGGTCATTTGTGGTGCGCCACTCTCAAGATGTGCATGCATGATGCCACCTATGAGCATTTTTGGGGATCATGATTAATAGTCATGCCACAGATCAAGCAAGAATCCCCCATCAACTGAGATTTTAGAGAAACCTCAGAAAATGCAAACAATCAATTAAGGTAAACAATAACATGTAAACTTCTTGAATATATGGTAGGGAAAATACCTGAGAGAAATTTACATAAAGTTCTCCTTATGCAACATAGCAAAACAACATGTTCCCCAACCTCAATTTTGGGCATAGGCAACGTTGGGAATTCTGAACAATGACTAATATGGTGTAGCAGATAGTTACTTCTAAAATAAGTCATAAATTATACTAACAAAAATGGGCAAAGGAATTCTCACCAAGAATCATAGAGAGGTTGCTCTCAAGAAAATTTAGATGCCCCCTTCCCTGATCCGTAACTCTTATACAACCATTTAAATTGAAGGATGGGAAGCCCCGCATAGTTGTAAGTTTGAAACAGCTAAAAATGTCAAATGTAGATTTCTTCTCGTACATCAACACACAATGGTTGGACCAATCCCATAATTAAGATTTGACAAATCAATTATGTTCCAAATGTAGCGAGGCATAAGTGTTCAACTATCATAGGATTATACCTAGATTCTAGGAAGACTAAGATGGATTGTAGGAAGAAATGAAGTAACCATAATTCCAAGCGAGCTTCCCTAAAATTAAGGTAAATAGTTACAAAAGAAATTAGAACAATTATATTGGCATATCATACAGATGAATTTAGCTTCTTTATTTGCCAAAAACTACCATGGAGAAGTGGAGGGGTAGGGGTAATGATAGAAACTAACCAAACATGTTCCAACCATAGAAAATGGTGAGCATTCATTCCCTAAAAATGGTAGAATTCCATGACAATCCATATCCACAAAATAGTAGAGAGTACACTGATATTTATAATTCTTCCGCTTAGTCCTCAAAAATAGACTAAAACAATTCTCTTTCTTCTTGTAAAGATGGAACTGACCAATAGAATAGTATCACAAGCGAGAGATCCAAAAAAACTCTAGAGAACACAATGATTGGTTTAATTTCAAAAGTTCATCTAGAGTCCCTTGGTCCTTTGTCACACTCAAAGACCATTCCTACAAACCTCTATAAAACCTCTAGCAAATGCAAAGAAATATTCTCGTCTAAAAATACCCATGTATTATTGTTAATATATAGTGAGAAGAGATGAGGGCAAGGGAATAGCAAACCAATCGTAATGGAAGAGGGAAGTGCATCAGTGGGATGCCTCACGAACTAAGGAGGGGAGAAGTGGAATTCCCCTTGAGTGAAGTCGAACTATTGGACAAATTGAGTTGTGGAGTGCATGAGCCAAAGGAAACCCGGAGCTCAGATTATAT
This sequence comes from Trapa incisa, assembly GCA_030064435.1. Classification (NCBI taxonomy): domain Eukaryota; kingdom Viridiplantae; phylum Streptophyta; class Magnoliopsida; order Myrtales; family Lythraceae; genus Trapa; species Trapa incisa. Next base: position 16,600,821 of record CM057771.1, read on the forward strand.
AGAAGGAGATTAAGTATAGTAGTGGGTATAGAGAAAGAGATGAAAAGATGTTTCTAAGGATTACCGGGGGCTATTGAAGTAGAGTCGAACCATGAGGAGCTAAGCCCTTTTTTTGATGTAACAATAGGATCCTTAGATAGGATGGACTAAGGAGTTTTGCATGCATGATGTCTTCAAATTGAAAGGTAATCGACCTTTAGTCACTAGTGAATGGGAAATCAACCATCGATGACAATCTCAAAGCTTGGATGTGGGCAAGATCAGACGTGTTGAACTGAAGCAAAAGAAGGGAGCTTCATGAACAAGGCTTGATGGAGTGGTTACTAAGATCCCAACTTCAAGAAAACAAAAACTTCCCATTGTCGAGCCAAGGACTAAGATCCTGTGGAACCTAATGGAAGAGCTCGATTGAAATCTACATCAGAGATGAACCATGGGTTTCATTAAGGGGAAACTTTAGCCTAAGAGTTGGAGTCCTCGTGTGTGAGCTCGAGCTGGAAATCCATGAGCCTTTAAGAGGGCTTGAAGGTTGAGTAGAAGGAGAGCTGAAGAGGTAGTCTTCATATCGAGAAGAGTGGAACCTTGTCAATTTAAGTATCTTCAAGCGTATAGAAATTATTGATTTAATGCTAGGAGCAGAGAGAGATTTTTGCATCGAATGAGCAGTGGGAGTAAGCAAAACCTAAGGGAGTTGATTTTATCCCAGCATATCCAAGACATGGGATTCATAAGGCGGTGTCCATTGATTGAACGGGTGAAAGTTGAAGATGGTCATAGTATTTTCCTAAGGTATCGGTGATATAGACCTTAGTGGATATGAGGGGGTTTCGTTTCTTGACATGGTTCAATGAGGATTAGTGGAGAGTTTTTTGACACGCCACTAAACACTAGCAAAAAGGGGTGTGAACCCACTATGAGGGTGAAACCCTAATACGTTTGTATTTTGTGGGCAAACACAATATGGTTTATGAGGTAATACATGAGTCATTGTCATGTGATGTTGTATGTATGGGGACTAGTTCTCCTGATAAGCACCAATAAAAAAACTATGCAAGCTTTAAAAGAGAAAAAAAATATTTATAAAATCTTTATATTATATGCTTATTATTTTCAGTAGGGGGTGTTTTTTGTGGACATGACGTCCTAATGTTAGTACCCCGCTCACTAGGCTTCACAGCTCACCCCTCTCCTTAACCCCTCCCCCTCCCTCCTCCTTTCAGGTACAAATCAGAGAACGTAATGAAATCCCAAAAAGAAAGCAAGGCTTTTTTAGTCGAAAGATTATTAGTGAAAATCGTAGAAGTCTTTCAACAATTAGCAAAAAGGTTTTAAGTTGGGAACTTTGAAACTAATGTATTTTGTATATTGATATTTTAGAAATATTTAAATTTTTTACTCGAAATGCGACTATTTTGTGTTATTTGTTATGGTTTGTCGATTCTATAGTGGTGCGGGCCTCACTATTGTAATATAAGGAGGAGGAGGAGGAGGAGGAGGAGGAGGACAGCCTAAATTGAATATGAGTTAAAGTCTTTTCTTGTCTGCTAAACTAAAAGAAACCATGAATTGAAAAGAAACCCAAAACTAGACTCGTGAATAGGATGGCAGAGGAGGAGGAGGATGGGATAAATCGAATATGAGTCGTGACTAAAGAAGTATTGAAGTTAGAGTCTTTTCTTGTCTGTTGAACTACAAGAAACCATGAATTGAAAAGAAGCCCAAAACTAGACTCGTGAATAAGATGGCAGATTCATGTGTCTACTAGATTGGTGGGCTATATTTGCAATAATCTAGTAGAGCGGGAGGTGGGGTTAATGGTTTGTATAGGAGGAGAGGTCGATAAATGTGGTCGACTTCTAAAAGAGACATATTATTGATGTAGATGTATAGAACGTATACTTGTTGATGAAAAACTGATTAACGGAGGATGGAGGACTGTGATTTGAATATCTGATTAATTCGAAATGTTAAGAAACTTTAGTTGTAGGAAATCCAAGGTGTTGTTGAACTAGAATACCAAGTATGTAAGAGTTGAAAGTAGAAGTTTGACTAAGGTAATGACTGCATGTGGAAGACTTATTATAAGTTTCTTAGGGAAGATTGATGCTTAACCACTCAAGGATTGTACTAGTTAGGGTTTCCTCAAAAAGGCTATAACCCGAAAATAAATTATAAGGATAAGATATTGTGAAATGTATTATGTCATATATCTTTTAAACTTATACATGAGTACAATTTATAATGTATGAAATGAAATATTTCATAAATAGCCTCATTATTGATAACAATTTAACTACTAGATATTCAATAGACTATGTGTTCAAAATATTAGAGCATTCATTAGCTCTATTACTCACCTGTTGAGAATTAAAATATAGAATTATTGGTATAAATATTGTAAGTGTTCCACGGCTTACAAATTATAACTTTTAATTGGTGAGCTTACACATGTGTCCGATCCAAGATCAGAAACTCAGTTAATGGTTTGTCGATTATGAAGTAAAAATACCTAATTCCATGTCAATGTTCTCATTTATCCGAAAGCAGAAAAATTATACCCAACTCAGATAATTAATGATGACATATATAATATTAAATGTGAAAAATATATCAAATTTGCATATGAGTACGATATTGAGAATTAAAATAATGGATTTGATAAAATAGATGTGGGTATACAAGGTTTGTAGTATTTTACCACTTAATATTAATAACTTTTAAATTGATATATTTTTAAATATTTATCGTTCACAATATTATCTAATAATATTTTTTAATAAAATAAATTTAAATATAATTTAAAATTTTATAATTTTTTTATATTTCTTACAACAATTTGATGGACCATCATTATAGATTTTATATCAAATAAATTACTTTTTATTTACAATTTGAACACATTAATCAATTAATGTGACATATCATTGTTTATTTTTTATTTTATCTTAAGTTGTATTTAGGAGAAATAGTTTATATATAAGTGATAAAACTTATATTTGCATAATATACTCGAGTTTACATCACTTATCTTATATGTGCCTAAATATACTAACTTTCATATTATATAAAAAAAAATAATTTTATATATAAAAATTAAATTTATTTAAAATACTACTGGTACACATTATTTTTATAAACACGTTATTATTATTATGTGTACATATTTACCATTTCAAAGCCTTCCTCATTTTACTATCTTTCTTCATGTTGTATTTCGTGTATTTAATATTGAAAATTTCAATTCAATAATCGGAACAAGTAAATAAGAAAAGGAGATCGAGTCATCAATGTAAAACTGAACCAAAAAGTGAAATTAAGCTAGAAAAAAAGATTGAATGGATATAGAGATCAACAGGGTAAAAACAGAAATACGGAACACTTGAGAGTGTCTCGGAATACGAATTCACATATTAGAGAAAGAATATTAATCGTGATACGGTTAAGGGGAGTCACAAAATACTGTGAATTTTTAAAGTGTTAAACAAATTAGAATTAAATGGTTCTTGTATTCATTTAATGAAAAATTTACTGTAAAATTTTTAATTATTTTTATTTTTTCAATAACCGATTGAAAAAGGGGTAAAACGAGTCAAAAAGCGCTGAACCGGCCGAGAAATTCACTAAAAACCGGTTCACTATAGTGCATATCAAGCGACATGTAGCATCGAACATGCACACATGGCACACGCAATCATGCATGCGTGTTTCGTCTTCGTCTCCCAAGTTACCACCCTAATAGCCTCATTTAACCTAATAAATATCGGCATACAGTCCGACTCCATCGATTGGAAAAATTAATTTATTCTCATATACGCATGTTATAGATTGAGGAAATAAGACTATGAATAGATACGCACATAAGTTTATAACACATCTATATAAAGTTTGGATGTCCACTTATCGAAAATTACTCTAAATTCTCTCTAAAAGTCAGATTGCTCCCAACTCCGGTGACCCGACTACTAGAAACCATAGCTCCTCCATTCGGCCACCTCTGACGACATTTTTAGTACCCCTAGAAAGTTGAGGATGTTAGTTTTCCATTGCCAACTCTCTCGACCTTCAACTTCGCTTCTACCATTTTCGGCGAGATCGCACAATACACTATCTCCAACGACGCCCCCACTCAAATCAAGTTTATGACGACCTAGAGAGGCTAGAGTGACTTTGACACTTAATTTTGTATTTTTTAGAGATACTTTTGTCATTGGTCAAAGATTGGGGGCTAAATTACAAATAATTGAAATTTAAGGGACTCGATTGCAAATGAGTTTTTGTGGGGTCTTCCTAAAAGACTAAATAAAGTCTTGGGGTTGATTAAAAATTTTGGTGAAGTTTTTATTTTTGCTCAACAAAAGTTTGGTGAAGTTCAAGCACTAGGTTTGCCTACTTTAGAAAGTATAGTTATTTGCAATAAAATTAAATTTAAGGACTAAAGTGTAAATAAAAAGCTTTGTGCGACCAAAAGGCAACTTTTGGGTAGTATAAGGAACTAAACTTAATTATAATAAGTTTAAGGACCTAAATGAGAAAAATGGGAGATAAAAGAATCCTGAAATCGAAGTTATAAAGAAGAGTGCCAAAATGGTAATTTTGCCTAAATTTAGGTGTCATTCGATAATTTATGAGAAATAGGGCTTGTAATAGTTTCAATTCCTATTTGGAACCAGAATGAGATTTAAGAAAACTTGGAGGACTTAATTGAAATACTTAGGAAAGTCTAAGGTCCAAAAAGAGAAAATTTTAAAGTATAAGAAAAAATAATAATTTTATACAAGTTAAGGACCAAATAATAATTTGGGAAAAGTTGGACCACTAGGTGGTAAATAAATTAAATATTGACATTTCAATAGGTGTTAAGTGGAAAGAGAATGATCTTAAGCTTGAAGGGTTAACATTTGAGAATGTTGGGATAATGGTCGATTTTATCGACTAGTGAGTCGTGTAGCCCATACACGTGAGGGCTAAACCATAAAATCATAAAGAAAGTATGGTAGGTTAAAGTTAAAAATGGTTAAGAGTGAAACTAACTCTTTTATTGCTAATTATTGTAAAAAACGCAAAATACCCTTCAAGTAGAATTGAGAGCGAGATTACGAAAATCCCGCTAAACGAACAAGTTTCACAATAAGAGGAGTGTGTGTAATGACGACATATCCGAATCGACCTATCGGAGCAATTGATTGTGTGCTTAAATGCTTGTGTGAAATTAGTAGAAAATTGACATTAAAACTTATATAAAAAGTACAAAATGAATAATTGTTTGTCAACTAAAATAAATGTGAATTTAAATACTAATGTAAGGAACGGTAATGAAACTAAAGCACGCATTGTAGGCACGGTCTATAAGGATCGAGTTTGTTAGGTCATGGACCATTTTGCTAATTGAGTAGATGGTCGAGTGAGAAACTCCTAAGAAAATGTTATTGATGTGATGTGGGAATATTAAATGATCGAAATACAGAATATGCCATGAAACCTGAGTATAGAATTATGTGCCCAACCATGTGATTGGAATACGATCAGACTGGGATTTTGGGATTTATGTGTTGTGACTAGGGAGATTGTTAAATGATGGAATGGACTCCGGATTTGGTACAATGCATGAATTGTGGCATGCCCAGTATTGTGTGCTTGGGAGGTGGGATGTGGGATGTGGGATGAGTGTCAAGTCGAACACCAAGTAATGATATGTGGTGGAGCCTAATCTCCTAAAGTTCTTCGTAATGAGCTCTCACATGAGAAGTATGTGCTCATCCTTCAGACCCTTGGGATTTTAAAATCTGAGTGATAGATTAATAAGATTTGTTTATGTAATTCATGATAAATCCAGATATAATGTATACAGTTTTGGATTAATAATATATGGGAGCAAGTGAGAATATTAGTAGAATAATCTCATGTGAGCTTATTTACCACATATTATAAAAGCTAAAATCTTAAATAGATCTTAGGCATATAATCCTCTAACTGGTGGTGGTCATTAATTATTTCAGAGATAATCCTCTAACTGGTGGTACAAACATTTTTATTGACGCCTCTATTTTGTAAATGGGTATCTTTGAATTGAACCATTAATGAAAAGTTTGTGTATTGAGCTTAATAAAATTTATGCACCTAAATTGAGCCATCACACAACAATTTGCAACTTATGTGAGTTTTAACCTATCATAAAACTATTTACTTTTTCTTGTCTAGAAAGAAAAGTATCGCAGTTGGATTTCTTGCTTACAGGAGATATTCACTTGCACCATAACTTATTTCAATTTGTCAAAAGCCTTAATAAAATGGAATCTTGTGTATAATTTTTTTTAATATCACATGTTCTAAAGGAAATCTAAAATAGTTTATTGGATGATCATGATATATATTGATTCTTGACCAATGCTATGAGTTTGCAAGGTTCTATGACCATAGGTACAAGCAAAGTATTCATGTTCCATATAAAGCCTAGTTGCTATAATATGTTCGTGCTTTTCATGTCATGATGCCTTTTTGATGCTTGGTATGCCTTTCCCTAACAATAAATTAGTGCATCTTGATGATAAGTCGCTTGCTGCAACAATATTTGGTCGGGGTCATTTAATGCTGGACACCCAGAAGATGTAGATGGATGGGCTTTGATAATGGAGAGCTATGAGATACCATGATCTGAGTGCGACATCAAATGCAAGGCTGAAGTCAGTTGTTATTGTAGTTAGTTGATTTAGGGTATTTCTCTTTAGTTGGTGCTTCCTTTTGAAACTGGTGATCCACAATGCCAACGAAACTTGGAGAGTTGCGGGAAAAGCTCAAGGATCTACAGGACAGTATGTTGCAGAATTGCAAGTCATCACGCACCCGGTGCTTGATATTGTTTTGATTGTTTAATCCCTTTAATATCTCATATAAGGATCACCATCCAGAGCAAACCATTGAATCACATTGGGTGAGATTGAAGCTTGTAATCTCTTCCGATAGCCATCAACCACTGCTATCATTCACTAATAATCTATGGTGGCTGATGGCTGTCATTGAGCTGGATTGGAGATCTCTCTACATTGCAACTTGATAAGACAATTCTAGTTTGATTCCCATGGTCCCAATTTGTACTTGGTACAAATTGAGCTACATGGATCTATAGATAGCTAGCTCCAGAGCTAACATATACCACCAGCATTGTGGTGCTTCATTAAGTTACAAAAGAATTTTGAGCTAAATACACTTGTGCTTCATCTGCAGAATCTATGGAGAAAGATCTGTAATCAATTGTTCTCCTGATTGAATTCATTGATTTTATCCAACTTGAAGAACAAACTGGTATTGTCTCCTCCAACAGGAGCTAGGCATGGTTTAGTTAATCAAAATTAAACTGTTTTCTCCCTGAATTCAGACATTTTTTTGCCACAATTCAGAGTCTTCACCTAAGCAAAGAACAGATGGCAGCAACAGCATCACCTTTGTGCTCTCGAAGTGTCCTCTCAGCAACCTTCTTATCCATCTGCCAACAAAGCATAGGGGACGTCATGCAAATTCTACAAAATTCAAGCATACCTAATTCAACGTAACAGATGTGTAAAGAAACAAACCTCAAGTTCATTGGCAATTATGTCAACATCTCCTGCATTGATCTTGACGGATGCCAGTTCTTTCTCCCTATCAAAACATGGTTATGTAACATAGGTTGCTTAGTAAATACAAGGAAGAACAGCAACAACTTCCAGAGAACGCTTTACTAGCTATAAAAGAGTGCATGTGGTACAATATATCCATCCTTTTCTTGTAGAATATAGGTCTCTTATAACCAAGAGAGAGCAACATTACATTTAGGGTATGCCTGAAATGTGGGATCCCAAGGGGAGAGGAGGGTTATGTAAGGATAAGAAGGCTATTATTTGGATAACATTACAGAAGGGAAGAGAAGCTTAATACACTATCATGCCATTACACTTCCTTTTATTAAGTAATTGAAACAAGGTGAAGTAATCACTCCTTTTTCCTCACTTTCCAACTACTTCAGTTTGATGGGATACTCCAACACCCTCAAATCCACACATTCCCTGAAGTACTGGATTGAGACAGATAATTTCTTCACTCTAAGATCCAGCTACCATGTGAAAATGATACATACAATTACAAATGATGCAACTCCCTCATTGTCTCAGCTGCAATTTAAGCCACCACACCTCATACACATTCAGTAAACTTAGTAATTAAATTCCACAAATGTTTTTTTCAATTCTCCATTCTGAATGTGGAGATAATAAATACCACACGAAAAACAAATAACAGTACCTAAGTCTCATGGCATTGCGATCTGCTACTGCCGACCCTGCGATGGATGCCATAGCCTGCAAAAATTCACGGGAAAGAGATGAACATACAGAGCCATACAACTTAAATCCCCTGATTAATTAACTCTCTTCAAATCAACATTCTTTCTTATCCTAACATAAATATTTTGGGGGAAAGATAAACATTCATAAAGAAAAAACCCGCAGTCCAAATACAAAATCATTGAGGGGCAAATGAAGCTTCACTCATCAAGGCAGAAAATAGAATGAAAAGTCAGAGCTTGGATCGAACGGAACGAAGAAGTGGCACCTCTTGAACGCGGGTGGAGTCGAGTTGCCGGTCTTCCACACGGTCGGTGAGCTTATCGAGGGCCTTGCTCTGCTGCTGCATATCCTTCGAGTCCACCAACTGTTCGAGTGCTGAATCGTCTACACCCTCCATCGCTAATAAGCTGTAGCTAGCACTATCCCGGATCGATGATGAGGGATCTCTGCAGTTTCTTTATTCAGCCTAGAGGTCACGCCGCCCCGCCGAAGAAGACAGAAACATGATGGGCCTGAAAGGAGGAAACCCATGCCAACTAGAGCCTATCTGGTCACAATGGACCCATATAAGAGTCACAGCCTTCCTCTCTAGGGCTCAGAGGTCGGACAAAAAACAGTCCAGTAATAAAAAAAGCCTATATGTAAAAAACTCGCCGTTGCCGGGGATCGAACCCGGGTCACCCGCGTGACAGGCGGGAATACTCACCACTATACTACAACGACTTTATTGATAGGATTTCGAATATAGATAAATAACAAATTAATAAAAATTGAGAAAAATACAAAAAATATAAAACAGAGGCGTGGGCAACGTATTGATGATATGAGATCTGGCCGTGGTACGTCGTCTCCTCCCTCTCTTTGTCTGCACATCAATCTATACATATTCCCATATCAAGGAAGGAATCACATCTTTGCTTTGCTTGTAGGATTAAATTTTTATTTTATTATTATCAATTTTACTGTTCATTATATCTTTCTAATGTTGAACAGTCCTATTATATTATTATGTCAGGTAGTAATTAGATTGCTATATAGGAAAGGTTCATTAACACTATGATGAAAAAAACATTTTTTATGATGATATAGTTTTATAAATTATATTAAAATTTATAATAAATATTAATTTTTTAATATTTAACAATTAATAAAAAAAATATTTAAATAAAAATACAAATGTAATCATAGAACATTTTGTATGTTTGAGTTTCATTTATGTGAAAATTCCTTATGCCTTTATTTATGTGTTTCTCTTATTATTTTTAGTCTTATTAATGGAAAATATGAATGAATGCATTTACATGTTTAATAAGTTCATTCAACTTAAAAGTAATAAATTGAAACGGAAGAATTTTTTTATACACGGTTAATTCATAAATAAAGAAAATATAAACATCATTTTATCAATTTTCGAATGAAGTAACGTTTTCTTAGGGCTGTGTGTTCCCATTTGATACCATATTTCGAAAATTGGTATCAAATGGGAACATCATTTCGAATGAATTAACGTTTTTTTATAAACGAGTACACGGTACACACATGTATACCAAACTGGTATCAATTTAGCAACTGATTTGAGATCATTTTTTGCCACAATTGGGAACATACATCCCATGTATTTTCTCAGGAAACATTGAGGACCAAGAAATACCAGATCAAAAGCATCTTGAAAGAACAAAGGTGAACTAATCACTTTTTTTTTCCTGATTTGCAAACCACTTGGATTTGATGGGATACTCCAACCCCTCAAATCCACACATTCCCTTAATGACTGGATTAGGACATGATTTTTTCACTCTAATATGAACTTAAGGTGTGAAAATGACACATGCAATTACTACTGATGCAACTCCCTCATTGTCTTACAATTTAAGCCATGACACCTCATTCACTTTAAGTAAACTCGGTCATTACATTCCACCGGGGTGACTGGCGGGAGTACTCACCACTATACTATAACGACCTTATTAATTAAAATTTTAAATTAATATTATTTTAAATATATTAACAAATAGATGATAGAAAATATCTGACCATGTGCTACAATTATAGTAAAACAAAAACTTCACATCAAGGAACGCCTCCCAATTCACAACTATATGTCATATATCTGTGAGTAAATTCCATGGTTTAGAAGGGCAAATAAGATTGTAATGCTTATTGTATATGAATATCAAGTTTATACATTATTCAATATATAAATATTTATAATATGGTAAGTAAAAAAAAATTAAATGGATTAGAACGTAATGAATAAATGAGTCAATGTAATACATATCATTAGATAATTCAAATAAATGAATAATCAATTCAATTTAATGAAAATAACTTAATAAATAACTATCAACTTTTCAAATGAAGCAAGTTTAACTTTTTATTTAATTTTTGTATTTTCAAATATGTTCAAGATTTCTTTAAATTTAACAATATTATAACTTCATCTTTATTATCATATTTATTTTGAAATAAAGTATTGAAATATTATAATTTATTGTTAAGTTAGTATTTTATATAATTATAATATATGATATAATTTTATTAATTAAAATTATATAATGATATTATTTGTTTCTAATTTTGTATTATTTTTATACTATAAATTAGTATATTTTTATATAATTCATTGAATAACTTATAAATAAAGTTGTATTATCAAATTTATATATATATTACCAAATGCATCTATTTTTAAACCTATTTTACTCTATTATTTTAAATTTCAACATGGAATTAGAACATATGTTATCATAATAATATTTACTGATCTAATACAATTCACTTACTATTATATGCAAGTATTCAAGTATTTCAAATAATTCAATAAATTTTTCTCATGTAAGTTTATAACACAAATAAAATGATACCTCTAGATAAAATCTATCAATTTCTTGATTACGTTGATATAAGCATTCTAGCACCTCCTATCATTATTCCTATTGAATAATAATATAATTATTGGAACTAAATCTAATACTAAATTTGATAATTGAAAAATATTTTATCAATTTTGTCTTAGAACTATATTAATATTTTTATCTCATTCTATAAATATAGATGTATTAGGTATACAATCATTCTATAAAATTTAACAAAGTTTTAAGCAATATTTTTCAATTAATTTTAGGTTAAACAAGAGTTATTTTGTAACGTTTCACACCCGATTTTTTTTATTAATATTATCTGAACTTGTCAAATTTATTTGATATTTAGTGTACTTCACCAAATTAGAGTTTATATAATTTAAAGTTCATAATAAAAAAATTTTAGTGAAAATTTAAATTTTTTATAAATTTATAATGAACCTAAACAAAATAAAAATTTTTCTTTAAAATAAGGCAACTCATAAGTAATATAGATAAATTTAGTACACCGTCTGAGTTTCATACCATATTTTAAAAGTTAAAACTAGTGTGTATTATTTGGTATACATGTGTATTACTTTAAATGTTTAATAGAGTTTTTGATATCACAACCTAATAAATATATTTATCGAAACTAATACACTACCTGTCTTACCACCCGTTATTTAATTAAATGTAAAATTGAAAAATTCTAACTTGTTAACTGAACTAACTTAAATTAGAAATTAAGATTTAACCAAAATGTGAAATTAAATCAAAATAAGAAAAGTGATAGATAAAGAGTATAACAGGGGTTAAAATGGTGATAAAAAATACCTAAAAGTGTCTTATAACTCGTGTTAAAAAGTTTTAATAAAACTGAAAAAAAATTATGTTGACAAATAAATTTATTTATGTAATTTTAGATAAATTTAGATGTGATTTATAGAGGTTCCTTGTACGGACAATGATGTAGGGAGAGAGATGAATGATCTATGTTCGTGATGAAAATTCTATAATTTACATGGAACAAGTGGCCCAGTTATGGATGGGTGCGGCATCAAATGCATAGTTGAAGTTGATTGTTATAGACCTGTAACTTTTTAAAACTAGCCATCCCTATCAAAGTGGCTGGAAAAGCTCAATGATCTTCAACGAGAGTACGTCCCATGCGTCCTGCTCTGCTAAAATTCACGGGAAAGAGCTGAAAATACTGCACAGTCATACAACTTAAATCCCCTGATTAATTAACTCTATCCAAATCAACATACTTCATTATCTTAACTTGGGGGAAAATGAAACCTTCATAGAGAAAAAAATCTCACAGTCCAAATACAAATATGACGGGCAAACGAAGTTTCACTCATGAAAGCAGAAAATAAAATGAGAAGTGTTCGAGTGCTGGATCGTCTACACACTCCATCGCTGTAGCCAGCACTATCCTGGATCGAGCATCACCCGCGTGACAGGCGGGAATACTCACCACTATACTACAACGACTCAATTGCTAATTAAATAATAAAAAATATAAAAATATTGGAGAACAAAACTCCAACATAAATTTTCACATTTGTAATATTCCAATCTCGATTTTACCTAAATAATCTCTTTTAATTTTCAATATTTATTTAAATTATAATAAATGTATAATAATTATTATTATGAATATTGGGGTCGACCGTGGTAGTTGTAGTAATAAATGTTTTTTTTTTATTATACAGCATTCCTAGACACTCCTGTAAATCACTTTCTCATTATGTTAGGGGTCAGGCAGTCTCTACCTACTCTCTACACTCGATCATAAATGGCAACGGACTTATTTGCACTAATATATGGAACATCTACTTACACGTGAGAGGGAGATCGAGAAGCTGCAGCATACGGGTGCTACTATCTTATTGATGATATGGCCTTATTTGGTGGTGGTACGTGGCCATATTCTTCTCCCTGTGTTGTCTTTGTCTGCTGATCGATCTTATACATATTCCGAGACAAAGAAAGGAATCACATCTTTGCGTCAATCTTTATTTAAAGTGAAACTTAAGTGTATTGGGCAAAAAAAACTATATATGTATAAAATTTTCACTTTCATTTTATTATTATCATTTGATTGTTCATTATATTTTTTAATGATATTCAATATTATAAAATATTTACATTCTGATTTTTCGGATTTGGTGAGCATCTGAATTTTTTAAAAATAATGATATATCAATTTATATTTTAATTATCCTATTATATTTTTATGTCACCCTTCCTTCACATGCATTTCTTTATGTTGTTATAGTTTTATAAATTATATTACGTTTATAATAAATATTAATTTCTGAATATTTAACCATTATTTAAAAAATATTTAAATAAAAATACAAAATGTAATCATAGAGTTTTAAAATCAGAGAAATATATTTTCAATATTTGTATTATGTATTTTGCTCAAAATATAGTAATTTCACTATGACATAAATTTTAAAATTCTAATATAAACTTTCAAAGTAATCAGAATATAATTGAACATTTTTGTTATTATTTCCACTAACTTTTAAATTATTTTACAAATAACTAGTTGAGGAAAAATATTAAAAAATCCTAAAAAAGTATCAAGTATGGTAAGTGTTATAACAAATTAAATTATATAGTATTTTTACTTTTATATTTTTATAAAGAGTTGTCCAAAATTTTATTTTTTATAGTGTAGTATTAGTATTAATTTAATTAGTTATAATATAGTAATACAACATTCATTTAAAATATTATAATATTTTAATTAATTATAATATATAATATTAATAATTAACATTATATATTATAATAAATATAATACTTAGGAAACTACTAAAGATAAATTAATATGAAGCAACTATAAGTTGTTTTATTTAAATCAGATTTATATTTCACCTAAACACCACACCAAAATACAGTAAAAACTATTTTTTTGTTCCATTAATACACTTAACAATTGATTTTCTCTGTTAATATAGCTTACACAAAAAATTATTTTATTTGAGCAGTAATATTTGATTAGCAAATTTGTCAAAATAACTTATTTCAAATAATAATCAATAAGTGCAACCGGCTTTTATACAATAATAAATTTAAAATATAATATAGATAATGGAAATATATTAATATATATAATAAATACATCTAGGAGGAAAGTATAATAAAATATATAATTAAATAAGTAAATTATGATATAAATTGACCAATTGTGATTATTGCATTTAATCTTGTGAAAGGATTTATATAAAGACAATTAAAAGATTTTATATATAATTTTCTTATGTTTGGAAATTTATCTTTTATTTATATGTTTGGCTTGTTTAGATTTATGAGTATCCATTTCTTATTTCAAAAATTTTCTTCCCAATCTAATGAGCTCTCATTTCAATAACTTTTTTTAAATTATTTTTTACTCTTATTAATCGAAAATATGGATGAATGCATTTACATAAGTTCATTCAACTTGAAAGTAATAAATTGAAATTCAACCATTTTTATACATAGTTTCATGAAAAAAGAAAACATAAACATCATTTTATCATTTTTAACATATTAATACTTTCTTGGATTTCATATTTTGATTGTTGAATCCTAATTTGAGTATGAATCAATTACATGGTTGAATTGGAAGACATACTATAATATTTTTATTTGTTTTTGTATAATACATAGAAAAATAATGATATTAATATTAGTATAAAATAAATGATTTATAAGATAAAATAATTATTTTATAAAATATTTTATATTAAAAAATTAGATTTTAAAACTTTACCCATTGGTAGAAAAAAATATTAAAACATACAAAATTTACTAATCTATCATATCTTAGTTGTTTAAATTATAAAATAAATTACATTTTAATTTAAAACTATATTTACTATACTTCAATTCTATTTTAAGTATGACAACTGTGAGAAATTATTATGAACAGATAAATAGTAATTCTTATTTGTACTTAAAATTTATAACTTATAAATAGTATAATATTCTTAATTTTATAAACATACAACACTTTTCTATTTTATCAAATACGAATATTATTCTCAATACTTACACTTACATGCAACATGTATACACTTGCCACATGCAATTTCAAACCTGTCCTCAACAATTGTATACGAGTGGGAACAATAGCCTCAAGTTGGATATTTTTCCTCTAGAATTAGGGCTGTAACAACAATATTTTTGAAAAAAATCAATAATAAATTAATTTAGAATTTTTTTATTTAAATTTAAAATCTAATTGATTTAATTTTGAATTTGATACAAGCTAACCTAAATTATTTAATTTATTATAAATAATTTAGTCAGTTTAAATAAATTAGAGGAACAAGGTTAAATCCGAAGAATTAGGTGAAAATAAATATTTATTAAATATATATAAAGTTGTCAAAAGAGAAATAAAAAAATATATATATACATATTTAGTTGGATGGAGGCATATTAACTATAAATAATATAAGAATCATTTTAAATTTCAAATAAATATAAATAAATAATAAATATGGCATTTTAAGTGGACCTCTATATAAATAATGACCTCCATATAAATATCTCTTTATAATAAAATCTCATCATTTTTTCTCATTTTACAAACCCTAAATTTCAATCCCTCCTCATTCCCCTCTCCACAAACCCCTACCATTCCTTGTTCCCTCTCTCAACCTCATCTTCATGGATCTCCCCCGCGGCGGCTCAATGCCCTCCTCGGCCCCACTGCCGCTGTTAGGAGCAATTGGGGCCATATAGATCCGCTACTCGGCAGTCTCCTTTCTTCCTCTCCTGCTTCCGGTGACATCTATAGTCTCCTTCAATTTTGGGGTCGACAACGGGGAGGTATTATGTAAAACCCGTCCAATTGGACCAAAGGAAACCAAAAGAAAAAATCGGTATATGTTTATAATGAAAAATTGAACCATTTAATGAATAAAAAATAACTAACGTGAAAAAATGGAAAATACCAAGTGATCATAATTTCATAAAAACTTCAAGAAAGAACGAGAAGTGGAATTGAAGAGAAAATCGAACCAGTTCGAGGTGAACCAGACTCGAACTGACATGAACCATGTTGAACTGGTTCATAAAATTATTTTTCTAGGTAGATTAAACATGTCAAATTGAAAAATTGAGACCACCAATAGATAGAAAATGAATTTAGAAACTTTTAAATTTGAAAAAACCGGTCGAATCAGGTTTGAACCGCCCGATTTTTGAATTTTGGACTACGACCCAGTCGGACTGGATCGGTCAACGACCAACTATTGCCATGTCAAATGCCACGTAGACACGATTAGCTAATGGGAGGTAGACACATGTCCAATCAACAAACAACTGGCATCCGTCAGCATGCCATGTAGACACAGGCAGTTAATGAGAGGTTAACATGTGTCCGATCAACGGGTCAACGGTTGACGCGACGGTCGAGCTGACATTCCACGTAAGAAAAACTAACCAATTACAATGCACCACATGTCATGACCACAACGTCATCGTCTTTGACCTTTAGACACTGACAAAGAAGAGAGAGAGAGAGAGAGAGGGAGTCGCCGGAAAAGCTAGAGTCTCCGGCAACTTGAAAAATGCTCCGATCAAGTCTCCGGTGGCCGAGTGGAAGCTCGAGTCTTATGTCAGCCGGTAGCCTAAGCAATTGCCGACCTCCCTATATAAATAGCACCCCCTCATTCATTCTCAACATCCCACAATCAAGCGAAGAAGAAGAAGAGTGAGTTTTCCAACGAGTTTCAAACCAGAGTTCCGACGACGGGCAAAACCTCCACCAAAGTAGCTCCGAAGTGTGGCATTGGAACCAAGGAAGAATCCCCTAGCTCCAGACCTTCTCAGAACAACTAGTGAGTACTCAGAGAGGTGTGAAGAAGATCACACAGTAACGCTGGTTCAAAGCTCGAAGGAGCGAGCTCCTGCCCGATGCCACCTCGCCCCATCCGACCCTTCAACCACCCACCTTGGCCACCACTGACCACCTAAGACCCTCAACAACTCCCCTATAGACCCTAGTAAGCTCAATTTCGCCTCCCCTCATCGAAATTTCCAAATTTCAGAGCTGCACCGACTGAAACTTCTCTATTCAATTTCCTACAAGGCAACAGCAAATTGCAGCAGAACTCGATCCTGCTAGGTACCCCTTGACTAGCTCTAGCTGCCCCCCACCTCAAGCTCCGGCCACTGCCTCTTTGTCGGTAAGAAATGTAAGCTTTCTATCTCTGTTGTAACTTTTCCGGTGAGGCTCTAATACGACACAAAACTTAGCCAAATTTAGAAATTTGAAGTGCAGGATGATCGAGGGGAGCTGTAGGAGGTGATTAAAAGCAAGAATTGAAGAAAACAAGGATCTACAGGCCGCCAATTGGATGAGGTAAGATCCGAAGTGCCATATTCTCAAATTGGGGAAGAAGGTGAAGGGCGATTTAGGGATTTTGGAATTTGGAGGACTTTTCTAAATCGCGACAATTTAGTGAAGTGCCATATGATCCGAGGGCTGAACGGCAATTTCATGAAATTGAGGGTATTTTCATGAAATTCACCCCAATTGAGGGTCAATTGGATAAATTTGGGGCAAATTAGAAAATTTGGAAAGTTCGGGGACCAAACTGCAATTTTTAGAAAATTAAGGACCAAAAGGAAAAATTGGTAAATCAAGGGAAAATTAGTGAAATTAAAGGAGTTAAGGTCCCAAAAAGAATAATTGGGAACCTAGGGGAGCCAACAGAAATTAAAGAGAAATCAGGGACCAATGTGTAATTTAAGCAAAGTACGGGACCTTAGGTGCATATATGAGAAAACATGGGATCCATTTGTCACCACATCCTAATCCCAACACTTGCACCCTGCAGGACTGGATTACTCAAGCGCCGACCCTAGGAGCGCACCGAGGAGAGAAAATTTCGCCGGCACGACCCCGCCAAAATCACCGGGTGAGTGGAAACCGATATGACGTCCATTCTAGTTGGAATTACGATTTAAGCTTTGAAAAACTGTTTTCTCGGAATTAGCCTCCCCTGACTGAGTGACTCTGTTTAAAATATTTGGGAGCTAATTTTGTGCTTAGGCTCGAGATTCTAGTGGGCCCAAGGCTAGTGGATACGGGCATGGACCCGTCCAAAACCTACATGTGATACGTGAGGCTAAAAGACCTGAATAATGGCAACTTGCGTGATACCCATCAAGCCAAGCTGAGTTGTTGAGTTGTTGGGCTGAACCGTTGCTCTGCCGAAGTCAGGTCATCAAACCTGATGGGCTAGTACGCGTGGTGGGGCTAAAGCCTAGCTGACAGACCGTTGTGCGAGAGGGTAAAAGATAAATAGCTATAACTTAAAAAAGCTTGTTGATTGTGCATGCACCGTGATGTACAGGCCATCAGGACACCTAGCATGAGGTAGTGATGGGACTCAAGGACTACTGGACGACCCAAGGAGCATAAGGGCAATATCATCGTTCAGTAGGTAGTGAAGCCGATGAGCTTCTTGCGCACGAAGATTGAGGCAGTAGGGGGAATGAGGTCTCGTCCCATTGAGCAGACATTGTGGAGAAACTTGAGTTTGGGGTCGGACTATTAATGTTCATACAAATTCCGAGTAGAGGCAGTATCCCTCTATCAAGGTGGATAGTAAATGCGCTCCAGTCCACAAGAGGCGCGGTCAAGGACCGTTCTGTGAATGTGTGATCCCTCCTATGATAGGAGGGCAGTTGTTGATCTTGTGACCATGTGAAATAACGAAAATAATTTAAATTTAAGAAAGATAAGATGAATTCAAGTAAACCGTTATAGTAGTTCCCCTTACTAAGTATTTTACTCACCCCTCCCTCAACCCCTTTGCAGGACATCACCCCGAAAGGAAGTTCCGAATGCACTCAGGCCCTCAAGGTACGCTTCCTAACCCCAACTTAGGTAAGGGTTCGAACGTATACACGCCTTCACCTTCCTTGCCTCATTCGAGTAGATATACTTGAATGATACATGGAAGGGTGGCGGGTTGATCACGGTCTCCAACCAAACCAAGTCGGGGCGTGACAACTTGAGTGGTATCAGAGCATAACTTTCCTGAGTAGTTTTCCCTAACCCATCCTAACCACGATTCCCGACAACCTTACAAAAAATATGAACAGAAATGCCTTCTAAGAATATATTCCTTGGATTCATGCGATGGAACAACAAGTGGAGGCCCTAAAAGAGCCCATCCCCTGGGATGTACCCCGAGATAAGACCCCTACTTAGTCGGTGGAAGATGAAGTGTCTTCGCCAAGGGAACCAGACCTAGTCCAGTTCAGATAGAAAGTGAAAGGAATTTATGGGAAGCCTACGCAAACTATGTAAGGGTTCATGCTTAGCCGAGAGTGGTTCATGCTCCAATTCCAGTTAGAGGTGTGAGGTTTGAAAACATTAGAACTGAATGTACTGACTTGAATCAAGAGCCTTATTGTAAACAATCTGGCCCATCACCAGGGCCAAGTCCAAGTTTTGTTATCCAAAATAAACCCTTCATTCCAGTCGATTCCTTTCAACAGTCAAGCTATGGAAACGACACTCTTGAACGTGTGGACAAACTAGACTCTATTACTAGGAATTCCTCCAACCAAAGTTAACATAATCATAAACATGACTTTAAGTTTAATTCATTGGAGGATAGGGGGCACATTTCACCTGTCACTGACAGGAGTGTCACCACCGGTAGCCTTTGCAATGGTGGCACTTTGACTCATCACCACAACATAGACTATGGAAGCATCTCTGGGAGTAATGGAGATGTCAACCATGTTGTTGTTACGAGACATACAGAGGGAAAGAGGTCAGCAGAAGAGAGCTCCCACTCCCAGAGGTCGATGCTTAGGGAAGCAGTTGTTAATTACGTAAAAGTCATTAATGGCATTGCTCTTCGACTCAATGGGACAGGAACCTTTGTAAATGGTGTTGGTTTCGACAATGGTAATGAACTACGAGATGGTGAACAAGGTTTCACCATTGGAGGTCTTGAATGTTAGAGTCGATTAAATGGCTTTTAATAGAAAGTTCTTATCTTCATATTTATCGGGTGAACGAAGAACATTCACACACTATGGTGTAGGAGGAACCATGTGCCCTTAAGATCCCTACGGGATGAACATGTCCTCGAATGAAAGGTGAGTGGGATTTATGATATCGGTATTGATAGGACCAATGATGCAATAATACTAAAAATTTTCTATCTTTTATTAAGTAAAACGTTTTGAAAATATATTCCCCCTTAACTGTGTGAACCAAGCTAAAAATATTATTTTGGGGAAATATATTATGTATGGGGATTATAATGTCCCAATGGGCCTAAGGCCACAATTTAAAAAAAGAAGTGGGCCCAAGGCCGCGTTTTGGAAATCTCATGAAAGTAGGTCCAAGGCCGATGGACATGGGCGTGGACTTGTCCAGAACAAATATGTGATGAATGATACTAAAAGATCTGAATAATGGGAACTTTGTGTACTACCCATCGAGTCAAGTTGAGTTGTTGAGCTTGTTGGGCCGAACTGCTACTCTGCCCAAGCTAGGTTGTTGAACCTATTGGGTCAGTACACGTGGGCCGAAGCCAAGCTGACAAACTGTTATGCTAGAGGGCCAAATATAAAGGCTATAATTTTAAAAGACTATTGATTGTGCATGTATTGTGATGTTCGGGCCATCAGGACACCTAGCATGAGGTAGTGATGGAGCCCAAGGACTACTGGATTACCCAAGGAACATAAGGGCGATTTCATCGTTCAGTAGGTCGTGAAGCTGAGTAGCTTCTTGCGTATGGAGATTGAGGTAGTAGGGTAAATGAGGTCTCATCCCTCTGAGCGAACATGGTGAAGTAATTTGGGGTTTGATGTGTCAGACTATTGATGTTCACTCAAACTCCGGATAGTGGCAATATCCCTCTATCAGGGTGGACAGTAAAGGCACTTCAGTCCACAAGTGGCACGGTCGATGACCGTGTTGCGAATGTGTGATCCCTTTGATGATAAAGGGCGTATGATTGTGTGTGCTAAACTTAAAACGTAAGGTGAAAGGATAACTTTTTTCTAATGAAAGAAACGTATTTCAAACTTGTCAAATACAAGTCAATTCTTTAATATCTCCACAAGCTTACCCATGGTGATCCCTATTTTACCTAAATCTTCCTGAAACCCTATTTAGAGTATGAGCTTAATTGTGGACTTGAAGTCACGATGTCAGTAAAGCCCTCTCACTGAGTTTTCGAACTCATCCCCCTCCAATTACCTCTTCCAGGTAAAAATGGTGAGGATGGATACGTGTTGATGGGGAAGGTCAAACCTAAACCAAAGATATGTCTTACATTCAGTATATAGTCCCGGTATATGGTTTCCAAAATTTACTTTCCAAAGATTCAATTCATTAATTTGGAAAATAATTTGAGATATTTTGTTTTGAGCATTACACCCTATCGGTTTTACGATGATGAGACGCCCATCGTCGTAAGATTGAGAGGATGCATTGGTTGTCTAATGGTCCGACTAGGGAAACCGGGTTGGGGCGTGACACCACGAGTCAGGTTTCTAATCTGGGGTTAGGTACGGGTGCGAGCCCACTGGATTTGATATCATGTGAGATGGTATTGTGAACCGATAAGGGATCGGACCCATATCTACTTAAAAGTCATGACTTGTAAGTAGTGTAACATTTCCAATCTTATAAACCCACAACATTTCTCTATTTTATCAAATGTGCCATCTTATTCTCTATTTGATACATATGAAGGAAATGATACATGTAGAGTCAATTAATTAATGTATAACTCTTAATATGTAGTAATTAATAGACAATCAATTATAAGTTAACACTTTTGATTGACCACATTTAATTGAATATTATCTAGTTATTACTTCCACAAGCAAAATAGGAGGTCTTGAAACATTAAGCTTGGAACGAAGTATGGAAAAATGATGAGAAGATAGTCACTTGGTGAATATATCTGCAATTTGAGCGTTAGTGCCAATAAAACGAATGACAAGTTTTTTGGTAGTGATCCTTTCTCGAATAAAGTGATAATCTATCTCAATGTCCTTGGTTCGAGCATAAAAAATAGGATTATCACTCAAATAAATGACAGATAGATTATCACACCATAAAATAGGAGAATTTGAAGGTGAGAATCCAAGTTCACAAAGAATAGATTGAATCCATATTAGTTCAGATGTAGCATTTGCCAAGCTTTTATATTCAACTTAAGTGCTAGATCGTGCAACTGTTTGTTGCTTCTTAGTACTCCATAAAATTAAATTGCTACAAATAAAAATTGAGAAACCACTGATAGAATGTCGATCATTAAGATTACCAACCCAATTGGTATTAGAGAAATAATAGAGTTGTAATTGATAATTTTTCTAAAAATAAAGAGAATGACTTGATGTGCTTTTGAGATATCTCATAACCGTTATTTAATAAGATATAGTTGGTTGGTGTATAAATTGACATAGTTGATTAACTGCATAATAAATATGTATCTTAGTAGTGTGAGTTCCATAATTAAATGATAGATCAAAGGTTTGTGGTGAGATACCGAAAGAGATATAGTAACAACATAAGAAATCTAGATAATCTTGTGGTGACAATAATAACTTAAATTAAAAAATAGACAATTAAAGTAATTCTTACTAGCCTAGTTAGTAAGCATGTAATATCAAATTGCATTACCAATGAATCTCTAATACTTACAAATAATAGATTAATTTCAGTAATCATATTGTATTTAATACATTTACAATATTTTTGTTATATAGGAAGTAAATAATATATAAATAGTCAATCTATTAATATATTACTATATAACTTTTAATATACAGTAATTAATAGATAATCAATTATAAATTAAAAAATTAAATTTTGAGTGAATATATTTAATTGAATATATCTAGTTATTAGTATTATTAATATCCTTAATCTTATCTAGTTATTTTTATTAAAACAAGTTAACCTATTTTATAAAAAGTTGTAATTCTCGTCTACACTACAACTTTAACATGACCCATCAAATAATTTTAGGTAATACTTAATATATTTATGAGACGATGTTGATCGAAGGTAGCTAAACTCATTTACCTAATTTATTCAATAACTTATTAATAAAAATGTATTATTTCCCCAATTATCTCTAACTCATATATCTTCCATTTTAAATTTAATAGATAATTTTTAATGAGAAAATCATGTAAATTAGCATGAAGTAATATGCTTTTGCAGTAATTAGATATAATCCAAATAAATAGATTAAGCAGCCTACTTTTTTTTCTCTTACAAATAGTTTGCATATCAGTGTACCACTTATTAAATTTACATTATTATGACATCATGGGTATGGAAAAATAATAGAAATAGTAAAATAAAGAGAAAAAATAGAGTTATACAATAGTTATTTTTATTTAAATTTTATATTATTAATATGACATTTATGAAAATCCCTAAAATACCGATACTAAAATAATATTTATGTAAAATAAAATAATAAAAAAATATTTAACAATCTATTAAGATCTTACTAAATCAACTCATTTATTAATACAAATTTTAAAATATTATTTATCTTTACATGTTATCCTTTTATTATTAAGTATGTAATTATATTATTATTCTATGACTAAATATTCAATAAATCTTTTTGAATCTGTTATTAAATAAAATATAATGATAGTTTATCACACAATTTTTATAAAAATTTAAATATTTATATTTTTAATCATCCCAGATAATGTTTATCTAATATTTGTTTATTAATTTATGAATGATTATTAGTTATTACGTCAAAATTGTTTCCTAGTAAACGATGGTACATGGTTGGGAGTTCACGCAGTGCAATACACCAAAAGAAAATTCTACCAGAAAACGACGTCATATTGCAGGACCGACCCAATTAGTGGTCATGATTCCTTGGGCCTTACGGTCATTCTTCATATATATATCTCTCTTAGTTTTTCTCCTCTCGGCCATATTGCAAACCGTCAGAGCTACCTCTCTCTACACCAGCGATCTCCATAAATGTGTCCCTCGGGAAGGTCGCTGCCGAGCAAACAGGCCACCGACTTTAGGCAGGCGTTCAAGGTCCTTGACGCCGACCGCGACGGGAAGATCAGCCGCGACGACCTCCGCTCATTCTACTCTGGGGTCCATAGAACCGCTGCAGGCGGAGAGGACGACCTCATCGGGACAATGATCACCGTCGCGGACTCCAACAAGGACGGGTTCGTTGAGTACGAGGAGTTCGAGCGGGTCCTGGACGGTGTCAGGGAGATCTCCAGGGGGAGAAGGAGGGGCAGCGGCGGTGGGAGCGTGATGGAGGACGCCTTCAAGGTCATGGACAAGAACGGCGATGGGAAGCTGTGCAGGGAGGACCTGAGGAGCTTCATGGAGTTGGCCGGAATCGGCGTCAGCGACGAGGAGATTGCCGCTATGATCCGGATGGGCGGCGGAGACGAAGCTGGCGGGGTGACCTACGAGGGCCTCCTGAAGGTCTTGGCCATCGAAGGCGCCGTCTAGCAAGCCAGTCGTATTCGGTCAACGCATGTTTTTTTGTCCGGAAAAAGTGGGATCTGAGATAAAAACGGGTAGCCAGAATTTTCTACTCTTGGGGAAAAAGAGAAACTCATTTTCTTTTGTTTTTTGTTTTTTGTTTTCTGTTTTCCTGAAACGGAGGATTTGTTTACTGTTGAGTGGAGAACCTTTTCCCGAGATTCTCGAATTTTCCCCAATTAACATCAATTTGTAACAGCTGTATCCTTGGTGTTGATTATTAATTGTCTGTTGTTAATTAAATATTCACGATAATGATTAACACGTGAGAATAAGAATATTCATATATATATATATATATATATATAACCAAAATTGAAAAATTAATCAGGGTATACCAATTCCCTTTCTTAACCATATCTCTATTTTCTTATTTTTCTTTCTTTTTCAATAAGAAAATTCTATATTACTAGCAGAAGAATATTCCGTTTTCGCCAGCTACACCATCTACCAACTAAGCCGTCTTTGTGGAGAAAATCTGAGCACATAGTGCATTTCAACATATTTCTAAAATGACTAAACTCACCGCGTTTTTTGCTCTTTAGAAACTCTACAATTTCCGGAGAAGGCCGTCCGGAGAGCCTTTGAACAGATATCTACCCCTTCTTCCGCTTTGTTAGATTGAACCATTCCTTGCTGGGATACGCGCCATTTGTCCGAGAAGTGTTACACGGACTTGCAGGAGGCAAACCCCGGCACGGAGCCCCTTCTCTAGGGCTAGTATTCAACTGTTTGGCTTTCTGGTATGGTAACCCATTCCACCGTTTATTACCGCTTTTGATGGCTGGATAACTTCAGCTGGATTTCGAACGTCAGTTGTCAGCATTGCCATTGCACATTAGCATTGGAAGGTAGCTCCTTCCATGTAAACCAGTATGCTCCGCTTGTTCTTGGCAGCACAAGAGCTAAACACATTCTTGAGTCTTCCCCTAATCACTCTCACTTTATTTCCTGAATTTCGCTCAATTCCTATACTGGTGAGATTTGGGAGTGAAACTCTATTGTTTTGTGCGAATGTTCTAGGTGCAAATATGTTGGAAATATTGTAGTATAAGAAGGTACTGCAATTCAATTCCACTACTACCACTAAGAGAAATCATGTAATCCTTCTGGTTTAGCGTTTGGGTCAATAAGACTACAAATGTTGCTTGTTGAGAAGATAGACTTATAGCGAAAATTATCACTCCGAAAAGAATGGGTTGCCCTAACATAAGAACATTTTTAGAATTTTTAAAAGTTTTTTTGGAATCCGAATTAAGCACTTAGTTTTTCGTAAACCTGTAATATAGTTATAAATTGAGAATATAACCATAAAATAAGAAATAAGATACTGAATTAACAATAAGAACAAAAAATTAAGGATAAGATATGTGAGCGGGAGTAAAATTTCAAATTATAAATAAAAATCGAGAGTTATAATAGAATACTGAAATAAAAATAAAAATGAAGTCGGGATTTGAAAATTAAATGAATTTAACATAAATTATGAATATGAAAAATTTAATTTAAAATAAAAAATAATTGCATAAAAAATTAAATTAAAAACCCATTAAATCGAACTAAATTAAAAATAAGATAAATTTTTTGAGTAAATTAAAAAATAGTAAAAATACAATTTTTATCTTAATAATAAAATTAAATAAATTAAAAAAAATACGGTGAGATTTATTAGCCTATACCTTAGCTACAAAAACTTAAGCTCGGTTCAATTCCGTGAGAATTTTGATAATTATTAATTTAATTTATTTGAAATAATAATAATTTAAAATTTTTATCAATAATCTCGTTGTAGTATAGTGGCGAGTATTCCCGCCTATCACGCGGGTGTCTTGGCATAAAGTGCAGTTAAGACAATGAGAGAGTTGCATCAATAGTAATTGTATGTATTATTTTCACACGGTTGCTGTATCTTAGAGTGAAGAAATCATCTGTCTCAATCCAGTTCTGAAGGGAATGTGTGGATTTGAGGGGTTGGAATATCTCATCAAATCCAAGTGGTCCTAAAGTGAGGGAAAAGGAGTAATTATTTCACCTTTGTTCAATTACTTAGTAAAAGGAACTATAGAGGCATACCCTAAATGTAATGTTGCTCTCTCTTGGTTATAAGAGACCTATATCCTACAAGACAAGATGGATATATGTACTCGTTTATGGTTAGGAAAGTTCTATGGAATTTGTTGCTGTTCTTCCTTGTATTTACTAAGCAACCTATGTTAAATAACCATGTTTTGATAGGGAGAAACAACTGGCATCCGCCAAGATCAGTGTAAGTGCAGTGCAGGAGATGTTGACATAATTTCCAATGAACTTGAGGTTTGTTTCTTTGCAGATCTGTTATGTTGAATGAGGCATGCTTGAATTTTGTAGAATTTGCTTGAAACTCCAATGCTTTTTTGGCAGATGGATAAGAAGGTTGAGGAGAGGAGACGCGAGCAGTATGGTGATACTGTTGCTGCCGCTCTTTCTTTGCATAAGTGAAGACTGTCAAAGATGCTTATGGTACGGTATTTCTTGGTCTTTATGTTTTCTGAGAAAATACCAGTTTTGGTCATTAGCGAGTTATTTTCTTTTGGCCATTACTGACTATAATCAATTAGAAAACAGTTCAATTTTAATTGACTAAACCATCCCCAGCTCCCATTGGAGTAGACAATACCGGATTACTTTTCACGTTGAAAAACTAACTAATGGCTGAAACTAATGGATTCAAACAGGAAAACAATTTATTGGAGATCCTTCTACATATGGAGAGCTGGGCTAATTGATTATTTTGTCATTGAGAGGACAAGTACAAAGTGCAAGTGTATTTACCACCAAGTTCTTATGGAACTTCATGAATCACCACAATGCTCATTGTATATATTAGCTCTAGCCCTAGCTATCTCGAGATCCATGTAGCTCAAATTGTACAAGTATAAATTTGGGCTTTGAATTGTCTTTATATAGACGACTTGTTCCATGTAAATTATAGAATTTCCAACACAAACATAAATCATTGAGCTCTATGCTCATGGTACCTCTTCATTGTCTAACAAGAATGTTAAACTGTCCATCAGTACAAAGAAAATTGTGATATTGGTACAGTAATACTTACTTGTCCGAGCAACTCTCCATTATCAAAGTCCATCAATTATCTATATCTTTTGGGATTACATCTTCTGGATGTCCAATTTCTAGTTCATAAATCCCACTGCCTCAACCACCTAATTAAATGACCTCGGTCAAATATTATTGTTATTGGACGAGACGACTATTATCAAGATGAACTAATTTGAAATGTATACCAAACATCAAATAGATATCATAATATAAAAAGAACAAACATATTATTGCGATTAGGCTGCATATATGTAACACGAATAGTTTCCTTATATACTATACTTATAGAAGCTTACAAAATCATAGCAATAATTTTGCAAGTATAGAAGAAATCCAACTTCTATACTTTTCTTCCTATGCAATAAAAGTTAAAATTCACATAATGTGTAAATTTTTGCATGATTGCTCAATTTAGCTGCAAAAAGTTTATTAAGCTCAATAATAAAATAAAATTTTCCTTAATGGTTGAATTGAAAGACACCCATTTACAAAAATTGAGAAATTAATAAAAATGTGTGAATTGAATCAAATGAAAAATTTGTATTTAAACCGATAAATGTTGTTAAATAAATGTTGTTAAATAATCAATATTGTAAATGCATGAACTTTATTTGAATTTTTTTATAATATGTGGTAAATAAATTCACCACCATTGAATTCAGATCATCGAAGGGTATTTTCTCACTTGCAAGCTCCCACATTATCACTCCCAAGATTTATATATTATATATGGATTTATTGAGAATAATTATATAAACAAATCTTGTTAAGGTATTAGTCACATTCTAAAATCCCAATGGTCTAAGCGCTGAGCACATACTTCTCATCTAACCGTTCATTACTAAGAACTTTAGGAGAAATTCAATGAGGCTACATAGAATGGGTGTCACAAGATTTAGTAGATATCACTCGGGTACTCTTCTTTAAAAAACACCTTACTATGAATCACATCCTACAATAAAATGAATCTACTTTAATTTTAATAAAATTTACATAAGATAACAATTATAATGAACTGATATTATGTCCGATAATACACATAAAAGGTAGAAGCTAGAAAAAAACTAAAGATAATGGAAATAACACACTCTCCATACCACAAAGCATGATATACATTTCCACATGAATCTCGAATAAGTAGTTGGATTGTTTCATTATGCTTATTTCTAAATGCAATCTATTAAAATATTATAAAAAATTAAAGAGTTAGACCGAAGTTTTAATGAAAAAAATTTGAATAAGTGACCTCTTATAAAATGAAAAAACATGCACATGAATCCATAAAAAGAAATCAAATGGTCAATTTGAAAAGAGAGAATAAACTTATCTTGAGAAATGATAACTTATCCAATCCATTCACCAATGATCAAATCTTCCCACAAAATCTCATAGTCCAAACAATCCATTTCAATGTCTACCTTATTAAGAATACTTTTGCTACAACTATACAACTACACAACTACTTACACTACTTGTGATATTAACGTTAAAAGATAACCAAGAACCGAGTTCTTCATTATTCCCAACACAATTACCTTCACACATGTGACTTTCTGATTTAGAGCCAAAATAATTTTACTGCTTGATGGGCTCAGTCTCATGACTATTATGCAACAAAGACAAGTTGGAATATACACTTCTGCCTTCAAAATTTTCATGGTCATTTACCCTCCATGGCCATGATAGACCCTTCCCACCAATCCACGCCCCAGCCTTCGATGATAGTAACTTATAAAATATAGGCTCATCGCTCTCATCACCACAAATTTTTTGGGGATTTCCATGAGACCTTAAGATGCATTGAAAGATGGGGTGCATCTTCGAGGGGTGTACTTGCCCAACTTAATGATGCACCATCCTTATGGTCATTAGAAAATCCATATTTTATATGTAGAACATAACAAAAGATAACTTCCGTGGTCCATCACACTCCCTCTTGGCCGAATATTTGACATTACTTTGTTGCTAACCTTGAAAACCTACTTTTAAGACTAATAAATCTCTATAGAAATGAAACAGACGATACTGAAACATTGTAAAAGAATCCTTAGCAAGCTAAATATTTTAGCTTAAACCCATTTACCCAACCTTAACTTGGAAATTCTCATCATATCTAATATTCTGCTTCAGAGGGAAATTAAATGCAAACTAGGAATTATGGAGTTCTATAAGACATGCTAGGAATAAGGTGTAATATATCATTGGTCCCCTAACTTGTCCATATAAAACTCGGCCCCACTCACACCGACTAGTGGTCAAAATTCTCTCTAAAACCCAACTCTCTCATTTTTCCAATAATCTTGCTACGAGAGCTTTTAATTTCCACATTAGATCACCAAACTTGCCCATAGTGATGGTGTTGGATCCGTGTTGAAGTTGTCTTTTGAACCTTAACTCTTTCCAACACTGATGTACCACCTACCGCTGTGAGGACGATCAAATAGTGACACTGCTGGAAACATAGCAGTACATTTTTGACCTACCCCAGCTTCCCTGATGCCCAGACACAACTCAAAATAATTTTGGGAGTTCCTCTCATTCCTCTCTAACGAACACGACTGATAGTTCAAGCCATAGGTAAGTCTTGTGGCCGTGTAAATTTCTAAAACCTCAATATCGACCATATGTTAAACATACTCTATAAATCGAGTGTTTCAAGAGACTCCAACCACCTTAGAGGGTGCCAAGGTGTCCAAAAACATGTGGGAAAGTTAGCTCTCCAATCCCACCAGTGTCAGCCACCATCGCTCTCTCTCTTGTGAGTTACCAACCAAAGACAAAAGTCAAAACCGAGAACGGAACTCTGAGCTGAAATTTGGAGAGTCGAATTTAGATCATAAATTATGAAAAAAGTGGGTAATACCACTAAAATACCCTCAAAAGACCTCAAAGCATCATGAATCTAGGTGTGAAAAAGGCCCAAGTGAAAACCTATAGAATTGAATTACGGAAAATGCGCCCCCCCTTGAGGCCAATCAATAGAGAATGTGAAGTATGATTTTTAGAGATTTTGATTGGGCTAGGAACTGGTCAAATCGGTGGTGAACTAACCATATGATGACCAAAATCGATCGAACCAACTAAGAGCGGTAAAACCCCCAAAATTTTAGAGGATGCTAAACAAATCAAAATGAGGAAATCCTTGTAAACACCGTCCTTTTGAGAATGAGAAAATCGGGAAAGAATCAATCATTTTAAATGAGAAAAATTGAACCATTTAAAGAACAAAAAACGATAAATAAGGGTTGAAATGGGAAATTGGAGAGTCCCAAGTAACCAAGAAGTCACAAAAGTCATGAGGAAGAACCATGAAAGAAATTGGATGAGAAAATTGGTCTGGTTCAGGGTGAACCAGACTTGAACCAGGTTGAAACATGGATGAACTGGTTTCTTAATTCATTTTTCTAGGTGGCTTAAAAATGGCAATTTGGAAAATTGTGGCCACCATTTGATGGAAAATGAATTTAGATTAATTTAGAAATTTTTTATTTTTAGAAAACCGGTCGAATCGGGTCTGAATCGACCGATTTTCGTCACCGAACCTGGTCGGACCAGACCTGTCAGCGATTAGTCAAATGAACAGTGTCATCATCTTCCTTAGGATGACAACACTGTTCATTAATGTAGAAAAAATTTCCTTTTCCGGTGAGGAAATATTCCCTCTAATTTGGGCATTTTCTAATGAGTATAAACTTGACCAGTATGGAAACTGGTAGAGCAGAGGATCCCCGAGCTCCCTATATAAAGAGCTTCCCTCCATTCATCCTCCACACACCTCAAATCTCCTCCTTCTCCAAAGTGCTTAGTTTTATGGTAAATCTCAAACCAGAGCTTCGACTTGTGCACTTTTCTTAGCCTTAGAAGATGAACTTGGGTCCTACAGACTCCGAAGGAAGTCAACTACCTAAATAAAACCTCTCCTCGACCTGAGGATCACAAGAGAAGTACCAACGAGATCAAACAGTGAAGCAGCTCTATTAGTCCGAAGCTAACCTATTTTGGCCGATCTAAATTTGAGTAATTTAGACCTCCTACGGCCATATTGAGCCTTCCATTAGCCCTTAAGGCCATTACACTTCCTCTCCAAAGGAGAAAGGTAAGCCAATTCGACCAATCTTCATCGGAACAATTCAGTTCTAGAGAGAGAAATGACTAGAATTCATTGATCAATTCTCACTGATCCTGACTCCAATTATACTAATTCTTGATCCTAGAAGAACCCTGAGGATGAGAGCTACCTTCCCAGATTTTGAACTCGGATCGTCGCACCTCCAACGGTAAACTTTTGAAACTTTCTCTCTTTACGTCCAATTTTTCAGCGAAGCTTCGTTTGAGCTCGTTTTGGACCCAAAATCTGCAATTCAAAGCTCAATTGGATTGTATGGAAGTGTAGAAACCGATTCATGCTACCTAACCCTGTTTGAATGGCCAATTTGAAGACATCAAATTCGATAAGTAGAAAGGGGTGAAATTGGGGATTTCAAAAAATTGAAGGACCTAAATGCAATTTTTCAAAATTGAAGGTCAATTGGAAATGAAAAAGATGTTGGAGGGCCAATTGGTCAATTTTTGAAAGAATTGGGACCAATTGGCCATTTTTGGAAGTTAGGGGCAAACGGTAATTTTGGAAAAGTTGGGGACTAATTTGGAAATTTGGAAAATTTAAGCCCCATTTACAATTTTGAGAAAATTAAGGACCTAAGAGGGATATTGGAAACCCTAAGGACTTGATTGAAAATAATTGAGATTTAGGGACCTAAAGTAAAAAATTATGGACTTTAGGGACCTAATTACAATAAAGCAAAAATAAGGGCATAAATGTAAATACATGGAAATAGAAGGGCTATTCATGTCAAGCTATTCATTATAAGGGTACTCAAACCATGTAGGAACGAATTCAAATAATGACATGAGCAAAGGAGCTCGAAAAGGACTTGGAAAGCTGACTCGGGACGAACACGTTACAATTATCGAGTGAGTGGGCATATTTATACGTCATACTTGGTTGGGGGTGATAAGCACTATTTTAAAGTTAAAAACCACTTACCGATTGTGAGTGAACATATCCCTATCATCATACCTGGTTGGTGTGATGAATACATTTGAGATAAAAAGCATTTTGTCAGAAATGATCTCCTCTGACTGTGTGCTAATACTTAAACATTTGGGAGACTTTTCTAACGAGAGCTTGGACAGCTCCATCAGGTCATAGGCCTCGTTTTTGAACTTATAGGGCTTAAGGCCCAATTTTGAAAAACTTGTGAAGTGGGCCCAAGCCAGTGGATACGGGTTGGAGCCCGTAGACAAATATGAGTAAAAGAGCCATGAAAACTTTCATTAAATTGGAAATTCTGTGTGATTTGCCACGGTACCAAGTTTGGATTGACAAAGCTCGATGGGCTAGTGGCAGTGTATCGGTACTAGGTCGATGGACTGGTCAGATAAACAACTATTGGCCAAGTCAAGTGTCGGGGCCGTTGGAACGTCGGCACAAAAGATGATAGATATTATGTGAAAACTATTGTTTGTACATTCACTCTGTTTTGGGACCATTGAGATGCCCATAAGGGGTAGTGATGGGTTTCAAGGACTGTTAGATGACTTGGTGGTGATAAGGATAGTTTGGCATGCCAGTTAGTCATAAAGTTGGTCGAAGCTTCTTGCGCATGAAACTGGGGCGAGTGGACTCAATGAGGTCTCCATACTCATATGAACACGAAGTGATTTTGGGTCCAAGGGTCGACGCCTAGGGTGTCACTCAAACTCAAGGTAGAAGTGGTTGAACTTTTATCAAGGTGGATGACAAAGTCGCGCCGATCCCCAAGTGGGTGTAGTCTGGGATTGTCCTACGAACGTGTGTACCCTTTATGATAAAGGTTGTGTGGATGTTTGCTAGATATCTCCCGAGTAAGGGGTAGTGCTAAAAGTGCTAAATACACATAACAATAAAAAATTTTAAAAAGGATGAAAGGCTTTGAAGAATGATTTATGAAATGTTTTTTAATAAACTACTTTTAAAACTCACTCCCAACACCCACTTACTAAATTGTAGAAACTCACCCCTCCATTTAACCCTTTCAGGAAAGGAGACAAAAACCTCAGAGAATTTTCTTAAAGCTGAACCCTAAGTCAGTTATGCCTTTAAATTACTCAAGTTTTGTATAATGCTATTCCATGAAGCCAGGTCAAAAGGATGCCTAACTTTTCATGATCTAAGAGGAAAGAAAATCCTTCTTAGACCAAAGGGAGTGGCGGATTGTTCACGGGGTTCCAACCAAACCGGGTCGGGGAGTGACATCTTGAGTGGTATTAGAGCCTATTTCCTCGAATACATTATAAAGACCATATAACATAAGAACTAAGAGAAAAACTACCAAAAATTTCACATGGTTCCCAAGAGAGGAGCCAAGAGAACTAGGATTGCAGTCATTGACATTGCCCCAAACCCCATCCCTATGGAAACTCCCTAAGAAGCTCAAACGGGTCCACCTGGACTAAGCTCGGAACACCAAAGGCTATACGAAGAGTTTACCCGAGTATTTGGGAGGCCTAACCTCGCTCCCAAGGTGAACACCAACTCCCAAACTAAGCCTGAAGAAGTGCAATCCCATCCCCCTCCGTTCATATTCCTCCCCTGGTTGACATCCCCAAATAACTCAAGACACTCCATCAATTGGGATGTAAGCCCTACCAAGGGGAGAAGGACAGTGGAGCCGCTATGGACTGGTTGGCGAGCATTAAGAAACTTATGGAGATAATAATGACCCCACCAGAAGAGATGGTGACCCTGGCAGAATTCTTCCTGGAGGCAAGTGTGAAGAGGTGGTGGGACAATGTTAAGAGCCTGCATGCCGCCACACCCACTTGGGAACAATTTGAGGAAAGATATTCAGAGGAATACTTGACTCCGCACCTGATCAATGAGAAGAAACGAGAGTTCTTCTGACTCCACCAAGGGCTTAACACCATCTCATAATACAAAACCAAATTCAATGAATTGAGGCATTTGCCCCAGATCTAGTCGGACCAATAGATATTTGCCAATGATTTGTGTACGGTCTCAACATGGACATACGAGACCAGATGGGAGTACTAGGACGCCCCATGGATCTAGCAGCAATAATTAGTATGGCTCATGAATGTGAGTGTCTAGTACTAACAAGATGCCGCCAGATGGAATAGACAAATCGGAAGGAGGTAAAAGGCCATAATCGTTGTGGTGGATGTAAAGAACAAGGTGACCCGAAATGGGGAAACAAAATGGGGTTCCCAAGTAGGAAGGAAGTCTACCTCGCACAAAGGGAGGTAAACACCGTTCTACTATGATGGGGCCCCTACTGTTTCACAAGAACCACGAGTGGTCAAGTTAAACTTGTTTTAAATGTGGGCAAGTGGGACACTTTGCAAAGGAATGCCTCACTCTTCATGGAAATATGCAAAAGAACACCCTTGAATTGCCCCAAGGGAATCCAAGGATATTAAACAAAGGACGAGATGCAACCGCCACATCAAGGGAGCCAGCTAGGGTTTATAACCTCACACAAGAAGAGGCTCAAAAAGATCCTAGTACTGTAGTGGGATACATACAACTATGGGAGAGAAAAGTCTATGCCCTCTTTGACATAGGGGCATAAAGGTCCTTTATCAAGGGAGACTTAGTCCCAAATCTTTCGCTGGAACTTACATCCCTAGAATAGAGTCTCAACATTCTCACCCTATTAGGTGAAGGATTGAATAGAGACAAATAATTAAATGGATGCGAAGTTAAGATTGATGGAGTAAGATTGGAAGTAGACCTAATCCCATTACTTCTAAGGGAAGTAGAAATAATATTGGGCATGGATTGGTTAAGTACACACCAAGCCAAGGTGGACTGTGGAAAGAAAGTGATAACCTTTCACACTCTAGGGACACTCGGACTACGGTTCGAAGGG
The DNA here is from genome assembly GCA_030064435.1 of Trapa incisa. Classification (NCBI taxonomy): domain Eukaryota; kingdom Viridiplantae; phylum Streptophyta; class Magnoliopsida; order Myrtales; family Lythraceae; genus Trapa; species Trapa incisa. Next base: position 16,636,570 of record CM057771.1, read on the forward strand.
GACAGGAGGAAAAACGCATCTGGTGTCCCATATGAAAGTCCAAAAGATGATACGGAAGGGTTGTAAGGCTTTTCTCGTAATGACCACCAATGTAAATTCTGAAAAGAAAGGATAAGAGGGAATTTTGGTGGTTGAACACTACCTGGATGTATTTCCCGAGGAACTACCAGGACTACTCCCAAGCCGTCAATTGGAATTTACAATAGAGGTGATTTCTGGGACACACCCCATATCACAAGCGCCCTATCGCATGGCTCCAACATAATTAAATGAATTAAATGAGCAATTATATGAGTTACTGGAGAAGGGTTTCAGAAGCCCTAGCCAGTCTCCATGGGGTGCGCTGGTACTGTTCGTGAAGAAGAAGGATGGAAGTATGAGGTTATGCATCGATTATCGGAAGTTGAATCAGGTTACTATAAAGAACAAGTATCCTCTTCCCCGAATCGATGACCTATTAGACCAATTAAAAGGGGTAGCCTATTTCTCCAAGATAGATCTCCAGTTAGGGTACCACCAACTAGAGATTCGAGAGGGAGACATACCCAAGATCGTGTTTCAGTCCCGATACGAGCACTATGAATTTAGAGTAATGCTCTTTGGATTGACGAATGCCCCCACAACCTTTATGGATCTAATGAACCGAGTGTTCCAGCCTCACTTGGACAAGTTTGTGATAGTATTCATAGATGACATCCTTGTATACTCAAGACTAGGACATAACTCGAGGAATATCTGGCCATCACCTTGAAAATATTACAGGAAAATCACTTATATGCAAAGTTCTCCAAGTGTGAATTTTGGCTGCAAGAAGTGGGTTTCTTAGGGAATATAGTGTCCAAGGATGGAGTCGAGGTGGATCTAGCAAAGGTAAAGGCTATATCTATCTGGAAGGCACCCGTGAACCCCTCCGAGATACGTAGCTTCTTGGGACTGGCAAGGTATTATCGGAGGATTGTAGAAGTAGAAAACCCGTTAACCCACCTTAAGAGGAAGGGAGTGGAGTACTAGTGGGATGAAACTTGTGAGAAGTCCTTATTGGAACTAAAATCCCGCCTAACAACGACACCCATACTAACCCTACCCGACCCAAGTGCAGGGGAGTATACCATCTATAGTGATGCATCTGGACAAGGACTAGGATGTGCACTAATGCAGCAAGGAAAAGTTATCGCCTATGCCTCACGACAACTAAAGACCCATGAGAAGAACTACTCTACCCATGACTTGGAGTTAGCTGCGATAGTGTTCGCCCTCAAAATATGGCAACACTACCTATATAGGGTCAAGTGCAAGATATACATAGATCACAAAAGCCTTAAATATTTCCTAACCTAGAAAGAGCTGAATCTTCGGTAGAGGAGGTGGATGGAGCTAGTAAAAGACTACGACCTCGTGATAGAATACCACCTTGGGAAGGCTAATGTGGTGGAAGACGCTCTCATCCACAAGTATCAAATTGAGGTAGTCCAGATAAAAGCAATCTACATGCCCTTGCTACAACAATTAGGAGAGATGAAGGTGGATCTCAAGGTATATAGAGAAAGGATGTGTCTGATGGCTAACATAACCGTAAGACCCAACTTAGTGGAGCAAATATGGGTCCACTAGAAAGAGGACAAAGAACTCTAGCTCTACTTGGATTTGACCACCGAGGGAACAACCCCAGACTATACCCTTTGAGGCAATGTACTGTTGACCTACAATGGTAGGGTATGTGTGCCTTAGGACAAGGAATTGAGGAGGCTGATACTGGAAGAAGCACACGACTCCGTGTATACGATGCATCTTAGCAGTACTAAGATGTATCGTACCCCCAAGTAGGGCTATTGGTGGAAGGGGATGAAGAGGGACATCGCGGAATATGTAGCATGATGCTTATCCTACCAGCAAATCAAGGCGGAACATCAAAAACCCTTAGAACTGCTACAACCTCTACCAATTCCCGAATGGAAATGAGAACATATCACCATGGATTTCATGATAGGACGCGATTTGGGACATCGTGGATAATTTGACCAAATCTACCCACTTCCTACCCATAAATGTAACTGATTCTATGGAACAACTAGTCACCTTATATGTGAGAGAAATTGTAAGACTTCATAGTGTCCCAGTAAGCATAGTATTGGATCGAGACCCAAGGTTTACATCAAGGTTTTGGCCCAATCTACAAAGCGCCTTGGGAATTAAACTCCACATGAGCACAATGTTCCATCCTCAGACTGATGGATATTCTGAGCGGACAATCCAAATCTTAGAGGATATGCTTTGGGCATGCGTACTTACAATGAACAAAGGTTGGGAGGAACACTTGTGTGTGATGGAGTTTACTTACAATAATAGTTACTAGGCCAATATCTAAATGACACCTTATGAGGCCCTTTATGGAAGACCATGTCGTACCCCCTTATTTTGGGAGGAGGTGGGACAAAGGAAGCTCAAAAGGGTCGAGCTAATAGAAGATGCCACCGAGAAAATCCAAATCATAAGGAGTCGACTTAAGGTAGCCCAGGATAGGTAGAAGAGCTATGCTGACCATCGGAGGAGGGACATAGAATTCGAAGTGGAAGATCAAGTATTTCTTAAGGTATCCCAATGGAGAGGAATACTTAGGTTCCAACAATGGGGAAAGTTGAAACCTAGGTATATTGGCCCCTACACCATAATTCAAAGGGTGTGATTAGTAATGTCACGCCTCGACCCGGTTTGGTCGGATCCCCATGATCAACTTGCCACTCTCCCAGTTTACTAAGGGTTGCCTCTTGTTTATAAACTGTTTAGAGTAAGGTGTCCTTTAAACTTGCACCTTTCCTGGAATAACATAAATCAAAACTGCATAAAATTTTAAACTGAACATACTTGTATTACAGGCCTATTAGCTGGTGGTCTTTAGGGTAGGCTTTCTAGGTTTATTTGAAAGGGATATAACGGAGGGGGTGAGTATGACAACTTAGTGAATGGGTTTTTGAGATTTAACTTTTAAGAAAATGATTGATTTGGAATGTGATAGACTCCTTATTTCCTTTCAAAAATCATTTCATTTCAAATCTCTGTTTTATCACCATTTCTTATTAATCATGGCGTGTCATCATCCAACACACATCCTTCATCATGAAGGTTAATCACACAATTGCAGGCCAGCCCGTCCACTGAACCCACTTGTGGCGTCGTAGTGACTTTACCGTCCACTTCTACCCTGAGAATGAGTGGATGTTCGCAACATCTGACCCTCAATCCATTAACAATTCTCCGTGTCCGTATGAGGACATAGACCTTATCCCGACCACACCCCGGTCTCGTGCGCTTGAAGCTACGTTGAGCTTCGCAAGGTCACCTGGTTCGACGAACTACCCTTATACCCACCATGTTGTCCAGGGCCCTAGGACACATCAATACCCCTCTTGGGCGTCTTGAAGGTCCCCTAAACACAGTGCATGCACAATGAGTATTTTCACATCAAGCCATATAATCTGTGGTGCCACTCATCCAACGGTCCCGATCCTTAACTCAACCTGCAGCTGTTTGTCTTGACTAGTTCAGAGACCTGTCATGTCGCACTACCACTAGTTGACTGAGTATGTCGGTCCTATCTTGGTACCATGGCCAAACAATTCAATTATTCAATTTTTCATGGAATATAATTCATGTTTGTTTATGAGCTCCTACTCGTGCCAACTAGCCTTTGGCCCACTATTTGAGATTTTTAAAAAATGGGCATAATAGCCCCCAAGAACCAAATCTGAGGCCCCCGGTCTAATAGAGCTATTCGAGCTCTCATCAAGAATGTCTCCCAAATTATTTAAGTAGTGACACACAGTCAGGGGAGAGCACTCCCAAATCATTCGAGCTCTCATCAAGAATGCCCAATTGACCTTCAATTTTATAAAATTGCATTTTGGTCCCTCAAATTTTTGAAAATCCCCAATTTTGCCCCTAATTTCAACTTACCAACACAACCGAATTTGATTTCATCAAATTGGCGATCAAACACTTCTAATTGTTAAAATTGAAGTTAAAATTGATTTCCTACATCTTAATATGATTCAATAGCACTTTGAATTGCAAGTTTTGACACCGGAACGAGCTCAAACGGAGCTTCGCCGGAAAATAGACTATAGAGAGAGAAAGCTTCAATTGCTCACCGTCGGGGGCACGACGATATGAGATTTTGATCTGGGTAGATAGCACTCATCCTGAGGTTCATCCTAGAATCAACAATTGCATCAATTGATGCAAAATTGAATGAGAAATTTATCATCAAAGTTCTATCAGTTCTCTCTCTAGCACCAGTCATAAATTGTAGAGGGGAGCCAAATTGGCTTAGCTTTCAGCTCTAATTCAGTTGTAGGAGGGCCGTGGAGGTGTTGGGAGGGCTTGGTTTGGCTTGAGAAGGGCTTGAATTGGCTAATTTTAGCTCGACCGAAATAAGGCAGCTTTGGTCTGACGGAGCTGCTTCACTATTCGATCACGCCGACGCTTCTCCAATGACCCTCGGTTGTAGCTGACTTCTCCCTAGTTCTAAAGAACCCGACCTCACCTTGTTTGGCTCAGGAAAGTGCCCAAGTCAGAGCTTTGGTTTGAGCTTCCCCGAAATCTGGAGCAGTTGAGAGAGAATGGAGTTTTCAAGTGTGGAGAGGATGAATGAAGAGGGGCTCTTTATATAGGAAGCTAAGGGACTTCTTGGCCATCCGATTGGCGCCTTAATGGAAATCATTCATTGCCTGATATTCATTGGCTAGACACACAGCTTTGTCAATGCTGCGCTATTTTTCGGCGATTGAATAGTGCTATCATCTGAAGGAAGAAGAGACACTGTTCCGAACCGGACCGGACCAGTCCGAAACAGGCTCAAAGCTTAAACTGACCGGTTCACCCCCAATTCGACTGAAATTTTCAAATATAAAAATTTCTAAATTCATTTTCTATCTAATGGTGCACTCAAATCTTAATTTGAATTTTTTAAGCCACCTAGAAAAATGAATTTAACATCCTGTGCAATAGTGGTTCAAATCGGTCCAAAGTAGTTCAATTCGGTTCAGATCTGGTTCACCTGAACCGGTTTTGTTTTCATCTCCAAGTCATCCTAAAGTCCTTTTTCTTGACATTTGTGACTCTTTAGGTCACTCGGATCCGTAAATTTTCTGCTTTACCCTTTCTCTATTGGTTCCGATTCATGAACCGACTCGGTCCATAAATTGGTTCAATCCAGTTGGATCCAATTCATGTGAACTGGTCTGGTTTTTCTCTTCCAATATGTCCTATGGTTCTTTTCCAAGGCTTTATGAACCCTTTGGGTCACTCGGGAGTTGTAAATTTCCAAAATTGCATGTTTCCTATTAATCGGGTTTGTGAATCGGTTTGGTTTTCTCACTTAGTTTGACCGGTTCTTTTCTAGGTTTTTCTTAACTCAAAGGGCGGGGTTTACAAGTAGCCTATAAGCTTGAACTGCCTACAAAGTTACAAAAAATACACGATGTATTCCATATATTAGTACTCCAAAAGTACTAGCCCGACCCCAACCATGTGTTAGACCAACCCCCACTCGAGTCAGAGGAAAATTTGACCTATCAGGTGGAACCGGTTCAAATCCTTGACTGACGGTATAAGAACTTGAGGAACAAGAAGATTCCCATGGTTAAAGTCATTTGGCAAAATGGATCAGGACAAGAGTAGACTTGGGAAACCAAAATTGTCATGAGGGATATGCACCCCCAACTATTTGAGATGTAAGTGTTTTGAGGACAAAACCCCTAAAAGGATGGGAGAGTTATAAACCTCGTCCTTTTGAGAATGAGAAAACCAGTAAAGAACTGATCATTTTAAACGAGAAAAACTTAACCATTTAATGAATCAAAAACGATAAAGAAGGGTTGAAATGGGAAATTGGAGAGTCCCAAGTAACCAAAAAGTCACAAAAGTCATGAAGAAGGACCATAAAAGAAATTGGATAAGAAAATTGGACCGATTCAGGGTGAAAGGGACTTGAACTAGATTGAACCGGGATGAACTATGAATGAACCAGTTTCTTAATTCATTTTTCTAGGTGGCTTAAAAATGACAATTTGAAAAATTGAGGCCACCATTAGATGGAAAATGAATTTAGATTAATTTATAAATTTTTATTTTTTAGAAAACCGGTCAAATCGAGCTAGAACCGACCGATTTTCATCATCGAACTCAGTTGGACCAAATCGATCAAATGAATAGTGTAATCGTCTTCCTTAGGATGATATCATTGTTCATCAATGCAGAAAAACTTTCTTTTTTTGGCGAGAGAATATTCCCTCCGATTTGGGCATTTTTTTATGAGGGTAACCATGATGAGTATGGAAACTGGTAGAGTAGAAGGTCCTTGAGCTCCCTATATAAAGAGCTTCCATCCATTCATCCTCCACACACCTCAAATCTCCTCATTCTTCAAAGTGCTCAGTTTCCTGGCAAACCTCAAACAAAAGCTCCGACTTGGGCACTTTTCTTAGCCCTAGAAGACGAACTCGTGTCTTATAGCCGGAGGAAGTAAGCTACATGACTACAACCTCCCCTCGACCCGAGGATCGCCGAAGAAGTACTAGCGAGATTAAACAGTGAAGCAGCTCCGTCGATCAGAAGTTGCCCTATTTTGGCCGATTATAATTCGGCCAATTCAAACCTCCTACGACCAAATCGAGTCTTCCTTTGGCCAAATCAAGCCCCCAAGGCCATCACACGACCTCTCTAGAGGAGAAAGGTAAGCCAATTCAGCCATTCTTTGTCGGAACCGTTCTATTCTAGAGAGAGAAACAATTAGATTTCATTGATCAATTCCCAATGATTCTGACACCAATTATACTAATTCTTGATCCTAGAAGGACCTTGAGGATGAGAGCTACCTTCCAAGATTAAGAACTCGGATCGACACGCCTCCGGTGGTAAGCTTTCGAAACTTTCTCTCTCTACATCTAATTTTTCGATGAAGCTTCGTTTGAGCTCGTTTCGGACCCAAAATCCTAATTCAAAGCTCAATTGGATTGTATGGAAGTGGATAAACCGATTCATGCTACCAATTGGTGCAATTAACCCTGTTTGAATGACCAATTTGAAGAAATCAAATTCAGTTAGTAGAAAGGGGTGAAATTGGGGATTTCAAAAAATTGGATCTAAATGCAAATTTTCAAAATTGAAGGTCAATTGGCAATGTGAAAAATGTTAGATGGCCAATTGGCCAATTTTTGAAAGAATTAGGACCAATTGGCCATTTTTGGAAGTTAGGGGCAAAATGGTAATTTTGGAAAAGTTGGAGACCAATTTGGAAATTTGGAAATTTTGAGCCTCATTTACAATTTTGAGAAAATTAAGGATCCAATAGGGATATTGGAAATCATTGGGACTTGATTGAAAATAATTGAGTATTTAGGGACTTAAAGTAAAATATTATTGACTTTAGGGAACTAATTGTAGAAGGCAAAAATAAGAACCTAAATGTAAATACATGGAAAAAGAAGGGCTATTCATGCCAAGTCGTTTCTTATAAGGGTACTCAAACTGTGTAGAAATGAATTCAGATAAGGGCGTGACTAAATGAGCTCGAACAAGACTTGGAAAGTTGACTTGGGACAAACACGTCAGAGTCCTCGCATGAGTGGACATATTTATACATCATACCTAGTTGGGGTGATTAGCACTGTTTTAAAGTTAAAAACCACTTACTGGTTGTGAGTGGACATAACCCTATCATCATACTCGGTTGGTATGATGAATACATTTGAGATAAAAACCATTTTGTCGAAAATGATCTCCCCTAACCATGTGTCAATGCTTAAAATATTTGGTAGACTTTTCTGACGAGAGCTGGGACATCTCCACTAGGTCGTAGACCTCATTTTTTGAACTTATAGGGTTTAAGGCCCAATTTTTGAAAAACTCATGAAGTGCGCCCAAGCTAGTGGGCATGGGTTGGAGCCCGTAGACAAATATGAGTAAAAGAGCCATGAAAACTGTCATTAAATTGGAAATTCTATGTGATTTTCCATGGTATCAAGTCTGGATTGACAAGGCTTGATGGGCTAGTGGCAGTGCGCCAATACTAGGTCGATGGACCGGTCTAGCAAACAACTACAGGCCAAGTCGAGTGTCGGGGCCGTTGGACTGTTGGCACCAAAGATGATGGATATTATGTGAAAACTATTGTTTGTGCATGCACTTTGGTTCGGGACCATTGAGACGCCCATAAGGGGTAGTGATGGGTTCCAAGGACTGTTGGATGACTTGGCAGCGATAAGGGCAGTTTGTCATGCCAGTTAGTCATGAAGCTAGTCGAAGCATCTTACGCATGAAACCGGGGCAAGTGGGCTCGATGAGGTCTCCGTACTCATACGGACATGAAGTGATTTTGGGTCTGAGGGTCGGCGCCTAGGGCATCATTCAGACTCAAGGTAGAAGTGGTTAAACTTCTAACAGGGTGGACGACAAAGTCGCGCTGATCCCCAAGTGGGTGCAGTCTAAGACTATCCTACGAATGTGTGTACCCTTCATGATAAAGGGCGTGTGGATGTTTGCTAAACACCTCACGAGCAAGGGGAAGTGCTAAATACACATATCAGTAAAAAATTTTAAAAAGGATGAAAGGCTTTGAAGAATGATTTATGAAATGTTTTTTTTTAATAAACTACTTTTAAAACTCACTCCCAACACCCGCTCACTAAGTTGTAGAAACTCACCCACTCCCTTTAACCCTTTTAGGAAAGGAGACCAAAACCTCAGAGGATTTTATTGAAGCTGAAACCTAAGTCAAGTATGCCTTTAAATTACTCAAGTTTTGTATAGTGTTATTCCAAGAATTTAGGTCAAAAGGACTTCTAACTCCTCGCGGGCTAAGAAGAAAGAAAAATCCTTCTTAGACCAAAGGGAGTGGCGAGTTGCTCATGGGGATTTGGCCAAACCAGGTTGGAGCATGATAGTTATTGAGTCAATTCAATAGAAAATTGATTGTAGAATTTTTAGGTATTTTTATTTTCTTAAGAACTAGCCGGAAAAAGGGGTGAACCGGGCAAAAAACTGCTGAAGCGACCAATAAATTCTCCAGAAACCAATTCGCCATAGTACAGATGGGTCGGTGTGCCACGCCGGGTGCACGTATGCACTACATGCGCAGCCACACACGTGTCATCTCTCTTGCCCGACCCCAATCCGGATTTTGTGATTTTACCCGATAAATAATGGTAGACAACCTAAACCTCATCACCATAGATATTAAATCGTTTTGAGAGTTACACGTAAAGGAATGACTCATGAAAGCTATGGTTGGATAGCCATATAAGTCTAGAATCCAACCAAATAAATATCAGGTGTTCCCTTGCCGAAATTAGGCTATAATTCTCTCTCGAACCCAAACAACTCTCGATATCGGTGACTCAACTTGTAGAGAGCCTAGCTCAACCGTCCAACCACTTGAGAAGGCGATCTTGCTATCCTTGGAAAACTGAGGCTTACCATCTCTACTCCCTTCGACCCTCAACTCTTAATCTATAGTTTTCAGTGAGATCAAACAGTAACCAATCTTAAATGACTGAAAATAGAGCATCTGTTTCAGAAATAAATTTTGACGGCCTCAATGGCCCTCAAAGGCTAAGAAACATTCAGTAGAATGCTTGCCACCAGCTTTCCACAGTCACCGACCTTGCTTGATTTGAGTGTGTACAGAAGGAGAATTAAATAATCCAAGTTCCAATTTTCGGGTTAAATAGCCGAGATGACTAAAATGAACATTATAGGAGTTGCAAACTACCAATCAATGTGATTCAAGTGGCCACAAACTCCTTAAGGAGTCAACTTTCGAACTGCACCAACCTCGAAGGTGACATGTCGTCTCCGGTAAAGTTCCCTGCTTTGACCTTACTTCTACTCATTTTTTAAGTAAATGATCAAGCTTGATCAACATTGTTCCATCCGACTCCGACCAAAATAAGTTTATAATGGCCTAGAGAGAGGCCATCGGAACTTTTACACTTAGTTTGGTAATTTTTTGACTTACTTTTCTATGGGTCGAAGGTTGGAGACTAAAATACTAATATTTAAAGAATTATCACAATTGAAACAATTAATAGTAATTTAAAGAATTTATTAATAAAGTCGTTGTAGTATAGTGGTGAGTATTCCCGCCTGTCACGCGGGTGACCCGGGTTCGATCCCCGGCAACGGCGGTTTTTTTTTCACTGTGACCTCGGCATCCATTGCAATCATTTGTCTCAATCCAGTTCTCAATCCATTGCTTAAGGGAATGTGTGGATATGAGGGGTTGGAGTATCCCATCAAACCCAAGTGGTCCGAAAGTGAGGAAAAAGTAGTGATTACTTCACATTTGTTCAATTACTTACTAAAAGTAATCATAGTGGCATGAGAGTGTATTAAGCTTCCCATCTCCTCTCTAATGTTATCCAAATAATGGCATTCTTATCCTTCCATAACCCTACTCTCCCCTTGGGATTCCACATTTCAGGCATACCCTAATTGTAATGTTGCTCTTTCTTGGTTATAATAGACCTATATCCTACCAGATAAGATGGATGTATGCACTCTTTTATGGCTAGAAAAGTTCTACGGAAGTTGTTGCACATAACCATGTTTTGATAGAGGAAGAACTGACATCCGTCAAGATCAATGCAGGAGATATTGACATAATTGCCAATGAACTTGATATTTGTTTCCTTACGCATCTGTTATGATGAATGAGACATTCTTGAATTTTGTAGAATTTGCATGACACCCTCTATGCTTTGTTGGCAGATGGATAAGAAGGTTGCCGATAGGATATGCGAGTAGGATGGAGATGCTGTTGATGTCATTCTTTATTTGCTTAGGTGATGACTGCGGAGGTGCTAGTGGTCTGGTGTTTCTTGGTCCTCAATGCTTCATGAGAAAATATCAGTTTTGGTCATTTCCGAGTTATTTTCTTTTGGCCATTACAAACTATATCAATTAGAAAATAGTTTAATTTTAATTAACTAAACCATGTCTATCAACTGTTGAAGGGGGCAATACTAATTTAATTTTCAAGTTAGAAAAACTAACTGATGGCTGAAACAGGAGAACAATTGATTGCAGATCCTTCTGCATATGGATATGGAGAGCTCGGCTAATCAGCTACTTTGTCATTGAGAGGACAAGTACAAAGTGCAAGTGTATTTACCACCAAGTTCTTATGGAACTTCATGAATCACCACAATGCTGATTGTATATATTAGCTCTAGTCCTAGCTATCTCGAGATCCATGTAGCTCAAATTGTACAAAGTACAAATTCGAGCCAACCGTACAAGGAAAATTGTGATATTGGTAGAGTAATACTTATTTGTGCGAGCAGCTCTCCATTATCAATGTCCATCAATGATCTACATCTTCTAGGATGTCCAACTTCCGGTTCATAAATCCCACTGCCCCAATTACCTAATTAAATGACCTCGGTCAAATATTGTTGTTATTGGAGAGGTGACTATCATTAAGATAAACTAATTTCTTATTAATGAAAGGTATACCAAACATCAAATAGATATGGTAATATAAAAAGCACAAACATATTATAGCGATTTAGGCAGTATACGTAACACGAATACTTTACTTGTATATTATACTTATAGAACTTTACAAAATCTTAACAATGATTTTGCAAGTTCTTCTATACTTTTCTTCCTTAAAATTCACATAAGGTGTAAATTTTTGCATAATTGCTCAATTTAGGTGTAAAAGTTTTATTAAGCTCAATACACATAAAATTTTCATTAATGGTTGAATTCAAAGACACCCATTTATAAAAATTGTGACATCAATAAAATTGTTTATTAATTGAGTCAAATGAAGGATTTGACTGTAAATTGATAAATGTTGTGAAATGATCAATGTTGTAAAGGTCTAAACTCTATTTTAGATTGTTGATAATAAGATCAAAAATTGGATAATATAGAGAAGTGTTGTGAGTTTATAAGATTAGAAAGGTAGAGAAGTGTTTTGAGTTTATAAGGTTGAAAATGTATCATTAGTTACAAGTTCATTACTAAGAACTTGAGGAGAAATTTAATAAGGTTGCATAAAATGGGTTTGCATAGTTGGATTGTTTCATCATGCTTATTTCTAAATGCAATCTATGTTCCTATTAGAGAAAATTAAAGAGTCATACTGCATTTTTATTTCTAATCAATGTCTACCTTACTAAGAAATTTTGTTAAAAGATGACAAAGAACCTGGTACTTCATTATTCCCAACATAATTGCATTCACCGGTGACTTTCTGATTTAGAACAAACAAAATTTTACTGCTTGATGGGCTCAGTCTCATGACTATTATACAATAAAGGCAAGTTGGACTGTATACTTATACCCTCAGATTCTTCATGGTCATTTCCTCTCCATGGCCATGATAGACCCTTCCCATCAATCCACACCCAGCCTTCCAGTACATTAATTTATCTTATGAAATATAGGTTCATCACTCTCATCACCACAAACTTTATGGGGATTTCAAGGAGTCCTTAAGATGCATTGAAAGATGGGGTGCATTTCTGAGGGGTGTACTAGCCCCACTTGATGATGTGCCATCCTTATGGTCATTAGACAATTCATATTATGTATGTAAAACATTAAAAAGATAACTTCGATGGTCCATCACTCTCCTTCTTGGCCGAATATTTGACTTTACTTTGTTGCTAACTTTGGAGACCTGCTTTTAAGACTAATAAATCTATGCAGAAGTGAAACAGATGACAATAAAACATTGCAAAAGAATACTTACCAAGCAAAATATTTTAGAGGCAATTACGGTTTGAAGAGGTTGCTTAGAATTAAGACCAAGTTTGACAGTAGCCGGTTAAGGCTCATATCAAATTCAATTTGTCTCGAAGCAAGGGTGACAACCCTAGTTTCCTAGAAAGGCCTTGAAACATTGGAGACAAATTATCCCAACCAAAGAATTGTCATGTATTTGTAGCAAGCACCATGTCTCCCCATCTTGTTCTTGACAACCATCTATCATGTTCAATGATCCACAATCAGGCACATTCACCAAAGGGTTAGCCATACCAAAGTCATCCGGATCAACTATGAAATCAGTAACAACCTCTTCAACTAAGAGGCTTTCAATAGTTTGGTTCCTAAAAAATTAGTACTTGGAAAGAAGTAACAATCAAACCATTGGAAGAAAAATACAGAGAACCCAATTTGAGCTTCACTAATTAAAATGCTCAAGAAAAAGAAATTGTAGAACACCCAACATGTGGTCTCCCAAAATACATCATTTACATACCGAATAAGTCACTACAATCTAGGTGATATGAGCTAAAAAAAAATATCTTCCTTAGACCCCTAAGAAAAAAACTATAGAATAAAAACATGTATTATAATTTTTACTATAAATTGAAACTTTTTTCATAGACATATTTTATAAAAACTGCTTAAATAACAAATAACTAGTAAATAATAAAATAATTTTGTGTGAATAATTGAAGGTTTTACTAATAAATAATAAAAAAATCCTTTGTGTGTAGAAAGGTGATATAAATTAGAAAATGGTTGTTATTAGGTACAAATTATAGAGAATTGAACATAAAATGTTTAGAAAAATAAATTATGCTAATAACCGATTGATTTATTCTTCAAAAACTCATTTGCTAAATTACAAAGTGGGTGTCGTGTTACGTTGGGTGCACACACGTGCTCATATGATTGTCTTCCTAATCTGACTTAAATCCATTTACCAAACCCTGACCTGGAAATAATTAGATTCTTAGGGTTATTTTTTATATTCTGCCCCTAAGGAAAATTAAATGCAAACTAGGAATTATTTTCACGCCCTGACCTGGTTTGGTCGGATCCCCGTGAGCAACCTACCACTCTCCTAGTTTAATAAGAGTTTTCCCTTTCTTTTAAACTGTGAGGAGTAAGGCGTTCTTTAAACTTGTATCTTTCCTAGAATAATATTAATCAAAACTGCAAGAAAATTTATACTTAACATACCTGTCTTACGAGTGTAATTAACTTGAGGTCTTTGGGTAGACTTTCCCTTGGTTACCTGAAAAGGGGGTATAAGGGAGGGGTGTGAGTTCAACGACTCAATGAATGGGTGTTTTTAAAATTGGAGTGCGCAAAATTCCTTATTTTCTTTTAGAACATTTCTTTCTCAAAATCTCAGTTTTCATAGCCATATTTGATTATCAACCACAAACGGTATGTTTATCAATCAACACACGCCCTTAATCATGAAGGGAACACACATTTGCAGGGCAGCATGTCCACTGCACCCACTTGTGGCATCAAAGCGACTTTACTGACCACCTAGATAGAAACTCATCCACTTCTACCATGAGAATAAGTGGATGTACGCGATATCCGACCCTCAATCTCGTAAAGAAAACTCCGTGTCTGTATGAGGTCAGAGACCTCATCCCGGCCCTATCACAGTCTCATGCGCATGAAGCTATGTCAAGCTTCCCTAACTATTGGTACGTCAATCTGCCCTTATCTCCACCATGTCGTCTAGTACCCCCTAAGACGTATCACTACCCCTCTTGGGCATCTTGAAGGTCCCGTACCTCAATGCATGTACAAAACAATAGTTTTCCTCATAAGCCATTTAATCTTTGGTGCCATTGGTCCAACGGCCCTGACCCTCATCTCGACTTGCAACTGTTTGTCTCGATTGGTCCGTTGACCTGTCTTGTCGCACTACCGCTAGTCCATCGAGTATGTTGGTCTTGTCTTGGTACCATGGATAAATATATCATTCATTTAAAAGTTTTAATGGCTTAAACTCATGTTTGTTTACAAGTTCCTGCTCGTGCCAACTGGCCTTGGGCCAACTGTTCAAGATTTTCAAAATCGGGCATATTAGCCCCAAGTTTCAAAACCGAGGCCTTCGACCTATCTGAGCTATTTGAGCTCCTATCAAGAAGGTCTCCCAAAACATTGAAGTAGTGGCACATGGTGAGTGGAGAGCACTTCTGACAAAATATTCTATTCATCTGTCCATCACACCAACTGAGTATGAGGACATCTTCGCTTATAATCGATAAGCGGGTTTTTTCCTTCATTATAGGAAGTCCATCATACCAACTGAGTATGATCTACTTACAATCAATAAGTAGTTTTTCCATGTAATTTTCACTTCACTCCATTCAGGTGTGATGTTTAAAATTCCACTTAGTAGTGAGTTTTCATTACCGAGGTGCTTATCATCCAAACCAAGTATTATATAAAAATCCCACTCACCCGATAACACAATGATTTCCTATTAACTGGTTGTTTGTCTTCACGTGAGCTTTTCATTGTCGGCGTTCTCCGTACTTCATGTTCCTACATGATATGAACATACTTGTTCATTATCCCTTGGCCTAATATCCTTCATTCATCACAAATGGATGGAATTCCAAAACTTTTCAATTATTTGCAATTAGGTCCCTAAAATTCTTTTTCTTTAACTTTAGGATTCAAATGCCAAAATTTTCCCAAATTGAGTCCCAAAATTTCAAAAATTTACTTTGGGACCTCAATTTATTCAAAATTATGAAATGGGTTAAAGTTTCCCAATTTCCCAATTTGGTCACCAATTTTTCCAAAATTACCATTTTGCCCCTACCTTAAAAAATGGTAAATTTCAATAATTGGCCAATTGGTCCTCCAACATCTTTTCCATACCCAATTGATCCTCAATTTTAGGAAATTGCACTTTAGTCCCTTGAAATTTTGAAATCCCCGAAAATTTCCCCAAAATTTCAACCTTCCAACCTGACCGGATTTGATTTCATCAAATTGACTAATCAATCGAAGTTAATTGTTGAAATTGAAGATGGATTTGAGTTCCTACACTTCCACACGATTCAATTGCACTTTGAATTGCATAATTTGACGTCGAAATGGGCTCAAACAAAGCTTCACCGGAAAACTGAACGTAGAGAGAGAAAGCTTCGAAAGCTTATTGTCAGGAGCGCAATGGTCCAAGCTTTTAATCTGGGCAGATAGCTCTTGTCCTGAGATTGCTCTTAGGATAAAGAATCACCTCAATTCATGTCAAATTAAGGTAGAATTTGGTTAGTAAAGTTCTGCCGGTTCTCTATTTAGCATTGATCAGAATTTATAAAGAAGAGCTAAATTAGCTTAACTTTATGCTCTAATTTAGTTGTAGGAGGGCTATGGAAGTGTTGGGAGGGCTTGATTTAGCCTGAGAAGGGCTCGAATTGGCCAATTTTAGTTCGGCCGAAATAGGGCATCTTCGGTTTGCCGGAGCTAGTTCACTGTTCTATCATGCCAGCATTTCTCCAACGATCCTCGGAGCAAATGGAGACTACTGTTGTGTAGCTGACTTCTCCATGAATCTAAAGAACCCAACCACACCTTCTTTGGCTCAAAAAAATGCCCAATTCGGAGCTCTAGTTTGAGCTTCACCAAAAAATGGAGCAATAGGGAGAGAGTAGAGTTTTCAGGTGTGAGGAGGATGAATGAGGAGGGGCTCTGAATTTTTTATGTACCGTGAGCAACACACTTTAATCATTTATGATGATCCCTCCAAACAAGCACAGGCTTATCGCCAAATGTCTCTTCTATTACAAAGACCACTCGGGCGCGAAGCTTATCCAGGAGATGTTTTTTATTTGCATTCACACCTTTTGGAAAGGGCCGCTAAATTAAGTTCTACTTTAGGTGAAGGAAGTATGACTGCCTTACCAATAGTTGAGAGCCAGTCAGGAGATGTTTCGGCTTATATTCCTACCAATAGGAAACTCGAGACTTCTTGGTTGTTTGATTGGCGCCTTAATGATGTCATTCATTGCATGAAACTCCCTAGCCAGAGACTTTTCATCTTCGTCGGTGCTGCTCGATTTTCCGGCGAGTGAACAATGCTGTGATTTGAAGGAAGAAGACGACATTGTTCCAAACCGGACCGGACCAGTCTCGACCGGGTTCTATGCTTAAACTGGTCTGTTTAGGCCTGATTTGACCAATTTTTTCAAAATTAAAAATTTGTAAATTCATTCTCTATCAAATGATGGCTTAAATTCTCCAATTTGATTTTTTAAGCCACCTAGAAAAATGAATTTAGAAACTGGTTCAATAGTAGTTCAAATCGGTTCATGTCCGGTTCACCAGAACCGGTTTATTTTTCACCTCCAATTCATCCTAAAGTCTTTTTTCATGATTTTTGTAACTCTTTAGGTCACTCGAGATCCATAATTTTCCCGATTTGCCATTTCTCTATTATTTCCAGTTTATAGATCGACTTAGTTTTCTCTTTGGAAATGACCGGTTCTTCTCTCGGTTTTCTTATTATGAAAGGATGGGGTTTACATTTCTCCCCTGCTTTTAGGGATTCTATCCCCAAAACAATTACATGTCAAATAATTGAGAGTAACTATCCCTAATTATACTTTCAGTTTCCCATGTCTCTTCCTGCATGGGTCCATTTTGCCACAAAACCTTGACCATAAGAATACTCTTATTCCTTAAGTTCTTATCCCTCCAATCGATAATTCATACCGGTTCTGTTTGATAGGTCAAGTTCTCTTCCCGCTCTGGTAGAGGTTGGTCCAACACATTACTATGATCAAGCTGGTACTTCCGAAGTACTGCGATATAGAATACATCGTGTATTCTCTACAAGTCTCGAGGTAGTTCCAATTTATAAGCCACCTATAAACCCCGCCCTTTTGAGTTAAGGAAAACCGAGAAAAGAAGTGATTAGCCCGAGTGAGAAACAACGAACCAGTTCATAAATCCGATCACTAGAGAATGAGCAATTTGGGAAATTTACAACTCCCGAGTGACCCAAAGGGTTCATAAAACCTTGGAAAAGAACCTTAGGATAAATTGGAAGAGACAAACCAGACCGGTTCAAATGAACCGGATCCAACTAGATTGAACTAGTTTATGGACTAAGTCAGTTTATGAACCAGAATCGATAGAGAAAGGGCAAACCAGGAAATTTATGGATTCCAAGTGACCCAAAGAGTCCCAAAAGTCATGGAAATGGACTTGAGAATGAATTGGAGATGAAAATTAAATCAATTTAGGTGAATCAGATTTGAACCGGTTTGGACCAGTTTAAACCACTATTGAACTGGATGCTTGATTTATTTTTCTAGGTGGCTTAAAAAATTCAAATTTGAGATTTGAGGACACCATTGGATAGAATTTAGAAAATTTTTAGATTTGAAAAATTCGGTCGGATGAAGGTACAACAGGTCGGTTTAACCTTTGAATCCGATTCGGACTGGTCCGGTTCGGAACAGTGTCGTCTTCTTCCTTCAGATAACAACACTATTCACTCGTCGAAAAATCATGCAGCGCCGGTGAAGTTGAAAAGTCTCTATCCAGGGAGTTTCAGACAATGAATGACCGCCATTAAGGTGCCAATTAGACGACCAAGAAATCCCCGAGAACCAGTAGAACTTTGATGATGAAATTCTCACTCATTTCAACATCAATTGATGCAATTCTTTATCCTAAGAGAAACCCGAGGACACGAGCTATCTGCCCAGATCAAAAGCTTGGACCGCCGCGCCCCCGACGGTAAGCTTTCGAAGCCTTCTCTCTCTAAGTCCAGTTTTCCAGCGAAGCTCCATTTGAGTTCATTTCAGCACCAAATCGTGCGATTCAAAGTGCAATTGAATTGTATGAAGGTGTAGGAACTCCAATTTAATTTCAATTTCAACAATTAAACTCATTTGATCGGTCAATTTGATGAAATCAAATTCGGCAGAGTTAAAAGGTTGAAATTGGGGGAAATTTGGGAATTTCAAAAATTAGAGGGACTAAAGTGCGATTTCATAAAATTGAGGACCAATTGGGCATGATAAAGATGTTGGAGGACCAATTGGGCAATTTTGGGGAAAAACTTACCATTTTTGTAAAGTAGGGGCAAAATGGTAATTTTGTAAAAGTTGGGGGACCAAATTGGAAATTTGGGAAATTGAACCCCTTTTTGTGAAATTGAATAAATTGAGGTCCCAAGGTGAATTTTAAAAAGTTTTGAGACTTAATTTGAGGAAAAACCAGCATTAGGGATTCAAAGTTAAAGAAAAATAACTTTAAGTACCTAATTGCAAAGTTAGGTTTTCTCATTTATTTGGAATGAATGAAGGCTATTTGGCCGAGGGATGATAAACTAGGATGTTCATATCATGTAGGAACACGAAGTACTAGGAACACCAACAAGGACAAGCTCGCGTGAATACAAAGAACCAGTTGAGTGGAATTCATTACATTAACGAGTGAGTGAGATTTTTATTTCATATCCGGTTGGGATGATAAGCACCCCAAAAATGAAAACCCATTACTAAGTGATATTTTAAACATCATACCTGAGAAGAGTGATGTGAAAATCACGCCAAAAAACTACTTAATGGTTATAAGTAGATCATACCCGGTTGGTATGATAAAACTTTCTCTAAGAAAGTGGAAAAACCATTCATCGGTTATAAGCAGAGATGTCCTCATACTCGGTTGGTATGATGGATTGTTGAAAATATATTTTATCACAAGTACTCTCCCCTCACTTTGTGCCACTGCTTAAACAATTTTGGTGATCTTCTTGACGGGAGCTCGAATAGCTCTATTAGGCCGGAGGCCTCGATTTTGGAACTTGGGGACTATTATGCCTGATTTTGAAAATCTCGCATAGTTGGGCCCTAGGCCAGTTGGCACGAGCAGGAGCTCGTAAACAAATATAATTTATATGCCATGAAAAATTATGTAAATAAATTGTTTGGCCATGGTACCAATATATGACCGAAATACTTAGTCAATTAGCAGAAGTGTGACATGATAGGTATCCGGACTAGTCAAGACAAACAACTACAAATTGAGTTGAGGGTTGGGGCCGTTAGACTAGTGGCACCACAAATTATATGGAATCATGTGAAAAATGTTGATTGTGCATGCACTATTTTTACGGGACCTTCAAGACGCCCAAGAGGGGTAGTGATGTGTCCTAGGGCCTTGAATAACCAGGTGGATATAAGGGCAGTTAGTCATACCAAAAGCCTTGTGAAGCTCGACATAGTTTCATGCACATGAGATCGGTGTGTGGTCGGGATGAGGTCTTTGTCCTCATATGGATATGAAGATTTATTACGGGATTGAGTGTTAGATGTCGTGAACATCCACTCATTCTCAGGGTAGAAGTGGGCGTGTTTCTATCTAGGTGGCCAGTAAAGTCGCTCCGATGCCACAAGTGGGTTCAATGGATGGGCTGGCCTACAATTGTGTGTTTTACCTTCATGATGAAGGGTTTTTATTGGGTGATGACACACCGTTATTAATAAGAAATAGTGATAAAAACCAAAATTTGAAATAAAAGGTTTTTAATTGAGAATAAGGAGTCCGACATACTCCAAATCAAACATTTTTCCTAAAAGATAAATTTTGAAAACCGACTCATTGAGTCATTGTACTCACCCCCTCCCTTATATCCCATTCAGGTAACCTTGGAAAGCCTACCCCAAAGACCACTAGCTAATACACTTGTAAGACAAGTACGATCAGTTTAAAAATGCATGCATTTTTTATTTATGTTATTTTAGGAAAGGTGCAGGTTTAAAGGACGCCTTACTCTTCATAGTTTATAAATAAGGGGCAATCCTTAGTAAAACGGGAGACTGGCAGGTTGATCACAGGGATCCAACCAAACCAGGTCAGGCCATGATACCACCGATCCTATCCTTTGAATAATGGGATATGGACCGATATACCTTGTTTTCAACTATCCCCGTTGTTGAAATCTAAGTATTCCCCTCCATGGGGATACCTTGTGAAACACTTGATCTCCCACATCAAACTCTAGATCTTACCTTCGATGATTTGCATAACTCTTTTGCTTGTGCTGAGCAGTCTTAAGGCGAATCCTAATTAATTTTATTTTCTCCGTAGCATCCTCGATTTGCTCTACTCTTTCCAGCTTCCTTTCCCCCACTTCTTCCCAAAATAGTGGGGTATGGCATGGTCGTCCATAAAGGGCTTAATAAAAAGACATCTGAGTACTGGCCTAATAGCTATTATTGTAAGCAAATTCCATTAGGCACAAGTATTCTTCCCAACCTTTGTCCATGGTGAGTTTGCATGTCCTTCAAGGTCTAAATCGTTCGTTCAGACTATCCATCGGTCTGTGGGTGAAACACCGTGCTCATGTGGAGCTTGGTTCCCATAGCACTTTGTAAGCTTGGCCAAAACCTTGAAGTAAATCTAGGGTCTCTATCTGATACTATATTCAACGGGACACCATGGAGTCTTACTATCTCCTTCATATATAGGATGGCCAGTTGTTCGACTGAATCCGTCACTCTTATTGGTAGAAAATGGGTGGACTTGGTTAATCAGTCCACTATGACCCAGATTGCATCTCGTCCTTTTCATGTCAAAGGTAATCCCATGACAAAGTCCATAGTGATGTGCTCCCATTTCCATTCGGGGATTTGGTAAAGGTTGCAACAGTCCTAATGGTTTCTAATGCTCAACTTTAATCTATTGACAGGACAAGCATCGGGCTACAAATTCCACAATCTCCCTCTTCATTCCTTTCCACTAATATCCTTGTTTGAGGGTGCAGTACATCTTAGTACTACTCGGATGCATTGCATATACTGAATTGTGTGACTCTTCTAGAATTAACCTCTTCAACTCCTTATCTTGAGACACGTAAACCCTACCCTTGTAGGTTAGCACTCCATCACTTCATAGGTCATAGTATGGTTTCATTTCTCTATTAACCAGGTCCAAATAAGGTTTGAGTTTTTTATCAGCCTTTTGTTGAGCCTTAATCTGCTCGGTTAGATTGGTCCTTACCACCACAATGGCCAACAAGCACTTCTCTTGCTTTTCTATCCTTAGATCCACCTCCATTCTTCCTAGCTATTGCAACAAGGGCATGTAGCTCATCTTTATTTATGCTGCCTCGGTCTGATATTTGCGACTTAAGGCATCTGCCACCACATTTGCCTTTTCGAGGTGATATTCTATCACAAGATTGTAATCCTTCACAAATTTCAGCCATCTCCTCTGGCGGTGATTTAACTCTTTTTGAGTTAGGAAGTACCTAAGACTCTTATGATCCGTGTATATCATACACTTAACCCCATAAAGGTAGTGTCGCCAAATCTTTAAGGCAAACACTATCATGACTAATTCTATATCATGGGTTGTGTAGTTTCTCTCATGTACCTTAAGTTGTCGTGAGGCATAAGCAATAACCTTCCATTGTTGCATTAATACACATCCGAGTCCTTGTCCGTATGCATCACTATAGATGGTGTACTCTCTCGCATTAGGGTCAGGTAGAGAGATTACCAGTGCGGTTGTCAATTGAGTCTTCAACTCTAAGAAAGATTTCTCACAACTTTTATCCCACTTATACTCAACTCCTTTCCTGGTGAGCCGAGTTAGAGGAGCTGCTATCTTAGAAAAGTCTTGCTCAAACCGTTTGTAGTATCCTACTAGACCTAAGAAACACCGTATCTCTGAAGGATTCCTTGGTGGCTTCCAATCTGACATGGCTTCCACCTTTGCTGGATCTACTTTGACTCCATCCTTGAATCTTACCTCCTACAACTAGAACTCACACTTGGAGAATTTTGCATATAAGTGATTTTCCTTCAATATCTCCAAGGTGATTAACAAATGTTATTCATGCTCCAACCTAGTTCGTGAGTATATAAGAATGTCATCTATGAACACTATCACGAACCTGTCCAAGTGTAGTTGGAACACATGGTTCATCAAATCCATGAAGGTTGTAGGGGCATTCATTAATCCAAATGACATCACTCTAAACTCGTAATGTACGTATTAGGATTGGAATGCTGTCTTAGGAATGTCCTCTCTCAGATCTTGAGTTGATGACAGCTCGATCGAAGGTCTATTTTGGAGAAGTAAGCTGCCCCTTTTAATTGGTCGAATAGGTCATCAATCCACAGAAGTGGGTATCTATTCTTGATGGTGACTTGATTCAACTTTCTATACTCTATACACAGTCTCATGCTTCCATCCTTTTTCTTTATGAATAGGATGGGTGCACCCCATGGAGACTAGCTAGGATGTATAAAATCCTTCTCCAATAGCTCGTCCAATTGTTCTTTCAATTTCTTCAAATCTACTGGAGCCATACGATAGGGGGCTTGGGATATGGGCTTGGTTCCTGGGATAATCTCTATGGTAAACACCACTTGCCGACTTGGAGGTAGCTAGTGTAGTTCTTTTGGAAATACTTCTAGGTAATGTTTAACCATTGGAATGCCTTCAATTATTTTTTTCTTCAGACTCTTTATTGATGACCATGGCCAGGAAAGCCGTACATCCTTTTTGTATCATTTTCTTGGCTTTCATATGGGACACCGTTTGTACTTCACCTCTCCTTCAGAGTCCTTGGAACTTTAGTCCTCTTGTCTCGGAAGTGTGGAAGGTCACTATTTTCTTTCCACAGTCCATCTTGGCCTGATGGTTACTTAACCAATCCATCCCTAAGATTACTTCTACCTCCTTCAAGGGTAATGGAATCAAATCCACTTCAACTTTGATTCCCCCAATTTTTATCTCACATCCTTTTAATTGCTTATTCCTATTTAACCCTTCTCCTAAGGGTGTGAGGATGTTGAGACTTTGTTCTAGTGGAGTAAGTTCTAGGGGTACACTTGAAATTAAGTTTTCCTTGATGAAAGATCTCTCAGCTCCCGAGTTGAAGATGGCATAGACTTGTTGTCCCCATGATTGTACATACCTAATTTGAAGAAACGCGTACTTTAGAGGAAAAGCTTTTTATTAAAAAAAATTTCAATTACAAGATTCTCTTGAACTAGAGGGTTTTGGGATGTACCCGCTATAGTGCTAGGGTCTTTTCTAGCCTCTTCCTAGGTGAGGTTGTATACCCTAACTAGTACTCGTGCTGTAGCATCTGGGCTGGGGTTCCCTTGAGGTGGTCCAAGTGTATTTCTCTGCTTGTTTTCCTTGAGAGTAGAGCATTCCTTTGCAAAGTGCCCCACTAGTCCGCATGCAAAGCAGGTCAAGCATGATTCCTCGTGATTCCTTTGACACCTTGGACAGCGAGGGTTTCCTTGGGGCAAGGTAGGGATTACACTTTGGGGAGGTAGTGGCATGTCCTTTCTCCTTTGAAATGCCATTCTATTTTCCCATTTTAGACCATTATGCTCCCTCCATTCCTCCTGATGGTTTTGACCCTTATCCTCCTTCTGGGCCATTTGCTCCATCTGATGGCATTGAGTTTGCTCCATTTGATCACACTCATGATGTAAACCCCGCCCTTTAGAGTTAAGGAAAACTAAAAAAAAGAACCGATCAAACTGAGTGAGAAAAAATGAACCGGTTGACAAACCTGATTATTAGAAAACGGGTAAATTGGGAAATTACAACTCCCGAGTGACCTAAAGGGTCATAAAAACCTTGGAAAAATGAACTTAGGACAATTTGGGAGAGAAAACCTGACTAGTTCAGGTGAACCGGATCCAAGTCGGATTAAACCAGTTTATGAACTAAGTTGGTTTATGAATCGAAACCGATAGAGTAAGGGCAAACCGGGAAATTTATGTATCTCGAGTGACCTAAAGAGTCACAGGAGTCATGAAAAATGACTTTAGGATGAATTGGAGATGAAAACCAAATTGGTTCAGGTGAATCAGATCTGAACTAGATTGAACCGGTTTGAACCACTATTGAACCAGATGCTAAATTCATTTTTCTAGGTGGCTTAGAAAATTCAAATTGGAGAATTGAGGGCACCATTGGATGGAAAATGAGTTTAGAAATTTTTAATTTTGAAAAACTCGGTCGAATCGAGCCTTAACCGACTGGTTTAAGCTTTGAACCTAGTTTGGAATAGTGTCATCTTCTTCCTTTAGATGAGAGCACTGTTAACTCACCGGAAAATCGAACCAGCGCCGGTGAAGAGGAAACATTTCCATTCAGTGCATTTTGGGCCATCAATAACTATCATAAAGGTGGAAAATGGATGGCCGATGAGTCCTTGAGCTCCCTATATAAAGAGCCCTTCTCCATTCATCCTCTCCACACCTGAAAACCTCACTCTCTCTCAGCTACTCAGATTTTTGCAAAGCTCGAACCAGGGCTCTGATATATGGTCTTTTCTAAGCCAAAGAAGGCATGGTCAGGTTCCTTAGACTCAAGGAGAAGTCAACTATACGGTGGTAGTCTCCAATTGCTTTGAGGGTCATCGGAGAAGAATCGGTGTGATCGAACAGTGAAGGAGCTCCGGCGTACCGAAGCTGCCCTATTTTTGTCGAGCTGAAATAAGCCAATTCGAGCCCTCCTCAGGCCAAACTAAGCTCTCCCAACACCTCCTCAACCCTCTTATGACCAATTTGGCTCTCCTCTATGAATTACAATCGGTGCTAGAGAGAGAACTGATAGATTTTTACTGACTAAATTCTCCCTCAATTAGACATGAATTGAGGTGATTATTGATTCTAGGAAGGACCTCAAGACGATAACTATTTGCCCAGATCAAAAGCTCAAACTACCGAGCCCCCGACAGAAAGCTTTTGAAGCTTTCTCTTTCTACATTTAGTTTTCCGGCGAAGCTCCATTTGAGCTCGCTCTGGTGTGAAATCATGCAATTCAAAGTGTAATTGAAACGCATGAAGGTGTAGGAACTCCAATCTAACTTCAATTTTAACAGTTAAACTTATTTGATCGGTCAATTTGATGAAATCAAATTCGTATGAGTTAGAAGGTTGAAGGTTAAGGAAAAATTGAGGATTTCAAAAATTTGAAGGACTAAAGTGCAATTTCATAAAAATGAGGGCCAATTGGGCATGATAAAGATATTGGAGGACCAATTGTGCAATTTTTGGAATTTTTGGGGCAAAACTTACCATTTTCTTAAAGTAAGGTCAAATGGTAATTTTGGAAAAATTGTAGACCAAATTGGGAATTTGGAAAACTTGAACCCCTTTATGTAATTTAAAATAAATTGAGGTATCAAAGTATATTTTTGAAGTTTTGGGATTCAATTTGGGGAAAAATGTGCATTTGGTACCTGAGGTAAAGGAAAAAGAACTTCAAGGATCAAATTGCAAATATTTGAAAAGTTGTGTATTTTATTCATTAATAATGAATGAAGGTTATGAAGCCAAAAGATAATGAAACGGCATTGAAACCATGTAGGAACACGAGGTATCGGGAATGCCAACTAAGACAAAGCTCATGAGCAGACGAAAGTCGATTGAGAAGAATTTACGACATTCATGGGTGAGTAGGATTTTATATCATACCTTGTTGGGGATGATAAGGACATTGGAAATGAAAACCCACTATTAAGTGGAATTTTAACCATCACACCAGAATGAAGTGATGTGGAAATTACGCAAAAAAACTACTTATCGGTTGTAAGTAGATCATAACCAGTTGGTATGATGAACTTCATGGAAGGAAGTAGAAAACCTACTTATTGGTTATAAGCGGAGATGTCCTCACCCTCGGTTGGTGTGATGGATAGCTAAAAGAATATTTTTGTTGGAAGTGCTCTCCCCTAACTATATGCCACTGCTTAAACTTTTTGGGAGATCTTTTTTATGGGAGCTTGAATAGCTCAGATAGGTCAGAGGCTTCGATTTGAGAACTTGGGTGATAATATGGCTGATTTTGAAAATCTCGTACAGTGGCCCAAGGCCAATAGGCACGAGTAAGAGCTCATAAACAAACATGAGTTAAGCCATGAAAACTTTAAATGAATGATTTGTTTGGCCATGGTACCAAGACAAGACCGACATACTCGATGGACTTACGCTAGTGCGACATGACAGGTCGATAGACCAGTCAAGACAAACAGTTGTAGGTTGAGTTGAGGGTCGGGGCTGTTGGACCAGTGGCACCACAAATTAAATGGCTTATGTGGAAAACTGTTGTTTTGTGCATGCACTGAGGTACGTGACCTTTAAGACACCCAAGAGGAGTAGTGATGCATCCCTAGGGGCTATTGGACGACATGGTGGAGATAAGGGCAGATTGTCTTGCCAATAGTCAAGGAAGCTCGACGTAGCTTCATGCTCATGAGACTGGGGTGGGGTAGGGTTGAGGTCTCTGTCCTCATACGGACACAGAGTTTTCTTTATGGGATTGAGGGTCGGATGTCACGTACATCCACTCATTCTCAGGGTTGAAGTGGACGTACTTCTATCTAGGTGGCCGGTAAAGTCGCTTCGATGCCACAAGTGGGTGTAGTGGATGTGCTGCCCTATGAATGTGTGTTCCTTTCATGATGGAGGGCGTGTGTTGGTTGATAAACACACGGACTATGATTGAGGATTTTGAGAATGAGATTTTTTAAGGAAAGTAAGAAGTCTGACACACTCCAATTTAAAAAAAAAACTATTTTATTAAAACTTCATTTTTTTTAAAATACCCATTCACTGAGTTGTAGAAACTCATCCACCCTTTTTATTCCTTTTTAGGAAGTAGAGGAATGACTAGGGATAACATCAAGCCTTATCCTCTGTCAGGTATGCTTAATTTTTCTTGAACTTGCATTTTATTTGATAAATGTTATTTCATGGAACAAGGTTGAAATTACGCTTGGCTCCTCTTGAATTAAAGAAGGGGGAAACCCATCTTGAACCAATTGAAGCGACGGGTTGTTCACGAGGATCTGACCAAATTGGATAGGGGCGTGACAACTTAAGTGGTATTAGAGTTAGGTTACCTTGAAACATTATCAATATTATGCCCTGACATTAATCAAACTTTAAACTATTGTGTAGGAAGGATAATCCCTCAGAAGTTTGCGGTGAAATCCAACCCTCCACCCATTACCCTAAAAAAGACACCCAACCCAAGGGAGGATGTAAGCCCCGTCCTTTGATAATAATAAAAATCGGGAAAGTTTATAAATCGTTACTGATAGAGAAAGGGCAAATCGAGAAATTTATGGATCCTCAGTGACCTAAAGAGTCACAAAAGTAATGAAAAGTGACTTAAGGATGAATGGCAGATGAAAACCAAACTGGTTCAGGTGAACCTGATACGAATCGAATTGAACCAGTTTGGACAGATTTGAACCACTATTGAGCCGAATGCTAAATTTATTTTTCTAGGTGGCTTAGAAAATTCAAATAAGAGAATTGAGGCCACTATTGGATAGAGAATGAATTTAGAAATTTTTAATTTTGAAAAACTCAATCGAATCAAGCTTGAACCGACAAGTTTAAGCTTTGAACCCAGTTTGGACTGGTCCGGTCCGGTTCAGAACATTATTCACTCGCTGAAAAATTGAGGAGCACCAGCAAAGATGAAAAGTATATGGAAAGGGAGTTTCAAGCAATAAATGACCCCCATTAAGGCACCAATCAGACGACCAAGAAGTCTCCGAGCTTCCTATATAAAGAGCCCCTCATCATTCATCCTCCTCACACCTGAAAACTTAACTCTATCACTACTGCTCCATTTTTAGGTGAAGCTTAAACTAGAGCTCTGACGTGGTCATTTTTCTAAGCTAAAGAAGGTTTAGTAGGGTTCTTTGTATTTTGGTAGAAGTCAGCTACACGCATATAATCTCCATTTGCTCCGAGGGTCATCGGAGAAACGTCGGTGTGATAGAATAGTGAACCAGCTCTGGCGGACTGAAGCTGCCCTATTTCGGCCGAGCTAAAATCAGCCAATTCGAGCCCTTCTCAAGCCAAACCAAACCCATTAAACACTTCCACAACCCTCCTACAACTGAATTAGAGCAGAAATCTAAGCTAATTTGGCTACCCTTTGTAATTTCCAATTAGTGCTAGAGAGAGAACTGACACAACTTCACAGACCAAATTCTCCCTTAATTCGACATCAATTGATGTGATTCTTGATCTTAGGAGTAACTTCAGGACAAGAGCTATCTATCCAGATTGAAAACTTGGACCGCCGTGCCCCTGAGGGTAAACTTTTGAAGCTTTCTCTCTGTAAGTCCAATTTTCCAGCGAAGCTTCATTTGAGCTTGTTCTAGCATCAAATCGCATGATTTAAAGTGCAATTGAATCGTATGAAGATGTAGGAACTCCAATCCAACTTCAATTTCTACAATTAAACTCATTTGATTGGTCAATTTAATTATTTCAAATTCGACTGAGTTAGATGGTTGAAATTGGGGATTTCAAAAATTCGAGGAACTAAAGTGCAATTTCATATAATTGAGGGCCAATTGGGCATGATAAAGATGCTGGAGGACCAATTGTTCAATTTTTGGAGTGAAACTTACCATTTTTGTAAAGTATGGTTAAAATGGTAATTTTGGAAAAGTTGGGGACGAAATTGGAAATTTGGGAAACTTGAATCCCTATTTGTGATTTTGAATAAATTGAGGTCCTAAGGTGAAATTTAGAAGTTTTGGGACTCAATTTAGGGGAAAATTGGTATTATGGACCTATAGTTAAAGAAAAAGAACTTTAGGGATCTAATTGCAATAAATCAAAAAGTTTGAGTATTTTATTCATTTGTGGTGAATGAAGGCTAATAGGCCAAAGGATAATGAACAAGTATGTTTATATCATGTAGGAACATGAAGTATCGGGAACGCCAGCAAGTATAAGTTCGCATGGAGGCAAAGAGCCAAATAAGAAGAATTCACTGCACGATCGGGTGAGTGGGATTTTATATTATACCCTGTTGGGATGATATGCACATCGGAAATGAAAAATCACTTCTATGTGGAATTTTAACCATTACACCTTAATGGAGTGATGTGAAAATTACGCTGAAAAACTATTTACCAGTTGTAAGTAGATCAAATCTAGTTGGTATGATGAACTTACTGTAAGGAAGTAGAAAACCACCTTATCTGTTATAAGCGGAGATGTGCTCATAACCGGTTGGTGTGATGGACAGATGAAAAGATTATTTTTGTCAAAAGTGCTCTCCCCTGATTGTGTACCACTGTTTAAACCTTTTTGGGAAACCTTGTTGATGAGAGCTTGAAATGCTAATTAGGCTAGAGGCCTTGGTTTTTGAACTTGGTGGCTAATATGCCTGATTTTGAAAATCTTGGACAATGGGCCTAAGGCCAGTTGGCATGAGCATGAGCTCATAAACAAACATGAGTTATGACATGAAAACTTTAAATGAATGATTTTTTTGGCCATGGTACCAAGACAAGATCGACATACTCGATGGACAGGCGGTAATGCGACAAGATAGGTCAACGGACCAGTCGAGACAAACAGCTACAAGTCGAGTTGAGGGTCGAGGCCGTTGGACCAGTGGTACCATAGATTAAATGACTTATGTTGAAAACTGTTGTTTTGTGCATGCACTGAAGTACCTGACCTTCAAGATGCCCAAGTGGGGTAGTGATGTGTCCTAGCGACTACTGGATGACATGGTGAAGATAAGGGCAGATTGCCGTGCCAACAGCCGGGGAAGCTCGATCAGGGTGGGGTCGGGATGAGGTCTTTGTTCTCATATGGTCACAGAGTTTTTCTTTATAGGATTGAGGGTCGGATGTCGCGTACATCCACTCATTCTCATGGTAGAAGTGGATAGGCTTCTATCTAGGTGGCCGGTAAAGTCGCTTTGACGCCACAAGTGGGTGCAATGGATGTGTTGCCCTATGAATGTGTGATCACTTCATGATGAAGAGCGTGTGTTGGTTGATAAACACACCGGTTGTAATTTATGATTGAGGAATGGCTATGAAAATCGAGATTTTGAGGATAAATTGTTTCAAAAGAAAATAAGGAGTCGGGCACACATCAATCCAAAAATATATTCTTTTATAAAGTCCAACTTTAAACACCAATTCACCGAGTCGTTGAACTCACCCCTTCCCTTATATCCCTTTTCAGGTAACCAAGGGAAACCTACCCAAAGACCTCCTGTTAGTCACACCTATAAGACATGTATGTAAAGTTTAAAATTTCATGCAGTTTTGATTTATGTTATTCTAGGAAAGGTACAGGTTTAAATGATGCCTTACTCCTTCCGTGTTAAGGAAAGGGAAAACCCTTAATAAACTGGGAGAGTGGCGGGTTGCTCATAGGGATCCGACCAAACCGGGTCGGGTTAGAGCCTATTTCCTTGAATACATAATCAAGACTAGAAAAGATAGCAACTAATAGGAATGATTGTAAAATTTTTAGAATGGATCCGAAGAAAGGAACCAAGAGAACTAGGGCTACAGTCTCCAATACTACCCAACCACCCCTACCCGTGGAAACTCCTAGAGAAGCCCAGACAACCCCTCTTGGACTTAGCACGAAACACCAAAGGTTGTATGAGGAGTTTGCCCGTGTATTTGGACAACCTAACCTCGTCCATAAGGTAGACACCAATTCTTAGGTTGAACCAGAGGAAGTGCAATCCCATCCTTCCCCTATTAACCATCCCCCTCTAGTAGACATTCCTAGAAACCTCAAGACTTTCTGTCAAATAGGGTGTAAACCCTTCCTCAGAGAGAAAGATGCTGGTTCCGCCATGGATTGGCTAGAAAATATTAAGAAGCTAATGGGAATCGTTAGGATACCACTAGAGGACATGGTGATCATGGCATAATTCTTCCTGGAGGGAAGTGCCAAATGGTGGTGGGACAATGTCCGAAACTTGCATACCTCCACCCCCACCTAGGAACAGTTTGAAGAGAGGTACTCAGAGGAGTACCTAGCGCCTCATTTGATCAATGAGAAGAAGCAAGAGTTTATCCAACTTTGGCAAGGGCTTAACTCCATATTGGAATACAAAACGAAATTCAACGAGCTAAGACCCTTTGCTCTTGACCTAGCTAAGTCAACAGATATATGCCAGCGGTTCGTGGATGGTCTCAATATGGATATACAAGACTGTATGAGAGTACTAGGACACCCTACGGATCTAGCATCAATAAGCAGTTTGGCTCATGATTGTGAGCAACTGGTGCAGACCCAATGCTATCGGATGGAGCAAATGACCCGGAGGGAGGACAAGGGTCAAAATGGTCAGGGTTGATGAAAAGAGCATAATGGTTCAAAGTGGGGAAATAGAATGGCATTTCAAAGGAGAAAGGACATGCTGCCACCTCCCCAAAGAGTAATCCCCAACTTGCCTCATGTAAACCCTCGCTATCCAAGGTGTCAAAGGAACGATGAGGGAGCATGCTTGACTTGCTTTGCAAGCAGACAAGTGGGGCACTTTGCAAAGGAATGCCCCACACTCAGGGAGAACAAGCAGAGAAATACCCTTGGACCACCATAAGGGAACCCTAGTCCTGACATTACAGCACAAGTACTAGATAGGGTATATAACCTCACCTAAAAAGAGGCTAGAAGAGACCCTAGTACTATAGCGGGTATATCCCAAAACCCTCCCAATTAGTTCAAGCATAACTTGTAATTGAAAGTTTTATTCAATAAAGAAAACATTGCCCTAAATCTATACGTTTCTTCAATCAGGGTATGTGTAATTATGGGGACAACAGGTCTACGCCCTCTTCGATTTAGAAGCTAAGAGATCCTTCATCAAGGAAGACTTGATACTAGGTTTATCTTTAGAACTTACTCTCCTATAAAAAAGTCTCAACATCCTCACACCCTTAGGAGAAGGGTTAAATAGGAATAAACAATTAAAAGGATGTGAGATAAAGGTTGGAGGAATCAAACTTGAAGCAGATTTGATCCCATTGCCACTGAAGGAGGTGGAAGTAATTCGTGGGATGGACTGGCTAAGTAACCATTAGGCTAGGATGGACTGTGGAAAGAAGACGGTGACCTTCCACACTCCCGAGACAAATGGATTAAAGTTCCAAGGAGACCGAAGGAAAAGTGAAGTACAAATGGTGTCTCATCTACAAGCCCAAAAGATGATACAGAAAGGTTGTATGGCTTTCCTAGCCATGATCATCAATGAAGAGTCTGAAGAGATGAGACTTGAAGACATACCGGTAGTTAAGCACTATCTAGAAGTATTTCCAGAAGAACTACCCGGACTACCTCCAAGTTGGCAAGTAGAGTTCACCATAGAAATAATCCCAGGAACAAACCCCATATCCCAAGCCCCATATCATATGGCTCTGGTGAAACTGAAGGAATTGAAGGAGCAATTGAACAAATTATTGGAGAAGGATTTCATATATCCTAGCTAGTCTTCGTGGGGTGCACCCATCCTATTCATGAAGAAAAAGGATGGAAGCATGAGACTATGTAAAGACTATAGGAAGTTGAACCATGTCACCATCAAGAACAGATACCCACTTCCATGAATTGATGACCTATTCGATCAATTAAAAGGATCAGCTTACTTCTCCAAAATAGACCTTCGGTCGAGCTATCATCAACTTAGGATCTGGGAGGAGGACATTCCCAAAACGACATTTCGATCCTGATATGGACTTTAGGAGTTCGGAGTGATGCTATTTGGATTAACGAATGCCCCTGCAGCCTTCATGGATTTGATGAACTGTATGTTCCAACCACACTTGAACATGTTCATGATATTGTTCATAGACGACATTCTTATATACTCATAAACTAGGTTGGAACATGAAGAACATTTGGCAATCACCTTGGAGATATTGAAGGAAAATCACTTATACGCAAAATTCTCCAAGTGTGAGTTCTGAATGCAATAGGTAGAATTCTTAGGACATATAGTGTCCAAGGATGGAGTTAATGTAGATCCAACCAAGGTGGAAGCCATATCAGGTTGGAAGGCTCCAAGGAATCCTTTAGAGATACAAAGTTTCTTAGGTTTGGCAGGATACTACAGACAGTTTGTGCAAGACTTTTCTTATATAGCAGCTCCTCTAACTCGACTCACCAGGAAAGGAGTTGACTATAAGTGGGATGAAAGCTATGAGAAGTCTTTCTTGGAGTTAAAGACTTGATTGACAACTACACCGGTACTCGCCCTACCTGACCCTGATGCAGGAGAGAACATCTTCTATAGTGATGCATCCAAACAAGGACTCGGATGTTTATTGATGCAACAAGGGAAGGTTATTGCTTATGCCTCATGAAAACTTAAGGTACATGAAAGAAACTACCCAACTCATGATCTGGAATTAACTACGATAGTGTTTGCCCTAAAGATTTGGTGACACTACCTTTACCGGGTTAAGTGTAGGATATACACGGATCACAAGAGTCTTAAGTACTTCCTAATTGATAAAGAGTTAAATCTGCGCCAAAGGAGAAGGCTGGAATTGGTTAAGAACTATGACCTTGTGATAGAGTATCACCCCAAAAAGGCAAATGTGGTAGCAAACGCCTTAAGTTGCAAGTAACAAACTAAGGCGACACAAGTAAAGACGAGTTACATACCCTTGTTGCAACAATTGGGAAGGATGGAGGTGGACTTGAAGATGAACAAGCGAGAAAGATGCTCGGTGGCTAACGTGGTAGTGAGGCCCAGTCTAACTGAGCAAATCCAGGCTTAATAAAAAGTGGATAAGGAGCTTCAATCCTATATGGATCCGATTAATAGAGAAACGAAACCGGACTACGACCTACGAAGTGATGGAGTGCTGACCTATAAGGGTAGGGTATGTGTGCCTCAAATTAAGGAGCTAAAGAGGTTAATTCTAGAAGAGGCACACGATTCGGTGTATGCAATGCATCCGGACAGTACCAAGATGTGCCGCACCCTCAAACAAGGATATTGGTAGAAAGGCATGAAGAGGGACATTGTGGAATATGTAGCCCGATGCTTGTCCTGTCGGTAGATAAAAGTACAGTATCAGAAATCATCAGGACTGCTGTAACCCTTACCAATTCCAGAATGGAAATAGGAGAACATCACCATGGACTTTGTCCTATGACAAGAAAGGGTCGAGATGAAATTTGGGTTATCATGGATAGATTGACCAAATCAACTCATTTTCTCCCTATAAGAGTAGCGTATACAATGGAATAACTGACCATTTTATACATGAGGGAGATAGTGAGACTCCATGGCATTCTGGTAAGTATAGTATCAGATAGAGATCCAAGATTTACTTCAAGGTTTTGGCCAAGCTTACAAAGTGCCATGGGAACCAAGCTCCACATGAGCATGACGTTGCATACTTAGACCAATGGTCAGTCTGAGTGAATCATTCAAACCTTGGATGACATGCTAAGAGAGTGCGTACTCACCATGAACAAAGGTTGGGTAGAATACTGTGCCTAATGGAATTTGCTTACAATAATAGCTAACATGCTAGTATTCCGATGGCATCCTATGAAGCCCTTTATGGATGACCATGCCATACACCTCTATTTTGGAAAGAAGTAGGGGAAAGGAGGCTGGAAAGGCTAGAACTAATCGAGGATACCATAGAGAAAATAAAACTAATCAAGAGTCGCCTTAAGACTGCACATGACAGGCAAAATAATTATGTGGATCATCGAAGGAAAGATCTAGAGCTTGAGGTGGGAGATCAAGTATTTCTCAAGGTGTCTCCATGGAGGGGAATACTTAGGTTTCAACAAAGGGGAAAGTTGAAACTGAGGTATATCGCCCCATATCCCATCATTCAAAGGATAGGATCGGTGGCCTATAAATTGAAACTATCTCCAGATTTGCGGAGAATACACGATGTATTCCATATCTGCATGCTTTAGAAATATCAACCTGATCCTAGCCATATATTGGACATACCACACTAGAGCTAGAAGAGAACTTGACCTATCAAATGGAATTGGTACGAATCATTGACCGGATGGAAAAGAACTTAATTAATAAGAGGATTCCTATGGTCAAGGTTCTATGGAAAAACGGATCCGTGCAGGAAGAGACATGAGAAACTGAATGTGTAATGAGGTACAATTACCCTCAATTATTTGACATGTAATTGTTTTGCGGACAAAACCTCTAAAAGGAGGGGAGAATTGAAAACCACGTCCTTTGATAATAAGAAAAATCGAGAAAGAACTGGTCATTTCCAAAGAGAAAATCGAGTTAATTTATAAATTGGAACTAATAGAGAAAGGGCAAAACGGGAAAATTATGGACCCCGAGTGACCTAAAGAGTTACAAAAGTCATGAAAAAGGACTTTAGGATGAATTGGAGATGAAAACCAAACTAGTTCAGGTGAACCGAATTCGAACCGGTTTGAACCACTGTTGAACCGGATGCTAAATTCAATTTGATAGATGGCTTAGAAAATTCAAATTGGAGAATTGAGGCCACCATTTGATAGGGAATGAATTTAGATAAATTTAGAAAATTTTAATTTTGAAAAACTCGGTCAAATCAGGCCTGAACCAGCCGGTTTAAGCTTTGAACTCGGTTCGTATCGGTCCGATCCAGTTCGAAACAATGTCATTTTCTTCCTTCATATGATAGCTCTATTCACTCGCAAGAAAATCAAACCAATGCCGACGAAGAGGAAACATTTATGTTTAGTATGTTTCATGCCATCAATGACTGTAACAAAGGTGCCAAACAGACAACCGATGAGTCCCCAAGCTCCCTATATAAAGAACCCCTCTTCATTCATCCTCTCCACACCTGAAAATCTCACTCTCTCTTAGCTACTCAATTTTCTGATGAAGCTCGAAAAAGAGCTTTGATATAGGGTTTTTTTTTTTGAGTGAAAGAAGGCATGGTCAGGTTCCTTAGACTTGGGGAGAAGTTAGCTACACAGTGGTAGTCTCCAATTGCTCTGAGGGTCGCCGAAGAAGTGCCAACGTGATTGAACAATGAAGTAGTTCCGGCGGACCGAAGCTGCGCTATTTATGTAGAGCTGAAATCAGCCAATTCAAACCCTCCTTAGGCAAAACCAAGTTCTCCCAACACCTCCTCAGCCCTCCTTCGGCCAAATTAGTGCGGAAAGGTAAGTAAATTTGTCGCCCCTCTTAAAATTCTAATTGGTGCTAGAGAGAAAACCGATAAATTTTCACTTGCTAAATTCTCCCTCAATTCGACATGAATTGAGGTGATTCTTGATTCTAGGAAGGACCTCACGATTAGAGCTATTTCCCCATATTGAAAGCTCGGACGGTAGTGCCCCCGATGGTAAGATTTTGAAGCTTTCTCTCGCTACGTTCAATTTTTCGGCGAAGTTCCGTTTGAGCTCGTTCCGGCGTCAAATCGTGTGATTCAAAGTGCAATTTAATTGTATGAAGGTGTAGGAACTCCAATAATTTCAATTTAAAAAATGAAACTTATTTGGTCGGTCAATTTGATGAAATCAAATTCGGCTGAATTAAAAGGTTGAAATTGGGGGAAAATTGGGTAAATTTTGGGATTTCAAAAATTTGAGGGACTAAAGTGAAATTTCCTAAAATTGGGGGCCAATTGGACATGATAAAGATGTTTGAGGACCAATTGAGAAATTTATGGAATTTTTGGGGCAAAACTTG
The DNA here is from genome assembly GCA_030064435.1 of Trapa incisa. Classification (NCBI taxonomy): domain Eukaryota; kingdom Viridiplantae; phylum Streptophyta; class Magnoliopsida; order Myrtales; family Lythraceae; genus Trapa; species Trapa incisa. Next base: position 16,673,830 of record CM057771.1, read on the forward strand.
CCAATTTTGTATAGTAAGGGCAAAATGGTAATTTTGGAAAAATTGGGGACCAAATTAGGAATTTGGGAAACTTGAACCCCTTTATGTAATTTTGAATAAATTGAGGTCTCAAAGTATAATTTTGAAGTTTTGGGACTCAATTTATGGAAAAATAGGCATTTAGTACCTAAGGTAAAGGAAAAAGAACTTTAGGGACCAAATTGCAAATATTTGAAAAGTTGGGTATTTTATTCATTCACAATGAATGAAGGCTATCAAGCCAACAGATAATGAACACGAATGTTCATACCTTGTAGGAACACGAGGTATTGGGAATGCCAACTAAGACAAAGCTCATGAGGAGATGAAAGTCGATTAAGAAGAATTCACGACATTCATGGGTGAGTGGGATTTTATATCATACCCAGTTGGAGATGATAAGTACATCGAAAATGAAAAACCACTACTAAGTGGAATTTTAACCATCACACCAGAATGGAGTGATGTGGAAATTATGTGGAAAAACTACGTATCAGTTGTAAGTAGATCATACCCGATTGGTATAATGAACTATATGTAAGGAAGTAGAAAACCCGCTTATCAGTTATAAGCAGAGATGTCCTTACACTCTGTTGGTGAGATGGACAGCTAAAAGAATATTTTTGTTGGAAGTGCTCTCCCCTGACTGTGTGCCACTACTTAAACTTTTTGGGAGACCTTCTTAACGGGAATTCGAATAGCTTAGATAGGTCGGTGGCCTCGGTTTTAGAACTTGGGTGATAATATGCTCGATTTTGAAAATCTTGTATAGTGGGAGCAAGGCCAATTGGCACGAGCAGGAGCTCATAAAAAAACATGAGTTAAGCCATGAAAACTTTAAATGAATAATTTGTTTGGCCATGGTACCAAGACAAGACCGACATACTCGATGGATTGGCGCCAATGCAACATGATAGGTCGACGGACCAGTCAAGATAAATAGTTGTAGGTCGAGTTGAGGGTGGGGGCTGTTGGACCAGTGGCACCACAAATTAAATGACTTATGTGGAAAACTGTTGTTTTGTGCATGCACTAAGGTACGAGACCTTCAAGACGCCTAAGAGGGGTAGTGATGTGTCCTAGGGGCTACTTGATGACATGGTGGAGATAAGGGCAAATTGTTGTGCCAGCAATCAGGGAAGCTTGACGTAGCTTCATGTGCATGAGACTGGGGTAGGGTCGGGATGAGGTCTCTTTCCTCACACGTACACAGAGTTTTCTTTACGGGATTGAGGGTCGGATGTCACATACATCCACTCATTCTCTGGGTAGAAGTGGATGTGCTTCTATTTGGGTGGCCAATAAAGTCGCTCCGATGCCACAAGTGGGTGCAGTTGACGTGCTTCCCTGCGAATGTGTGTTCCCTTCATGATGGAGGGCATGTGTTGGTTGATAAACATATTGCCTATGATTGAGGATTGAGAAATGGTTGTGAAAATTGAGATTTTGAGAATGAGATATTTTGAGGAAAATAAGAAGTTTGGCACACTCTAATTTTAAAAAAAGAAACTATTTTATTGAAACTTCATTTATTTGGAAATACCCATTCATTGAGTTGTAGAAACTCACCCACCCTTTTTATCCCTTTTTAGAAATTAGAGAAATGAATAGGGATAATATCAAGTGTTACCCTCTGTCAGGTATGCTTAATTTTTCTTAAGCTTGCATTTTATTTGATAAATTTTATTCCAGGGAACAAGGTTGAAATTATGCCTAGCTTCTCTTGAATTAAAGAAGGGGGAAAGCCATCTTGAACCAAGAGAAGTGGTGGGTTGTTCATGGGGATCCGACTAAACCAGGTCAGAGCGTAGCACATGAGCTATACTGATTACTGCCGCTAGGTCCATGGGGTTTCCTAATACTCCCATACGGTCTCATATGTTCATATTGAAATCGTCCACGAACTGCTAGCATATGTTTGCTGGCCCAGCTAGGTCAGGAGCAAAAGGTCTTAACTCGTTGAATCTTGTTTCATATTCTGATATGGAGTTAAGCCCTTGCCGAAGTTTGATGAACTCCTACTTCTTCTCATTAATTAAATGAGGCACTAGGTACTCCTCCGAGTACCTTTCCCCAAATTGTTCCCAAGTGAGGGTGGAGGTTTGCAAGTATCGGACATTGTCCCACCACTGTTTGGCACTTCCCTCTTGGAAGAATTCTGTCAGGATCACCATGTCCACTGGTGGTATCTTGATGATTCCCATCAGATTCTTAATATTTGCCAACCAATCCATGGCGGCACCAGCATCTTTCTCTCCGAGGAAGGGCTTACACCCCAGTTGACGGTGAGTCTTGAGATTTTTGGGAATGTCTACTTGAGGGGGATGGTTAATAGTAGGAGGATGGGATTGGACTTTCTCTAGTTCGACTCGAGAGTTGGTACCTGCCTTAGGGATAAGGTTAGGTTGCCCAAATACACAAGTGGACTCCTTGTACAACCTCTGGTGTTTCGAGCTAAGTCTAGGAGGGGTTGTTTGGGTGCATCGGGGAATTTCCACAGGTAGGGGTGGTTGAGCAATGTTGGAGACTATGACTCTAGTTCTTTTAGTTCCTTTCTTTGGAGCCATTCTGAAAATTTTAAAATCATTCTTATTAGTTACTATGTCCTCTAGTCTTGATAATGTATTCGAGGAAATAGTCTCTGATACCACTCAAGTTGTCACGTCCTGACCCAGTTTGGTCGGATCCCCGTGAGCAACCTGCCACTCTCCCGGTTTAATAAGAGTTTTCCCCATCTTTTAAACCATTAGCAGTAAGGCATTCTTTAAACCTCTACATTTCCTGGAATAACATTAATCAAAACTGCAAGAAAATTTAAAATTAACATACCTGTCTTACAAGTGTAATTAACTTGAGGTCTTTGGATAGGCTTTCCCTTGATTACCCGAAAAGGGGTATAAGGGAGGGGTGTGAGTTCAACGACTCAGTGAATGGGTGTTTTTAAAATTTGACTTTCAAAAACTAGTTTAAATTGAAGTGTGCCATGCTCCTAATTTTCTTTCAAAACATTTCATCCTCAAAAACTTGATTTTCATAGCCATAACTCATTATCAACCACAAATGGTGTGTTTATCAATTAACACACGCCCTTCATTATGAAGCGAACATACATTTGTAGGACAGCATGTCCGCTACACCCACTTGTGGTGTTGAAGTGACTTTACTGGCCACCTAGATAGAAGCCTGTTCACTTTTACCTAAGAATGTGTGGATGTACGTGACATCCAACCCTCAATCCCTTAAAGAAAACTTTGTGTCTATATGAGGATAGAGACCTCATCCCGACCCCACCCCAGTCTCATGTGCATGAAGCTATGTCGAACTTCCCTGACTGTTGGCACGATAATCTGCCATTATCTCCACCATGTCGTCCAGTAGTCCTTAGGACACATCACTACCCCTATTGGGCATCTTGAAGGTCCCATACCTCAGTGCAGGCACAAAACAATAATTTTCCTCATAAGCCATTTAATCTTTGGTGCCACTGGTCTAACGGCCCCAACCCTCAACTCGACCTGCAGCTGTTTGTCTCGACTAGTCCGTCGATCTGTCTTGTCGCACTGCCACTAGTCCATCAAGTATGTTGGTCATGTCTTGGTACCATGGCCAAACACATCATTAATTAAAGTTTTCATGGCTTAATCTCATGTTTGTTTACGAGCTCCTACTCTTATCAACTGGCCTTGAGCCCACTGTACGAGACTTTCAAAATTGGGCATTTTAGCCCCCAAGTTCCAAAACTGAGGCCTCCAGCCTATATGAGCTATTCAAGCTCCCATCAAGAAGGTTTCCCAAAATGTTTAAGCAGTGGCACACAATTAGGGGAGAACACTTCTAACAAAAATAACTTTTCAACTGTCCATCACACCAATCGGGTCTGAGGACATCTCCGCTTATAACCGATAAACGAGTTTTCTACTTCCTTCCATGAAGTCCATCATACCAATCGGGTATGATCTACTTACAACCGGTAATTAGTTTTTTCATGTAATTTCAACATCACTCCATTCAGGTGTTATGTTTAAAATTCCACTTAGTGGTGAGTTTTCATTTTTGAGGTGCTTATCATCCTAATCGGGCATGATATAAAAATCCCACTCATGCAATAACATAGTGATTTCCTTTTAATCGGTTCTTTATCTTCATGCAAGCTTGTCCTTGCCGGCGTTCCTGGTACTTCGTGTTCCTACAAAATATGAACATCCTTATTTATTATCACTTGGTTTAACCGTCTTCATTCATCACAAATGGATGAAATACCCAAACTTTTCAATTATTTGCAATTAGGTCCATAAAGTTCTTTTTCTTTAACTTTTGTTCCCAAATGCCAATTTTCCCCAAATTGAGTCCTAGAACTTCAAAAATTTACTTTGGAATTTCATTTTATTCAAAATTACTAAATGGGGTTCAAGTTTCCTGAATTCCCAATTTGGTCCCCAATTTTTCCAAAATTACCATTTTGCCCCTACTTTACAAAAATGGTAAATTTCACCCCAAAAATTCCAATAATTGGCCAATTGGTCCTCCAACATCTTTTCCATGCCCAATTGACACTTAATTTTAGAAAATTACACTTTAGTTCCTCGAATTTTCATAATCTGCAAATTTTCCCCAATTGCAACCTTCCAACCTGACCAGATGTGATTTCATCAAATTGACTAATCAATCGAAGTTAATTGTTGAAATTGAAGGTAGATTTGAGTTCCTACCCTTTAACATGATTCAATTGCACTTTGAATCGCACAATTTGACGTTAGAATGAGCTCAAACAGAGCTTCGCCAGAAAACTGAATGTAGAGAGAGAAAGCTTCTAAAGCTTATAGTGAGAGGCACAACGGTCTGAGCTTTCAATCTGGGTAGATATCTCTTGTCCTGAGGTTCCTCTTAATATCAAGAATCACCTCAATTCATGTCAAATTGAGGGAGAATTTTGTCAGTAAATATCTACCGATTCTCTCTCTAGCACCAATCAAAATTTACAAATGGGAGCCAAATTGGCTTACCTTTCCATTCTAATTCAGCTATAGGAGGGATGTGAAAGTATTGGGATGGCTTTGTTTGGCTTGAGAAGGGCTCGAATTGGCCGATTTCAGCTCGGCTGAAATAGTGCAGCTTTGGTCCGCCGGAGCTACTTCACTGTTTTATCACATCGGCATTTTTTTGGCGATTCTCAAAGCAAATGGAAACTACAGCCGTGTAGCCGACTTCTCCCCGAATCTAAAAAATCTGACCATGCCTTCTTTGGCTTAGAAAAATGCCCAAGTCAGAGCTCTGGTTCGAGCTTCACTAGAAAATGGAGCAGTAGGGAGAGAGTGGAGTTTTCAAGTGTGAGGATCATGGATGAGAAGGGGCTCTTTATATAGGAAGCTCGAGGACTTGTTGGTCATCTGATTGGCGCCTTAATGGTATTCATTCATTGCTTGAAACTTCCTGGCTAGAGACTTTTCATTTTTGCCGACGTTGCTCGATTTTTTAGTGAGTGAACAGTGCTATCATCTGATGGAAGAAGACGACAATGTTCTAAATTAAACCGCCCGATTCAGGCCTGATGACTGGGTTTTTCAAAATTAAAAATTTGTAAATTCATCTAAATTCATTCTCTAACACATGGTGGCATAAATTCTCCAATTTGAATTTTCTAAGCCACCTAGAAAAATGAATTTAAAAACCGTTTCAATAGTGGTTCAAACCAGTTCAATTTGGTTCAGGCCCAGTTCACCTGAATCAGTTTGATTTTCACCTCCAATTCATCCTAAAGTCCTTTTTCATAACTTTTGTGTCTCTTTAGGTCACTCGAGATCCATAATTTTCCTAGTTTGCCCTTTCTCTATCGGTTTCGATTTATAGATCGACTCAGTTTTCTCTTTGGAAATGACTCGTTCTTTTCCCGGTTTTCATATTATCAGAGGATGGGGTTTACAATTATGGAGTCATATGTAACCAACTATGGACATGATGTGATAGATTGTTGATCCCCTAACTTGTCCATATAAAGCTCGGCCCTGCTCACACCGACCAGTGGTCAAAATTTTCTCTAAAACACAACTCTCTTAGTTTTCCAATGATCTCACTTTGAGAGCTTACAATTTCCACTTTCGACCACCAAACTTGCCCATATTGATGGCGTTGGAACCGTGTTGAAGTTGGCTTTCGAACCTTACCTCCTTCCAACACTGATGTACCACTTACTGACGTCAAGACGATCAAATAGTGACACTGCTACCACTGATGGAAACATAATAGTACATTTTTTACCTACCCCAACCTCCCTCATGCCTAGACACAAATAAAAATAATTTTAGGAGTTCCTCTCATTCCTCTCTAGTGAACACGACTGATCATTCATGCCATAGGTAAGTCTTGAGGTCGTGTAAATTCCTGAAACCTCAGTATCGACCATATGTTAAACATACTCTATAAATCGGGTGTTTCAAGAGACTCCAACCACCTTAGAGGGTGATCATGGTGTCAAAAGACTCGTGCAGAAGTTAGCTCTCCAACTCCACTAGTGTCAACCACCATCGCTCTCTCTCTCTCCTGTGAGTTACCAACCAAAACCCAACTTTGTATCAGCTTTCTGACGAGACTCTAATCATGGCTAAAATGACACTATTATGATCGAGGATGGTCGAAAAGTGGCCATGGGGACCTAGGAAATAAGATGAGTGACTTATAAATGATTTTTGGAGGGTTTATAAAGTTATTTTAAAAGAGAAGAAAGTTGGGGGGACTAAAACATAATTTTCAAAAAGGTTTGGGGTCAAACAATGATTTTAAGAAAATTGGGACATGAATGAGACTCAGTAGAATTTTAGGGATCTAAAATAAAGCTAGAGAAAAACTATGAACTCAAAATGGTAGTTTAAAAGAGGCTAAGGACCTAAGTGAAATATTTGGAAATATTTATGGATCAAATGGTAATTTTTGAAAATTTTGATGACTAATAAGGAAATTTATGAGGAATTAAGGGCTTAACTGAACTTAGGAAAGTTTAGAGGACCTAAAATAAAGAGGTGTAAGAGTTTGAAAAGTATATGGACCATAGTGTAATTTTGAAGAATTTAGGGACTAATGTACAATAAGTTGAAAATTAAATGATTAAATGAAATATTTGAAATAGCTTGGGCCTTAGAGTAATGTGGCCAAGTAAATGGGGAAAATATTGAAACTTAAAAGTTATGGACAATAGTTGTACAAAGTAGTTGTCGATGCGCAAGTCGAGCAAACTTGGTACGAGTGGTCAAAAACGTAATTTTGAGATATTACTATTTGGTACTATAATATACCGTTCAGAACCAAACCTGGCCTACATTACACTCTATGGTTTGTCTTGTTTAAATTGCTGCAATTAGTATGTGTGAATCCTTCGATTAAATATATTTTGTAAAAACACCGAAACAAACAAGTTTCGGAAACAACGATAAGTGAGTTTATAGATGGTGAATCCTAATGGACCGACCATGGTTTTTTTTACAAGTTGTACTAAATACTCTGCAAGTAGAGAGCATAATAAGCCTTAAATGAATAATAGAAAAATGGGAGCATGTGTAAATAAAAAATGGATTAAGAACTGACCTTTAACAATATTGGAGCAAATTCGGGTAATGACCCGTGTGAGATTTTACAAAAAAGGTTGCAGCCTAAATTGGATATAAAAGTAGGGCTAAATGTAAATCACATAATAAGAAAAACTGGGCTAGAGAACTGGGGAATTTTGTGTAAAAATCGAGTTTCAACCTAAACAAAATGGATAAGTACGGGTCAAAATAGGAAACATTGTAAAACCCAAGTGGCCGATAAATACCAAAAAATTCATGAGAAGGAACCATGAGTGAAAATGGGTGTGAGAACTAGATCGATTCAGACAAAACTAAATCCAAACCGGATTAAACCGGGATGAACAAAATGGAACCAGCTCAAAGATTTATTTTTCTAGGTAACATAAAAACATCAATTGGTAAATTGAGGCAACAATTAGATAGGAAATGATTTTAGAAGAGTTTATAAAATTTTTAAATTTTGGAAAACTAGTCGAATCATGCCTAAATTGACCGATTTTCAAATTTAGGTCACCGAACCCGGTCGGACCGAACCAGTCAACGGTCCAACTGGTCAACAGATCACTGCCAAGTCAGCGGGCATGACCAATCAACGCGTGACACGTGGCAAAGCATGCCAGGTCAGTGTATAGTCATTTCTTGGAAGCGCTGACCAATTAGGGCGTGACATGTGTACTCAATCAATGATCCAAGGAGGAAATCCACCTCTGCGACAACCGACCAATGTGAAGCGGACACGTGGTAAAAGTGCTACATCAGCATTCGACTAGGATATTTGAGAAACGGTCGACCAATTATAGGTCGACACATGGCAGAGCCATGTCGGATAGCCTCGGCCAATTAGAGGCTGACACATGGCGGTGACATTGTGCGTCAGGGAGGAAATCTGACGTATTTAAATGGGCTAATCATAGGATGCCACATGTCACGGTCAATGGACGATAGAGATACGATCAACAGCTATGTTGTGACGAGTGGCCAATGGGAGGTCACCACGTGTTTGGTCAATGAGTCAAAGGCTGACTAGGCTACTGAGTAAGATGTTGTGTCAGCAATGCCAGCCAATCACAACATGCCATATGGCAAGCCAACATGTGTGAAGCTAGCACGCGCGACCTAGTGTCATCTTTCTCACTTGGATGACTAATAGAAAAGGATAAGGGAAAGAGAGGTAGTCTCTGGCGACTTAGAAAAAGCTCTGGTCTCATCGCTGGTGAGCGAGGAAGGGGCCGAATCCTATGCCGATCGGTAGCCTTGACAGTTGCCGAGCTCCCTATATAAAGAACTCCTCCCCATAAGTTTTGCTCTTTCTACAATTGATTGAAAAAGAAGGGGTGTCCACTTTTCTAACAAAGTGTAAACTAGAGCTTTGATGTGGGCTTTTTCTTCAGCCTCCGACGCCATGCTTGGACTCCTTAGAATCGGGAAAAAGTCCTCCACCTGACTACAACCTCAGCCTGGCCTAAGGACCACCACTGAAGCTCCTACAAACTCAAATAAGACCACTGCTCCTTCGGTTGAGAGGAAGCTGAAATCTTCAAGGTGCACTCTCGTCACCCCCGACCTCCTGCAGTAAAACCGACCCCTCTCCAGCTCTCCTCGTCCCATCTCAGACCCTTTGCAACATTTGAGGTAACCAATTCCACCATGTATCACCGAAATTTTGAAGTTACAGAAGCTAACATGCCCGAACATCTCTCATCAAATTCGTGGTGCTCATGCAAGCAATTGGCCAACAATTTAATCCTAGAAGTACCCCCTAGGAGAGCACTAGCTGCCCACATCAAGAGCTCTGACTGCCGACCCCTCACCGGCAAGGAAACTAAACTTTCTCTCTTTAAGGAATTTTTCCAATGAGGCTTTGTTTGTGCTCAAATCAGCATCAAATGAAGTGATTCAAAGACCTAATTGATTGTAGGGAGAAGGGGGAGTGATAGCATCATGATAAGGGGAAATTGCCCAAGTTTTGGTGGCCAATTTGATGAAACCAAAATTTGGGGGTTAAAATGCAATAAATTACAGAAATTTGGGTGAAATTGAGGATTTTTGGAAAATTAGGGGCCGAATTGTAATTAATGAAAATTTGAGGACTTGAATGGAAGTAAAGGGAACATTAGGGACCTAAAGGGAAAAATTCTAGACTTAGGGATCTAACCATAATTATGAAATAATTAAGGACCATATTGCCAATACGGGCAAGTATGTGGTACTTCATTCTAATTGTACTGATATGAGTGCTCGGATCATGTAGGATAGACAATTTCAAGGACTCTGCACAAGAGCGCGTGGCCGACTGAGATATCACTGAAAGTAAGTCGCACCACCTCGAGTGAGTGGGTTTAGAATCATGTACGGTTGGGCTGATGAGTATACTTTTCCTGAATTGAAAATGGTTTTCCAGGACTGCCCTCTCCTGACTAATTGAACAAGCTTAAACTTTTTGGGAGATTGTCTTGAAGAGAGCATGAACCATGCAATAATAGAGCTAGAAATGCTCGAGTGGGCCCAAGGCCAATGGGAATGGGTTTAAGCCCATAGACAAGTAAGCTTACATGCTAAGAAACATATCATAAAACGAATAATTGTGTGAACCAGCTACTGTGCCGAAACTGGGTCGTTAGACTCATTGGGTTAGTAGCCAGTGAGCTGAAGTCGGGTCGTTGAACTCGTTGGGTCGGCGGTTATTGAATTGAAGTCGAGTTGTTGGGCTCGTTAGACTAGTTGCACCAAAGATGATGATCCTAACTACTAAAACTATTGATTGTGCATATTATGAGTTTGAAACCATTGAGGTACCCAATATGGAGTAGTGATGGTTCCAAGGGCTTCTGGATGACCCATGGAGTATAAGGGAAGTTTGTCGTCTAGTATGTCGAGAAGCTCATGGAGCTTCACGCTCACTGAGACCGAGGTCGGAGGGAGAGGTCTTGTTCCACATTGCAAACATGGAGTACTATTCGGGTCTAAGGGTCGAGTAATTGACGCCCACTCAAGCTCTAGGTATAAGTTGTGGGCTTCTATTAGGGTGGTGATAAAGGCCCTTTAGTCCACAAGTGAAGCAGTAGGGGACTATTTTATGAATGTGTGATCCCTTTTGATGATAAAATGGCGTCTGATTGTGTGTCATCCCGATTCTATGAATAACGCACAAGGATAATAAGGAAATGATGATCACGCTATAAGAAAAATTATATGAGAAAGCCCAAATGAATCTACCTTTAAGATTACCTGCTCATTGAGTAGAAAGACTCACCCCCTCCCTTTAAAATATTTTTTAGGAAAGGGAGGCTAATTAAGAGATCATTCACCAAGCCTCTAAAACCAAGTATCCTTTTTATTAAAACATTATTAGTATAATAGTTTTGCATAATGTTATTATAGGGAACAATGATAGAAAGTACACATGACTCCTCTGATATTGGGAGTGGTGACTCCTTTAGGCCAAAAAGAGTGGTGGGCTGCTCACGGGATTCCAACCAAACCGGGTCGGGGTGTGTCAACATTAATAATATCAGAGCCTGTTTCCCTCGAATTCATTATCAAGACTATATAACCTAACGACTACACTAAAACTTTCCAAGCCTCCACAAATGGCTTCCAAAAGAGGAACCAAGAGAACTAGGGTGACAACTTCATAAAAGAATTGTGCAAAAAAAAAAGAATCAGGGTGACAGCTGCAGACATTGCGGGAAACCTCGTCATAGAAGGTGAGTCCAGATGGGCTCAAACAACCCCACCGGGACTAAGCTTGGAACACTAGTGGTTGTACAAGGAGTTCACACGGGTATTAGAAAGACTCAACCTCACCCCCGAAGTCTACACCGACTCCCATGTCAGGCCAGAGAAAGTACAATCCCACTCAATTCCATCCCTACCCCTACCCTACACTCCGTCAATTAGGATGTAAGCCCTTCAAAGGGGAGAAGGACGCTAGGGCAGCTATGGACTAGCTGGCTATAATTAAAAAGATCATGGGAATAATAAGGACACCTTCGGAGGAGATGGTGACCCTGACCGAGTTTTTCTTGGAGGCTAGTGTAAAGAGGTGGTGAGATAATGTAAGAGCCTATACACCACCATACCCACGTGGGTGGGGGGGGGGGATTTGAAGAAAGATGTTAAGAGGAATACTTGCCTCCCGCCACTTGATTAACGAGAAGAAGTAGAAATTATTTCAGCTCCGACAAGGATCAAGCGCAATCTCAGGGTATGAGACTAAGTTCAATGAGCTGAGGCCCTATGCTTCGAACTTGGTCGGACCAGCAGACATCTGCCAACGGTTCATGGATGGCCTCAACATGGATGTACGAGACCAGATGGGGGTACTGGGATGCCCCACATATTTGGTCACCATCATTTAACATGGCCCATGAATGCAAGCGTCTAGTACAAACGAGATGCCGTTGGGCAGAGTAGGCCAACCGAAAGGAGGAAAGGGGCCAGAGGAGCTGGAGAGGCCGAAAGGAACAAGGCAGGCCAAGGTGGGGAATGAGGATGGGGTTCCCTAGGAGAAGGGAAGGCTATCAAACCAACAAAGAGGCAAGCACGACTCCTCAAAGGAGGAGTCTCTACTGCGCCAAGTTCCAGACAAACCATGAGGAGACATGCCAAACGTGCTTCGGATGTGGACAGCTAGAACACTTGACGAGGAGTTGTTCAGCCCTTCGAGGAAACACCTAATGAAATACCCTCCAACCACCCCAAGGAAACTTGAAGGCACCAAACGGAGGACAAGAGGCAACCACTATGTCGAGGGTACTGACTAGAGTGTACAACCTCACATAGGAAGAAGCCTGGAAGGATCCCAACACAAGCTAGTACCTCCCAAACCCTCCCTGGACAAATATATCCTGAATTATGTATTTCTCATTATAATAAATAAAAGTTCTACTCCCCTAAGGAAATATGGTGTTTTTTTTCCATACCTAGGATGCGTACGATTATTTGGAAGGGAAGTTTACGCTCTCTTCGACTCAGGTGTTGAACAATCCTTCATGAAGGAAATCTTGGTCCCAGATCTTCCTTAGGAACTTACCTCCCTTGAGTCGAGCCTCAGCATCCTCACCCCGTTGGGGGAAGGACTAACCCGAGATAGGTATTTGAAGGGATGCAAAGTCAAGATCAATGGGGTAAACTTAGAGGCGGATTTGATTCCATCATCCTTAAAGGAAGTGGAAATAATACTGGGAATGGATTGTCTGAGCACTCATCAAGCCAAAGTAGAATATGGAAAGAAAGTAATAACTTTCCACACCCCAAGGATGCCATGAGTAGTGTTCCAAGGAGACAAAAGAAAAAAGGGAGCACACCTAGTGTCATATATAAAAGCTCATAATATGATGCAAAAAGGATGCAAAGGCATTCCTCGCCATGATCACAAATGAGAGCTTAGATAAGAAGGGGCTAGAAAGTATTCCAATAGTGGAGCACTGCCCGGACATGTTCCCTAAAAATTAGTCAAGTTACCTCTAGACTACCAACTTGAATTCACCATAGAAGTAACACCCATAACACACCCTATATCACAAGCCCCCTACTGCATGGCCCCTATAGAGCTAAAGGAATTGAAGGAACAATTAGATGAGTTATTGGAGAAGGTCTTTATATGACCCAGTCAATCTTTGTGGGGTGTGCCAGATTTATTTGTAAATAAGAAGAATGGGAGTATGAGGTTGTGCATAGACTACCGAATGTTAAACTAAGTAACTATTAAAAATAAGTATCCCCTCCTATGGATTGACAAATTATTCGACCAACTAAAAGGAGTGACCTACTTCTTGAAGATAGACCTTCGGTCAAGATACCAAAAGCTAAAAATTCGAGAGGAAGATGTACAAAAGACCTTATTTCGATCACGCTATGGGCACTACGAGTTCAGGGTAATGCCCTTCGGATTGACGAATGTCCCTACAACCTTCATGGAATTAATGAACTGGATGTTCCAACCTCACTTGGACAAGTTCATGATAGTATTCATAGATGACATCCTCATATAATCACGAATTAAGATGGAGCACATGGAACATTTGGGAATCATCCTAAGCATCTTACGGGAGAATCAACTCTACGCGAAGTTCTCTAAGTGTGAATTGTGGCTGCAAGAGGTAGGCTTCTTAGGACATATCATGTCAAAGGATCGAGTTAAGGTGGACATATCATCATGGAGGCTTCTTAGGACATATTAGGAGAGGGTCTGTGTACCCAATGAATAGGGATTGAGGAGATCAATATTGGAGGAGGCGCATGACATAGTGTATGCCATGCTCCCCGGTAGCACAAAAATGTACCGTACCCTCAAATAGGGATACTGGTGGAAGGGAATGAAAAGGGACATTGCGAAGTACATGGTATGATGTCTATCTTGCCAGTAGATTAAGGCAGAGCACCAAAACCCCTTCGGATTGTTACAACCCCTACCAATTCCTGAATGGAAGTGAGAGCACATCACCATGGACTTTGTGATAGGGTTGCCAATGACAAAAAGTGGACGAGACGTGATATGGGTCATCGTGGACTGATTGACTAAATCCGCCCATTTTCTACCAATAAAGGTGTCTGACTCCATGGAACGGTTGGCCACTCTATATGTAGGGGAGATCGTAAGACTGCATGGGGGTCTTGGTAAGCATAGTGTCGGACCGAGATTTGAGGTTCACCTCCCGGTTTTGGCCTAGTCTATAGGATGCCCTAGGGACCAAACTCAATAGGAGAACAACCTTCCACCCTCAAACGGATGGATAGTTTGAGCGGATTATCCAAATTGTCATGCCTCGACCTGGTTTGGTCGGATACTCATGAACAACCCATCGCTCTCGTGGCCTATCAAGGGTTTCCCCCTTTCTAAACCGTGAGGAGTAAGATATTCTTTTTACCTATCTTTCCAGGAATAGTATTATACAAAACTAAGTAATTTAAAATAGACATACCTGTCTTGTTCCAAATTAGTAAGGTCTTTAGAAAGGGTCTTTCTTCAGTTACTTGAAATGGGTAAAAAATGGAGGGAGTGAGTTCTACAACTCAGTGAACGGGTGTTAGGAGTGAGTTTTCACGAAATAGCATTGTTCAAAGTGTGCCAATATTGTCATTTCCTTTAAGAATGATCTTTTCTCCAATTTCAATTTTTAAAATATTTTTCCCATTTCCATATTAGGTGTGTTTCACAAACAACACATGCCTTCAATAGGAAGGGTACACACGTTCGAAGGTGCAAACCGTCCACTGCACCCACTTGTGGCTCGGAGAGCCTTTATCGACCACCAAGATAGAAGCTTGTCCACTTCTATCCTGGGTCTGAGTGGATGTTCTCGACATCCGACCCTCAAACCCGAATGCCACTCCGTGTCCGTATGAGGACATAGACCTCATCCCGACCCCGCCCCGGTCTCATGCGCAAGAAGCTACTTTGAGCTTCACGATGAACTGCCCTTATCTCCACCAAGTTGTCTAGTATCCCTTAGGATCCATCACTACCCCTCTTGGGCATCCTGATGGTCCTGTACCACAAGTGCATGCACAAAACAATAGTTTTCTCATATAGCCATTATCTTTGGTGCCAATGGTCCAACAACCCCGACCCTCAACCCGACCTGCAGCTGTTTGTCTAGGCTGGTCCATTGACCTAGCCCTAATGCACTACTGCCAGCCCATCGAGTATTATCGGTCCTGAATTGGTACTATGGCAAAATCACAAACACAATTTCATTAGAAATTTCATGGCTTTCCTTTACTCAAGTTTATTTACGAGCTCCTGCTCATGCCCACTGGCCTTTGGCCCATTGCAAGTGATTTTCTAAAAATTAGGAATTTAGCCCCCATAGTTCAAAAACTGAGGCCTCTAGCCTATCTGAGCTGTTCTAGTTCCCGTCAAGAAGGTCTCTTAAATAGTTTAAGCAGTGGCACATAGTAAGGGGAGAACACTTTCGACAAAAAAATATTTTCACTTCATCCCACCAGCCGGGTGTGATGATATTTCCGCTTACAACTGGCAAGCGGGTTTCTCCTTCCTTTAAGGAAGTTCATCATACCAACTGGGTATTATTTCGTCTACTTACAATCGGTAAGTAGGTTTAGTTTAAATTGCCCATCACCCCAACCAGGTATGATGTTAAAGTCCCACTCACAAGTAATTTTTTTTGTTTATAAAGTGCTCACAATCCCAACCAAGTATGATATAAATATGTACACTCACCCGATAACTGTGACATGTTCGTCCTCGGTCAGTTTTCCAAGCCTACACGAGCTTTCTCTTCCTTGCGTTACGGTCACACTTGTCCCTACACGATTTGGGCAGCCTTATCAATTACGGTTTGGCATAAAAGCCTAGGCTCATAAATTATCGATTAATTGCACTTAGGTCCCTAAAGTTCATTTTTCTTAACTTTAGGTCCCTAATGCCAACTTTTCCCTTTGAGTTTTCAATTTACTCAAAATTGTATAAGGGGCTCAAGTTTTCCAAATTTCCAATTTGGTCCTCTACATTTCAAAAATTACCATTTTGCCCCTACTTTCCAAAAATGGCAATTTGACCACAAATGTTTCAAAAATCGACCAATTGGTCCTCCAACATCTTTCTCATGACAAATTGGCCTTCAATTTTGGGAGATTGCAAAGAGGTCCTTTAATTTTTTGAAATTCCCATTTTCCCCCAATTTCTCCCCTTCAAACTGATCGAATTTGATTTCTTCAAATTGACCATTCAATTGGGGTTATTTGCTCAAATTGAAGATATGGATTAGTTCTTACACTTCCATATGATTCAATTGAGCTTTGAATTGTAGCATTTGGGTCTGAATTGAACTCAAACAGATCTTCACCAGAAAATGGCTTGTAGAGAGAAGCTTTGAAAGCGTCAGAGGTGCGACAGTCCGAGCTCCATATCAGGGAAGGTAGCTCTCTTTCATAGGTACCTTCTTGGATCAAGAATTCTTACAATTGACCTCAAATCGAGGGAGCATCTCATCAGTGAAATTCTGTAGTTTCTCTCTCTAACTCCGGCCTGCAATGACTGAGGAGGGCCAAATTGGCTTACCTTTCAGCATAGTTGAGGTCGTATGAGGGCTGTGGGGATGTTGGAAGAGCTTATTTTGGCCGGAGGAGGGTTGAATTTGGCCGAATTCAGCTCGACCGAAATAGGGCAGATGCGGTCCGTCGGAGCTACTTCACAATTTGATTCCGACAGTCCTGGGGTCGAAAGGAAGGTGCTATCAGGTAGTTGACTTCCCCTAGAGTCTATAGGACCCGACCTTGCCTTCTAAGGATGAGAAAAATGCCCATATCGAAGTTTTGGTTCGAGCTTCACCAGGGAATGGAGCAGTTATGAGAGAATGGAGATTTCATATGTGTGGAAGATGAATGGAAAGAAGCTCTTTATATTGAGAGCTCGGGGACCCTGTGCCCGACAACTTTCTATTTTGGTCGAGCATATCCTGGCCCTGAAATGGCATGATGGGAGCCATTTTTCCTTCGCTAGTGTTATCCATTTTTTGCATTGAATGAATAGTGTTGTCATCTAGAGGAAGAAGATGACACTATTCCGAAACGGACCAGGCCAGTCCGACCAGGTTCAATGTGTAAATCGGCGGGTTGAGGCCCGATTCAATCGGTTTTCTCAAAATTTAAAATTTCTAAATTCATTCTCTATCTAACGATGGCTTCAATTCCTCAATTTAATCATTTTAAGCCACTAAGAAAAATGAATTTAGAAATCGGTTCAAGTATGGTTTAAATTAGTTAAATCTGGTTCAGGTTTGGTACACCCTGAACACGTCTGGTTTTCTCTTTCCAATTATCCCAAGGTTTTTTTTCCATGCTTTTTATGACTCATTGAATCACTTGGGATTTATCAATATACCCATTTTGCCCTTTCTTTATCGATTATGGTTCGTGAACTGGCACAACTTTCTCTTTTTAAACAACTGATTCTTTTCCCGATTTTCTTATCTATAAATTGATAGGGTTTACAACTCTCCCCTCCTTTTAGGAGTTTTGCCCCCAAAACTTAGTCAGCATCCTTTGCATTGGGAATAATTTCCCTTGATGTCAATTCGGGGTCTGCTTGACATGGTAACACCTTGGTTGTTCTTTCACTTAGCCCATTTAAATCATGCACTTAAGGAGTTTCTTTTCCTTTCCATTGTTTACTCACTCCATGGAGTTTATCATAACTAGGCATGTCTTATCCACTAGTCCAAAGGTACACCCTTAATTTCACTTCTTCCTCTACTTAGGGCAAGATTCTTCCTCTTGAGGGTTCTTGTTCAGGATTTTAGGATTGGGAGTTCCAAAATGTTCAATCATTCTCGTTTCTAGTTATTCTCTTGATCGTTGAAACACTTATCTTGATGTTCCTTTGAGCAATACGTACTTGTTTTCACAGTTTTCGGTGTTATAACCATTTTATGTTATTTTGACCCTTCCTCCATCCGTTGTTTATTATAACTTTGGTCCAAGCTTTAAGTTTAACCTTGTCATGCTTAACCAACTGATTCTTCCTTACTTGAGTCACCCTTTTTCCCATGACTTTTCGGCTCACATGTCCCTTTCAGCCTAACATGTTCTAGAACCTGTCGTCGTCCATTAGAATTCTAGACCACTTCCTTGATGGTTGTTCTCAACTTTCCAACCTTTCGGGGATCGTATAGCTTTGTCCCTCTTTTCATTTGGTAGTATTCCTCAACTACCTTTACTGTTATCCAATCATCCTTCTTGTCTTTAACGTCATGTCTTACATAAATGTGTTGGTTTTCCCTACCTACCCATCCTCTCCCAAGTTCCTTATTGGGTTTTTCTGGTTCCAATTATTGGTTTTCCCGATGATTTACTGACACGTTGGGATTCTTCCCCTTTTAAGTCTTTCATTATTCCCAGTGGCATCCTTTACTTAAGGACTTTCCCTTTCATCCATCCATTCTTGCTCGCTCATGACCATTTCATGATTATTTATTTCGAGTTGACCCATTTTAGTTTATGTCTCGATTACATTGTTTGGGGAGTTCTATTTTTTTTATAGTTTCATTCTCTACTATGTCCTTTAAAGTAAGGATTTCCACCTTAGGAGTTACATGTTCAACTTTCTTACCATTCCTTAAGGGTTTCCTTTCTTCATCTCCCTACCCCCTTTCTATATTGGGGCAATTTCCCACTTTCAATCCTTCATTATCTTAAAATCTCCATTTCATCCCTTATTACTTATCCGAGGAACTTTTGATTATCAAGTTTTATTTTGTGTACTCCACACTATGCCCAGCCATCCACTCTTTAGGCTCCATTAAGCAAGCATGGACCACGACTAGTCTTGATGTCAGCGGTCATTTCCCTTAATCATTTCTTAATTGGAGGGCTTACTTCTCCAAGGTTCTCAGATGTGCTTTCTTACATTTCCTTATTATGGGTAGTTCATCCCTTTCTTACTTGTACGACATCTTTTGATTCTAACTTCCTACTTACCCATTCCTTGGGTTTAACTGACTCCTTGGGTCCTCCTTGTATGCTTCACTTGGTTCTTTCACCTCAGCATGCACTTCATTTACAAGTTCTTCTCCTCATCCCTCATCACTTCGTTCCATTACCTCTTAGTTGGGACATGTATTCCTCCCTAGGGTTTCCTTCCTTGGGAGGATTCTTACTCTTTTCTCTCGAAATTCTCTTTTCATTCACCCTGAGGACATCTAACCTTAAATGACATCCTTTGATGCCATATTCTCTTGCTTACCTTTACTCTTGAAACCTTGTGGGCACATCTTTTGTACCCCGTCCTCATTCCCACTAGTACCCTAGTACAAGTTTATTTCTTCAAGGAGGCGTTCAAATCCTCCTTGTTTCAAGGTCTCTTGCTCACCTTGCAAGAGGCTTACTTAACCTTCTCATGGTTTTGAGCTTGGTCATTAATCCGTTCTCGGCCATTGATCTCTTTAAAGATTTCATTCATCCTTCTTTTCCAATGTTTTGTCCTTTTCACTTCTCCCTTCTTTGTTGGGGCTTAAATCCATGGTTCTCTCGGATGTCAGTTCGTTAACGGCCTCGTCCCTACTACTTTCTTGTCCAATTGTTTGGGGCAGCTGCCTCTAGATTTCATGTGTCCTTGATGCCCATCATACTGCCCTTCTTAGAGTGTAGTCTTTACTACTTCCTGGTCCTTCTTAGGGTATTGTTTATTCTCCTTGACCATCTTGTTGTTACTAGTTGCTTCCTTTTGCTAGGTTCATCTGAAATCCCTATTTGGCCCCTCTACTCTTCCAAAGCAGGTCACACTTGGCCATCCTGATACACCCTTAACCACTTATGACCCTTTATGAGGTTCTTTGTTTCTGGTTAAGCCTCTTATGATCCATCTGTCGGTTCCTTAGCTTGGGAAATTCTCTTTTATGGTCTCACTTCCTACCTTTATCCTTCTACCTAGGGACTTCCATCCTAGGAGTTTCACGTTCAACCTCCTTAACGCTCCTTGAAGGCTTATCCTTCTTTCATTTCTTACACCCTTCTGATATTGGTATGGTTGTCCGCTTTTTATCATTCCCTGTCCTTCAACTCCCTTTTTGTTCCTTATCCTCCCTTCGAGGAACTCTTGATTATAGGTTGATCCTAGCACTCTGTTTTATGTCCAACCGCCCATCAATGGTCCCTTCGAGGGGTACTTAGTCCCTCTAGAGTTCCCTTCTTCACTCTTACCGTGTCCTATCCTAGAGTACTAAAGGATGCTTTCCACATTTGCCCTTTTTCTTTGAGGGGTTCTAGGTGTACTTCACATGTATCTTACTTCCTCTCTGGTTGACCTTCTTAAGAAAAAGTTCAATTTTTTTTCTTTACCTTGCTATTTCTTGACCTCTTTGCAAACATCTTACTTGACCCGCTCCTTAAGGGAAAATCTACATTCGACTCTATTTGGGTTTTCTTAAGATCCTACCTTTGGTCTTCTTCCTGTGATCCTTCCTCATGTAATTGAGGTACACAATCATATCATTGAGAGAGAAAAATTTTTAGGAACTCAAAATTGTCTTTATTCATCATTTAAGTAGGAATATGATTTGGGGTTTTAACTTCTCTTAAGGGAGATTGTTAAAATGATGGGTCGGGAAGTACTCACTACTATGCTAGGGTCTAGAAGAATTTCTTCCTGGGTGAGGTTGAAATCCCTAGCCGAAATTTTGGTTCTTGTGGTGTTATCCCTTCGATCTTTAGTAGGTGAGGAGGTGTCCTTATTGAAAGGTATCACTTTGATTCCTTGTGGTGTGGGATAGTCCTTTGCTATATGCCCTACTCATCTAGACTCATAATAGGTTCTCCTCAGACCTGTCCTCCGTAATGTTAGGCACCTTCTCATGTAGTGTCCCCATTATCCACATATATAACAAGTCATCTCCTTGCGTGGACCTTTGTGGTTCATCCTATACTTCGAGCATTGTGAGGGCCTTTCTAAGGGATTGCTGGTGGTTCAATGCTTCACTGTCCTTGAGCCGGAACACCTTAAAGGTTTCCTTGTTGAGTGTTCTTCTACCAGGGGTTACTCCAAGAGTCCTCCTATACTCCTTAGTTCCTTGGTTCATTTCCTCCTTTGGGATGGGATTCTTCCTAGTTTCTAAGGTGGCTAGGGTAGCGTGGATTTGTTTAGCTACTTTTCTTGGGGCCATCTTCCTACAAGGTAGGTAGTTTTCATTTAATTCTTATGTTACATAGTCTGGATAATGTATTCGAGGAAACAAGCTTTGATACCACTAAAGTTGTCATGCCCTAACACGATTTGGTCAGATCCCCATGAACAACTCCTCACTCTCGTGGTCTATCAAGGTTTTCCTCCTTTTTAAACCGCGAGGAGTAGGATATCCTTTTTACCTATCTTTCTTGGAATAGCATTATACAAAACTGAGTAATTTAAAATAGACATACCTGTCTCATTTCCCCAATTTGAGTCCCAAGGTTTCCAAAATTTCTCTTTGAGTCCTCAATTTACTCAAAATTGTATAAGGGGCTCAAGTTTTCCAAATTTCCAATATGGTCCTCAACTTTTCAAAAATTACCATTTTGCCACTACTTTCCAAAAATGGCAATTTGACCACAACATTATTCTCATGGCCAATTGGCCTTTAATTTTGGGAAATTGCAAAGAGGTCCCTCGATTTTTTAGAAATTCCTAATTTTCCCCAAAAGTTTCCCCCAATTTCTCCCCTTCAAACTAACCAAATTTGATTTCTTCAAATTGGCCATTCAATTGGGGTTATTTTCTCAAATTGAAGGTATGAATCAGTTCCTACACTTCCATACAATTCAATTAAGCTTTGAATCGTAGCATTTGGGTCCAAATTGAGCTCAAACAGAGCTTCGCCAGAAAACTACTCGTACAGAGAGAAAGCTTCGAAAGCTTACCGTCGAAGGTGTGATAGTCTGAGCTCTCGATCGGGGAAGGTAGCTCTTGTCATGAGGTTTTTTCTAAGATCAAGAATTGCTACAATTGATATTGAATTGATAGAGAATTTTGTCAGTAAAGTTTAACACTTTCTCTCTCTAGCTCCGATCTGCAACGACTCAAGAGGGTCGAATTAGCTTACCTTTTAGCTCTGTTGAGGTTATATGAGGGCTGTAGGGGTGTGGGGAAGGCTTGGTTTGGCCGGAGGAGGGCACTTCACTATTTGATTCTGCTGGCACTTCTCTAGCGGTCCTCGGGTCGAAAGGAAGGTGCTATCATGTGGCTGACTTCCTCTGTAGTTTGTAGGATCCGACCTTAACTTCTGAGGATAAGAAAAATGCCTATATAAGAGCTTTAGTATGAGCTTCACCGAAAAATTGAGTAGTTGAGAGAGAATGGAAATTTCATATGTGTGGAGGATGAATGGAGAGTAGCTCTTTATATAGGGAGCTCAAGGACCCTCTCCCGACAACT